>JAZHRO010000051.1:2090000-3290000 GCA_037157565.1 Thalassia testudinum
ATTCTGCTGGAGGCGAGGAGGGGCGTTTTAAGTCGTCTGCATGTGAAGGCTGTCGTCTGATGGCTTCCGCGCGCGGGTGCGTATTCGCGTAGAGGAGAGCGCCTGCGTCGACCGGTTGCGAGCGCGGAGAGCTTGCGACAGAGCGCACGGGGCTGGAGGGCGAGGGCGCCTGCAGCTTGTGCGGAAGCTTGCAGGTGTCGCAGGGGGGTGGGGAGGCGCTTGGCCGGCTGCTGCAGAGGCGCGCAGCGGCCGATTGCGGGTGGGAGCGAGCGTGACAGGGCGGAGAAAGCAAAGGCGGAGAGGGCCTGCAGGCGCGCGCAGAGGGCTGGGGTGCTTGCAGGCGCGCGCGGAAGGAGCTGTTGCTGCTGCTGCCGCTACTGCACCTTCCTTGCCGCTGCTGTTGCTGCTACTTCAAGCTTCAGACCTTGAAGCTACTCCAATGGTGGGAAGGTGCGGGAACGTAAAAAAAATGAAAACAGACCCACCACGCCCACCGGCTCTTTGAAGAGCTGGGCGGTGGTGGTCTCACTGTGGTGGTGTGCACCACAATGAGGGCTCCTGCCCGCCGGGTGTCTCCTCGGAGGAGGACCGGCGTATGGAGGGGAATGGAGGAGAGGACGGCCTGAGTTGGAGTTGCCGGTGGGTTCTTTTTTTGCTGTTGGGACCAACCTCCTTTGCTAAGGCAGGAGCTGCGGTCTTTAAATAGAAGAGGAATGGCATGGCCGCATGCAGCTACAGGGAGAGGGATGGAATGGCTTGGCAGGGAATGGCAAGTTGTAGGGAAGGGCTGCTGCAGCATGGCGCGAGGAGAAGATGAATGCAGTCGTAGGGAAAATTAAAAATCAAGTGGAAATAAAAATAGAGGTGGTGGATTTTTGCAAAGAGGCACTTGAGGAAAAAAGGTAAAATGCAAGGCCACTTATTTCATTCTTCTTTCCTCTCAATTAGATGCATGTATACATGTATTTTTACAAATGCAACTACGGAATCTTAATATGCATAGGTAATGCTAGGAAATAGCATAAGAAGGCATTATTGCAGGCGTATTTTGCGGTGCAATCACCTATCACCACCACCAAAAGACACCCCATTCTTGGTGCCAAATTCCCCCCATCTTAACCCTACACATACCCTTCAAGTCATCACCACCCTACACCTACCCCCCCTTCTACAAGCCCCCATAGTTGGTGCCAAAACCATGGCACCTCTCCATGGTGGCGCCAACCTATGGTACCTCTCCACCACCCATAACCACCACAACCACATCCCTTAAGGTGGCGCCAAACACCCTCCACCATAGGATCACCTAACCACCTCCTAGAACCCATCCTAGCCCTACATCTAACCCATGCCAACTACCCCCTTCTCCACCTCTATAAAAACCCTCCTAACCACCACTAAAGACTCATCCTCCATTTAGTGTAATTCGACCCTACATCCACCCTAACTCATGGCCAAGGAAGGAGAAGAAGATTAAGGGGGCATCCTACCTGCCCCCTTGGTGCCTTCTTCCCCCTTCTCTCTTCTTCCTTGTGCCACGCCAAGGAGGAGACTCTCTTCACAATGGAGGACGACCAGGCATTGGAGGAGAATTGAAGGTGGAACTATCCACCTTGGAGGAGCATAGGGCACACCCCCTTTGAGGGCTTGTCTTGGAGGCCTTCACCTTGAAGGAGCTTTACAAGGAAGGAGTTGGAGGACTTCGTTTCAAGCCCTGGAGCTAGTAGGCTTGGAGCAAGAAGCCTCTATCTCTTCTTCACCATCATCATCATCAGGAGGACTAGTGTTTTTACTTTTTATGCTTTTGATTTCTAGTAGTAGAAGCATTCTTCTACTAGGGTTTTGTAAAACATTTTTTCTCCTCTTGTAAAGTTGCCTTTTTCTTAAATGTGTTTTTCACAATTTTACTTTTACCTTAGTGTAATCACCCCATCTCTCTAATTACTCTAGGTTTCCACCTACCTAGGGTGAGCTTAGAGAGTGGAATTACTTGTCACTTAGGTTTTTATTTAGTAATTTTAGGTGTTAGTCACCTTCCCTCCATCAAATCGAGTTGATTTAGTTATTTTAAACTATAAAAATTACACATTTGAAAATAACAAAAAGAAAGTTGATTTTCATTTCTAAGCAAGAGATTCAATTTTGCAACATATTGTCTCCTTGGATGGCCCTAGATACTTCCCTATCTAGGTTTTATAAATTTAAGAGTTGATCGATTTTACGCATTATGACGACTTATTTTTACAAATCACGTGAAATCCGTATCACTTTTTGGTGTCGTTGCTGGGGAGGCACAACTTTGAATTCATTTATTTCTCTTGTTAGTGGATCTCATCCCCTTTTCACTCTTTCTCTTGTGTGTGCAGGAGCTACAGGAAGAAGGCACTATTTTGGAGGTGAGAGCTAAAAGTCTCTTTTCTTCCCTAAGATTTCAGGTTGGTTCCTCTTTTCTAGTCACATAAATCATTAAAACTACTAAAAAAATATTAAACTTTGGCCTTGAAGATCCTAAACAACTTAATTAAGTGGTGTGGTGCAAATTAAAACTCATTTGTTGCTTGTTTACACCATTAAACACCACTTCATTTTAAGTGTTGGTGTTCTGATTTTCGGGTCCAGACTTCTATTTGGACTTCAAAAATCAATTCCCAACACCACAGACCTCCTAAAATCTTGAAATTTCACCTAGTGATTCCAATTCAAGTAAGGAACATCTGTTCCAAATTTAAAAAAATTGGATCTATATAGAATTTTTAAAAATTTATGGACTGCAGAGAGGTCATGTCCTCTAATCTTCATATTTTGCTACTAGCTGTGAATTTTAGGAATTTTTATAATCATTAAATTTTTTGTAAAATTTAGCTTTCTGGAATCCTTGTGAAATTCTACACATCATATAAAATCATAAAAATTTTCTGAGTCCAGTGGTGGTACTAAAAAGTCTAAAATACCCTTGAGTATCATTTTTGGACTTTGACACCAACACAAAGAAAAATTCCAAAAAAATATCAAACAAATTCCTAAAACCACTAAAAAATATTTTTTTGAATCCTTGTTTGATTTTCTTTGTAGTAGTGGTGTTGTTTGCATTTTTTGGACCACTAATTAAACTGAAAGCTTAAAAACAAACTCATTGGTAGTAAAATTTCTGTATTAGGATTCAAGTGATTAGGATTTTCTTTTCATTTCTAGTGACCAACAACTTAAAGGAAATTGATCTCCACTAACACAACTTATTTTTCCTTTGTTTGTTAAATCTCAAACTTGTTTGAAACCTTAAAAAGAAAATCCTAAAATGCATTAAGTTAAATCAAATTCTAAAAGCAGAAAAACAAACAAAAAATTGTGTGACAACTTGTTTGCTATTATAATCACTTTTCAATCTTGCTCACACTAAAAATTGAAACACTAGGGCAATACCCCAATCAACACCCTCCACATTCCGTTTGCACTCTAGTCTCCTAGACCTAACTAAAAATTGTAGCAATTTGACCCCTAAGGTTTCATCAACTTAGGCTTGTTATATAGGTCTTAAGTTTTATCTAGTTAGTATCAATTCTATCATCTATATCTGGTGTCAGGTTGAGGGGCTGTGTCAAACGACTAGGAATGGGTTTGCACAAGCCCTTGGGGATTTTCCTGGGAAATTCTTGGGTCCAAACCTCCCCTTATACAACCTGGCCAGATTTGTTGATAGAACGGGTATTCACTATTGATTTCTTAGTTCCTAGGTAGATCAAGTCTTAGGTTAAATTTTTAGGGAGTCACATTTAAGTTAGGTCTAGAATTTTGTTTGATTGATTACACACTTTCTCTCATCTCCATCTCTTCTCCTCCCCTCCCATTCTTCCATTTTATGCATGGGCGACGGTCTCAAAATTTGCACTTGGAGGGACCATTTGATTTTGCCCCCCACGTTAAAAAATCATTTTTCCATCTTCTTCTTCTAAAAAATGGAAAATCAACAAAACAGGTCTACTAACCCTTCTACTTCCACCTCTAATCCCACTTCTAATCTCAATTTTGACCCTTCTACCCAAAACCCCCCCACCTTTGACTTCACACATTTGGAGCTTCCTAATGCTAATTTGCCTCAATCACAACATCAAGCCCCCCATCCTGATCTCTACACCTTGATGGCTGGGTGTTAGTCACTTTGAATCGGATTTTAAAATCAATGCATGTAGTATAGGTTGAATCAGCACGAAAAACAAGTAGAATTTATACTTGAATGGAAGTTCGAGGTAGAACACAGGGAGCAATTAGCAAAAATGATTCTCAAGATTACAATTCAACACAAATATATGGGCAATAGAATTCCAAGCAGTAATGATATATAAATGAAAGCGAATGTCAAATAACGCAAAAAGAATGGGGTAAAATGGTGATTTGAATCACCAATTACCCCTTACAATTATATCAAATATTTCAATAGTATCAAGCAATTTAATTCGACATAGGATAAGTGCATAATGCACTTCTATTGAATCTCAGAGTCTTCTTTTGTTTGCTTCAGCCCTTCTTCTTCTTCTGTGCCTTCTTCTCCTTTTTCCTCTTCTTTGGCTTCCTCTCCTTCTTCCTTCTCTTTTCTGTGGCTGCTCTTCTCTTCTTCCTCTTTACGCATAAGGGGAAGGGTTCCTTAAACGGCTAAGTGTTAGCCATTGAACCTCAAAGCAAAACCCCCTACCCTTGCACGCTCTCTCTCTTTCTCTCTCTGGGATCTGCTCTCCCAGAGCCTCGGGTAATCAGATTCGGATCTAAGCGTACTTGGGACCAGGGCTGTAGGCGTGGTATCACAACAGAGGAGTGAACAGGGCTTAGGCAGGTCGGGTTTGAGCCAGGCCTGCAGGTGATGGGTCACGGGCGAAGTGCAAGTGAAGGGGCATGTAGGGACCTCACCCCCTGTGTTCAGTTGAGGTGATAATCCTGTATGATAAAATCAATTTATGCCATGTCGCGCGTCTGTTAGCTTCCGAGGTGGGACTAAAGTCCCTACTTCCTTCTGCGTGCAACTGCGGGTGAAGTGTCCGTCGATTGCAGGTGCGGCTGGGGGTTTGACGCTCAATTGCAGGCTTGGAGACCTGCCTAGAGCTTCTCTGCACGACCTGGGTGTGGTACCTGGGACTTGCACAGCTCGAGAATGCTTTAGGCTTCGCTCGAAGCTACTCCAATGGCAGCGGAGGAGTGAACATCTGAAAATCAAAATACTGCCTCTCGACCCTATTAAATAGGTTCAGGAGCTTCATTGTAGGGCATGGAGTGCGTTGGTGGTGGTTGTGTGGTGGGTGGTTGTGTGTGGTGGTTGGACGGTGACGGAGAAGGTTGTGAGAAGGTGGGTTGTTCGGTAGATGATGTGGGCGAGTGGAGTGGCAAATAGGGAGTGGGGTTTTGTAGAGGGTGGTGTGGTGAAGGTCGTGAGGTGGTTGACGAGGTGAATGGAGAGGTGTAGCGACGAAGGTGCCTCACCAGAGTAGTCGCCGGATGTGGGGAAGACGAGGGTGTCAGGGCGAGTCTGCGGTCGAAACAGAGTTGCGAATGTACGAGAATGAGAAGTTGAAGATGAGGGATCGATAGGGCTGGATAGCGGACGAAGTAGGGCAGAGGTGGCGTCGGTTATGGTGTGGTTGACGCTGGGGACGAAGGTGCTCCAGTGAGGGAAGGATGGCGAGGATGAAGGAGATAGAAGTGCCCGCTGGTATGGCGCGACGCGGAGGAAGGTAGGTGATGGGAACACCATCATGAGCCCTAACTAGCTCATTTTGACCTAGAAAAGAGAACAAAAGCTCCTACATAACCAAGTGAAGGGCCTAACTCAAGGAATAACTGGTTTGAAAGAAAAGCAAGAAACAAAGGGTAAAACTGTAATTTTACCATTGCAGTGTAACAACAGGATTTCTCAAGGGATAAACATAGGTCAAATGGCCTTAACAAGATAAAAAGTGGGTTGGTTCAATCAATGAAGGGTTAATGTGAAATCTGGGAATTAAATGACTTCTTGTAACCCTAAAACAGACCCACTTAATTTAACAAGGTTCTGGTCAGGATAAAATTCAAATAAACCCTCTAAAATTCATGGAAAAATATCCTCTAGGGTTTAGAACCTTCAATTTGGCCTTTAGAACCTATTGTGACCTAAATAGGGGTCCCAGTTAAATATTTGCCCTAAATTGAGGTTTTATGTAAAATATTCAATCAAACGTGGTCAAACCTAAAATCCAACTTCACAATTGAATTTCTTAGGTCCAAATTAGGTTTATACCAAAATTTGGACCTAAGGAGAGTTCACCATGACCTACTTTGCAAAACAGTCCAACCTAATTACATTTATGCCCCTAGCTTTTGAAAACCCTTGTAGACACCCCCTAGCTTCGTCCTCATTCTTTGCAATTAGGTCCCTCCACCATTATAGTGGAGGAATCTTACTTCGGCGAGGATTCATGGGGGATATCTCCTTGATTCCTCAGAGAATCCCTCTCAAATTTGAAAGGGAGATTCTTCGAGGAATTCCCATATGTATGAACCCAATTATGAGCTTTGATTTCTACCCAATCTCTCATGCGAACGCATGAGAGATTTGGGTATCTCTCGATCTTCCAAGTTTGGTGAGGTTGCTGTGCTTGGAAGCTTGCCTTCCAAGCACAAGGCCCTCGGCCTGCGACTATAAAAGAGACCCCAGATCCTCCCGGTCATTTCAAGCTTGTTTTGGCCTGAGATTACCTCAAAATTCCTCCCTTCCCCCTTTGGCCAAAAAGCCCAACAAGCTCCGGCGACTCCTCCTCCTTCTTCTCGTCTCTCTGCCACCATATCAGTGGCAGAGTTACCTCCACCTCCTTCGTCCGCATCGCACCATACCTGCGCCAGCGCCTATCTCCCTCTCGTCGTTGCCGCCTCTCTCTCTGGTCTTCGTCTCCGGCGACGGCACATACGAGCCGTCCGTCCCCTCTGTTCCCCCTTCGTCCAGCTACTCGCAGTTAAGTCCCCTTCCTCTACTCTTTCTTTTCCCCTTATCTATTTCTAATTTCATGCCCCGACAACCACAAACCACCACCATCTTCTCCACCTCCGGCAGACCATCGGCGAGGTGCATCCACCACTCCACGCACCCACACACCTCGCCAACCACCTTGAAAGTATCGCCTCATCCCACTGATCATTTTCCCCTTCTCCATTAACCGCCACACCCTCCACTCACTCCCCCCAAACACACCCAACTCCACGGCCACAGAACGACCTAGGCATGCACTCCTAGGCCGTCTCACACCACACCAACACCTGGGCCACCTTCACCATGTCACGGCAAAGCCTTCTGAGTCATTTGACAAGACCGTGAGGCCATATTCGTGTCGACAGGTACAGGTGCCCTGCACGCCATTCAAGGGAGCTCGAAGAAGCTTGCTAGTGTTAGCTTCACCTCCAGGTGCCAGGAGTCCAGGTCCCAGACGTGCGGTTTCTCTTTGCGAACAGCTTCAGCCCATCAATTGAAGGTCAAAGCCCCATAGCCTCAGCAATCAAGTGAAGACCTACTATGGGCGTGCGCGAGAAGCGGGTGGGACATTTAGTCCCACCTCGGAAGTTTGTGAGCAGGAGGCGCAACAAAAATTGAAAAACTGTCAGGGGCTTAGCGCCTCCTGACACGGGGTGAGGTCCCACTCGCCCTTCACACCTCGTCCATGCCCCATGCTCTGTGAACCTGGTATTCGACCTGACTATCTGCGCACTCCTCGCCCACCACACACGTCGGTGGGCCTGGTCACGGGCACGCCGACCTAACTCGTTTACCTGAGCAAGCTCTGGGAGAGCAAGCCTAAGAGAGAAGAAAGAGAAGAGAGTTCATAGGGAGGGTAGGGGTTGGGTTTTGCTCTCTAAGGAAGAAGAGGAGAAGGAAGTCACAGCAGAGGCTAAGGGTGAAGAAGCAAGGGAAGAGGAAGAAGGAAGAAGGAAGGAGAAGGAAGCCTCAGCAGAAAAGCAAAGGAAGAAGAAGGCTCGACTGAAGTTAGAAGTAGAGAAAGAGTAAGAAGAAAGAAGGAATAAGCCAAGGCCAGCAATCAGAGGAAAGAAAGAGACAGAAGAAGAAAAGAGACGAATTAGAGAATAAGAAGAATCAGAGAAGGAAAAAGGAAGAAGAAGAAAAACAGAGAAAGCTCAAGACAGATTGAGAAAGAATTATCTGATTTTTACATCCATCTTTATATTTTTGAGCTTTTATATACATTGAGACCATTTTTCTTGCTTCATAATTTTTGATTGATCATTACATTTTATAAAGTTGAAACTTGTGTTCTTAGTTTTTAAATCCCAATTTGCTCCCTGTGTTCGACCTCGGATTCATATTTTTCGAGTAATAAACTTTCATTTGTTTTCAAAGCGATTTTGACTATACTACAATGCAATTATTATAAACTCGATTTCGCTTTCGGTAAACAGTAGGGAAGGATGATCTGCCGCCGGAATTGCGGTTAGACGAAGGATGAAGATGGAGGAGGTCACCGGAGCTTGAGGTGCTTTTCGAACGGATCAGGAGGGTGGAATTGAGGGTGTTTCAGGCCAAAATCAAGATTGGGATCTTCAGTCTGATTTGGGGGGTCTTTTATAGATCTCTAGAGGGTGTTTTGAGCTTGGGAAGCAAGCTTCGCAAGCTAGGAAAGCTCATCGGAGATAGAAATTGAAATATACCTGAATCTCTCATGCGTTCGCATGAGAGATTGGAAAGCTTTTAGGGCTTAGGATCTGGCTCAAAAGGAAAGGAATTCCTTGATGAACTTTCCTATCAAATCTGAGAGGGATTCGTCAAGGAATCAAGGAGAACATGCCAAAAAAAGCTTGCTAGAGTTGTAGGATTAGGATTCATGGCGGCAAAGGAAACAATGATAAAGATAGGGGCTTTTTTGTAAGAAATTCAAAAGCTAAGGGCCCATGTGAAATGAAGAAAATCAGACTTGGACTAAAGTGCAAACTAGGTTGAAACAATCTTAGATTGGGCCCAAATTTTGGTACAAACCTAATGTGGACCTAAGAAATCCAATGGTGAAGTTTGATTTTGGTTTTGACCTATTTTGATTAGGTAATATGCATAATTACCCAAATTAGGGCAAATGTCTATTTGAGATTCTGTTTTAGGTCAATATGGGTTTTAATGGTCAAATTAAAGGTACAAAACCCTAGAGAATATGTTTCTATGATTTTTAGAGCGTTTAGTTAAATTTTACCCTGACCAGAACCTTAGTAGATTAAGCGGGTCTATTTTTAGGGATTTAGATGTCCATTAATTCCTGTAATGCATGAAAACCCTTTTCTGTCTGTTCTAACCCACTTGTTAGACTCTTAAGACCATTTGACCTTTGTTTCACCCCTGAGAGAACCTGTGTTTATTCTATTTTTCTGATAGAATGGTAAATTTACAGAAATAACCCTGTATTCTTGTCTTCTTAAATCAATGTTTTGTGCCCTTAAGACCTTCTGATGGATATGTAGGAGCTTTTATTGACTTAATCAGATCAAACTGAGCTAGTTATGGCTCATGATGGTGTTCCCATCATACCCTCATGCCTAGCTTTTGCTAGTCCCTTAGCAAAATCTCATAGAATTAACTTAAATTCTTGACCATGACTTTTTATTCTCAAATTTCTGATGTGTGCTTTCTTTTGTAGATTAGGTTAGAATGCCAATAGTAGGCCTAGAGGTACTTAAGTACCAACCAAGATCTGAACCTGACCAGCTCTAGGCTCAGTACGCCACGAAGGTTTCTAAGGCCCACAGAAACTAACCTAAGGTTCGTTGAACTCCACGGTTAAAGCACCTGTGCTTAAAACATGTTTTGTCCCGGTTCAGTTTACAGTGCATTTTTGTAAGAGAGAGATAGAATATTTTTTTTATTTTTGGAGAGTTTTCTCTCTCCTTTCTTTCTTTATTTCTAGCTTCGGATTGGCTTTACAATACGGTCTGTATTGGATTCCTAGCTCCCAACATTAATCCTCATTGGGTCTCTAGCAATCGATGAGTCGAGATAGCATCGCCCATGGCAACCAACAGAACCCTGGCTTTCGACACTTCGAGGTAGTGCCACCCATGATGTTCTGTAGCTAAATTCAGGCCCTGGCAATCGACATTTTGGGATAATCTCGCCCATGGCACCTGAACTAGCACAAGGTGCTTACGTGCCCCTGGTAGGATATTTAGATATCCTAGGAGACAAGCACCGTGGAGAGAGTATGTTATTGCATGATGGGAGCACCATCATGAGCCCTAACTAGCTCATTTTGACCAAGAAAAGAGAACAAAAGCTCCTACATAACCTAAAGAAGGGCCTAATTCAAGGAATAACTATTCTGAGAAGAAAATAAGAAACAAAGGGTAAAACTGCAATGTTACCATTGCAGTACATCAGCGGGATTTCTCAGGGGCTAAAAAGAGGTCAATTGATCTTAACAAGATAAAAAGTGAGTTGGTTCAATCAGAAATGGGTTCATATGCAATCTAAGAATTAAATGACTTCTTGTAACCGTAAAACAGACTCACTTAATTCAACAAGGTTTTGGTTAGGATAAAAATCAACTAAACCCTCTAAAATTCATGGAAAAATATCCCCTAGGGTTTAGAACTTTCAATTTGACCTTTGGAACCTATTTTGACCTAAATAGGGATCCTAGTAAGATATTTGCCTTAAATTAGGTTTTTATGTAAAATGTTTAGTCAAACGTGGTCAAACCTAAAATCCAACATCACCATTGGATTTCTTAGGTCCAAATTAGGTTTGTACCAAAATTTGGACCTAAGGGAAGGTCACCTTGATCTACTTTGCAAAATAGTCCACCCAATTACATTTTGACCCTTTTCTTCCTCGCCACTCTTTGCAATTAGGTCCCTCCGCCATTATAGCGTAGGAGTCCTACTCCGGTGTGGATTTGAGGAGGATTTCTCTCAAATCCCTCAAAGACTCCCTCTCAGATTTGAAAGGGAGATTCTCTGAGGAATTCCCGATCTGATGAGCTCAATCACAAACCCTAATTATCACATAATCTCTCGTGTGAACGCTCGAGAGATTTGGGTCTCTCGCACATTCCTACTCCGGTGAGGATTCTTGCACTTGGAAGCTTGCCTTCCAAGCACAAGGACCTTTTCCAGTACCTATAAAAGGATCCCCTGACCCTACCGCTCAGATTCAGCTTGGTTTGGCCAGAGAACAACCTCCAATTTCTTCTCTTCTCCTCTGACCAAGCGTTTAGCGAGCTCTGGCGACATCTCCTCCTTCTCGTCACTCTGCCACAATTCTAGTGGCAGAGTTGTCTTCACCTCCTTCCTCCGCGTCGCGTCATACTAGCGCTAGCGTCAACCACCCCTTCGTTGTCACCGTCCCTCTCCACTGGAACCTTCGTCTCCGGAGGTAGCAGGTACATGCCAGCCGCTCTCCTTATCCCATCGTCCCTCAAGTGGGTTAGATCTCTTCCCCTTTTTCCTCTCCTCATTTCCCCCTTCTTTATTTCTATTTTCAACCCCTCGATGCCGCAGACCACCACCATCTTCCTCATCTCCGGTAGACCACCGGCGAGGTGTCTCCGTAACCTCCACACACCCATCCACCTCGCCAGACCCCTTAGAACGTCTGCCACCATCCACTGACCATTATCCCCATCTCCATCGACTGCCACACCCTCCATAAGCTCCCCCCGACCACACCCATCACCACGGCCATAGACCGACCTAGGTACGCATGCTTAGGCCACCCCGCGCCATGCCACCCACCTAGACACCTTCGCCGTGCCACGACGAAGCTTCTTGTGTATTCTAATGAGGCCGAAAGGCCGTATTGCTTGAAATGCAGATCCGACCTTCGCCTCCATTAGAGCAGACGTAAAGGAGCTCACAAGCTCTCTCCAGGCAGTTGCGCTCCAAGTTTCCAGGTCCAGGAGGTGTGGAGTTGTATCGCGCACACATCTAGCTAGTGAGTGGTTGTGAGAAAGCACTCAGCCACACAATTGAGTGAAGCAGCCTCCTGCGGGTGCGAGCGAAGCGGGTGGGACTTTTAGTCCTACCTCGAAAAATTTAGAGCGCGGAGTGTGGTTTAAATTGTTTTTGTGTTAGAGGCTATTTGCCTCCGATCATGGGGTGAGGTCCCCTCGCCCATATGCCCACCTCGTCCGTGACCCACGCTACGCGGACCTGGCTTGCCTAACTCATTTATCGTGCACTCCTCGCTCACCACCCACGCCGGTGCGCCTAGACCCGGGTGCGCCTGACCTGACCCGAATACCCGATTGGCTTCGGAGAGCAAACCTAAGAGAGAAAAGAGAGAGTGTACGAGAGGGCAGGTAGGGGTAGGTTTTGCACTTGTGTGCAGGGAAAGAAAGAAGGAAGAGGAAGCTGAAGTTGAAGAAGCTAAGTGCAGGAGGAGTCGTAGAGGAGCTAAGGATCAGAGGATGCTAAGTAAGGAAGGAAGAAGAGGCATTGTAGCAGAGAAGGCGTAGTTGAAGAAAAGGCAAAGGAAAAGTTAAGGCAAGAAAGAAGGAAGAAGAAGGAAAGAGAAAGTCAAAGAAGAAAAGAAAAGAGAAGCTAAAGACCAAAGTTAGAGAAGGAAATCAAAAAGGAAGAAGAAGGAAGGAGAAATCAAGGAAGAAGAAGACAAAGAAGGAGAAAGGCACTGTTGCAAGAGACGTCAGAGAAAGAAGAAAGGACTAAGGCTAAAGGCAGAAAGGTAAAGAGATCAGAAGGCTAAGGCAGAGAAGATCCAAAGAAGAAGAATAAAGAAGAAAAGAAGAGAAAGAGAAAAAGCAAGAGAAGAGAAAAACCAAACCTTTTTAAGACGTCTCAATTCCTTATATAGATGTCCAATTTTGTCTGATTTCTCAACACTGCTACATTTTATTTATAAACTCCTGCATTACATTTTGAATTAGATTTTGAGTAACTTTAAGTGTTCAAATTGTATCTATTGAGATTAGTAAATAAATTCTATTTGCCCCCTGTGTTCGACCTCGAACTTAACATTCGAGTAATAAAATTTTTTGTTTTCAATGCTTTTTCGATTATACTGCAATGCCACCTTTTTAAAACCCGATCTAGCATTGTAACATTTTGGCACCGTTGCCGGGGAGCAATGCGCAATTTATCACTAGTCTCTACATTATTTTTGATTATATTTGAGCACTAACTTGCCCTATTTTGTTTTGCTGTGATTTTGCAAGGTATTTCATGAGGAAATCTCCCACACAAATCAACCACTCCAGGGTAAGTAAACTCTCTATTCTTCCCTAAATCCATCTCCTAATCCTGGGAAGATAAAAGGAAGCAATCAAATTAGGAATCAAATGCCTTCTTTCAATAGTAATTACCATCTTTAAGGAAAAAGTTTCCTGATTTTGCGAAAATTTTCAAATCTTACTGAAGTTGAAGCGATTTTTAAAGATCCTACCCCACAAATTCTTGTGCCTAGTAGAAATCACGCTTAATTTCCAAAATCTCCACGGGCTACACACTTCTTGTTTTAAGTCCAAAGAGAACTTTTGTGAAAAGAAAAGAGGGTTGGAAATAGAACCAAAGTAGGGTTTCTACAGTAGGGTTTTGGAGTGCTAGTGCACACATGCTTGCATAAAAAGGAAACAAACCCACTGGCATCAGTGTGCTACCCAAGCCCTTAATTGAAAAGATCTAAGCAAGACAAACCCTAAAATTGAACTCTAAAATCACTTGAATCTTAAAAACATTGGACCTAATAACTTGGGAGTCAAATCAGGGTGATTTCTAGGTCTTGACCTAGAATCACTCTGCCATTTTTAGGGTAGGTCAGGTGAAGTTGACCCCTTGGGTCAACCAACCTCCAAATTAGGTCACAACACCAAAACATCTAAAGTTCAAGTGAAAACCCTAAGCACCTTTGATCTTAAAAGTGGTAGACTTAAGAGGTCAGAGTCCCCATTCTAGTCTACCTGGAATCTTAGTAACAAGAGAGGTCGGGTGGGGGAAACCCTGTAACCCTTGGGAATGCTCTACCGTGTTGGGGTCTTTGCGGGACTCTCCCTCTCTGGCTACCCAGGTAATTCTCCGGTGGATGACTTTCTAATCCAGGGGTATCATCCGCCTCGAACCTCCATAGTCATCCAAACGTCTTTAGGTGCCTTGATTGGGTCAAAAACACCTCCAGTCCCTTATCTCTTCTCTTTAGAGCACACACATAAAATTTCAGTGGGACTCTTTATTCAGATCTATTCACTTCACAATTTGATTCTACAGCTTGATCCAAATTCTAATTCTACTCTTGATTCCACCACTTGATCCAAATATGCAGCCAAGTTACTTAGGACTACCTTTCAAAAAACCTGAATCACAGAGATCCATGAGAGATAGGATGATTGAGGATGCCCTTGAATTCTATGAAATTGAATATAAAACTCAACACCAGTAGAAGACATTCAAGTTAATGTACTAACAACCACAACCTTCATCATAAACTGTGCCCAAGTATTATTGATTGAAGCCACAAAAGGATCAACCCGAGACATTCTCATTACAGGATACATTGAGATAGAGAAATTACACAACTTTGAATACCTTCAATGCATAACAAATCCTGTACTTTGGGAACAACACCAAGATGATCTCGAAAAATGGAAGGAGATGATGAGACTATTGAAGCAAATTATCGATCAGAAATACCCGTACATGCCCCAAACAGATGATGAACCATCTTGTAGTAGTATTAAGGATTAATCCGATTTCCCAGATCGCGGGTTTGAGACACAGAGTTGTTATGGATTCCCATCCCAGATGGAGTACAATGTGCTTGATAATGAAGTAGTTTGGGAAGTTCCAATTGTAGGAAAACACAAGGTAGAGCCAACCCTAGAAACTAGATCACCAAGAGTAGAATTCCAAAACTCCTACAATAATGAGATTAGCACTGAACCTCTCAAAGGTGTAAATCCTGCCCCTTATTTTGATAAGGTGACCCTCAAAAGTTATTCGGACCTAGATTCTAGTGATTTAACCCGCATCCAATGCCTAGAATCTGGATCTGAAACTTATTGGGAAGATTTCGAGGCCTCGTATGAAGAAGATCAAATTTTCAAGGAAGAGTATGATTCTAGGCCTCTATTTGATGGATACTCCTCTCCAACATTCTCAGAGAATCAGATCAATTTTTCAGAAGTCACGCCAATTTACGACACAGAAACCAAGGAGTTGGACGAGTGGGGTGTTGATTGGGTCTTGCCTACAAGCCTAGTACTTAAGCCTAGACCAAATAAGGATACCTTTTTGAGCTCAGAATTTACATATAGGCTAGACCCCAGTCAGGCTGTTGAATCTACATCATATGATTTATTCTGTGGTGGAACCTTTGATCTCAAATCTCATTCAGAATTTGATTTTCATAATATTTCCGACGATTTCGAATTTGACCATGATTTCGGAGAAACTCTGCTTCCTGAACACAATGAGCCAATATACGACCTCAGCTCACATGATTCATTCTCCAACTCCGACTTTGAGGTCCCGGATCCCGAGATCACTGATTTAAGTTCAAGTTCCAGTGACATGGAATCATTCCTTTTCGATCCTCAGGAATCAAAACCAGAAAATGCTGAGAGTGATTTCAACCCAGAATTCGAATCTTTTCGCGACTCAAATTTCCATCATCCTATAGACACTCTTCAGGCATTCACCTTTGACTTTGAAAGCTACTACGAGGACTCTCTCAATGCAACCACTTGTAACTCCTTTCTAGAAGAGCCCTCATACACAATTCTCATTGAAGCCACCTCTTCCACACATGCAGAACCTATCAAAACCCGTTTTCAACCCCGACCCGCAACTGGACTCAATTTCTATTCTTATTCCCCTCTTATTGAGCAGATTGCAAATGATTCAACTCCACACAAACATCGGGTATCAAACATTGATCAGACTGAAAACCATGCTCTATCATTCTCTGATCACCCCTGTAGGGTTTCCACATCATTCACCGATTACTTTTCGGATCCCTACTCTAACCAGGCTGAATCAACTCAGCCAAACCCCGAATTTACACTTCCGCATCCATTAGAGCTTCAAAGCATATGGTGGGTTCCACATCTTTTGATCTACATTTATCAACCCACCTGATTAATAGGGTTTGGGCAGCATCATTAGCCTGTTGATCTCAACAAGTACCTGGTTGGACCAACCAGGCTCTTAATCAAGGTGCTTGTTCCACAACACTCTACTAATTTGACCACTCCCTCTCCATACCATTTCCCGCTCGGTTGAAGGAGTTTAATTTAGCGCTTAATGGGAGGCAACCAGTCATTTCAAAAAAACCCGAGATCCGTTTGATTATTCATCTGTACTCCATGTCTATTGCACCCTGACTTCAGTCTTACAATAGTTGATCCCACCTCTGGTACATGTACTAGAGCTTAAAATCGTTCACATCAGTCATTTCTCGACCCATTCGCCCACTCAATAAATCCTGTTCTAAGTCACTGGACCCAATACTGTTTCACACCCTCCGTTTACAATGAGGACATTGCAAAACTTAGGCATAGGGGGTGGTAAAGTGCAAACATACAGAAATTATGAAAAATCAGAAGGATTCTCACAAAAAATTCACATATGTCAAAAATACCAAAAAAATAGAAAATTATGAAAAAGAACAAAAAAATGGAGGAGAGAAGAAAATTTTAAAGTCACATAAACATGAGGAGGAAGGAGCAAAATGATAAAAAAAGGAGCACAAAATGAAAAAGAAAAAGAGATAGTCATTAGTAAGAGATTAAGGGATTAACCGAAGTTCTAGACCACATCAAGGAAAAAAGAAAAATAGGAAAAAAGTGCTAATGACACAAAAAGAGATTAGTAGGAACGCTGATCTTAGGCCTTTTGGGCTAAACTCTTAGGCTTAAAAATTCAAGTATCCGCTAAGATCTGGGTAATCCTCAAGAGGTTGGGGAAAATGCGAAGCTTAAGTATTAGGTCTAAGGCTTAGGGAGTATTCGACCTCATTAACTGACCCTCGGTTTGCGAGACTCGGTAACCTAAGCACCCCAATCTACACACAGGCTGGTTCAATGAGCATAACTATCAAAATCACACAAAAGCGTTTAAATGTTCTGAAAAAAAGTTGCCTAGATTAGGAGAGGCCGATCAACACAAGTTGATTTGGATGAGTTCCCGGCATGGAGAGGTGGGAAATTCCCCTCGAAGATGTGTAACAACATATCATCTCCTCGGTGCTTGTCTCCTAGGATATTTACATATCCTACCAGGGGCACGTAAGCACCCTGCTGGTTCAGATGCCATGGGTGGCATTATCACGAAATGTCGATTGCCAGGGTCTGGATTTGGCTACAGAACACAAATGGGTGGGATTATCTCGAAATCTCGAAAGCCAGGGTTTTGGGGGTTGCCATGGGTGGTGCTATCACGAAGCATCAATTGCCAGGGACCTTTGGGGATTGATGATGGGGACGAGGAATCTGATACAGATCGTGTTGAAAAGCCAATCCGAAGCTAGAAATAAAAAGAAAGAGAGAAAACTCTCCAAACAAATAAATCCTCTGTCTCTCTCTTACAAAAAATGCATTACAAACTGAACCAAGGCTAAAATATGTCTCAAGCATAGGTGCTTTAACCGTGGAGTCCAACGAACCTTAGGATAGTTCCTGTGGGCCTTAAAAACCTTCGCAGAGGACTGAGGCTAGAGTTGGTCAGTTCCAGATCTTGGTTGGTACTTGAGTACCTCTAGGTCTACTGTTGGCATTCTAACCTATTCAAAAGAAAAAGAAAAAGCACTTATCATAATTTGTGAAAGAAACTCATGGTCTAGAATAGAAGTTAAAACCTTGTCTTTGAGGGAAATTTCCCACCTCTTTGTGTCGGGAACTCTTCCAAATAAACTTATGTTGATCAGCCACTCCTAATCTAGGTAGCTTTTCAGAACAGAATTAACACTTTTGCATGATTTTGATAATTAAGCGTACTGAACCATACTGTGTGTGGATTAGGGTGCTTAGGTTACCAAGTCCCGCAAACCAGAGGTCAGTTAACGAGACCAAATAATCCCTAAGCCTTAGCCTAATACTTAAGCTTCGCATTTTCCCCAACCTCTTGAGGACTATCCAGATCTTAATGGATACGTGAAGTTTTAAGCCTAAACACAAGCCCAAGAGGCCTAAGATTAGCGTTCATACTAATTTCTTTTGTCTCTTAGCACTCTTTGTCTTTTATTTCTTTCTTTTTGATTTGGTTTAAAACCAAGTAGATTCCTTACTCTTTTACTAATGACTATTTCTTTTTATTTCAAATTGTTGCTCCTTTTTGATATTTATATCACCTCATCTTTTTTTTTCCTCAAAAATGATATGCAAATTGATCTTTCAAAATTTCCTCCCTTCTCCAATTTTTTTTTTGGAATATGTACTTTTTTTGATGAAACCCTTTCATGTGAAGTGATTCTCATAGCATTTTGCACTTTAATACCCCCCCATGCCTACAATTTGGAATGTCCTCATTGTAAATTAGGTGGGTTCGAATTCAGCTTAGATCATACAGTAGAACATGTTTTGGGTGGGTGGACGGGTCGGGATGACTGTTGCGGACGATTTCAAGCTTGGGTATGGGTACCGGAAGTGGAGTCGGCTGTTCTAATGGACAAACCCTAAAGTGCAATATGAGTTTAGCATGAGATGTGTCAAGAAGGGTTTCAATTTTTTCAAAAGATGACAGGTTGCCTCCTATTAAGCACTGCGTTTAATGCCATCAGCTGGGCGTAATATCTCAAGGAGAATGGAGATCAAAAGATACCTCAGCCAAGTTTGTATCGATGAGTTCAATGAACGGCTTAAGTCACTGGCCATTCACAATAAAAGGTTTAGAATCAAGGCTGGGTTGACTGATTTCAACGGTTCCATTTCCAAAAATTTGTCGGATAAGATATGGTCCAATCTATTTTGATCTGACTTTGCCTGGGAAGAGTTTTAATTTGGCATCAAAGAGTAAGACTTTTTGACCAGGGTGAAAGATTTTTATGGATATGTGCTTGTCGTGAAAGGCCTTAACCCGCTCTTTGTAAATTCGAGTTCTCTTACGCTCATTTGCGAGTTCTCGAGGTACTGGCGCCAGAACCCCCTCGAGGTTTGGTAACGGGAATGATGATCCCAACACATCTGTTGTAAGACTAAGCTAAAAATAAGCATGTGGGAGAGAAAAAAATTATAAATGTTGGCTTTTCACAAGCACAAACACAAGGTTTTAAAGGTTATTGCAAGTTGCGAGTCAGATTCAAGAGCCAGAAAAATCCTAAAAACAAAAATATCAAGTCATCTGAATTACCAAGGGGTTAATCTGTGAATTTTTTGGAGGATATATTGATCTCGTTTTTATCTAATTTTCGGATCCAAAAATAAATCCCGATGTTTATACTTAACAAATCTCGTGCCTCCTGTGTTTGGATCAACCTATGTCCCGTAATTTCTTTCTCCTCAATAGTCGAAAAAATTAGATTTCCCCAAAATTCCATTTTGTAAAATTAAAGTTTTGCTAAGAGACCGGCAAAAGATAAGCATGGGGGTGTGATAAACGCCAGGTTATCATCATTCTTATACATTAAAACAAACCTAGCTCTTAGGCTTTTGCTCTGTAAATGTGTTTCTGGGTTGCATTTAGGCATAAATTAGGTTAGGCATGCATTTTACTTTTTATTATCTTTTTGATATGTTTTTGTGAGTGTTAGGGATAAACAAATTGTCAGATCCCTAGAACCCTAGCACTCGAGAAGGCAATTGGTGAAGGAGAAGCTCAAACCAGCTGGAATTCAGCTTTATCCAACTCACCATAGTTGGAATCCAGCTCACTTGAACTAGGGTTAGCTTATCCTAGCTCCATTCAGCTCGTCTCAGCTGAATGCAGCTCAAGAGAGCTCATCTTAGCTTATCTTACCTCAAGTCAGCTCAGATCCAGCTCAACTTAGCTGAGTCTAGCTCATCTCAACTCCCATTAGTTCATTGGGAGCTCTAGCTAGCTCAACTGAGTCGACTGGAGTTCACCTCAGCTTAGGACCAGCTGCATCTAGCTCCACTCAACTCCAGCCAGATGAAGATGACTTCATCTTAGCTCAGGAAGCTCAAGTTCAGCTCCCAGGGACTCATCTTAGCTCCATTTAGTTGAGCTAAGCTACCTTAGCTACTCCAACTAGCTAGGTCATCCCCAGGAGCATCAGACCCAGCTCACCTCAGCTCATTTCAACAAAAGCCAACTTTCTTTAGCTTGGCTTAGCAGCTAGCAAAGAACAAGCAAGCTAAGCCAGCTAAAGTAGCTCCATGCCACCCTCTTCAGCAGCTGCCAGCTCTAATTCAGCTCTAGACTTCTTCTCTCCAGCTCCTCTCCTAAAAACCCTAGATCCATATGCCTCCTCCTCTACTCTATAACTAGCTAAGCTCCAGCTCCCTTGGACATTCACCACCCTAAAACCCTACCTAACTAGCTCCACCAACTAGCCCTACCTAAGCTCCACCTAAGCTACCTAGTCCACTCCACTCTTGACGCCAACCTAGGCATCCCTTCACCCTATCACCACCACCAAAAGACACCCCATTCTTGGTGCCAAAACCACCTATAACAACCCCCATTTTGGCACTAACTTTTCCCTCCAAAAATTCCCCCCATCTTAACCCTACACATACCCCTTCAAGTCATCACCACCCTACACCTACCCCCCCTTCTACAAGCCCCCATAGTTGGTGCCAAAATCATGGCACCTCTCCATGGTGGCGCCAACCTATGGTACCTCTCCACCACCCATAACCACCACAACCACATCCCTTAAGGTGGCGCCAAACACCCTCCACCATAGGATCACCTAACCACCTCCTAGAACCCATCTTAGCCCTACATCTAACCCATGCCAACTACCCCCTTCTCCACCTCTATAAAAACCCTCCTAACCACCACTAAAGACTCATCCTCCATTTAGTGTAATTCGACCCTACATCCACCCTAACTCATGGCCAAGGAAGGAGAAGAAGATTAAGGGGGCATCCTACCTGCCCCCTTGATGCCTTCTTCCCCCTTCTCTCTTCTTCCTTGTGCCACGCCAAGGAGGAGACTCTCTTCACAGTGGAGGACAACCAGGCATTGGAGGAGAATTGAAGGTGGAACCAACCACCTTGGAGGAGCATAGGGCACGCCCCCTTTGAGGGCTTGTCTTGGAGGTCTTCACCTTGAAGGAGCTTTACAAGGAAGGAGTTGGAGGACTTCTTTTCAAGCCTTGGAGCTAGTAGGCTTGGAGTAAGAAGCCTCTATCTCTTCTTCACCATCATCATCATCAGGAGGACTAGTGTTTTTACTTTTTATGCTTTTGATTTCTAATAGTAGAAGCATTCCACTACTAGGGTTTTGTAAAACATTTTTTCTCCTCTAGTAAAGTTGCCTTTTTCTTAATTGTGTTTTTCGCAATGTTACTTTTACCTTAGTGTAGTCACCCCGTCTCTCTAATTACTCTAGGTTTCCACCTACCTAGGGTGAGCTTAGGGAGAGGAATTACTTGTCACGTAGGTCTTAATTTAGTAATTTTTGGTGTTAGTCACCTTCCCGCCATCAAATCCGCGTTGCTTTAGTTTTTTCAAAATATAAAAATTACATATTTGAAAACAATAAAAAGAAAGTTGACTTTCATTTCCGAGCAAGTGATTCAATTTTGCAACATATTGCCTCCTTGGACGACCCTGGATACTTCCCTAGCTAGGTTTTATAAATTTAAGAGTTGATCGATTTTATGCATTACAACGACATATTTTTACAAACTGTGTGAAATTTGTATCACAAAGCCACTAGCATCCACCTCCTGTTATCACTCACGATACCATGTGATAGGGAGAGCAAATGCCCTTTGTGATAACTCATGAAGAGGACCGATCATCTCCTTTGACCATGTTGTCACTCGCGGAAGGAAGGAAAAGGAGAGGAAGAAGGTGGAGGAGGGAAAATTGGGAGGGAGATGGCCTTGCAAAGGGCAAGTGAGCTCTGACACTAGGTTAACTTTTGGGGGGTTATCCCACGGGTTTTGCTATCCTTCCCCAAGGGTGGGTTGTCTTAACCTGGTATAACTCCCCATATTACAGGTTTAAAAAATCCCATTAACCAAACAAGCTTTTCCCTTACTTTTGTGGGATAACCCTCATCCCAAACTAGGCCTTAGGCACCGGATGTTGAGGGAGGAGGGGGCTTGGGGAGTGGAAAGATGGAAATAAGGAAAAGGGAGAAAGGGGGTATTTGGGAATGATAATTTCAAGTAAAGGCTTGACATAATTCACTCTAACCACATGTGATCAAATGATAGTTTATAGTAACTAAGTGATGGTAGGGGCCAAAGCATTATACTTGACATAACTTGGATCTTTAATGTGAAAAAAATTGTTATCCTACTAGAAAATATACCCACAATTTGAGACTTTTTCCTTAGATTACTCCATTAGATAAAGTGCAAAATAAAGTTATTTCTAGTGCCATGATAATTTAGTTACTACACATGACTCTTTATATAGGAGCAAAGTTTTTTCACTTCCCTAGGCAATGTGATATTTGAATCCAAGTCCACTATGTAGGAGGCAACTAATCGATCACTGTAATTCTCAAAATGGGGGTTAACCCAAGTTCTTTGCAAAACCCAATTCCTTAAACCTCAAAGTAGAGTAGCCTCTAAATCTCAAAACAACGTAACAATTATTTATCTACCTACCTCTATGTATGAGAGCAAAGTTCTTCAACTAGGCACTATAATATTAAAAACCTATTGTACGAAAAGCAACTACTTAATCACTAAAATTCTATTTGAGTAAAGAAATTAGCTATCTCCTACACACCAATTTGCTAGTGATGCAGAGATCGAGACTCAAACTTAAATATCTCCTCTCATGAGTTTCTGTTATTTGACCATATGATGATGAGTAAGTATGGTTAAAATCTTAAACCTCAAATTTTACCTTTTCTCATCACAACTCGCGGATAGTCTCTGTGATAACCCTAGGGGTGTACAAGGTAATTTGGAGTCTCACCCTGTATAAATCTTCCACACGCCCAAACCCTAACACCCTCATCTACTCTTGTCCAACTTTCTCGTGTTGCTCCCTTCGTCGGCAGCGGCTGTTGTTATAATATAGGTTATTTCCATGTCTTGTTGATTGATTTCATGTACTTTGTAGCGTCATTTGTCTAATGGATCCACTACCAAACCATTGTTCCGTGGTTTTTTTGTGTGTATGTGTGAAAGGTGTGTCCTCCCAGTTGAATCAGAATTGCTGTACTTTGATGTCATGACTTGTTTAGCGAATTGGATCTCGGTGATAGAGATTTCTTAATCCCGGTCAATAATGTAATTGGATTGTCGATCTCGACTAATAACTCATCTTTGCTCTCTCTTTGATTAATGTTAAAGAAATCAAAAGTTGGAATCAACTGAATTCCTTGTGTATATTTCATGTAGATGATCGTAAAGTGTTCCGATTACACGAGGGACACAAGAAATTATTATGTTCTCATTATTTTGGTATTTTCATTTAGTTGCAAGTAGATTCCATTTAAAAGAGCCCCCTGGATTCTTGTTGGTAACTTGGAAAAGAGATGCTTCGATTACATAAGGGGGATAGGGATCTCTATTGCCTACCCGAGATTGCTTAGGCACTCGTCCAAGACAAGTAAGATGCTAAAAGACATTTGAGATTCCTTACACGTATGCAGACATATGCATATTGATTTTAGAGTTGACACAAACTTGATAAATTATGCACAGATTTCTTATTCTAAAAAATTAAAAATACAAATACCCATACACACAAGACATATATGTGAGTGTATAAATATATCTCTATGTATCTATAGGTTTATGTGTATGTGTATGTACATGTGTATATACAGATAGGTATATTTCAACGTATTTATGTTTGTATGCTACCTTTGTATGCTTATATTGATGGTAACACCATCATTCGTCATGACTAGCTTATATTAATCAAAATCCAATGAATGTCCTTTTGTCGAAAGTTGTTTGATTGAGCCCCTTATCCCAGAACTTTGGATATATGCCTGTGATTGGACACTTCTTTGCTTGAAGGAATTGAACGTTTGTTTGTCATATATTTGACAGGTGCATTTCCACTTGTTCGATTTTTTATGTGGCTGAAATCTAATTTCCGTTTGCATTAAACAAAATTAAAATAAAATGAATTGAATATATATGGGAGAAGCACATCTCTTGACTGCAATTGGCGTTAATGAGGTGTGAGCCATTTATACAATTTTACCTAGTGTTCACTCGAAAAGTCAAGGTCTTGGTCATTATGTTCACATGTGCACTATTGCTTTGCACTTGTATTGTATAATCACCTCCACAATCTCTATTTATTTAGCAAAATGAAAAAGGAAATCACTTTTTTTTTTGAGTAAAGATGGGTAATATTTACTCAAGTCCAAACTGGTCAAAATCGGAACAAGTCCATCAGCCTCCCAAAGGAGAAGTTCAAAGTACAATACCATCCCAAATAAAATCAAGGTTCTTTCATATCCCCAATACATCTCAAAATGCAAAAAGAAATTACATGGGGGGTAAGGGATTGTTACCAAAGAGCCTATTATTATGTTCCTTCTAAATGTGAAAAATTGGTGGGGTATAGATTCCTAATATGTCCCACAAAGTAAATCGGAGTAATCAATATCCATCACCCAACCTCTAAGGCAATCTTGACTAAGAAGTCTTCCCCCAGCCACAGCCAAGCACCACAACTTCATTTTGGTATAGAGCCTTTACACCAAATAACCTCCTAGAGTGGATGGGCTTCAATCTGATCGCATCCCACACCTTGTCTACACAAATGAACCCATTGATGCCCAAGGGGCAATTCCATCGTCTATTATTGAAGAATAAGCTAAGCAGTAGAGGTCTGATTTTAATCATATCAACCCAAAGATGAGAATCAGATGGCCTTCTCAATTGGGTAAAAGAGTCACCATATTCCATACGCATCTAGGAAGCCCAAATGGAATCGGTATGAATTATTCTCCATATTCTGGCTATGGAAGCACATAAGTAAATGTCCCTAAAATCTTTAAATCCAAGCCGTCCCTCCAATTGGGGGCAACATAAGTCTTCCTACGCAACAAGATGGGTTTTTCCTCTCCAAATGAAATCAGAGATATATTTGCATATATGGTGAAGGGAGGTTTTAGAGATTACCATACAGGAGAACCAAAAGTTCAGTAGGCCCTCAATCCCCCATCGTACCAACTGCACACATCCCATTCTTGAAAGCTATTTGCCACGCCACCCAGCGAGGACCTCCTTTATACGTTCTTCAAGAGCTTTATGAGGAGAAGAGCCCCTTGCTCCCACTAAGATAATACCAAGACATTTGCAAGGAAGTTTACCTTCAAGAATTCCAAGGGACAGGCAAATTCCCCATCTCTCTTTCGTATGTTTGGAAAGGTAGACCCTGCTTTTCCTTCCATTAAGCTGAAGGCTATAGATATGAGCAAGAACAAAGATGGATTTTTTAATAGCAATTGCCAAATCAGCATCAACACAGGCACAAATTAAAAGATCATCTACAAATAGGTGATGGGATGGGAAAAGGGAAAGTGCGTTGATAGACAAAGTAAATAATGGCTGGGAGAGGGGATCTTCTTGTCTAAGGCCCCTCGAGGTGTGGAGAAGTCTGACTGGTATGCCATTAACCAAAGGGGAGCAAGAGGCTCCCAAATGAAACCCTGATCCAAGTGATCCAGGTATCACAAAAGCTCATGGAGGTGAAAATTCTTAGAATGAAATCACGTCTCACTGTATCAAAAGCTTGAAAAATATCCACCTTGACACACATTCTAGGTGTCATACCCGTAGAAATGAATCTGGAGAGGAACTCTTATGCTAGTAGGGAGCAATTAGAGATGGACGTTCCTTTAACGAACACACATTGATTAGGCTTTACCAACTTCAGCATGATGGTGCCAATCCTTCTAGCAAGAATCTTAGAAATGCATTTATATAGGAAGTTGTAACAAGCAATAGGCCTGAAGTCAGCGAAACTGCCATACCCTTTGGAATTAGGGTAAGGAAAGCATGATTTATTCGGTGAATGAACTCCCCCTAACTACAAACACAAAAACATATGCCACAAGAGATATCTATACTAATCACCCAAGCCTTCCTGAAGAAAATACCATTGAAGTTGTTCAGGTTTGGCAATTTGTTAGGTCCAATGTTCTAGACTGTATCTTTAATTTCTTGAGGAGAAGGAATCCTTGTGAGGTTCTCATTTTCCTATAGAGAAACTATATAAGGGAATGGTAGAGTGAGACCATCCAGGCACTAAGCATCCTCTCTAGTAGAAAATAAAGAGCCATAGAAGTCCATGGCCTCAATACATAGCTTGTCCACCTTATCAATAGGAGATCCATCCAACCCAATAAGGCAAGATAGGGCATTCGAGTTATAAAGGATCTTGGTGGCAAGGGAGTAGAACTTGGTCGATGTATCCCCAAGTTTCAGCCAGTCAATTCTACTTCTTTGGATCCAGTAATCTTCCTCTTCTTTCCTAAGAGTTTATAAGGGAGAGAGTTGTGTTGACTCCTCAAGGTGAGGTCTGGCATTGGATGGATCCAAGGTCATCCATTCATGGGCTTCAAAGAGGTGATGAGTTCTTCAATTTGCATGGATCTACAATGATCCGTCTTCTCCCAAGCTTTGAGGGACTCCTCGACACGTCTTAATTTGACAATGCATTGGTAGAGGGGGTTGTCCCTAACCTCCTCGTTCCAAGCCCTTTTGACAAGGTTGAGAAAACCTAGTCTCCTTGCCTAGTAGTTGAGAAAATGGAAAGGTTCTCTATGCCTTCTATAGGGGAGAATCTTAACATAAAGGGCTGCATGGTCACTAAGGTCAGAGTGGAAATAGTTGACTCTTCCCAATGGAAAAATATTGAGCCAGGCACCTATCAATTTTGAAAGAGATACGCCCTTCTCTAGAAGTCATGTTTGACTAAGAGAAGGTGTTACCTGAAGTGGCAATATCGATAAGATCACAAGACGCCACACAGTCATTGAAGTCCTCCATGCTGTAGCACCTCTTAGGCGCTCTTCATGAAATCTAATGGCATTGAAGTCCCCAATGATCATCTAAGGTCCATTGGCAAGGGAACCATGAAAGTGCAGAGCAGACCATAAGTCTTTTCTTTCCTCCTTGGACTTGTGGGCGTAAACAAAGGAGAGAAAGTGGGAGAAACCACCATTGTTGGTAGCATGGATTAAGAGAGCTTGGTCCATGGCATGGATTAGTTACTCCCTGATGAGATGTCTTGATGATGAGTGGAAGCTCAATGGAGTTGGCTCTCTAACTAAGTAGAAGTGAGAGTACAAAGCAAGAGAGCACAAATGGAGTAGAGAGCTCTTTTTGAGTAGGCACTTGAGTTTTAGTGTATGTGGGTGCTAAAATCTTAAGAGAGTGTAATGCTATGTTTTTTTATAAGTCATTGACTGGTCATAGTATGCTCAACTAGGGTCTTATTGCTGTTACTAACAAGTTTGCATAAGGCAAATCTCAGTCAGAAAAGTCAGTTAGACTGACAACCAATAACAGATGTCTAACTTTTTATTCAGACTTCTGATATGCCTTAGCTTAGTCTTAACTTTATACAATGCTAATTATTCAATTAGTAGTGGTTAAGATGCCATTGGCATGCTACCAAAATGGGGGGTTTTGGGTGGAGGATCATATTGACAGAAAAGGGGAATTGAAATACAAGGGTGTTGGCAGTATGTTGACAATTTTAACCATGTTGATTATTTTGATATGTCGGTCGGCATGACTATTTTGGGGCATGCTATTGCCTATTGGTTGTTGCTTTGCTCTTGCGTGTAGATGTACCTCCTGCTTCTTGTTGAGGTGGTTGGGGTGGTGGGTTTGGTTACTTCGATGGTGGTGGCACTATAGTTTGCACCTTGTATGGAAGAGGGAGAAGAGGTGGTGGGTCTCTGTTGGGTTACACAGAGGAAACGGAGAAGGTTTAAGGTGGAGGGTCTATTGATGGTGGAGTAAGGGGGTGGGTTACAGTGTAAAGGAGATGATGTGAGGAGAGGAGAGAGAAAAAGATGAAAAGATGTCATTTTTGTCGACATGCGTTGGCATACCTTAGGCATGCCTCCGATCAGGGCATCAAAATTGTTGAAATTTGTCATTGAAATACGAGTGTTTCCATGGCATGCGCTTGGTGTGCCTTCAAAATGTACACTTACAAATTTATCGAAACGACAGATTCACCGCTCACTTACAAATATATTACCACTGGTTTTTTAGCTCATGACAGATGCTAAAGGACATTCGAGATTCCTTACATGTATGTAGACACATGCATATTA
Source organism: Thalassia testudinum (assembly GCA_037157565.1). Taxonomy (NCBI): domain Eukaryota; kingdom Viridiplantae; phylum Streptophyta; class Magnoliopsida; order Alismatales; family Hydrocharitaceae; genus Thalassia; species Thalassia testudinum. Next base: position 2,118,366 of record JAZHRO010000051.1, read on the forward strand.
TTTACAGAGTTGACACAAAGCTGATAAATTATGCACAAATTTCTTATTCTAAAAAATTAGAAATACAAATACCCATATGTACACAACATATATATGTGTGTATAAATATATCTCTAAGTATCAACAGGTCCATGTGTACGTGCATGTACATGTGTATATATAGATACATATATTTCAATGTATTTATGTTTGTATATGCATATATTGATGGTAACACCATCATCAGTCGTAACTAGCTTAAATTAGTCAAAATCCAATGATAAATGCTCTTGAATAACCATCAGAATAAGTCAGTGTTGAACCAAATATGAGAAGATGGAAAATCTCGTTAATTTTGTTGTTTTAACGTATAAACACAAATGCAGAATAAATAAGGGGTCAATCAGTGGTTAAATAAGCATAAATTCACAAGAAATGGGCTTAAAGTGACTAAAATAGGGTTTCACGTGTTTCAAGGATTATTTTATTAATAAAAATCCTAAAATCAGCCTTACTTCAATAAAAAGGATTCTGATAGAAATAAATGTAATATAAACCTCCCAAAAATCATTTAAAAATATTCTAAGAGGTTTGGAATCTTCATTTTGACCAAAGAAACCTATTTTGACCAAAAGCAAAGACTTAGGTGGGAATTTGCTATGCTTTGGGTTTCTATGTAATTTTCCTAGTCAAACTATGTCAAAACTCAAATTTAAGGTCACCATTAGATTCCTTGGGTCCAAATTAGGTTAACTACAAAATTTGAGCAAAATCAGAGTTCATCTTGACTCAGTTTGTAATTTAGCCCATTTATCCATGTTTATTAAATGGAAACCCCTAGGTTTCAAGTTTCATTGCAAAGAGGCTCCCACCTTCATCTTCTTTTTCAATTCCTAAATGCAGTAGACCTCCATAGCCAAAGCCGTGATCTTTCATCCAAGATTTTCAATTAAATCCCTCCAAATTTAGAGGGAATTTGGAGGGATTGATCATGAGATGATTCTTTATCAATTACACCAAGCCTTGACATCTAATTTAAGCCAAATCACATTTAGCGAACCTTGAATTTCATGGACTGTTCTTGCCAAAATTTGAGAAGAAACTTTGCGAATTCAAGCCAATTGGAGGCCAAATCCTCTCTTATTTAAGTTCTACCATCTTTGACCGCAGGGTGGTTTTTTTAAAGTGCAATTGGTTTGATGTTTTCAAGGAAGAGATTGATTTCAAAAAAGATAATAAACATGATTTTATCAGTTTAAATAAGAACCGTTAAATTCTTTAAACAACTGAACCATTTACACTAGCCTACCAAGTATCACAAGTTTTTTATGTGCTCAATAATAGCAGGAATGGGTGGATCATACCAGTAAAAACAGTGCCTCTTGATTTCTTTGATAGGAAAAAAGATAATGAAAATTCTGTTACATCTGAAGCATATCAATAACTTCCAGGGGAAGTAGAAATAGGTCTTGGTGCAATAGATACTGATGTTTAAGGTATAAAAACATTTATTTTCAAATGAACACAACATTATTTACTTTCTTAAAATCAATTGTTCATATTTTTTCCCTTTATCATATATGTTTTCCAATATATGTTTACTTAATTATATTTCTATTTATGTGAAAATGAGGCCACGGAAGAAGTTAGCTAGCAAGGGTAGACAACCACTTACCCATGAAGTTAGGGAGGAGTCACAGTCCCTACCTCCTATTTCCCAGTCTCTTGTTTCCCAGCCTTCTCCTGATACCCAATATTACCAGATTCCCTCCCACTATCTCCAGTACTTACCTCCACATATTTTAGCCTAAAGTCGTCACCTTTTTAGTAGAGGTAAGTTGCCACTCGTTCCTTCCCCATCATCAGGTCTAGATACCCATGATGTTGAGCTGAATCCTCAACATGAGACCCATCTGGAGGAGTCATAGGGCAAGATGGGGCCGAGGATGAGGAGGTGCAATAGCCATTTGACCAACTAGATCACAGGTTGGTACATCGCAGGAGCCTGTTACTCAGGTAGGCACGTCGTAGGAGCCTGCTACTCAGGCAAGCACCAATGCTGGTAAGATTTTAAAGTAACTTTATGTAACGAACGCGTGCCCCAGACGTCTTTTAAGACGTCTGGGAGGTGGGCCAGACGTCGGACCAGACGTCTGGTATCACATCCAGACGTCTGACCAGACGTCTGGGATCGTTTCCAGACGTCTGGGAATCAGTTATTTTGGCACGAGTCTTCGTCTGCACGCCTCAGCGCGTAGGCCCGCGAATATCCGATATTCTCTGCGGCTGCAGACGCTCTGCCGCATCTCTCCCTCCTCCTCGCGTGGCCTTAAAAAGGCCACGCCTCCCCTCCCGTCGTCTCCACCCCTTCCTCTCCTCCTTCCTGTGTACGAGAGCGAGCGAGCGCGAGGGCGGCAGCGGCGGCCGCAGTGAGCGAGGAGGAGGTGCTGCGTGCGAGAGCGGAGCTCTGTCGTGCGGGCGAGCTTGCCGGGGCCACTAGGGCTGGCCGGCGGAGGGCGCAGGGGGCGCGGAACGACGCGGAGAGGGACCTGCTGCGGTATGAGCAGCAGACGCGCAAGGTGCGACGCGGGCGGCGTCGCGAGCGGAAGCCGGGTGGTGCCCTGTTCTGGAAAAATTTTCAGAATCAGACGTCTGGGTTAATAGCCAGACGGCGAGGGAGACGTCTGGAAGATCATACAGACGTCTGTAAGGTGAGTATTCCGCTTTCTTCTTCCTTCCTGTCGACTGACCGTACTGAGGGAGGGAGTTGGCTGTGCGCAGGCTCGCTGATTCGCCATCGTTTGCGAATCAGACGTCTGGCTGTTGTACCAGACGGCGGGAGAGACCTCCAGACGTCCGGGGTAGCCATCGGACGTCTTGAAGCTAGGCCAGACGTCCCCGCAGACTTCTGGACATCTGGGAAACAACGCTGAGCAGGTAATTCTCTGATCCACTTTTTAAGACGGCTGGAAGAAGTTCCAGACGTCTGATTTTGCATAGTATCATCTTTTTTGACCCGTTTAGGACCCGTTCGGGCTCCGTTTTCCGCGATTCGAGTTGCGTTCTTTTCAGAATTAATTCCTCTACCCGTCTACAGTAGCTATGCACTGTTTTGAGACTTTCCTTGTGTTTGATCCTTGTGATAGGACCTCGTTCAGTTGCAGTCTTGGGAGTCGCGGAGGCACGCGGGATTCCCGATCACGCCCCCATTACTCCCGTTGTGCCTGGTAGAGTGGCTTTAAGTTATTAAATTATGAAATCATAAATAGAACCTAGGACATTGCATGAACCCTAGGAATGAGAAATAGATGGAATGATAGCTCCTAGGTGTTGCATGAATCCTAGGACTGGAAAACTAGATTGTATGATAGATCCTAGGATGGAAAAACTAGTGGAATGTATAATACTGCAGTCTTGGAAAATGGAAAGAGATATAAAGCTGCCTGTAATTTGAATTAATAGCTGCCTGTTGTGAATAGATAACGTGGTTGAGAACATGGATTGTAAGAATGTGAAACTGGAAAGTGAAACCTGGATGTTTGAGTAAAAAGGATGGAACCCTACAGGGAGGTAGGAGTAGAACTCCTGGAAAGTGAATGGAATAGTTTTGGGGAAGTGAGCTGGCCCTTGAGTACGGAGTACCAAGGAGAGCGACTGTCCCCCTGTTTAGTGCAGAGCGGAGCTAGCCGCCCCAGGGACCTGGGGTTAGGACTGGCCACTCTGTACCGACTTGCTGGCCCTCGCGTACGTAGTACCGAGGAGAGCTACTAGTGTAGGGAGGTACTAGCTACCCCACGGGCCCCGGGGTTCTGCTAGCCTCCCACACCGACTTGTTAGGCCCGCTGAGGCAAACCAGGGTAGTCAGGCGAGGGTGCGCAGACTGTGGAGGGGCAAGGCCCCGGTTTGGTTACTGTGGAGGGGTTGGACCCCTGTTACTGAGAGGGCTCTGCCCTGGACTGGTTCCGTGCTGTGCTTTGGGCGCACCCGTTAACGGAAACGACTGACCGCGTGCCAGTACGTGTTAGCTACCTGTGCGTTTATCGCGCGTGCCCTAGTCACCGTTACGTCTGTCAGTGACCTTGGGGTGGTTGACTGAGGGTAGGATCACCACGGGGGACTCTCCCGGCCAGGAGAGCACCACGTGCTACTTCTACTTTTTGGAAAAGATTGCAATCAAGATCGTTCCCACGAGGAACATTCGAGATCAAGTAAAAGATCTGAGAAATAAATGAAATAGTGAGACAATTGAAAGATGTAAATAAAGAAAGTAATAGAACATAACAGCTACTGTACACTCTACTGTTGTCTTTAGTTAGTTGCCACTCTACTCAGCGTTTTGCTGACGTGTTACACTCGTTACCTTTTTCAGGACCAGGTGTTGAGCAGCCAGGGTCAGCGGCTGCAGAGGACGCTGGGCCGAGTAGGGTCCAGTAGAGTTTACCACAGTCCTTTGTACCTCTTTTGTTTCTGTTATAGTGAGTAGTTCTTGTTTCCGCTGTACTTTCTTTACCTGCAGTTCATGTTATATGATAAATGTTGTTCTACTGTTGTGGTGGTATCTACTGTAGTAGTTTTTTCCCTTACTGCTGTACTTTCTTACTGTTAGTTATATTCATGCTGAATGTGGTTTATTTTACTGCTCTTTTGGTTACTTCCTCGTTGGACGACTAGGTCTTGGGATTAGTCGAGTCGGTCCGGTTCTCGTGTCTCGTAGGGACTCGGGAACCGGGTCGTTACACTTTATTTAAAAGTTTACTATATTTAACTTCTCTTATTTAATCTTTTAAAACATGTTATTTCATGTTTTTAGTTAGGAAAAGCACGCGAGGTCCAACATGAAATGCAGACCTCGATAGGTTACCTGAGGGCACTAGGATTGTGGTGACCATTACTGCAGTTGAGGAAGCAAAGAACTACCCAGCTTTACTAGCTAGTTAGCCACGATTGTTGAGGCAATTGTGCCACTTTCTTGCTTTAATTGCAGGAGGGTCGCCTAAGAGTTGAGGGCATCCATTATTCGAGAGTTGTAGGTATAAATGTGAAATTCATTCGTTTACATTTATAACAATTATAATCGATTTATATATTATTGAATACAAGACACTTTTGATTGGGGAGAGAATCCCATGGCGCCCATGGCTATCCTACAGCATTCAGGCAGGATATATCGTGGATTTAGAGAGGAGATGAAGAGTACTGTATGATATTCTTAGTGATTCTCAATTTATTTAATTATTTATATATAATCAACAATTTCTAATAAAAATTTGTAAAATTATTGTAGTTTTTTAACAATAAGTCGTATGAGGAGGCATCGAGAAATGTGTTGCAGTTATCATTTGGAAGGAGTGTTGCGAGCATTGGAGAGATCCAGCGATAGAGGTAAATAAATAGTTTCGAATTTAATTTTAATATCAGTTTATAACAAATAATTACATAATCGTTTAGTAACAAAATTTATATTTCTTCAAGAGCAAATCAGGAAGAATAAGGCCAACAGGGCCCGAGCTCCTACCCAGACCCACTGTTTGGGTTGAATGAGTATTGACTCATTAAAGGATAGATATGTAAGTTTCTTAATTCAGTATTTTAAATAAAATTAAAGAAATTTAGTTAAATTAAAAGAAGTTGAAAATATTACTTCATTTTCAAGTGGTGGTGCACGAGGGTGTTCAGGTAGATCAAGTGGGAGTTTATGAGCAAACTCATAGTAAAGAAACACTCGATGGCCCACATGCATAGATACATCTGACGTACCAGGTGTTACGACCCGGATCCCGGATCCCTACAGGACCCGAGACCGACTTGCCTCAACTAATCCCAAGACCTAGTCGTCCAACGAGAAATAACCAAAAGTAGGAAAATAAACCACATTCACACATGTAATATAACTAAGCAGAAGGAAAAAATGAAGCAGTAAACAAAACTAGAACAACTATTTCAAAATAGTACATGCCACCACAACACAACGGAAAGAAATAGAAAGTAACAGAAACAGTAGCTCAAGGGTCCAGTACTCACAACTACAGCAAGAACTAAAGAGCTAGAAAGAAAAACAATTACAGCTGGGCTCGACTGGGCCCAACTCCCTCTACAGCCAGAACTCGGGCTACTCAACTCCTAGTCCTAAACAGAGTTACGAAAAGATAGAGTCAACGAACGCTGAGTAGAGTGATGTTTATGTTATCTATGTATAAGTAAAGTAAAAATAAGCAGGTTTTATTCTCATTTCTATTTATCTCATATATATATTTCTGGTTTATCTATTTCCCAAAGTATCCAAGTGTTTCTTGATCTTGCTTGTTCCTTGTGGGAACGATCTTGATTATAGTCTTTTTCGTGGAGTAGAAGGTGCACGTGGTGCTCTTCTGGCCGGGAGAGTCCCCTGTGGTAGTCCTACACCCAGTCAACCACCCTGAGGTCACTGTTGAGACATAGTGGTGACTACGGCATGAGTGATAAGTACACTGGTAGCTACCCTACACTGACACATGGTCAGTCGTTTCCACTAGCGGGTACTCCCAAAGTACAACACGGAATAGTATGGGGCCTTGCCCTCTCAGAACAGGGGTCTCGCCCCTCAGAACCAAATAGGGGTCTTTCCTCCATAGTCCGCGTACCCTCGTCCAACTACCCCGGTTTGCCCAAAGGGCCTAACAAAGTCGGTGTAGAGTGGCTAGCTGAACCCCAGGCCCCATGGGGTGGCTAGCTCCCTCCCTACACTAGTAGCACACCTCGGTACCACGTACGCGAGGGCCAACAAGAGTCGGTGTAGAGTGGCCAATCCTAACCCCGGGTCTCAACCCAAGGGAAGCTAGCTCTGCTCTACACTAAAAAGGGACAGATGCTCTCCTTGGTACCACGTACACAAGGGCCAGCACACTTCCTGTCTACATTCCAGATTCCTTTCATCCACAGGAGTTCTACTCCTAATTCCTCGTAGGGTTCATGCTCATATTCATCTCATTTATCCATATTCAGACCTCATGTTTCCAAAACTCATTCTTCATTCATATACAGGTAGCTCGTGTTTTCACAATTAAATTCTCAATCATATACATGCAGCTTGTGGTTTCACAGTTCAATTTTTCAATTACATACAGGCAGCTCGTGCTTTAACATGCATCTCAAGTAAACTAGAGTAGTTCAACATCATACTCATACATTTCTACCCTAGGGTTCATTCCACATCCTAGAGTTTCAATCAATTTAATCCAAGCAGGCATATTCTTTATTCATGTCTTAATAAATGCATTAAACCACTCTATCAGGTATTATGGGAGGAATGGGGGCCTGTGCCGCAGATCTCATCGTCTCTGCAAGCCCCGAACATGCCACCGGTTGGTAACTTGTACCAATGACTAATTACATTAGACGAGGTCAAAATAATATATACTCAACACGAACACGTAGAGGAACTCGAGTGGAAAACAATGGTACTTCGTTTGCAGAAATTTGATTCCGTTTGGGCCTTAAACGGGCTAAAAGCGCAGTTACTGACCAAAATCAGATGTCTGGGACTAGTCCCAGATGTCATAAAAGATGTCAGAACTCACCTTACACTTCTTGTGGCTGCTTTAGACATCCAGACTCCCTCTGTGACCGTCTGGGGGTAGCTCCAGACGTCAGACAAGGTCTCCGATCGTTTGGAAGTACTTCCAGACGTCTGGCGATGTGATCAGATGTCTAAAAGTACTTGGGAAGGTGCACTGTGTGCCTTCCCAAAGCCTTCACCTACATACGAACAACGCAGGCACAAAAATCAGCCGACATCCCCTGTGCTACGATTGGCATGGTGGAAAAGTAGCATAGGAAGATATGTACCTCGCACGATATGTGTTTCCAGACTTCCGGCTTCAGCTCCGGACGTCCTAGTGCCTGGACAGTTGTCTGGACGTCACTCCAGACGTCTGATACTGGGAACTTCCAGTATTAGAACTCCTTCATGCAGCTTGCCCGCTGGCCCTCCGCCCACAGTGGTAGCTCCAGTAGCTGTAGGAGCTTGAGAAGCTCCTCGCCAGTGTCCTCCTCTCTCCCGCGACTCCTCCTCGAGCTCCACCGAGCTCCTGTGGCTGTTGTCTTCCTCCCTCGCACTCTCTCGCTCTCACTCCTCCTCGTTTTCCCCTCGTTGGTTCCTCTCCTTCCTCGTCGCGGCTACAACAGAGACAGGAGGGGGCGTGGTCATCACAGGAGGTGGAGGTGGCGGTGTCTTGAGTGGTGTGAGGAGGTGAGAAGAAGAGAAGGGGGTGTTTATATAGAGTGGGTTTAGGGTTCGGGTGAGGGGGGTGAAGGAGAGAGAGAGGGACTCTGCGCGCCGCCCGTGCGAAGAGCGAAAAGAATATGCGATATTCTCCTACTTTCGAATGTCCGGACATATGTTCAGACATCTGGACAGACGTCTGACTGACAGTCCAGACGTCTTATTCAACTAAAAAGGCAACGGGTCATTTCACCAGGCGACACATGTAAGTAATTAAAAGTTAGTTACATTAATTTCAATTATATTAAAATTAACTGCAAATCTATATATATATACAGGGTTGTATGATAGATTTGATCCATCCTCCTGAGGTCGTGTATGAGAACTTCGGGACTGTTCTGCGGACCCCTCTAACACTGAGGAGGCCTTCAAGATCGTGATGCCTCCAGAGCATGGAGGATTCATCCGTAGCGGTGGGAGGAGTGCGATGATCTCCTCCTAGTATGGTAGGAAAGGATCCTCCTCGTTTGCCCAAGTCGACAGTATACGCACCGAGGTTAAGACCTTACAATGTCGAGATGTGGAGCGGGCGAAGAGGTTGGATGACGTCACTACACAGCTACAGGACGCTACTCATAGGATGGAGAGCTAGGAGTTGTTAGAGCAGTACAACAAGCAGTGGGAGGAGGCCTTGTCCTATCTCTAAGGTGGTGATGGACCTGATCATTTGTCGTTTCACATTTCGAGGTGTGGCGACGATGATGATGGTGGTTCTGGGGCTGGTGGTGTAGGTGCCCTAGCCTAGTGTATATGTTTTTATATTCTCCCCGTCTTTAATATTTTGTAATATTTGAATCTCGTTTATATATATATATATAAATTAGTTCCATTCTATAATTCCTTTTGATTGAATATTTTGAACAACTTAGGTTGTTTTCAAGTATCTCTTATTTGTTATGTGTAATTAATTCTAGTACTAATGAAATTAATTGCTTTTAAAAGAAAATTAAAGCATTACCAGCGACGGTTATAATGTAAACTCGTTGCCATAGGGCCATTAGATTCCCCAACAATTTTTATGAGAGGTATCACATTTCCTTTGGCGATGGTTATGTACAATTAGTCACGTTGTTTACAACCATTGGCATTTGTAATAGAGGATGGTTTTAACAAAATTTGTCCCTAAAAGTATCTAATTTTTTGGTGTGAAATCCGAGTTCCAACCAAAACATTTGTTAACGGTTTAATTGAAAATCGTTCATAATTTATTTTAGCGACAGTTGTAAAATCATCGTCAAAACGTACTTCCTGTTGATGCAAGGGTACCACGATCGTTGATTTTTATGATAATAAAACACTTGTTATTTAACATTTGCATTTGAGTTTATAAGTTTCAAGAATAATGCAAATGGAAGCAAGTGTGAAGGAGCTCATGCTTGTATCCATGGCGGATTGGAGAAGCTTGATGGAGAAGAGGAGATAGAGATTCGCGTGCAGCAAAAGCTTGAAGAAGGAAGAAGATGAAAAATAGGATAGAAGTCAATTTGTTCTTGTATTTACTCGTCATTTATGCCTTTTCTCTTTATTTTTACTTAGATACATGTTAAAGAGCCCAAAAAGTATCTCACATTAGTCCTAGGAACACTAATCAATCACTAAGACACTTAGGTAAACTTGGAAAATCAAAATAAGCTTCAGACAGCCTGATTAGATGTCAAATATGAACATCAGACTTCTGATCTTGGACTTTAAGATGTATGACATTTTTTCTAGACGTTCAAACACCTAGGCTGGGATTAGTAGTATGTGATCATAATCATTAGACATCTAACCCTTAGTCCAGACGTTAGAAAATGTCTGATGACCTTACCAGACGTCAAGAAATAGGACCATTGGCCAGCTAGAAAAGAATCTTCAAGGATCACCTTTTGACTATATTAATAGTATTATCAGACGTCCGTAGACATGACCAGATGTCTGATAAAGAGATGTTAGGCTAGATTGGACCTGAAGTAGTTGTGAGTTACTGATCATGCCATTGGTTACATCTATTTGAGTTGGTGAGGGTATTGGATGTACTTATTTGGCTCCCATCTCGAATGGTGTCATTGCGCCTATCACCAGAGCCACTACCACCACCACCACCACCACATAGCCTACCACCCCCTCACCGGCCATCCTTCAAGTTTAATATTATTAGGTATACTTTTATTTTTTTTATTGCTGCTATCCAACTATCAAGTTTTTTTTACCTACTTTATTCACTTTTTTAGAAGATATAAGTTATTTATGAGTTTAAAATATTTTATTATTAAGTACGAAAGACCTTGAAGCTTTTTCAAAAAAAAAAGTATGAAAGCCATAGAAAATATGTAGGAGATAAGCATAAGTTTTGAGTCTTTTGACCTATTAACAACCTGCTCAACCCGACTCAACTTGACGTGATTTTTATGAATTGGGTTGGGTTCGGTAGTGTAATGGGTTGGGTTGGGTTGGAAAAAGTTCAGCCCAAAAACTGTGGATTGGGTAGTGTAACTTTATTATTGCCAACCCGACTACCTGCAGTTGTGTATGCCCCTTCCCATAGTCCCCTACCCTCCCCCTCTCTTCCTAGTCCCTTCGCTTCTCCACCTCCTCCCTCCACTGAGTCCACTCCCCTTCCCCCTCCTCATCTGATCTCAACGCCCACCTCTCCACTGCCCTTAACCCCCACACCTGCTTCAACGCTCTATATGGCACCTTCGGCTGTGACCTCTCCTCCCTCCTTCGTTCCATCTCCGGCACCTACATACAAGGCTACGAGTTGGCAACACCCTCTCCACGTTGACGGTGGGAGATAGTGAGCAATTCTTATTTTTTGCCGATGTTGTATCTAAGTTATTTTATTAAACCATTGAGTTCAAAAACTTATTTCAGCCATTGTTATATATAATTTTTATGTATATATTCCTACAAATAATCTAACCATCAAGTTATTTTGGTTTTCTTTTTTTTTGAAATGTCTACATTAAGAAAAGGCTTTACCTTGTAAAAAAAATATGTGTAAAATTTGGGTTTCACCCGATCCAAATTAACCCGAACCCAACTCAAACTTAACCTTATTTGAGTGAGTCATGGGTGGACATTTTGTCGATGCAAACCGAATACGACCCAAATTGAACCCAAAGCAATTGCTCTATAAGGAAGCTGTGTTGAAATAAACACATATAGGAAATAAATAAATAAAAACATATGCATTTCCAACATATTTGCATAGATCAAAAATATTAAAGCAAGCAAATTAAACATGATTAGGCAAGATATAGAATAAAATAAAGAAGAAAGAACATGCAATAGCACAAATAAACAAAATGAAAAGGGACTAGATTTTACTTGGATCGAAGTACTCATTAAAGACCGTTGTTAGAGAAGGTATCGCCTCCCACAATACCGATGCATCGGGGTCTGACGAACTCCTCCCAGGATACGACGATCCACCTCCAAGATTCGGCACACTCCGATCTTGGATGTCCTTGAAAACCACCTCAGGAGAATGAAGTCAAGGCAATTTGGTTCGCAACCAAATTCCCGATTGATCTACCAACCAAATGGTTTGATCAACCAAAAACTTATCGTGGACCTCTTAATCTTCTTGTGTAAGATCGACAAAAGTGATTGGAGATTTTTCTACCAATCTTACATTTAACGAACGTACCAAGAAAGAGAGGCAAGAACGAGAGAGAGAGAGGGAGAGAGTAGAGAGAGTTTTCTGCTCTTGTAGTGTGTCAAATGAGAGCCCTCTCATGGCTCTTATATAGAGCCCACGACCAGACATTTAAGGAAATTCCCATTTTATGGAAGCATGGCAATTGATCGACCAAAACCATTTGGTCGACCAATTAAGCCCATTGATCAACCAAAATCATTTGGTCGATCAAGCTTTACTGATTGATCGACCAAGCCAATTGATCGACCAAACCAATTGGTCGACAAATTTTACAATCTGGTCGATCAATCCAGGTCAAATTTGTGAGATTAAAATCAGTAGCAAAAGAGGTCCAAGTTCCAAGTTCCAAATTGATTCTCACCCGAGCCCGAGCTTGAGCCTGAGCCTGAGCCTGAGCCTGAGCCTAAGCCAGAGCCGGGGCGGGGTAGGGTGCGCGTGCACGCGCATGGTCCCCAACCCCACCTCTCTCTCTTTGCTACATAAGCCATGGGAGGTAGAAGCCTTTTATACCCACCAAGAGGTTTGTCCACTTCCAGTATGGTACTAAACAACTCTCCCAAATCTCATAGATTTCAACATGAATTCCCACATCACCATATGACAATTGCATCCCGATTGATGCAATTAGGCTCTCAAATCCAACAAGTTGCATGGCTCCAACCTTCATATTCTTCCTAAGACGATCGACCAACTGAGATGGCTGCTCCTTCCATTGACCCTTCCTCTTGTCCCCCTTGCTCTTTGCCTAAGAGGAATGCTCCTCTCATGACTTATGTCACGCCCCAAAAACCTAGGCCCCCAACGAAGGTCAAAGTTCAGGGGAATGGCAACAAAAGGAGTGTCGGTCTATTTAATTCAAGTTGTACCTAGCTAAGTCAAGCTATCAAGAATTCCATTCGATAAGGAAGTGCAAGAAAATACAGAAAGGATGGCACATAATTGATACAGAAGAGCAGTAGCAAAACATAAATTTACTTTAAACCAAAGCATAAAGATTTACCTATCAACAGATTGGGCAAACATCTGCGTAGCAACAAATCCCTTGCGTTAAGGACTCAACGACGACAACTTGAAAGCAGGTCACAAAGTAGGGATGAGCCAATCGGCTTAGTAGGGAATAAACAACTATTGTATCTCAACCAAATAGGATAGTATGCAGTTTCATTTATCGGCTGGTCCCTAGCCCAACCCAACACCTTAGGTTCTAATTCCTGAACTTGGTCTAACTCGGCCAACACCATGGTCCCAAAACCCATTAAACAAGTTGTCTAAATTCTTCCCATGATTTGGTATTAATATTTATTCTCTCACTCACCTCAATGATCAAATTATGGAAATCATACCTCCCTATCAAAGGAGATTGAGATGCATCCTTTCCTTTGGATTCCAGCCTGATAGTCTTGCCCTGGCTAGGCGAGAGGCTAGCAAGTCTGTTGATCCTTAAAAAAGGCATGGCCATTCTTGATGTATCGAGTACGTTGCTGACCTCAACTAGAAGAGTCAAGCCTCTTGGGAGCTACCCAGGCCTATACCTTGCAACCATGAAGCTCGAGCTCAGTTCGTGTCCAACAAGGACTAGTCATAGATCAAACCAGATTATCATTGCAGGATTGGCCAAAATTGTCAAGCCACACCAATGCTCCTACTAGGAGCAGTTCCTCATAGGGGCACAGTCTTCAAGTGTGCCCTCCCAATCACGGTACCCAAGCGAATTCCATACATACAGTTGCTAAATGAGTCTCCCGCGATAAGTACCAAGTACCCTTTGCGTCCCCCACAAAGTCTAGAGTCATGAGTACCTCCTCGTTGAGTCGGATTTAGGTACAAAAAAGTACCAAATACCAATAACAGCCCATGGCCTATCACCGCAATCGAGAACCCTCTAAGTTCCACAACAGAAATCCTTTGTAGCCTCCAGCCACCACAATACCTTGGGTCCCACTACCTGAATAGTGAACCCATGGTTCACCCAGTCCAAGGGTACAACTTTACGAGCTCACCTATTCAACCTAATCATTCTCAATCCTTTTCTTTTCCCACTAGTCCAAACCAAATTAGACAACCCTAATTACCTACTGGATTGCCTAGGGTCTTTACCTTAGATCTTAGGAACCAAGCATTTCACTTATTAGACTCGAACCGAGTCCTTGATGTCATCATGTGGGGTTTAAGTTGTTACTTAGCCAATTTTTATTGCTTTTAATCCATTTAGAGAGCTTCTTGCTCAGTTAAAGACACCCTAAACCCATCTTTGGTTAAAGTGCAATTTAATCATTTTCCCACCGATTAGGGCAGCTATAAGGCCCCCAATTAGATTATAAAAAAAGGGTCAAACATTCCTTAGGACTCCTAGCATCAGAAACTGTAGATGCGCTTTCGTCGAGTTTGAAATATTCATCATAGTATGGTCAACAAAAGTGAATTGACAACATTTAAATTTATAAGTGCTCAAAAATCAATCGTGAGTTCCAAGGTCGTTCGTAGGGAGCAAACAAGGAATTCACATACTAGTCACAATGGTAAACAAATGATCACAATAATTAATCACAAAAGATATGCAATGAATATCAATCAAACATATATTCACTAATAACAAATTGTATCTAAAAAATCACTAGGATTAAAAGAATAATAAAACCCTAAAAATGGTGATTTGAATCACCAACTTAATCCCACAATTAAGAACATATCCCAAAGTCTCAAGTCAAATCAATTTGTCAATAGTGGTTTTGAGCCACTTAACCCAAATATCCACGTCAGATATTATCTCAATAAGTCCACAATGCCTTCAAATTAACCACTATCAGATGTTACGCACCAATGTCAGACTACTTAAAGTCGCCAAAGCCTCATCACGAACCACCTCAGAATTTTCTTAAGTGTTGGGCATGTGTGCGTGATTCCCGAGGCATGTGCACACAGCTCGAGGCAAAACCACCCCCACCCTCAGAATTCTCTCTTAATTTCAAACCTGGATGAATAGTAATTGGGTAAACGGATCTGAGCTCAGACTTGTGTGTGTGTGAGCATGGGAGGGAGAGTATGCAGGCATGTAAGGAGGACCTCACCCCCATGCGTGCTAAGGCAACGAGCTTATGTGACAAATCCCTTTTATGTGCTTCTCCAAAGTCATAGCCCACAATGTAGGACTATTTCCCACTATCCTCTTACGTTCACAACAGTGAGGTGAAGCCCCCTGATTGGAGCAGCTGATGCTGTTCCTCCTTCAACTGAGGCTGTAGGTGTGCTCTTCAGATGATTTCGCAATGATTGCAGGTGGTGCATTCGTCGTTGATCAGTCAGAGTACGGCGGACAGAGGCGGAGTGACCATCGATGATGGTCGAGACTTGAAACAATGAACATGGGCTTTAAGTCCCAATTAAAGCATTCAATAGTCACCGTGAGTCGAGGAGTTCAACGGTGGTAGTGATGAGGTGATTGGAGAGTCATGGAGCTCTATCAATGACGGTGAGGGTGATTGTGAGGTGGGTTGGTCGAAGGAGCGAAAGAGTAGTCGAAGCTTCCAATTGGTAGAGGGCTTTTGGTCAGTGGATGATGAGGAAGCTTCTGGTGATGATGGTCTAGTGTTTGGTGCTGTGAAGCAGACACACGACCTCATCGGAGGGGCGATCGGTGCTAGAGAAGATGGAGGGGGAAAGTCGCGGTGGTCAGTCAAATTGAGGGAATAGGGGTTAAAGCATAATCTAGGGAGAGAGAGGAAGAGAAAAGTCCTAGATATAGAAGAAAAGGGGACAGAATCCTCGCTGGCATGTCTTGTCGGAGCTGAGGATGATAAATCCTCCGGTGAAGAGATTGGCGAGGATGAGAGGGGTAGGTGGCTCTTGTTGTGGCCAGCGAGGAGCGGAGGAGTTTGAGGAAGATAGTGGGCCACTTGATTTGGCCGTCGAGTGGCCGGAATGAAGGGGTCGAGGAAGCTCGCCGGAGTCATAGTGGAGGCGGTTGGAGAAGAGAAGAAATAGGAAATTTGTGGCCTAACCGGACTCAAATTAGTCGTGGAAATTCGTGGAGCTTTTATAGAGCTCAATCGTGAGCTTAATTAGGAAGAATTCTTGCAAGAAAGTTGGATTTTAGAGAGCTCTAGATTTGGAAAAACCTTGAGTTCTCTTGAGCTGCACACTTCAAATCAGGGCTCAAGATCATGTTCAGATGGGAGGAGATCTCATGGTGGTTAGTTCCTCCAATTTTGGAGGAGATTGGGTACTGATTAAAGGAGAAACATGTGGTCAACGTCAACGGGGTTTAGGGTTGACCGTGCATTCACACTATTTAGGTTGTGGGGACTAATTTGTGAAGAAGATGATAAAGATAGGGGACATTTGTAAATAATTCGAAACTTTAGGGGCTTGAATGTAAGAAACAAAGCTTTTAGGGACTAACTTGCAAATTAGGTCAAAATGGACTCTGATTGGGCCCAAATTTTGGTCTTAACCTAATTTGGGCCCAAGGAATCTAATGGTTAACTATGATTTCAGTTTTGACCACATTTGACTGGGTCAATTATACAGAAGTTCAAATTAGGGTAAATTCCCGTTTGAATCTCTGTTCTAGGTCAAAATGGGTTCAGATGGTCAAACCAAGGATACCAAACCTCTTGTAATATTTTTCTATGAATTTTAGGAGGTTTAAATTGATTTTATCTTGACAATAACCTTTTCAATTTAAGTGAGGTTGATAATTAGGATTTTTGGTACTATTTTGGTTCTCGAAATGCGTGAAACCTTGATTCAGTTGATGTAAGCCCACTTCTTAGTCTTTAATACTCAATTGACCTCTAATTAACCCTTGAATAACCCCGTGGCTAATATAAACTTGTGATGTGATGTTAAAACAACAGAATTAACCCTATTTTATTGTCTTCTCAAAATAGATCAGAGTAGAATTATGGTTCTCAGGCGATCATTTAGGAGCATTTATCTCTTGATTCCAACTAATTCAAGTTATTTATGATGAATGATGGTGTTACCATCAGAAACCCCAATTTCAAGCCAATTAGCAACTCCAACATACTACCTAATGTTAGGGACTTGTTACCTAATGTTGGGGACCTGTTACCTAACATTAGGAGGCCCTCCAGCAGCTACCTAACATTTGGTAACCCTTACCTAATGTTAGGTAAGGTTATAGGCCAATTCCAGAACTACCAAATCATGATTCCAAGCCTTAAAACACATACCTAACTCATCCAAACCTCATGAGACATAAACCACTAGCTACCACACATGCACGGAACATTATGAAGCCATCAAATCTCCCATACAACCTTGGGATAACCCCTAACTAGAAAAACAACATTACCACAAATATAACCCACCATGGGATAGAATTCAACATGCAACACCCAAAAATCCCCCATTTCAAACATTGATTTTAGATCCAAATCAATCCTTTTCTACTTCTAATTACAGGAAACAAGAGGAGATACAAAAGAAGAGGAAAATCCCTACCTCGAAGTTGAGCTCATCTCTTCCTTCTTCTCGCAGTGGCCCCATCTTTAGTAGTAACAGTAGCAGCTACAACAGCAGTAGTAGCAACTCCTCTTCTTCTCTTCTCTGACGATGGCGATGGCAGCGAGGGCAGTGGCTGGTTGGTGGTTGGTGGATAGGAGAGGAGAGGAGAGGAGAGGAAGCTCTCTCTTCTCCCTTGCCTTTTCCTTCTTTCCTCTCTTCTCTCTTTCTTTCTTTTCACGTTGGAGTTAAGGAGGAGGAGGGTGGATTGGAGGGCAAGTAAGAGGAGAGTGGCTTCTCAAGTAAGACAATAAAGGAAATGGCTTCTTTTGAAAGCCAAACAAAAACAAGGCTTCCTATGCCCCTAATCCCACCATTAAACATCTAATTAGAGCTTTAATTTACTAGTTAAACATATTAAAAATCTGATCCCTTACACCATACCCTCCTTAGAAAAGATTTCATCCTCGAAATCAAATAAGGTAATTAGGTGTGAGCACAGATAGTTACAAGAAATCCAAAATGATAACCACGTCAGCACAAAGCACAAGAACAAGGCACAAGTATCAAAACAACATAGTATTCTTACATATAGCTAGTACTTATTACAATATATCAAAAACCCTCCCTTAAGCTACAAAAGAACACAAAAGAGGGAGTGTACATCAAAATCCATACTCCAAAAGACTAGAGATATCCTGAGCCTACCAACTAGGCTCAAACAACAAGGTTGTTGGTTGTTATAGGAACAATACCCATCACGTCCTTTCCTTTGTTTGCAAAAGATCTCTCATCTTGGTTCATGAAAGAAATGACATCAATAGCAATTTTCAACCTGTCATCATCTCCACCTTGGTGTCCTGCAGTCCAGGCTGCCACCTGTTCCCCCATGGGGTAATCCCATTTCAAGTGTCTAGGTTGCTTGCACCCAAAACACAACTTTGGAGCCCTACACGGTCTTACATGATTCTTTCCACAATTAACACATCCCTTTCTCTTAGAAGATTGACTCGTAGTACATGAGGTGCTCTCCACACTATAATTCTTCTCTCTTGTTCGAGAGTCCGTCGTCATTGAGTCATATCATTGGGATTGATGATTGCTCCTACGAGTGGGTCCTCCCAAACTACGACGTGATTGTTGGGTCTGTGCTTGAGACTAAATCATCGTCGTCATCCTCTCGACTACCATGGCTCTTTTAGTTACCTCAATCTGATCGGTCATGCACATTCCAACCAATTGCATCCCAACTCTGTTTACGATCTCCAACAGGTTCTGCATTGTCCCTTACATTTACTCCAACGTGCCCTACAACTGGCCTATAGCTGCAACAAGATTAGTGGGGTTCTGATTACCACCTTCAGTATGCTTCCCTCTAGGAGGCATCCTACAACATATTGAGGAAATCAAACATGTGCCATCATAGCTCGACCGCAATCGAGGTCCGGTAGGAACCCTATACCAACCATAGCATACACACTTACAATGAAGTGCATGCTCTGATACCACCGAAGGTTATCACATCCCAAAAACCTAGGCCTCCAATGAGGGTCGGAGTTCAAGGGAGTGGCAACAGAAGGGGTACCGGTCTATTTAATTCAGGTTGTACCTAACTAAGTCGAGCTATCAAGAATTTCATTTGATAAGGAAATGGAAGAGAATACGGAAAGGATGGCACATAATTGATACACAAGAGCAGTAGCAAAGCATAAATTTACTTTAAACCAAAGCATAAAGATTTACCTGTCAATAGATTGGGCAAAAATCTATGCAGTGACAAATCCCTTGCATTGACGACTCAATGGCGACAACCTGAAAGTAGGTCACAAGATAGGGATGAGTCAATCGGCTTAGTAGAGAACAAATAACTACTGTATCTCAACCAAACATGATAGTGTACAGTTTCGTTTACCGGGTGGTCCCTAGCCTAACCAACACCCTAGGTTCTAATTCTCGAACCCGATCTAACTCGACCAATACCATGGTCGCAAAATCCATTAAAAAAGTTACCCAAATTCTTCCCATGATTTGGTATTAATATTTATTCTCTCACTCGCCTCAGTAATCAGATTATGGAAATCATCCCTTTCTACCAGAGGAGATTAAGATGTATCCTTTCCTTTGGATTTCAACCTGATAGTCTCACCCTGG
Organism: Thalassia testudinum; assembly: GCA_037157565.1. NCBI lineage: Eukaryota > Viridiplantae > Streptophyta > Magnoliopsida > Alismatales > Hydrocharitaceae > Thalassia > Thalassia testudinum. Next base: position 2,137,868 of record JAZHRO010000051.1, read on the forward strand.
CTAGGTGAGAGGCTAGCAAGTTTGTTGATCCTCAAGAAAAGCATGCCCATTCTCGACGTATTGAGTAATTTGCTGACTTCAGCCAGAAGAGTCAGCCCTCTTGGGAGCTACCCAATTCTATACCTTGCGACCACAAAGCACAAGGTTAGTTTGTGTCTAATAAGGACTAGTCATAGATCAAACCAGATTATCATTGCAGGATTGACCATAATTGTTGAGCCACACCAATTTTCCAACTAGGAGCAACTCCTCGTAGGAGTGCAGTCTTTGGGTGTGCTCTCACAATTCGCCATCAAATGGGATCACAACCAATCCATCATGGTACCCAGGAAAATTTTGTCTCTAGCGACAAGTACCAAGTACCCTCTACCTCCTCCGCTATGCATATGGGTGCTTATAGAGTCTAGAGTCACAAGTACCTCCTCATTGAGTTACATTCGGGTACAACCAAGTACCAAATACCAATAATAGCCCATGGCCTGTCACCACACCCGGGAACCCTCCATGCTCCACGACAAAAGTCCTTTGTAGCCTCAAGCCACCGCAACACCTTGGGTCTCCCTACTTGAACAGTGAACCTATGGTTCACCCAGTCCAAGGGTACAACCTTACGAACTCACCTATTCGACCTAATCATTCTCAATCCTTTTCTTTTCCCACTAATCCAAACCAAATCAGACAACCCTAATTACTTACTGGACCACCTGGGGTCTTTACCCAAGACCTTAGGTTCCAAACATTTCACTTATTAGACTCAAACCGAGTCCTTGATGTCATCATCTGGGTTCAACTTGTTACTTAGCCAATTTAGATTGCTTTTAATCCATTTAGAGAGCTACATGCTTAGTTAAGACACCCTAAACCTAGCTTGGGTTAAACTATAATTTAACCATTTTCCAACCAATTAGGGCACCTATCAGACCTCCAATTATATTATAAACTAGGCTTAAACATTTTTTAGGACTCTTAGCATTAGAAATCCCAATTTCAGGCCAATTAGCAACTCTAACATACTACCTAATGTTAGGGACTTGTTACCTAACATTAGGAGGCCCTCCAGTAGCTACCTAACGTTTGGTAACCCTTACCTAATGTTAGGTAAGGCTGCAGGCTGATTTTAGAACTACCAAATCATGATTTAAAGCCTTAAAACACATACGTAACTTATCCAAACCTCATGAAACATAAACCACTAGCTCCCACACATGCACAGAACATTTTGAAGCCATCAAATCCCCCATACAACCTTAGGATAACTCCTAACTAGAAAAACCCCACTACCACAAATATAAGCCACCCATGGGATAGAATTCAACATGCAACACCCAAAAATCCCATATTTCAAACACTGATTTTAGATCCAAATCAATCCCTTTCTACTTCTGATTATAGGAAACAAGAGGAGATACAAAAGAAGAGGAAAATCCCTACCTCAGAGTTGAACTCGTCTCTTCTTCTTGTAGCTGCCCCAACTTTAGCAGCAACAACAACAGCTACAACAATAGTATTAGCAACTCCTCCTCTTCTCTTCTTTGACGATGGCGACAGTGGCAAGGGAAATGGTAGGTTGGTGGTAGGTGGAGTAGGAGAGGAAGCTCTCCCTTCTCCCTCGCCTTTTCCTTCTTTCCTCTCTTCTCTCTTTTTTTCTTTTCACGTTGGAGTCAAGGAGGAGGAGGGTGGCTTGGAGGGCAAGTAATAGGAGGAGAGTGGCTTCTCAAGTAAGACAATAAAGGAAATGGCTTCTTTGAAAGCCAAGGAAAAACATGTCTTCATATGCCCCTAATCCCGCCATTAAACATCTAACAAGAGATTTAATTAACTAGTTAAATGTATTAAAAATCCGAGCCCTTACACTCATGTTGGTGTTCCACCAACGAGGCATACTCTCTCCTTTGCGTAGTGTTTCCGCTCAACACTTAACAATATTGGGTCACGAATTTCAAACTTGAATATTCATTGTCTAACACATATACATGAGAAGCATATGTAGAAGCAAATGAATTACTAACCAAAACATAAATGCAAAAATGAAATATGTTAGGTCCATATCCAAACAGAAAATAAAAATGCACCAAAAGGAAAATCTACTAGTTTGTTACATCATGAAGAAAATAGGAAAGAAATACTACTACAGCAAGGGCAGTGACTAACTGAAAATCTAGTGTATCACTATTGCACAACCTGCTCTAAAAACTCTCCGACCTTAGGATAGTTCACCTACATATGAGGTTAGGCCAATGAGAAAATTTCTATTAGAATGTATCTAGACAACTAACTATAAGCAACTAGAATAGGCAAGATAAATATTAGAAAAAGCTCAGAATACAAAAGAATAACAAGAACAAAAGGTAGTAAGCTAACAGTAATGCATTGTAAAATTTAATTAATATTTTGAGTATAGTAGCATCGGTTAGTGAACATGTAAAGCATTGATTCATTTATTATTTCCAATTACTAGTCATCTTATTATGGAATAAATCAGAGTTATCGATCTAGACTCATCTCTACCCGTAAAGTCTCTTAGATTGGATTCAATAAGAGCCAGTGGTGGTCTTGTGCACCTCGAGGACCCATGACATAGGACGCAATTGATGTATGACCTCAAAAACAAACCTGAGGGTGGCTACATCACAGGCGTAAGGTGCCATCTACCTTGGATAGCTATTCTCCCCACAACACCAATGGATGAAACACTCTACATCTGGTGTAAAAGAACCCCAAGGTCTCACCCAACTTGGAAATAAGCCTGAGTTACAGGGAAGCATGCATCTCTCTAGCTAGGGATGATCATCGAGAACAATGACCTGGGTGACTAACTAACAGTTTACTGAGCATCTCCATATTTATCTCAAAGAATCGTTATTAGATCATTTAAGCATGGCATGATAATCACATTATGTTTATTCCTTGAATTCTAATTCAAAATTATAAAGTAACTCAGACCACATTATTATGAAATGACTACTAAACTACTTAGTTTCCAATTTCTGATCGTGGTCACAATTAAGTTATCATTTAACGCACACAATGGTGCTAGTTTTTTGAAAAACAAGAATCATTTCACACATGCGATAATAAGGCTACATTTAGTATACTTTAGCATTCATAATTCTTTAACTCACAAAAAGCCACTAACAAATTATAATTAATCACTTTTAATCCCTTAGCTAATCCTAACTATCTATTATCAGACAATATTAATAATCATGCATTGTTATGACCCAAACCCTTACCATAGAAGGTACTCGAGTTGTTTTGTCAAATACCTGAGATCTGGTCATCCATCGCATACACATAGAATAATAAAAGCATTTACAGCGCATCACGTCACACATAAATATGAAGTAACAAGAATAAATCTGAATTGAAAAGGATATTATGAAAATAGTCATAGCCATCACAATTACGGGTACTAACTGAAAAGAACTAAACATGAACTACAATTAACTAATAGAGAACGATGAAACCAAGACAGAAAGAAAACATCAACTGGAAATTTCAACTATATCTACCAACTACAATGCAGTGCTCGACCAACACTATTGCCTCCTACAATCATAGAATTTGGCTGCAACTCTCTAGGACTTGAGTACAGAGTCCATAGAAACGTCAGCGAATGCTAAGTAGAATAGCAAAAATAATGGAAAAAGAACAAAGCTAAACAAGTATGAAAAATAAAGAAAGTGGGTTCTATTCTTATTTATTTTAATTTATCTTTAATAATCCCATTATTCGTGCCTTGCTGATGAGGTGTGGCTCATCATAGCTAAAATGCTCAAGTTAAGCTAGAAACTAGGTTAAACATTATCTTATTAACATGATGAATGGGTTAAGTGTGATAATTAAGGAAAATGACTTGAAATATCAAATTGGTGTTAAAATGCATAATTAAGTCAATTTTAAGAGATTATCTATTAATTAAGTCAATGGATGTATTAATTTCCAATTGAACACATGTTTGAGTTTAAAAGTACAAACTAAGGATGAAAGTATGTTCTAACATGTTCAATTATCATACCATAAAAACTTGGGTGTATTCTAACATCACTAGGGCCTTGGAATCATTGATTTACATTTAGGTCCTTTATGTACAAAATTTCTTTCACATTTCATGCACCAAAACTTGTCAGGGACTTGTTTATAAGACCTCGAGGGCCATTTGGTTATTATTCTTCCCACTTATGGGTTTACTGTGTAAATTTCCTACCCCTTCAACCCACTTAGGCTTGGGTGCAAAAGCACCAATACACCTGCATATCTCTCCTTTGCATTGTTCACGTGTGAGGAACATCAACAGTAGTAGCGTCGATCTTCTATCCCTCAGATCCTACAGTGGATTCATCTTCATCCTTTGCGAACCTTTGTGCGGAGGATTGTTGTCTCACCCAGATCCCATTTAATGGTGGGATTTTGTCCAAATACTTCTTGCCCACCTATCCTTCCTATCTCCACCATCCTTGCCATAATCGTTTAAATCCACCTTAGCGGTGCTCTAATTCACTCAACACCTACTTAAGCACCTCCCTTGCCCTTGCATGCGAGCCATCGACTCCCTCCTCCTGAGTTGGTCCTCGTCCACATCTCCAATTCTTCTTCCACCTTCATTAGGGTCATTTGTGACAGGGGCGACTCTTCTTCCTTAATTTCATCGCCATAGCAACCCTCTGTGGATCCAGGGACCCCATTCCTCAGCTGGAGATCTCCTTATCTCCCTTCGTCATTGCAGTGGCCAGCTACAACCCAGGCATCCCATTCTTCCACTTAGCTAGGATTTTTAATGCTTTCTAGGATAGATCTAATGCTTTCTAGTGTAGTGAAGATCAATTAGAGTAGATTAGATTAGCTCTGATTCTCCCTCTCTGATCAATTTAGATCGGAGAGGTGTTTTCGCACTCTCATTTCGTTTCATTGATCTTCCTCTACATCTCATAATTCCTATTCTCTGATTTTCTCTAAGTTTTAATCCGCAATTCACCCTTCCATCATAGCCGAATAGGATTTGAAGCTCTCTAGCTTTCACATCTAAATTTACACTCAAAAACCACCTGGGGGTCTCTCTATTCACTTCAGAGGTTCACAACGACCCCCGATCTAATTTCGATCACTTTGATTTGCTCGATTCTTTTAGATTTGTGTTTCAAGCTCAATCTAGCAATTTGGAGTCAATTTGGGTTTAAACAGGTTTAATCGAGCAAATCAAGGTTTGAATTGCTTAATTGGGTGTATTGCAAGGATTCTAATGTGTTTTAATTTGATTTTTAAGTGTATATGAGAAAATTCCCAATTTCTATTTTAGATTCTGAATTTTGTTTCTTGATTGAAAGCTAGAGCCAAGGAAAATCAATTACACTGATTTAGGGCTCTAGCAATGATTTAAATCTACCATTTGGAGGATTTAGTTAGGTTTTGAATGTGTTCTTGAGTTTCAATCTGATTTTGAATGAGTTTGAGATGTCTTAATGAATGATTGCGATGATGGAGATAGAACTTTCAATGGTTTAGTCTTTATCTGAAGGAATTTGGTCTTAAACTTCAATTTCTAGATTTTTAGAATTTTCAAAGGATTCGTGAAGGACTTAATCAGGTCTGAATTTACAGATCAACAAATTAAAGGATTGATCTGACTTGTATCAATCCAACATTGATTTAAATGAAGAGTTTAAAAAAAGATCTCAGGTGATTTTTCAGTAGGAATTACAGATTTGATGGGATTTAAAGGAGTAACAGACCAAACCTATTGGGTCTGATCTATGTCGTGTAGCTGATGATAACGTCATCATCAGTCATATCTAGCTTTAATTAGTCATAATCAACAGATAAATTCTCCTACATAACTGCTAGAAGGCCATAATTCATTGCACATTCTTTCTGAGAGATAATCACGAAAATAGGGGTAAAACTGTAGTTTTAACATAATATCTTAATTGCAGAGCAATCACAGGGTTTCTCAAGGGTTAATTGATGGTCAAATAATCATACATGTCTAATAAGTGAGTTCATGCAAGCAGAAACAGGTTTTCACATGTTTTAAGAATTAAATGACATCTGAAACCCTAAAAACAGACTCGCTTAATTAACTGAAGTTTTGGTTAGGATAAAATTCACCTAAACCTTCTAAAAATCAAATAAAAATATTCTATAAGGTTTGGTACCCCTGATTTGACCATCTGAACCCATGTTGACCTAAAATAGAGTCAGATGGAAAGTTGCCTTAATTTGGGTTTCTACGTAAATTACCCAGTCAAACTTGGTCAAAACCAAAATCTAACTTCACCATTAGATTTCTTGGGTCCAAATTAGGTATGTATCCAAATTTGGGCCCAATCAGAGATCATCTTGACCTAATTTGCATTCCAGTACAGACAAACTCTTTTTATCACACAATGGCCCTTAACTCTTTAAATTATTTACAAATAGGCCCCTAAGTTTTCCATCTTATTCACAATCTGGTCCCTTCTCCACTAATGGAAACTCAGACCTTCACCATCAAGATTCGAGCGAGGATTTCTCACTCGATTCTCAATCAAACACCCCCAAAATTGAAAGGGAAACTCCTTGGGGAATTTCCTTCTGAATGGGACTGTTCATGAATTCTAAAACCCCCTAGAAGTCTCATGTGAATGGTTTGAACATATGGGTACCTTACGTGCACAAGAAGCTTAGAGTTTCCAAGCTTATTTCCAAGCTTGGAACTCCATCCTAAGCCTATAAATGGACCCCTGAGGCACGCCTTACTTCCTTAGCTAGGTTTGGCCTCAAAAATCTCCCCTTTTCCCGATCTCCGGCCTCCTCCAACCTACGCTCCGGCAGTCCTCTCATTCTCCTTTGTCCACACCTCCAACCGTCAAATTGGAGGCACAGCTGTCCTTCCCTCCTTCCTCCGATGGTGGCTGGACAAAGCCCCATCGTTTTTGAACTTTCCTTGCCGTCGTCTCCCTCCCTGGAGTATTCACCTTCCACGGCACCGGCCAATCAAAGATGGCGCCTCTTCATCCCTTTCTACCCTTAATTAGGTTCTCAAACTCCTCCTCTACCTTTGTAGGTTAGATTAGACCTCTTTAATCTTTGTCTCGAACACTGCTTTGCCTTCCACGCTGTCATCTTCCTCTGCTCTGGCAACACCTCCCGCACTCCACAGACCACCAAACCACTCCGTTCCACTTCCAAAAGCTCCGTCGTTCCACTACGACCAATAGCCCTCTCCTAATTCCATCAATCACTCATCCAAAACCCCCACCGAACATGACCACTTTCTCCAGCCTACTCCACCTTCGCCAGCCACCTGCGACCACCTTTGCAGCTCACCACCACCACCAACACCCTTGCCGCATCCTTGCAAAGCTTTTGAGCTAGTTTAACTTAGCCGTGAGGCCATGTTCATGTCTCCAGATATTCACTAGATAGCTTCGCCGCAGCGTCATCTTCTCCAGCCCCGTTCGTGGTGTTCTAGCCATGATTGCTCCAGGCTTCAACTCCAGGCCATGCGGAATCACTCTAGGGAGGCCTCCAAGTCTTCAATTGAGGACTCTAGTGTTAGCAACTCATCCAATTGACGGAGGCACCTCTCTGCAGTTCGCACAAAGATAGAAGAGTGGCATTAGTGCCACATCATGGATTTAGGAGGTGCGACTGTGGCATAAAAGGAATATCTCACATAGCCTCTTCGCCTCATACACTAGGGGTGAGGTCCCTGGTCACTATTAGCCTAACACCTCGCCCATGGTTCACACCACGCAGGCCTGGTCCCCTATGCTCATGACTTGATAGCCCGAGTTTGGATTCGACTACGCGTTGGGTTTGAAAGAGGAAGGAAAGAAAGAGAGAGGAGGGTAGGAGGGTTTTTGCTCCTCTGTGTGAAAGTTGAACACTTAGCCGTGAGGGAATTGTTATCCCTTATGCTTGTGAAGAAGTGGCTCTAAGGAGAAGGCACTTAGAAAAGAAGAGAAGGAGAAGAACAGTGCAAAAGCACTATAGCAAGCAATGTCTAAGACGTCTGTAGTGAGGAGCCGACATCTGATTGACTCCGACATTGTGCACTATGGATTCATTGAAACTTGGCTAGCATGGAATTATGGTTTAAGTGGTTCAGGCTACTGTGCATTTATTTCATATATTGAGTAATTGATATATATGTATACTTAGACTAATAATTGGTGATTCAAATCAACATTATTTTGTCTTAGATATCTTTTTTGCCTTATCAAACTCTTGTTATACTCATTCTACATTGAATATCATATTTGAGTAGATATTATTCATTGATTATCATTATTGGCTTGATTTCCTGTGCTCATTTATGTTTTGATTAAGATTAACGTGTGAAATCCTATTTGCTCCCTGTGTGAAATCCTATTTGCTCCCTGTGTTCGACCTCGGATACTCTTTTGAATTCGAGCTATAAATTGTATTTGTTTAAGTGTGATTTCGACTATATTGCAATGCAACGATTTTGAACCATCGATCTCACACGACAAACAGTAGCAACAACAGCAGAGGCTGTTGGTTTGTGTAGCAATTCACCTGGACAGTACCTACAGCAACTATCTTGGCTAATTCGAAGAGAGTTGGAACTGGATTTGGGTGTTTAAATGAGCTAACACTATTGTATATTGATAGAACATTGTTTATAAGCTTTCATGTACATTAATTTGACCTTGAATTTGATGTTGATAGCTTGTAAATCATGTTAGAAAGCCACTGTAAGTAGCATGCTTGTGATTCAAATTATCGTAATCTAGGTTTTAATGAATTTTGAGTGGAAAATCAACTTTTAATGTTCCATCATGCTTCATAGTGTTTGCTGGATCTTTTTGTAGTTTCACATCCTTTTTTTCGCCACGTAACTCATTTTAGTGCCTTATGTTCTTAGTTGAATATCTCATTTAGGCCTAGTTTGGGTGAAATTGTAAATACATAAAAAAATACAAAAAAAATGTAAAAAAATAAAATAAAGGTGTCTTGAGTAGGAGGTATTTTTTTAGGTGTGTGCAAAGTATAAGAGTATTATGAACCCTTTAACTGGTAGAACATACCAGTAGATGGTTTAGTCTACTCTAATACTAAATAGAAGAATTCAATATGAAAAACACAAAAAAATGAAACCAAACCTCTTCTTTCTCATCTCACCTTCTCTCTCTTGTCTCCTATCTCAATTATACATAAAAACTCCATAAAAATCTGAAAAAGCCAAAAATTTCACAACAATACCTTGTATATAGTATTTATGCTTGTAAATATAATTAAACACTAAGTTAAATGTAAATAATAACTTAAATATCTATATTGTTCATAACTAATGTATACTTGTATTATAATTATTTAAGTAAGTATTTATATTGTGTTATACTATATATATATTAACTATATAATTATCTATTTATTTATAATAAAGTATATGTACATAAACTAAGATAATTATAAATAAATATGTATATTTGTATAATTGTATCTATTGTTGTACATACTCATTTAAATAAGTATTATATACTATATGAGACCTGTATATTGATTTAATTATCAATTTATTGTAGGCAGTTATTAAGTTAATTAAGTAAATTATTAAGTTTAAATAAAATAAATTAGTAATTTAAGTTATTACTAAAGTAACTTATACTGTACACTTATATATATTAATTTTAAATATTTTCATTCTATTTATATTATATTTATATTGTATAATAGTTTTTATAACTTAAATATGTACATATCTAATAAAAACGTATAAAGAAATTCACATAAATTAAAATAAATGTTCTAAAATAAATTAAAAATGTAAATTAAATACCTTACCATGTATAATGACTAATATACAACTCAATTGGACCATTAGTTTATTAAGTTGCACCTTAATTAACAAATTAAACTCTAAATTACCGTGCATACAACATCAACTTTAGGAAATTTTTAAAAATAACTAATTAAGTTATTATTATAAATTAATTACATAATTAAGTAGCCCTATGTAAGGGCTTTCTATTGGTATAATTTATTTTAAATTTGGATTTAATCCTGGCTCTTAATTCGAGGCCAAAAGATGGCCTTAGATCACACCTTCGCGTGCCAATTAGGTGTGAAGTTTGTCCCACATCATTAGTGGGAGAGTTGCTGCATTTATATAAATTGAATAGCGCCGATGACCCATTTGGTAGCATTGGGCACAAAACTAATGAGCATACTATTGGTCCTCAAACTGCGTGCATGCTTATGGGTGTGTGCACGTGCCTGTGGGTGTGTGTGTGTGTGGGCACATGGGCGCGTGGGTGGGTGGGAGTCGTGGGCCTATTGGGCCTAGAAAAATGCACTAAAATATACCTGATATAAAAACTAGGGCCTGGGCCTAGGGGTCTGGTCTCACCCCGTTGAGGTGCTGTGTATCCCATGAAAAGCCTTGGGCCTGCCCATTAACAAATTTTTACTAAGTGCTCAGTGTGTGCAAAGCCTAAAATTTACTAAGTGGTGAGTGTGCTCCTTTATGTTGAGTGCGTGTAAGAGGAGGGATTTAATCAATGGTAAGGGATTTAATCATCGGTTATTCTAAAAAGCGACAGTGAAAAGTGAGTTAAAATCAGTGGCCAAAATTTGGGCGTGAGGAGGGATTTAATTTATCCTTTTACCATTGATTTCTAATAAAATCGACGGCAAATGTCTATTCATCAACCCATGCGCAGAGTCCTCTCCTCTCCCCACACCTCACAGAAACCCTCAGCACCTCGCCTCCTCTCTTGATCCTCCTTGTCGATTGCTCTCCGTTTTCTGCATTGCCGCTCCTCATCCTCCATCAATTGTTGGTCATCCTACTCTCCTTAGGTAACTCCTCGCCACCCCCTCCTCCTCCACCTTATCCCCACCCTCCTCCTCCTCCTCCTAAGCTCTTGCCCTTCCTTCTCTTGATATTGCACTGCTCCCCCTCCCCTCTCCTCCTCCCCCTCCTCCTGTTACTATCATCCCCCTCCTCCTCCTCCTCTTCCTCCTCCTCCTCCTTAGGGGTGTAAACGAATCAAATCTAAGAGAACCTATCTAGGCTCGATTCGGTTCGATCACAGTTTTTAAGGTTCAGGTTTGATAAGAAAAAATATGGGTGAGGTTCAGTTCGATTTGTTTTTGTTATCAAAGGTTCGGTTCGGTTCATTTACAGTTCATTTAAGTGTAAAGTTTGAAATGTTGTTACTTTAGATTCGATTCGTTTAAGGTTCATTTAAGGCTTTGTTTAAAGGTTTGTTTATGATTCCTTTAAAGCATAATGCTTTGTTATAAATGCAAACATGATAAATCATAGTTAAAAAAGTAAAACATGGAGCCAAAAATTCAAAAATATACAAATTATATCATAAACAATTCAAAGCATATTTCTTAAAAATAAATAAATATATCTTTCAACTCTATTGTTCACCCTCTCTTTTGCACGCTTCCTTCTGGTTCATGCTTTCAATCGTGGAGCATCGAAGTATTAAATTGTATCTATGTTATTTAGTTATAAAATACCAATGTGTTTTGTAGGCCCACTATATAAATGAATATTATCAATTCTTTTCAATACACCAATGTTATATACTTGAGATTTTGTGTGTATATGTGTGTATCAAACCTTTAACGAATCGAACTTAAACGAACATATCTTGTTCAGGTTTGGTTCATTTAACTAAACGAACCTAAAATTAAATTCAAGTTTGGTTCGTTTATTTACAAATCAAATTTTTAACAAATCGAACCTAAACAGATGTTGAATCTGAAAATTTTTGAACAACCCTACTCCTCCTGCTACTGTGCTGCTCCCCCTCCTCCTGCTACTACCATCCCCCTCCTCCTCACCGCCACCCTCCTCTTCCTCCTCCCTGACCCCCTCCTACCAACCCCTCGACCACCACCACCATCGCCACTGTGCCAGTAGCACCCACTACCACCAGCACTGCAAGCATTGCCCACCAACACCATCACCACTACCACCACTACCCACTGCCACCACCACCTCTCTGCCAACACTGCCCACCACCACCACCACTGGCAGCACCACATGTTAATTAGTCCATTAGTCCAATCAGCCTCAGTTTGATATTCTCCTTTGTGGAGATCTTGTAATGGGAAAATAATATGACATGGGGCCTCAGCCAACAAAAAGCAGCTAAGGATTGTTAGCACTTGAATCAGGCCCTATAGTCTATGGACTCATGTGCACTGCTATTGTTTTGAATGCAGGCAAATGCAGCCTTTGCTTTGGACATGTCTTATCATTTTTCATATTCTAGAAGCAAAATTAAGAAGGATACAATTTTGTTAGATATGTGGAGGCAATTTTTATCAGATTCATACTAAATCTCTAAGACCCAAGTTGGCTTGCAAGTCTGTTGACAAGCCTAGCCATTTCAAGCTTAAGCTTGTTAGTCTTATGCTCTAGTTAATATCTCCTTTGAAAAGCAAATATGAGGAAAGACCAATCTCATCCACGTTTATATGACTTTTGTTTTTACTGTTGTGTGTTGTCATTATATCATTATTTTATTATTATTATTTGAAATAGACCACTAAAAAAAATCCATTGATTGAGAAAGGCAATGCAAACTTCTTGGCAATAAAAAATTTTGGTAGCTTAGCATCTGATTATGCTCATATAAAGTGCGTGTTTGAAATTCTCTTTGTTCTGCTCATTCTATTTTAGGTTGTATATGCTTTAAGCATTTTTTTATTACTAAAGTAAAAATCTATAAATTTGTTCTTTTCTATGTCATCATTGAACCTCTTATATGTTCCAGCACCATGGTCACATTTCCTTTCTTTTATAATAACTATGTCTAAGAAGTTAATACATTGTGGGATCTGATGCGGTTTCATTGTTGATCATAGGTGTAATGCCTATAAGTTGATACTAGGAGCATTGGCAGCTCAGAAAATTAGGCTCATTGCAATTTGACATGGGTTTTGGGTTCTTGGACATGATTATAAGGTTGCAATATGCCACAAATTGTGGATTCATTTGATGGTGACAAACATATCTGCTTTCTAAGCCTGTTTGTCCCATGGAGCGGCATTTGAACTTAAATGACACAAACTTGCACAACCAGAATGTCTTAGATTTTGCAGTCGTTAGTTCAGGTAAGTATTTTTATTTGCCTCTATACATGTTGATGATGCCCTGTGAGGAATGCTTTCTTTATCACTCTATCAATAAGGAGAATTGTATTTTTGAACTGGGGCATTATAGGCGTGCATGTTTTCTAACTATAATAGTACACAACACTTTCTAAGAAAACCATTGACATTGGATTGATAGATGCTACAAGGCAAAAACCACTATGTTTGGATGAAAGGATGTCTCATGTATTGTTAATTTAGCTAGTTATGGAGGAATTTACAGATTTAGATATAACTGAAGAAAGAAAATTTTATTTGGCATTTCTTTATTCTTTGAATGTATAATGATTTAATCTACCACTTATCTTTTATACTTGATTACTTTTAATGGGCTTGCAGATTTAGCAATAAAAGGGTGAGAAGGTCAATGCATTCTATAGGTAGTAGCCCTATTCTTCTTTCCCAAGTTATTGATATTTGAGTCTTGAAAAATAGTTGAATGTAGTTTTCTTAATGGTTGCAATTTAAGAAAATAGTTTCTCCTTTTTTAAGTTCTAGGTGGATTCTTTCGATCAGTTTTTCCTTGGTACATTTTATGATCTTTTAGTGACTTTAACAGATTGGACCTTCTATTCATCTATGAATTTGGATCCTACAACATCTAATGTTATTGCTCCATCTCCTGGGACAATATTTGCCTGCAAAAATGGTAATATCTTTGTTTTATACTTTTTAAAATTAATAAGACTTGAGAGTGTTGAGCTATGGGGGCTTTATACAGGATTGTGACTTTTTAGAGAAGCAAAGGATGATGATTTTCGTAAAAAGGTATCATTAATTTTAGAGGATACAACTATTTATCATCTTTTCAAACTTAACATGAACTTCTCTGCTTAGTGTTGGGATGATGACCATCCGACAGTAATGGCAGTGGGAGTCATTGATGCAACTTCTAAAGCTATTTTCCATGCTGTTATGTTACTTGGTTCATCAAGATCAAAGTAAGGTCCCTTGTAGGCTATTCTAGTTCCTACCTTTGTTTTTTCTCTTGAAGTAATGCTTTTAGATAGGCAGCTTATGTTGAAGTAATAGCCTCCCTCTTGGTAAAGTTGAATCATTATTTTGTAGTTTCTCAAATTCACTACTTTCTCCTTCCCGATTTTTAACTGGTAGTTGAAGGTATTTTGAAAAATCGCATATATAGTCCTATATTTTTTCTTGTCTAGTGTTCATCTATACATTGAACTTCTATAGCACTTATTCTACATTGTTGATCTAATTTCTAAACTTAATTTAGAATTTGATTATTCCATATGTGGGCTACATTCATTTATATCTGGAAGGATGGAAGGTTGTGAGTTGTGTTAATTGGCTTGAAAATAGCATATGCCAAGTTTTGCATGCTCTATCTGTCTATCTATCTACCTACATGATTCTATTTGTGGGTAAGTTTAGGTGCTACAACATAAGAAAGCTACGTGGTCGGTGGGGTGCTAATTGGATTGTGATAGGGATGCTAAGTTGTTTGGAGGATCATCAGGTTCTAGAGTATCCTTTGGAAAATTAAATGGTGATAGTGGTTCCTGACGTTTCCATTTGTTTTAGAAATGAACAATTTTAGTTGACATTTTGATGTTCCTGGGCCATTCCTTTACCAATTGTATGAATGTAGTGATATACAATGTGTTTAATAAAATAGCGAGGGTCAAGGTTGTTAGGTCAGTTTCTACTTTTAAGAATGTTATATGTTGAATATAAACATCCAAAGGTGGTACTGTGCAATTTTCCAAACATGGGAACCCTCACTATCAAGCTGATTCTATTTGTTAACGATTCCCTGATTTGGTAGATCTTAATGGTGATAATTTGGTTGCAGGTAATGATTTTGAGTTGTTTGTTTCGCATGTGTTAAGTTATTAGTAGACATAGGTATTTGTTATTGAGTTGTTCCTTCTAATAATATGGAGAGCTTTTTGATCTTCTGCTAGCATCTCTGATGTGCTAAGCATTCTTGGTTAATTCCTGTCGAGGAAACTTGTTCAATGGATAGATTATTGCTCTGACTTCCTTGTGAGGATGTCTGACCCTCTGACAGATGCATCTCACCCTCCTTGAACGGCCACCTCTCAAGTGACTTGTCTGACCCCTAGACCTGTAGAAATGAACTTGGATGTTTTTTTGGCAATCCAATCCCCTTCCATGGGTAATTCTATGTGTCAAGTCAATGCTTTTGTGGACTAGTATCACTGAATATTGCTTGGATTTTACCCTACATGCAATCAGGATCTGCTCAAACCTCAACAGACTCTACTAATGTTAACATCATCATGAGCCATAACTAGCTTTAATTAATCATAATCAAGTGACAAATGCTCCTACATAATCGCCTGAATGTCATAATTCCTTGCATATCTATTCTAAGAGAAAAATAATAAAATAGAGTTAATTCTGCAGTTTTAACATCATATCATGAAAGCAAAGTAACCACGAGGTTTGTCAATGGATAATTGAAGGTCAAATAAGCATTAATGTCTAATAAGAGGGTCAGTACAGACAGAAACAAAGTTTCACACATTTCGAGAACTGATACAACACCAAAAATCATAATTTCAGACTTGCTTAAATTACTGAGGTTCTAGTCAAGATAAATTTCATCTGAATGTCTTAAAAATTATAGAAAAATATTCCTTGAGGTTTGATATCCTTGATTTGGTCATCTGAACCTATTTTGACATTGAATAGAGTCTCAGACAGAATTCTACCTTAATTTGGGTTTCTGTGCAAATTGCCCAATCAAACTTCATAAAAAATGAAATCCAACTTCACCATTATATTTTTTGGGTCTAAATTAGGTTTGTATCAAAATTTGGGCCCAATCATAGTCCATCTTGACCTAGTTTGCATTTTAGTCCATTTAAACTCTATTCCTTACATTCAGGCCCTTAACTTTAGAATTAATTACAAATAGCCCCCTATATTTTGTCATCTTCTTCACCAATAGCCCCTTTCTACCTGATTCCCACACAGAATCCAAAACCCAAAGACCGTCGGCTTCAAAGAAGGAAAGCACCTGCATTTGCCAACCAAATCCCTCCAAGTTTGGAGGGATTGGTCCATGAAGGATCCTCTAACGATTGCACCTCAAGTTTGGCCTGATTGGAGCCTAAAAAGCTTCACTGAGCTCACATTTTAGAAAAAGGAAACTCTATTTCCTAGAGAGAATATCACTCAATTTAGGGATTAAGAGCATATTAGAGCTCTATATAAGCTCCTGGAGCTTTAGGCCTTGTTCTGTAGTCGAGTTTAGGCCCAAAACACTCAAGTTCTTCCCTTCTCTGGCCGTCCTCTAGCTCGACTCCGGCGACCTTCTTTGACAACCTCTTCAGGCCAGCCAACAGCCAAATTGGCTTGGCCTTGACCTTCCTCTCCTTCCTCCACCTCTCGTTGACCAAAGCAAAGGTCACCTTCCTCTTTGTCGTCACCGCTTCTTCTCAATGGAGCCCTCCTCGTCTCCGGTGCTGGCCAATCATAGCCGGCACTAATTCCTACCCCCTTCGTCCATTAGTTAGGTCTCTCTATTCCTCTCCCTCTCCTGAATCTCCCCAACTTCTATTTCAACCGCTGTTCGCCGATCTCCCCCTTCGTCTTCCTTTGCTCCAGCCAAGCTCTGGCAAGGTCATACCACCTCCACAGACCACCAAACCCTTCACGATCGCTCCCAAAAGCTCCACCATCCCACGTCGATAAACCCCTCAAGAAATTGAGGGGATTGTCCATCCAAACCATCCACCAAACACCACCTCCACCACACCTCCCTGACTTCTCCAGACATCCACACGCACTCCCACACCACGGGGACACCGCCATTGCCTTCACTATCCTCAGGTGACCCTCCTGAGATGTTTTGTCGTGGCTGCAAGGCCTTATTCTTTGTTTCAGGTGTTCGTTGTCACTCGCCGTCACTGCCATCATCTCTGACTCCGTCTGCCTCGCTCTGACCTGCCTCGACCATACTAACATGCCCAGACATTGTAGCTTAGTTCCAGGAGTCTCCATAGGCCTCCAATTGCTACTGCCAAAGCTCTCCTCATGACCAATTTGAGCTCCATGCTGTTATAGCTACACACGAAGAAAGAGGCAGGGACATAGTCCCACCTCATATGCTGACAGGCACACGAAGACACTTAAGTGGATTTTTTGCTATAGCCTTTTGCCCAAGTCACCAAGGGCTGGGTCCCCGCTCACCCACTCATGCACACCTCGCTCAACCTCATGCTCGGTAAGCCTAGTTCTCGACCCGGATCCGTTAACCCGTGTACATGCCCGATTAGCCCCATGTTTGAGAGAGAAGAAAGAGGAGAGAATTTTGTGAGAGGAGGGTGGGTTTTGCTTTGAAGTGCCTTGCCCTTGTGCTGAAGAGAAAAAGGCTCTATACTTAGCCTCTGAGGAGAATTTTCCCTATTCTTGAAGGCTTATGAGAGAAGCCTTGGTCTTTGACAGCTTGAGAAAAGAAGGCTTAGAAGAGAGGGCTCTTGAGAGAGCCTTGCACTCTGCTGAGGTTCTGTGCTCCTGTTAAGGCGTCTGATGCCTTGATTCCTGTCGTCTAAAAAGTTGATGCTGATACTATTGGATTATTTAAGTACCTAAGTTAACATTGATTAATTGATTGAGGGTATTGTTGAGTTATTTGTATAAATTAAATATGAAATGCATGCTTAATTAGAGGGATCTAAATGGTGATCTAAATCACCACTTTTTAGGTTCTCTTTATTCTTTTTTGTCTTTACATCTTTTGAGATACATTGAATATTAATCTGACAAGTTGTATTCATTGCATATTTGTTATTATACTCAATTTATTGTGCTCATCTATTTTAAATGAAGATTAATGTGTGAATTCCACATTTACTCCCTGTGAACAACCTTAGACTCCAATTAGAATCTGAGTTTTATAAATTTAAATGTTTTGTTGTGCGATTTAGGAGTGTACTACAACGAATGTATATTTAAATCTCCTCGATCTGCATCACAACATCTACTGAACTCCATTTGACATTTAACTATTTAAAAAAAATACCCCTACTTTTACCATCGATTTTTTTCAACAACCGACAACATTAAAAGGTAATTTTTTTTAACAAAAGTAACTATTTGCCATCACTTATTACAGAAAGCAATGGCAAAAATATGAAATTGTGCTCTTGCATAAAAGATATATGCCGTTGCTTAATTACAAAAGCGACAACAAAAATATTTTTACCGTCGCTTATCAAAGTGACGATCTTGTCATTTAAACGACGACAAAACTCAAAAAATGGTGCATTAACACAAGAAAAAGCGACATACAAACCTCGTCACTTCTTTTATAAATGATGGGAAAGATAATTGTTGTTGGTTATAAAACGACGACAAAACATCCAATCCGTTCGTTGGGCAAACAATAATTCGACACTAGATTTTCTTTACAACTGACGGGAAAATGAAACATTGCTATTTGCACCATCGCTTTTTGGCATCGGTTGAAAGCCTTTCTTTACAACAGACGACAAAGATAGAGTATGTTGTAGTGTTAACTCTATCCGTCATATTTCACAAGAAGCACTTTTGTAATTCATATTTGTTTGATTGATTCTATTTCTCCGGTTCCCACATTATTTTCCATAGGTAACATTATTCGTGAGTACTTGTTCATATCCAAGATAGTCATTCTTGGTGAATTATACAGGGAGCTCATGTATTCTAATTTATTGATTGAACATGCATAGCCATTTAATTCACCAATCTTAACCAGCATTTGATACAAGTAAAC
Organism: Thalassia testudinum; assembly: GCA_037157565.1. Lineage (NCBI taxonomy): Eukaryota > Viridiplantae > Streptophyta > Magnoliopsida > Alismatales > Hydrocharitaceae > Thalassia > Thalassia testudinum. The sequence continues at coordinate 2,156,742 of JAZHRO010000051.1, forward strand.
TTAGTTAATCATTTAATTTCAGTTAACAAAATGATTTAAGTACCTAAGGATCAGCAAAATAGAATTATGAAACTACTCAACAAGGAAGCGATACATTTTGATTTAGACAAAATTCCACAAGAATAAATCATAACATCTTGATATTAATCATGGAAATCGAAGGCTACTCTACCTAAGGTCACTAGGAGGTCACAGTGACTTTGAGAAAAACATTGAAGACTTCTTTAACTCCGCACTTGCCTCGGTTGTTCATCTCTAATTTTAGATGAGAGAAAAAAATGCATCAAAAGTAAATAATATGAAAATCAAGGGTATAATCATAATTTACCACTTCTGATGGAGAATAAGATCTTACCATGTCAGAGCACGTCTCAACGCGGTTCCAATGGTGGGTGGCTCACCAAAATCAGACTTCGATTACTCGAATTAAACAAATAAGGAAACTGCCATTAAGAACCTATACACAATAATCAGAACTTATTTTTGTTTATAATTTTCTCAGTACTTGAACTCCTCTTCTCCCCATCTTCTTCTTCCACACTCTTTTCTCATGGTAACTATTCACGTGAACCCAAACCAGGCACGCACTCACCTCCCCCTCGGCCATGGTCGATTATGCTGACCGCCATCAACCACCGTCGACACTCCGCACCCCTCGAGCAGTCGTGCACCAACGTGCCTCTCCTCCCTCTTCTCCTTCCTCTATTCCGACGCATACATCCATGGGTGCAGTTGCACCCTTGACCTTATGTCGCTGACGATACCTCACCGACTGCCCCTTTCTGACTACGATCAGCCATCGATGAGCGTGGCTGCCATTTCCTCATGGTTCACCACCCTTCCTCTCTCTCTATCTTCCCTTCCTCGACATGAAAATGAACCATACATATCATCCATGGAGGAAGGGAGAGAAGGTACCTTCACTGACGGTCAGCATCGTCTTCCTCAGCCAACGTCCATGCTCCTCCGTTGACATCAACTCTATGTCCTCCTCTGGATCTGATAAAGGAGGAGAAGGAGAAGAATGGAAGAGGAAGAATGAAGAGAAGGAGAGAGAGAGAGATGCGATCTTTCCCTTCATCTTTCTCTCTCTCTCTCTCTCTCCCCCCCCTGCCTCCCTCGTTTACTCTCTACGTAAGAACCAAGGGTGGCAGTTGGGGATTTGTTAGGCTTAGGTTTTGAGGACTATTTACAGAGAGAAGAGAGAGAAAGGAGGTTTAGAGGTGGGAAGTATTAACAACTCCATTCTCCTATTTAGGCATTTTTCCCATTTTGACAGCAAATGTCCTCTGATTTTCTCAAATTTGGAAAGCTTACAATGGGAGGAATCCAACGATACCAAAAGTAACACCATTTGCGCAAAATTTCCCATGGGTTGCCCAAACTTGACTAACACCTGAAATTCTTTGTTTTCGAGCTATGCTAACCCGATTCATTCCTAACAAGCATCGACAGGTTTGTCTCGACACGCTTAATCTAAACTCGGGCTTGGATCTAACTTTTAGGACATAACATGCATTCCATACACATTAACAAATGCAAATAAGAATATGTGAATGAGGCATAAATTGTACAAAGGGAAATTAAGTCAAAATGAGGGACCACTCGTCCTACATGCACAGGTTTCAAGGAAGGAACTTGTAATGATACAATAGATAAATAGTTACATACGTGTGAGCACACACACACGAATCCCTTTTGCATGAATGTGTCTTTAATTGACACCACGAAAATCAAAGCGGAAATCATTTGATCCAACCATATGAATGTGTCCACCATGCTCGAAAACCCCAAGATCGGGTCTTGGATTGATGATCTGAAAGTACAATTAGCTTCTCGATGTCACGAGGATTCCAATGGTATATTTTGTGTGGAGCAGTGATATGAGAGATATCCAGTTACTTACCACCCCTACTGTAGTAGTATTTATTTCCTTCTTTCTTCATAATGTAGCTGACTAGTGGATTTTCTTTTTGGTGCACTTTTTTTTTGTTTGAATATGTACATGACATATTTGATTTCCGCATTTATGTTTTGGTTAGTAATTTATTTGTTTCTACATATGCTTCTCATGTTTATGTGTTGGACAATGGATATTCAGGTTTGAAATCCGTGATCCGATACCATTAGGTGTTGGGTTGCAACACGCAGGCTCTCCCCTCCACCCCCTTAAGTGGACACCAATACAAAAAGAGCTTCCCTTGCGGTAGCCCCACCTCTTAGGGGGATTTGGCTTTGACAATGGGCATAAGGCTGTGACGAACAAGAACAAGTTAGAATTAAAATACATGAAGGAAAGATACTATCCACCCCTCACATACTTGGCATTGGGTAAGAGTTAACAACCCACGACAACACCTTCCAAGCCTCATTCTGCCTAAGGTCTACCTGAGAGATTTCCCCGAAATTGAACAACTTCTCTGCATCCATCTGGGCAAATGGGTCAAACTCGTCTCGGGTAGGCAGCAAATCCTCATGGGGCAGCCCTTGCTAGGAGTTCAACACAACCAATGACTCCTTATTGTGCACCATGAAAAAGTGATGGTTTTGCCCCTTCAAATTGTCAGACAAGTCCACTATTCTATACCAATTTCATCTACTATAAAGGGTGTAAGTTCTAGAGACAGGTTCACCCTTCTTAACTTTGAGGGGCATTAGACAGAAAATTAGGCAGAACAACCCCAAGAGAAGATGTATATCCAAGTGGAAGAAAAGTACTACAAATGTGTTTAGTACTAGCCAACAATTCAAACTTAGTTGTGGTAGGGCTAAATGGTTGTATGACATGAAAGAAACAATAAAAGGGTTAAGAGTCCCTCTTAACCCATGCTTGATGGCATATTTATAGATGATAAAAGAATCGATGATTCGAGGGAAACATAGGCGAAGGTATTTACTTGGGACCTTAAAACATACATGACCTAAGCCATAATACTCAAGGAACCGATTGATACTAAACCGACTAAAGAAATCTGAATTAAAATTATACAATGCAAGAGTGTCTACTATAAGTCTATTGGAGGTAAAGGCTGGCTTACCTTTTCCTGCAAGGCCTGATATATCTCTAAGAGCCTTTCTCAAGTGAATCGACTAAAAGTGAAAGAGAACAAGTTAGTTGCCAGCACCAGACAAGGAGTGTGTTATTCTCTGCTCATCAATCATTATTTATAGCATGTGATGGGGGCAAATGAAAGGGTGTGAAATAGCCCCCAATACCATGTCACATCGACATTAAATGTTGATGTACAATGGTTCGTCTCCCAATGAATAAGGGATCGATGTGTCACCCCATGTATTGAAGGGATGATATATAATGATGACGTCCACATTATCTGCATGCCGCTATGGCTAATGGAAAGTGAGAAGTGGTGGTTGGCCACCACCCGCCCATATTTGGGGAAATAAAACACCACCCAAAGAAGGGCAATTCACAACCTGTGTAAGCAGGAATAGATTGCTAACAAAAAAACACAAATGTGCTTCCATATGCCCTTGAGAGCAAAACTAAACTCTATAAGTATTTTTATCCCCTAATTAAGCAATCATCTGCCTGAAAGGTACCTAGGAGCTTGTTGCTAGGGGCAGCACGAGAGATAAAAATATGTCTATCATACTCTTTTAATTAGTATAACATAATTAAGAGAGCTAGGGCAATTAAAGAGAGAAAAAAGTTATCCTCTAAGCACAACCAAAGCGAGCTCATGTAGGCCTACAAATTACAAGCCTAAGAACAAGATCAAGATCTAAGGCAAATAATATATGCTGACTGCCCATTCGAGGTAGACATATTCATTGCCTGATAGAGGGACCCAATAATCTTGACTGCCCATTTGAGGTAGGTGAATCCATTTCCCCGACAAATGGAACTGGCAAAGGTCAGACAACCATCTGCTTAAACAACTTAAGGTGTTCGCTTGATAAAACTACCTTAAATCCAAGAAAATTTATGAAACGATTAATTGGAATACCAGTAGGGAAGTTAGAAGGGAAGGCTTTGTCAGATCATAAGGCAGACAACACCTTGCCGCCATTACCCTTTGAAATGACCCTTCCCAAGGGTCGTTCAGGAATTTTTTGGAATTTTAGGCGTGTTAATGCAATTTTAAACCTCCTGAGATTTATTCTATGGACTCTGTAGGAACGAGGGGATTTTTGCGGGGCCAAGGTCGCAATATACCCAACCCCACACCCCACACCCACTCAACCCACACACACACACACCCTTAAAACCCTAACCCTTCCCTATAAAAACCTTTTCACCCCCCTTCATCCCACGGCAACGATCTCCCCACTTCTCCACTCTTGCCACCTCTACTCCTCCATCCTTCTTGTAGCCGACAACCATCCCATTTTCCCCCATCCCCTTGCCATCGTTAGTGGGGGAGAGGGAGAGGAGGGGAACAGGAGGAGCACGGAGGAGAGGGAGAGCAAGCGAAGGAGAGGAGGGGAGCAGGAGGAGCGCTGAGGAGAGGAAGGGAGAGCGTGAGAGAGAGAGGGTGGTGCGTGCGAAGGGAGGTGTTGGAGGAGCTCGTAAGGAAGAGCCTCGAGGCCTCCACGAGTTGCTGCAGCTCCGCGAGAGATGAGGAGGTGTTTGCGAGGAGAAAAGCTTCGCGAGGAAGCTCTGTGCATGGATATTTCTGCATTATCAGACGTCTACAACCCTTGTCAGACATCTGGAGGGGTCATCGAACATCCGAAGAGAGCTCAAAACATTCGATAGCATGGAGAGTGCCATGGTATGTCCTCTGCACAAGCATGCATGCGTGATACGGAGTGTTGAGGTGTCGTTGTTGTGGCTGCACATGCATGTGTAGCTACGAGGATGTTGGAAATGTGTATGGCATGACATTCGAGGTGCTTTTGGACATCTGGAGGCTGTGTCAGACGTCCGACTACTCTTCCAGATGATTGGGAGCAGTGTTAGATGTCTGGAGACCCCCTCAGACGGCTGTGCAGGGTAGCAGACGATGGGTACAGATGCAGGAGAGTAAGGTGAGCAACTACGTTCATTTAAGATGTCTGCGCCTCGCCCCAGACGTCTGATTTTGGTCAGGATGCGTGTTTTTTTGCCGGTTTAGGGCCCAACCAGAGTCAATTTTACTCAAACAAAGTATCGTTGGTTTTCTTTCAGAATCCCCTATGTGTTAGTGTCGAGTCTATACTATTTTGAGCTTGTTTGATAGATTTGTCAATGTTATAGGTCTCTAGTTCGTAGTGTACACAGGATTCACGAAGACGTCGGGATCCACCGTTCGAGCCCCCATACCACCTGTATACCCTGGTAGAGTGGTCCTCTCTACTTCTGTGGTTTGAATTAGTAAAGTGAATGTTAAATTAAAAATATCTGCTTGAAACCTAGGTTATGAGATGAACCCTAGGATTGAGAATGTGGATGGTTTATTATTCAGTGCATAAATCTCACATGATATGAAACCTGAGAATGTATGTTGTTAAATTTCATACTGTGATAATTGGAATAATTAAATGATGAGATAATCACTTATCCTATTGATGATGGTTTATCCTATTAATTTATGAGCTGCCTATTGTATGAATTAGAAATCAGTATGTACTAGAGATGCATGCCATGAAATGAAATAAGATGAGTACCATACATGAACCCTACGGGGAACTAGGAAAGGAACTCAAAGTATATTGAAATGGATATCTGATGTATGATGGAACTTGTTGCCTATGGGCGTGTTGGTTGACTGTTCAGACTTGGGTATGGAAAGTGAGCTGGCCCTTGTGTACATGGTACCAAGGAGAGCTCCTATCACTTTTGTGTAGGGAGAGTGCTAGCCAGCCTTAGGTTGGGACCCAGGGTTGGATTGGCCTCCCTACACCAACTCCTATTAGGCCCACTGGGCAAATCGGGATAGCCGAGCGAGGGTATGCAGATTGTTGAGGGGTGTGGCCCCTGTTCTGTTCTGTGTTGTACGTTAGATCGTACCCACTAGCGAAAACGATTGACCGCGTGCCAATGAGAGGTATCCACCTGTGCACTTATCGCGTGTGCCATAGTCACCGTTATGTCACAGCCATGACCTCAGGGTGGTAGACCGGGTGTGGGACTACCACGAGGTACTCTCCTGGCCAGGAGAGTGCCACGTGTACATCCTGCATCTCTCAAAAACTACATCAAGATCATTCCCTTACAGAACAAGTGGATTAAGAAATGTTGTGAACCCTTACTAGAATAACTAAATCAGAAACACATAGATGATATAAACGGAAGCAGATGATAATACATAATTGGAAAATTGTATGATTAGTTGATGCTTTCCTTTTATGTTTAATTGCATTTCAATTACATATACACCACTCTACTCAGTGTCGAGAGTTTTTTGCTTGCAGAATAATGATGTCAGAAAAATACGTCGCAGTGAAATCATGTGGTGGAAAAATCTTAGATCAAAAGTATTTATCAGTAAAACTAGCCATGAAAAGTCAGGTCGAATCCACAGGGTGGAACAACTACAATAGATCACAGATAAGCAACAATCATGTTTGCAAAAATATTCGTCAAATGAATCAATGGATATGCTGCTCTGAATGTGAATTTCCAATTTATAGAGAAATCACGGGCTTATTACGTAAATTTCATGTAAGAAATCAAAGCTCTAAATATGTAAATAGTGCATGAACAGTGGCGTCCTATGTAAATTTTACTTGCATGCAGGTTAGAATGGAAATCGGAATTGCAATTTCATGCAATCAAGAGATGTAAACATGAGGTGGATAATAATGCAAGAATATGAGGGTGTTGCCACAATGTTACCTCATTAAAATAACCAAAATTCAAAAATCAAGAGTCCATAATGGCATTCAATGTAATAACTATTTAACCCAAAAATAGAGGATGTCTGTCCTTTGCTCGCGTGAGAAGAGGAGGCGATGGTGGGCCACGGGAACTTCGGTGAAGGTCGGCCTAAGCGAGGGGGTCCTAATGGTGGTAGCGGATTGACGAACGGTGGCCGGCGGTCTCACCGGCGACGAGGAGGATGGCCAGCATTGGTGGCGGCTCTCCGACATGTGCGGCCTGCTGCCAACCTTCAGAAGGTGTGGCCGAACTTGTGAGGGTGCAATGAGTTTGTTGGAGTCGATGGCGCGAAGTTACGAGGCCCGTGGACGTGGTTGCATTTTTGGTGGCTTTGGGTACCTTTACTTGGTGGAGAGGAAGAAGAAGATGAAGAGGAGGAGGACGACTGCGTGGATGGCGCGTCGCACGTGAGGGGTGTGTGCGCAAGCGTGTACGCACACGCTAGAAGGGTGGGCATGGTGGGGCTGTTGTGCGAGGAGCAGTTGCTTTGCGCACGAGCGTGGCTGCGTGCAGTGAGGGGGTGCACACGGTGGGGCTGTTGTTCGTTGGTAGGACCGCGGGCGTGGCTGTGCGGCAGTGCGCTGTCACTGCACTGCCGTTCGACGAAGAGGAGGCGGTGGCACCCCAGTGCACGCTGAGAGGGCAATAGTGTGCGTGGCTTCCACGGTGCAAGCTCTGCTTCGCGGTGGAGAGAGAGGGAGCGGATGGCTGTGCCTCTTTTTAAACGCTTCTCAGTTTGTTTCTTCCGCTGAGATCCTCTCCAACAGTCTTGGCAATGGGGCGGTTCGGAGAGATAGCTGTTGTGAGGTTCTGTGATGCACGATCACCTTGGATTGGCACGAGTGCGGTGTTGGCCGCTGGTGGGAATGCGAAGAGGCACATGCGCGATGCATTGAGTCAGGAAGGAGTTGCGCATTTTGCGGAAAGGAAGAAACAAATTGGGTTATTTATACAATTTATCTCAAATAATGTATGAAATGCATGTTACTCTAATGGAATGTATAAATATGCATGCAAGCCCTTATTTATAAACTAATTTATTTATATATTCAAGTATGCTATGTATATGCAAATATTAATTTAATAATTAAGCATTTAAGCATTTACTTAGCCCACAATTGTGGTGTCATCAAACACCCCCATGCCTAGTTTTTGCTAGTTCTTAGCAAAAGTAAAAAGTGTTTGAAGTGACAAAGATTTCTTCTTTTCTTATTCCAAACATTTAGAGATCCAAACAACTGTGAAGTGATAATAGTCTAGACAACAGATCCAAGTGAAAAGCTAATTCACATTGGAAGTTTGTACTTCACCTTTGGTAAATATTTCTATCGGGATAAGGCAACTACTTCCCTCGAGGATAAAGTAGAAGATAATCTGTAATTTGACCCCGGCTTTTTGGCTTAGGTAGGAGATATCGAGCTGGATGGATTTGTATTTGGTGGCACAAACTCATTTGGTGCTACACGTAATCTAGTACTACAGACTCTAAATCTCTAGACTATCAAACAAATCAACTCAGAGAGAGTCTAAACAACTATGCTCTCTTGATGTTCCTTTGTGCTCACTCTTTTCTTTCTTTTCATTCTGAGATCACAAATCTCATCAGATTTTGTAAATGTACTCACTGTTTGGTGACCTCACAGGGCATTCACACTTCAATTAAAGTCCTAATAACCCTACAACTAAGTTAGAAGACTTTAGCCAGTATTCGGCCAATCAAAAATACTAAAAATTAGGTATGGGTCATATTTGTTGTTTTTGTTGTTGCCTCAAAAACATTGATACAAAAGTGACATGAAGATAAAACTCCAAACTTGAACTCTTCTTTTTTTTCTTTTTCTTCTCTTTTTTTTTATATTTTGTCTAAATATAAATGTTTATTCTTTCCTTTTTTCTTTTTTTTTGTTTTTTTTTCCTTTTTTTTTAACTACTAAGCACAAAATGATGCATACTTATATTTATGAGGCATTATTAGGAATGATGATGGTCAAGAGAATATTGTGTGGCTTATTTGGTGGAAGTGCATACTCTCGGTACCAAGAAAAGATGGATAGGACAATCGTATTTCTGACCTTTGACGTTACTACCCTCCTTCAGCCAAGGACTCTATGAAGGACGGTCATAACCATCCACCATAGTCATAGTTTTATTAAGACCCAATCTCTGTGTATCTGCCTTATTTGGTGTCTCTCAGGAATTCACACAATGTTTGCATGTAGGAACAGAGAGCAAAAACTATGCCTAACTCTGAGGTATCATCATCTAATTATAAAGAACTTAAGAGTCCTTGCACTAGACTTAGCGCATCAATAGTCTCTCTACTTCCTTCTCACAAATAATAGGTGGATCTAATAGAAGATAGTATGCCTGACTCCCTATTAACTGTCCAAGGGTTCAATAGACTAAAAATGCTTATTGATTTTCTACAAAGATCCATTACCCGGTCTACATGCAAGTGAATGTAGCTGTACTGGATGCTAAACTTAAGAATAATTCAAGAAGAAAATCTTCCATAACACTTCCTTGATAAATTTTCTGCTAGGGACTAACCAATTCAGCTCAAGAAGATGAAAGATATATTTTTTTTGAATAATACACTAACCTGAATGTCTGTAAATATTTATAAATGCTATAAACATCCTCAGGTTATACCCCTCCATGCCTAAGATTGACAATGTTCTCATTGGAAAAATACAGACATAGAAGAATATCACCTAAGTATGAGAATGGGAGGAGCTAAGGCTCCTCAAGCCGAAGTGCGTCCAAAATCTGGCCATCTAAAAGAGTAATATAAGGTTTAAGTCATTGGCCATTTACCTTAAAGCTCACACCAGAAGTAGGGTTCCAAATTTCTACAGCTCCATGAGGGAAGGTATTGATAACAACGTACAGCCCATCCTAGTGGGACTTGAGCTTTCTTGGAAATAATTTAAGTCTAGAATTGAAAAGCCAGACCCACTGGTTGGGCTCAAAAGTCTTTCTAATGATGTGCTTATCATGGAAGACCTTTGTACGTTGCTTGTAAGCTTGAGAAGTTTCATAGCTTTCATTACGAAGCTCCTCAAGCTCACTTAACTTTAGCATACATGCCTTTCCCGCTTTATCCAGATTTAAGTTAACGTTTTTAATAGACCAATAGACTTTATGTTGGATTTCAATAGGAAGATGACACTCCTTTCCGTAGATAAGTCAGAAAGGAGACATGCCCAAGGGAGTCTTATATGTTGTTCTGTAGGCCCAAAGAGCATCATTTAGTTTTTTAGACCAATCCTTACGGTCGGGCCTGGTAGTTTTTTCTAAAATTCGTTTAATCTCCCTATTGGACACTTCAACTTGTCCACTCGTTTGGGGATGGTAAGGTGTGGCTATCATGTGGTTAACTCCCGAATTCTGAAGTAGTCTTGTGAAGTGTACGTTCTTGAAGTAAGGTCCTCCATCACTTACGATCGTCCTTGGGATCCCGTACTGAGAATTGATATTAGCCTTAACAAAACCCAAGACCACAAAATGGTCATTGGTTCGCGTGAGTATGGTTTCTATCCATTTCGATGCATAGTCCACAGCCACAAGGATGTACTCATATCCGAAGGACACAGGAAAGGGACCCATGAAGTCGATGCCCCAAATATCAAAGATCTCAATAGGGAGGATTGGTTGCTAGGGCATCTCATCCCTTTTTCCGATGGTTCCTGCCTACTGGCAACGTAGACATGCGCTCACATATGTATGTGCATCTCGGAATAATGTCGGCCACCAAAAGCTAGACTAAAGAACCTTATGGGTAGTCTTTTTTCCACTAAAATGTCCCCCACAGTGGAGGTCATGGCAGAAACTCAAAACACTTCTTTGTTCTTCATGAGGGACTCAACGACGGAAAAGCTGGTCAGGGCCTATTCTAAAAAGCTCGGGTTCCTCCTAGTGATAAAATTTAGCGTCAGCAAGAAACCTATCTCACTTCTACTTGTCCCAAGTATTGGGGGTAATGCCCGTGACCACATAGTTCACTATGTCAGCAAACCAAGGAGTTTTGGCCTTCACAGCCATTAGAGACTCATCAGGTAAAGTCTCTTGGATACCGTCAGCAGGGTTTGATGCCTCAATAGGGATCCTAGATAGATGATCTTCCACCACATTCTCAACTCCTTTGTTATCTTTAATTTCCAGGTCAAACTCCTGGAGTAGCAGAATCCAATGAATTAGGTGATGTTTGGTGTCCTTTTTAGCAAGAAGATGCTTTAAGACAGAATGATCAGTGAACACCACAACCTTGGATCCCAAAAGATAAGACCGAAACTTTTCCAAAGCAAACACTACAGCAAGAAGCTCCTTTTCAGTGACCGTGTAGTTTTGCTGAGGATCAGTAAGGATCTTGCTGGCATAATGCAGCACATGAGGTTTTCCATCAACCCTTTGACCTAAGACTGCTCCCACTGCAAAATTAGAGGCATCGCACATTAGCTCAAACGAGAGGGTCCAATCTGGTGCTTGGGGAATCAGCGCGGTAATAAGGGCTTTCTCTAAGACTTGGAAAGCCTCGCCACATCTAACATCAAAATCGAAGGAGACATCCTTAACTAACAGGTCACAGAGTGGCTTAGAGATTTTATTGAAATCTCTAATGAAGTGCCTATAAAATCCAGCATGGCCAAGGAAAGATCTAACCTGATGAACATTAGCGGACGATGGAAGCTTAGAGATGGAATCAATCTTTGCGGTGTCCACCTCTAATCCTCTCTCAGAAACTACATGCCCTAACACAATGCCCTGTTGGACCATAAAGTGGCTTTTCTCCCATCTAAGCACCAGCTTTGCCTCTTCGCAACGGGTTATGTAACGACCCGGTTCCCGAGTCCCTACGAGACACGAGAACCGGACCGACTCGACTAATCCCAAGACCTAGTCGTCCAACGAGGAAGTAACCAAAAGACAGTAAAATAAACCACATTCAGCATGAATATAACTAACAGTAAGAAAGTACAGCAGTAAGGAAAGAAACTACTACAGTAGGTACCACCACAACAGTAAAACAACATTTATCATATAACAAGAACTGCAGGTAAAGAAGGTACAGCGGAAACAAAACTACTCACTAGAACAGAAATAAAAGGGGTACAAAAGGCTGTGGTAACTCTACTGGACCCTACTCGGCCCAGTGTCCTCTGCAGCCGCCGACCCTGGCTGCTCAACACCTGGTCCTGAAAAAGGTAACGAGTGTAACACGTCAGCAAAACGCTGAGTAGAGTGGCAAACTAACTAAAGGCAACAGTAGAGTGTACAGTAGCTGTTATGTTCTATTACTTCCTTTATTCACATCTTTCAATTTTTCTCACTATTTCATTTATTTCTCAGATCCTTTACTTGATCTCGAATGTCCTCGTGGGAACGATCTTGATTGCAGTCTTTTCCAAAAGTAGAAGTAGCACGTGGTGCTCTCCTGGCCGGGAGAGTCCCCCGTGGTGATCCTACCCTCAGTCAACCACCCCAAGGTCACTGACAGACGTAACGGTGACTACGGCACGCGCGATAAACTCACAGGTAGCTAGCCCGCACTGGCACGCGGTCAGTCGTTTCCGTTAACGGGTGCGCCCAAAGCACAGCACGGAACCAGGGCAGAGCCCTCTCAGTAACAGGGGTCCAACCCCTCCACAGTAACCAAACCGGGGCCTTGCCCCTCCACAGTCCGCGCACCCTCGCCTGACTACCCTGGTTTGCCCTAGTGGGCCTAACAAGTCGGTGAAGGAGGCTAGCAGAACCCCGGGGCCCGTGGGGTAGCTAGTACTCTCCTAACACTACTAGCTCTCCTCGGTACTACGTACACGAGGGCCAACAAGTCGGTACAGAGCGGCCAATCCTAACCCCGGGTCCCTGGGGCAGCTGGCCCCACTCTGCACTAAACAGGTACAGGTACTTCCCTTGGTACTGCGTACCCAAGAGACAGTACAAACTACATCTCAGTTCCATTCCTTTTTCTTTCCAGGAGTTCCACTCCTAATTCCCCGTAGGGTTCCAGCTCTTTATCTCAGAACATCATATGTTTCACTTTCCAGATTCACGTTCTCAAAATCCATGATCTCAAACATGTTTCTTTATTCATAACAGGCAGCTGTTAATTCAAATTACAGGCAGCTTTATATTCCTTTCCATTTTTCCAAGACTGCAGTATTATACATTCCACTAGTTTTTCCATCCTAAGATTCATGCCACATCCTAGGATCTAGCATACAACTAGTTTTCCAGCCCTAGGATTCATGCATCACCTAGGAGCTATCATTCCATACATTTCTCATTCCTAGGATTCATGCAAAGTCCTAGATTCTAGTTATGGTTTCATACTTTAACAGATTTTATTAATAACTTAAGCCACTCTACCAGGTACAACGGGAGTAATGGGGGCGTGATCGGGAATCCCGCGTGCCTCCGCGACTCTCAAGACTGCAACTAAACGAGATCCTGTCACAAGGATCAAACACAAGGAGTGTCTCAAAACAGTGTATAGCTACTGTAGATGAGTAGAGGAATTAATTCTGAAGAGAACGCAACTCGAATCGCGGAAAACGGAGCCCGAACGGACCCTAAACGGGTCGAAAAAGACGATACTGTGCAAAATCAGACGTCTGGAACTCCTTCCAGACGTCTTAAAAAGTGGATCAGAGAATTACCTGTTCAGCGTGGTTTCCCAGACGTCCAGAAGTCTGCGGGGACGTCTGCCTAGATCCCAGACGTCCGATGGTCCCTCCGGACGTCTGGAGGTCACTCCCGCCGTCTGGTACAACTTCCAGACGTCTGATTCGCAAAGGATGGCGAATCAGCGAACCTGCGCACAGCCAACCCCCCTCCCTCAGTACGGTCAGTCGACAAGAAGGAAGAAGAAAGCGGAAACTCACCTTTCAGACGTCTGTATGATCTTACAGACGTCGACCTTGGCGTCTGGCCATCAACCCAGACGTCTGATTCTGGAAAATTTTCCAGAATCAGAACCCTGCTCGGCCTCCGCTCGCGACGCCGCCCGCGTCGAACCTCGCGCGTCTGCTGCTCAGCCCGCAGCAGGTCCCTCTTCGCGTCGCTCCGCGCCCCCTGCGCCCTCCGTCGGCCGGCCAAGCCGCTCCGGCGAGCTCACCCTCACGGCAGAGCTCCGCCCTCGCACGCCGCACCTCCGCGCTCACTGCGGCCGCCGCTGCCGCCCTCGCGTCCGCTCGCTCTCGCGCACAGGAAGGAGAAGAAGGAGGAGACGGTGGAGACGAGAGGGGAGGCGTGCCCCTTTTAACGCCGCGCGGAGAGGAGAGAGAGAAGGCGGCAGGCCGCCTGCAGCCGCAGAGAAAAGAGGGAATATGTGGTCTGCGCGCTCAGGCGCGCAGGCGACTCGCGTGTGTCGAAAATAACGGATTTCCAGACATCTGGAAACGATCCCAGACGTCTTATCAGACGTCTGGTTGTGATCCCAGACGTCTTGTCCGACGTCTGAGCCACCTCCCAGACGTCTTAAAATACGTCTGGGGCACACATTCGTTACAGGTTAAGACTTTATCAAGGTGCGAAAGGCATAGGTCAAACGACGAGTCGTAAATGGAGAAGTCATCCATGAAAATTTCAACAAACTCGTCGATCATAGCAGAAAAGATAGCCATCATACAACGTTGGAAGGTAGCAAGAGCATTACATAACTCGAATGGCATTCGGCGGAACACAAATGTGCCATACGGACTTGTGAAGGTGGTATGCTTCTGATCATCAGGAAAAATGACTATCTGATAATACCCAGAGTACCCATCAAGAAAATAGAAGTACTTGTTCCTCGCAAGTCGTTCCAAAATTTGATCGATAAACGGTAAGAGGAAATGGTCTTTCTGGTAGTCGTGTTCAAACGACGGTAATCAATGTAGACCCTCCAACCAATTGAGGGTCTAGTGGTCACCAACTCTCCTTGTTCGTTCTCTTCCACAGTGATTCCTACCTTTTTGGGCACCACATGAATAGGACTGACCCATTTACTATCTGAAATGGGATAGATAATCCCTGCATCCAGCCATTTCAGAATCTCCTTTTTAATAACCTCTCACATATTGGGGTTGAGCCTTCTCTGCATGTCTCGGAAAGGTTTCACGGACTCGTCCGTGTATATATGATGCATGCAAAGGGAGGGATCAACACCCTTAATATCAGCAATTGACCTAGCAATTGCTTCCTTATGCCTTTGTAAACACTCAAGTAAAGCTTCCTCTTGCGATTCAGATAATGCAGATGAGATAATAATGGGAAGCGTGTCATTAGGGCCAAGGAAAGCATACTTCAATGTGCTCAGGAGGGGTTTCAGCTCCAACTTAGGAGCCTTTTGGATTGAGGGTTTAAGTTGATATGTCCCAGCCTCAAGTAGCGGGTCTACCTTCACAATCCAGGGTAGGGACATAGTCTCTTTGTGTATCCCCAGCAACTCTTCTAATTCGGGTATTTCCCCTTTAGTTTCTTCAATAGTCGGAGGATGGTCCTTAGATATGACCTTTTGAAGGGGATCTCTACATAAGAGTGCTGGAGTAGTCTCCTCAATTATTTCATCAACAACCTCAATCTGAGAACAATCTTCAAATCTAGATTGCTTGTAGGTATCAAAAACATTCAACCGGATCTTCTTGTTCCCAAAGCCCATTTTAAGTGCCCCTGATCTACAATTGATAGAGGCATTGGCTGTGGCCAAGAAGGGGCATCCCAGAATAATGGACGGCTTGGTGGGCTTATTAGAAGGGTCAGTATCTAGCACAAGAAAGTCAACAGGGAAGAATAAGTCCTCCACTCTCACCAGGACATCTTCCAGTAATCCCTGAGGTGTCTTAAGTGATCTGTTAGCGACCTGGAGGATGACTGGACTAGGTTTTAACTCACCTCCACCCAAAAGGTCGTAGACAGAGCTCCGTAGAATGTTCACCCCTGCCCCTAGATCAAGCAGAGCCTCGTCAATGTGTTGGTTACCTATAACCACTGAAATATATGGGGCCCCTGAGTCTTTCATTTTGGGGGGTGTTCCATGTTGGAGAACCGCTCTAACTTGGTCAGGCAAGATGATCCTGGCTTGGACCTATCTCCTAGATCGACGCTTCTGGGGTGCACAGGTCCTTTAGAAACTTGGCAAAGGACGGAATCTGTTTGATAGCTTCCAATAGAGGCAAGTTGATCTGGACTTGCCTAAAAGTGTCCATAATCTCCTCTGTCCTATCCTTGGCTCCAGGCGAGCCAACAGAAGATTCCCCAGGAGCAGATAGGCGCTCTGGATAGGGCACCCTCGGCTTCTGGGTAGAGGGGTCGTCATGGCGGGAGAGGGGTGGTGGAATGACGACATCCTCATTGCAGGTGGTTTCAAGCGAGGGAAAGCAGTGTGGCTCTTCCTCGATGGAGATGGAAGTCAGGTCGGGTGTAGGAGGGGAATTCTGAGACGTAACCATAGGAGTGTTATCATGCTTGTCAATTTTCTTTCCACTCCTCAGCATGGTCACAGCTTGGGCGTGCTCCCTGAAAACGACCCCCTTGCCCTTTGGGTTCTCCTCAGAAAATCTAGGCAACTTCCATGGATTACGTTGCCTAACTGCCTCTGTAGGATGACCAATTCGGGATTGCATATCAGTAATCATCTTATTCTGAGATTGGATGACCATATTCTGATGCTCTTGCATCGCTTTCATCATGACTTTAAGTTCATCCATCTCAGAGGGCTTATTCTGAGGAGGGTTTTCATAGGATGGCTGGTATATGGGTTGGGGAGGTAGGGTTCTTGTATTCCCTGAGTTAGAAGCATCACCTTACTTCCAAGAGAAGTTTGGATGGTTCCACCACCCCGGATTATAGGTATTGGAATAAGGGTTATTGCGAGGAGGTGGGCGGAAACCTTGGGCTGCGTTCAAGTCGGCTTGAATCAACTTAGGGAATTGCTTTGCCTGGTGGGACTCCACAGTGGCGTGCGTTGTGCTTTGGCAAATGGAGCATTCACTTGAAGCCTAAAAGATAGAGGCTGCTTGCGGGTTCATGTTGGGGTTTGCTAAAAGCCTATCAAAGCTTTTGTTCAATAATTAAATCTGATAAGCCAAATCCTGAGTAGCCCTGGTTTCATGGGCCTCTATCTTCCTCTGCAAGATTGATGGTTTTCTTTCTTGATAGGCAGAGGACATATGTATGGAGTTGTCACTTAATGTTTCAAATAATGCCTAGGCTTCATCCTCAATATTGGTCATGAAGGTTCCTGCACAGGCTTCATCGATGGTTTGCCTATGCCTTTCAGATAATCCATTATAGAACCTTTCGACCAATTGCTGTCTTGGTACCTGATGGTGGGGGCATAACCTAAGAAGGTCATTAAAGCGCTCCCAAGTCTCATGAAATTGCTCTCCTTCCTGTTGAGTAAAACCCATAATCTCTCTTCTGTAATGGTTGGTCTTACTCATCGGAAAATACTTTTTCAAGAATTCTCCCTTAAGGGTGGCCCAATCATTTACCCTTGCATCGAGGGTATGATACCAGTGCTTGGCCTTATCCTTTAGGGAGAATGGAAATAGAGTCCTCATCAGGGCTTCATCAGTAAAGCCCTAGAGCTTCACCGTGGAACAGACCTCGGTGAATTCCTCAAGATGCCTGTAGGGATCCTCCCTAGCAGTACCATAAAAATATGGGAGCAAAGATATGGTGCTACTCTTGATTTCATATGGATTATCCACTCCAGGTCTTCTGATAGGGAGGGCTTGGTGGGTTGTAGGGAGGAAATAGTCTCTCAAAGTTTTCTGATTTTCACCAACCCTAATCTCTTCTTCAGGTCTTTCTTCAGCCAATTTTCTTCTTTCTTGGTTAGCTTTCCTTATAATTCTCTTAGGCTCAGGGTTGAAGAGAAGACTACTTATAAGAGAGAGCCTACCAAGCATACACCTAGCAAACACAAGGCAAGAGGTCTTTTGTTAAGTTAAAGTTCTTTAAGGCCTCTTCCAACTCTTCAGCTTGGCCAAATATAGTCAAGGCAGTTTTTCTCCGTTCCCATGTAAGTGGTATAAGAGAAATGAGGCACTTGAAATTTTTGATCAATGACTGTTAAGAAGGTTGAGGTTACTTTTAGTCCTCTTTGGGTGATCAATCAAGTTGTCAAACAATTGCGCACCCTAAATTGACCTTTGAGTGCCCTAAAGACGTATACTTTGTTATAATGATATTCTCTAATGCTCAAGTAAAAAGGTACTCCAAGGATGGAACTAAGGGATGCAAGTAGGGCGAACCCTTCCTTTGAGGCATTGCGTTAGCGGTGCCTCTTGACTACCCTTGAATTCCTTTAAGGGGTGTCCCCTTTTTTAAAGTATCAGGTCACTCGGGCAAAAGTTAATATCATCGTTTCAAAGCGAGATAGGAGGGTTTGCACTAATAAAGAGATCGATGCCTATAGCCTTAAGGGTTAGTGCAGTGCTTATAGTGCGTGTTCAGTGTAGGAAGTGTGCATTCACCTCGAAAAGTAATTTTGCTTTTGAAAACCACAATCAATTTATTCAAGCACTTTCTGTATATTTTCCTTTCTTTTCAGGAAATAATGTGACCACTTGATTAATATTTTCAAATCAGTTTAAGTGGTCTTCTTTAATTATGTTCAGATGCAATGCATGTGCAGATAACTGATGCAGTAAGATAAGAAATGCATACCTTGCTCCAGCACTCTTCTATGCAAAAATGCACGCAATGCAGTAAGAAAATCTAGATGCTGCTCAAGCAATCCTAGATGGTCGTCCTATGGATATGCAGCTTCTAACAGGCAGTTTGGATTTATTTTCTCTTTTTTTTTTGTAAAAATAAATGCACAATCAAAAGATCTAACTACCACAGAAGGATCCTAAAATCAAAAGAATCGGGAACCCTCCCCCACAAACTAGCCCTAAAGTACAAGGGCGAGAAAACAAATAACTAGGCTAATCCTAAAGAGTCTATCCTAAAATTCTAAATCAAAAGTCTAAGAGGAAGAATCCTCCTAGATGGTCCTCCGTGAGTCTCCATGCGTGTGGGATCAAGGCCCACAAGCTCCTGCAATTATCTCCGTGTATAGACGTCGCTCAAGGTAGACGTCGTCTCTCAGCTACACCT
Organism: Thalassia testudinum; assembly: GCA_037157565.1. Lineage (NCBI taxonomy): Eukaryota > Viridiplantae > Streptophyta > Magnoliopsida > Alismatales > Hydrocharitaceae > Thalassia > Thalassia testudinum. Next base: position 2,175,655 of record JAZHRO010000051.1, read on the forward strand.
GTCGCCTCGTCAGATTCCTCACACAAGAAAGATAAGGAATGATTAGATAAATGTGCAACTGAGAATAATAAGAAATAAAGTCAGGTGAATTTATTGCGTCGATTGCCTCCCCGGTAACGGTGCCATTTGATCGAGAGTTTTTCGCTTGCAGAATAATGATGTCAAAAAAATATGTCATCACAGTGAAATCATGTGATGGAAAAATCCCAGATCAAAAGTATTTATCAGTAAAACTAGCCATGAAAAGTCAGGTCGAATCCACAGGGAGGAACAACTACAATAGATCACAGATAAGCAACAATCATGTTTGCAGAAATATTCGTCAAATGAATCAATAGATATGCTGCTCTGAATGTGAATTTCCAATTTATAGAGGAATCATGGGCTCATTACATAAATTTCACGTAAGAAATCGAAGCTGTAAATATGTAAATAGTGCATGAACGGTGGCATCCTATGTGCATGCGGGTTAGGATGTAAGTCGAAATCACAATTTCATGCAATCAAGAGATGTAAACATGAGGTGGATAATAATGCAAGAATATGAGGCTGTTGCCACAATGTTACCCCATTAAATAACCAAAATTCAAAAATCAAGAGTCCACAATGGCATTCAATGTAATAACTATTTAACCCAAAAACAGAGGATGTCTGTGACGAACGTGACATCAGATAGGTTTTTAAGACGTTTGGGAAGTGGCCCAGACCTCTGGAACGCTTTCCAGACGTCTGGTAATAAATTTTTTCGGCGTACGGGATTGCGTCTGCGCGCGTGCGTGCGCAGACTGCACCTACCGCTTTCGTTCTTCTTTCCCTCTCTTCCTGCAGATGCGTCGCCCTTTTCTCTCTCTCCCCGCGTGGCCTTATAAAACACCCTCGACTTCTCCCTCACCCTCATCTCCTCTGCCTTTTCCTTCTACTTTTCCCTACCAGTGCGAGAGCGCAAGCGAGCAAGTGAGCGGCAGCAGCGGCGGCCGCGGCGAGCGTGTGGGAAGGAGGGCTACGAGCGGAAGGAAGAAGCTCGACCGCGAGGGTTCGAGCTTGCCGGGGGAGCTAGAGCCGGCCGGCGGGGGAGCGTGTTAAGAACGGCGCTCCAGACGTCTTTTAAGACGTCTGGGAGGTGGCCCAGACGTCGTACCAGACGTCTGGAATCACTTACAGACGTCGGACCAGACGCCTGGGATCATTTCCAGACATCTGGAAATCGGTTATTTTGGCACGCTACTGTTCGTCTGCGCGCCTGAGCGCGCAGACCTGCGTTTTCTCTCTCTCCCTCCCTCTTTTTCCCTCTCTCCTGCGGCCGCAGATGCCTCTGCCGCGTTCTCTCTCTCCTCCTCGCACGGCCTTAAAAGGGCCACGCCTCTCCCTCACTCCCGTCACCTCCGCCTCCTTCCTCTTCTCCTTCAACCAGTGCGCGAGAGCGAGCGCGAGAGCTAACGTGAGGGTGCAGCGGCAGCGACAGCTGCGGTGAGCGAGGGAGGAGGTGCTGCGCGTGGGAGAGGCTCTCGGCCGTGAGGGCGAGCTCGCCGGGGCTGCTAGGGCCGGTCGGCGGGGGGTGCAGCGGGCGCGAGGCGACGCGGGGGGCGGGACTGTTGCGGCTCGAGCAGCAGGCGCACAAGGCGCGACACGGCCGGGCATCGTGAGCGGAGGGGAATGAATCCTAGGGCTGCCCGAGGATATGGCATGATAGATCCTAGGATATGGCAAGATAGATCCTGCAGTATTCCAACCTTAGGGCTGGAAAACTAGATTGTATGATAGATCCTAGGATATGGCATGAATCCTAGGATGGGAAAACTAGTGGAATGTATGAATACTGCAGTCTTGGAAAATGTGGAAAGGAAATACTAGCTGCCTGTGAATTGAATTAACAGCTGCCTGTTATGAATAAATAAACGTGATTGAGAATATAGATTGTAAGAACGTGAAACTGGAAAGTGAAACCTGGATGTTCTGAGTTAAAAGAGCTGGAACCCTACGGGGAATTAGGAGTAGAACTCTTGGAAAGTGAATGGAATAGAATTGGGGAAGTGAGCTAGCCCTTGAGTATGGAGTACCAAGGGGAGCGACTGCCCCCCTGTTTAGTGCAGAGCGGAGCTAGCCGCCCCAGGGACCCGGGGTTAGGACTGGCCACTCTGTACCGACTTGCTGGCCCTCGTGTACGTAGTACCGAGGAGAGCTACTAGTGTAGGGAGGTACTAGCTACCCTACGGGCCCCGGGGTTCTGCTAGCCTCCCACACCGACTTGTTAGGCCCACTGGGGCAAACCAGGGTAGTCAGGCGAGGGTGCGCGGACTGTGGAGGGGCAAGGCCCCTATTTGGTTACTGTGGAGGGGTTGGACCCCTGTTACTGAGAGGGCTCTGCCCTGTACTGGTTCCGTGCTGTGCTTTGGGCGCACCCGTTAACGGAAACGACTGACCGCGTGCCAGTGCCGGTTAGCTACCCGTGCATTTACCGCGTGTGCCGTAGTCACCGTTACGTCTGTCAGTGACCTTGGGGTGGTTGACTGAGAGTAGGATCACCACGGGGGACTCTCCCGGCCAGGAGAGCACCACGTGCTACTTCTACTGTTCGGAAAAGACTGCAATCAAGATCGTTCCCACGAGGAACATTCGAGATCAAGTGAAGGATCTGAGAAATAGATAAATTGTGAAACAATAGAAAGACGTAAATAAAAAATTAAAATAGCTACTGTACACTTTAATGTTTCTTTAGTTTAGCTGCCACTCTATTCAGCGTTTTGCTGACGTGTTACACTCGTTACCTTTCAGGACCAGGTGTTGAGCTGCCAGGGTCAGCGGCTGCAGAGGACGCTGGGCCGAGTAGGGTCCAGTAGAGTTACCACTGTTCTCTTGTACCTCTTTTTGTTCCACTGTAGTGAGTAGTTCTTGTTTCCGCTGTACCTTTCTTTACCTGCAGTTCATATTATGTTACGAATGTTGTTCTACTGTTGTGGTGGTATATACTGTAGTGATTTCTTTTCTTACTGCTGTCTTTTCTTACTGTTAGTTATATTCATGCTGAATGTGATTTATTTTACTGCTCTTTTGGTTACTTCCTCGTTGGACGACTAGGTCTTGGGATTAGTTGAGTCGGTCCGGTTCTCGTGTCTCGTAGGGACTCGGGAATCGGGTCGTTACAAGATGGTATCAGAGCAAGGTCGTCCCGAGAAGTGAATCAACTGACTGGAAAATAACCAATTCACATGTCTATAACTAGAGTAGCCACCACAACATATCTCTTGACATGAGCTCTTAGACGTTTTCGTTAGGTACTGTTTCGTACTGACGTATTTCGTTGTTTTGCGTCTCCTTGTAGGAGATGGCTCGTCGTGGAACTAGGAGGGTGGGCCGCAGGCGCGGCCGAGGTCGGGGCCCGAGGGACAGATGTGTCGGGCTTGGAGTACATATTACCCCTCCTCTTCTCCTGAGCATACCGTCTCCGGACCTCGTCCAACTAATTCGAGAGGTGGTTCGTGAAGAATTTCAGCTTCCATCCACATCGCCACCCCCTCCTCCCCCTTCCGAGCGTACGACAGGGGAGTTGGTGGTGGAACGAGATTTCCGTCGTCACACTAGGCGTGTTAGGAGAACTCAAAGGAGACACGTGGCGTCCGCAGGAGAGCCGTCACGGTTTACAGGGCCATCAGTGGTCTTTGGGGGCCCTCGACAGGGGCCAGTCGCCAGCACCGGACCCCCGCCCAGCCGACAGCAGGGACCCACTGAGGGCGGGAGTCGGGTTCCCCTCTGTTACCAGTATGGCCAACCGGGCCACATCAGGAGGGACTGCCCGTTTAGGGCAGGAGGTCAGCAGATACTTCCCGCGCAGAGCACTGGAGGACGCGCAGGAGGCCGCGGTTACCAGGCGCGAGGAGGAGGACAGCAGTCACGAGGAGGGTACCGGCCAGCACCTACCCGCCCGACGCAGAGTGTGGCTGCTTCGTCTGCACCTAGAGCTGAAGGGCGTATCAACGCCCTGACACACAGGGACGCCAGAGCCTCGGGATCGGTGGTAGCATGTATGGTTTCAGTTTCCGGTAGACTCGTTTACACGCTTTTCGATTCCGGTGCTACGCCCTCGTTTGTCGCAGCCAGTTTCGCAGTTAGTTGGACCAGGATTATACACTGTTAGAGAATCCGTTCGTAATCGGAGGTCCGAGTGGTCAGCTGTTTGTAGCTGAGGAGGTGTACACGGATTGCGAGGTCAGCGTCGGGGGACATAGCCTGCCAGCTGACCTGATTATGATACAGATGGAGGACTTTGGAGTGATTCTGGAGATGGATTGGTTGTCCGCTTACCACGCCTTGGTGGACTGTTTTGAGAGGAAGATTGTCTTCTCCATGCTTGAGTTGCCTTCTTTCGAGTTTCACGGACAGCCAGTGGATGGAGGCTTCAGGTGCATTTCGGCACTTCGGGCGGCGAGACTTTTGAGCCAGGGGTGTGAGAGCTTCCTAGATTGTGTGGTGGCAGAGCCCAGCCTGTGGCAGACTTCCAGAGCATCCCGGTGGTCAGAGAGTACCCCGACGTGTTTCCAGACGAGTTACCAGGACTACCGCCCGAGCGTGAGATCGAGTTTAAGATCTCACTAGTACCAGGGACCAGCCTCATCTCCACCGCGCCATATAGGATGGCACCGCTTGAGCTGCGAGAGCTCAAGTCCCAGTTGTAGGACCTTTTGGAGAAAGGTTTCGTGAGGCCCAGTGCGTCTCCCTGGGGAGCTGTTGAGAGAGCTCCTGACTGAGGCACACGGTTCCAGATTCACCATACATCCCGGAAACACGAAAATGTACCACGACTTGAGACACGAGTTTTGGTGGAGAGGGATGAAGCGGGATGTGGGTGAGTTCGTGCGGCAGTGCTTAGTGTGCCAGCAGGTAAAAGTCGAGCATCAGAGGCCTGCAGGGCCACTACAGCCGCTTCCAGTGCCAGAGTGGAAGTGGGAGAGCATCACCATGGACTTGGTGGTGGGCTTACCTGTTACCCAGCGAGGACACGACGCAGTCTGGGTAATAGTGGATAGATTGACGAAGACGGCGCGATTCTTGCCGATCCGAGTCACTTTGGGACCAGCACAGTTGGCAGAGAGGTATATCCGTGATGTGGTATGACTACACGGAGTTCCGCGGGAGATCGTATCCGACCGGGATACTCACTTTACGTCCCAGTTTTGGGCTGAGTTTCAGCAGGCCTTGGGGACGCGGTTGAGGTTTAGTACGGCTTACGACCCCCAGACGGACGGACAGTCTGAGCGCACGATACAGACACTTGAGGACCTTTTGCGTTCCTGTGTATTGGACTGGAGGGGCTCTTGGGAGGAGCACCTGCCCCTGGCGGAGTTTGCATACAACAACAGTTATCACTCGAGTATTGGCATGGCTCCCTACGAGGCTCTGTACGGACGGAGGTGTATGGCACCCTTGAGTTGGGTTGAGGTGGGGACCAAGTGGGAGGTTGGCCCCAGGTTGATCCGGCAGAGTCAGGAGGTAGTCGAGCAGATCCACAGGCGACTCCGCACTGTCAAGAGTAGGCAGAAGAGCTACGCAGATCGGAGACGCAGAGAGGTGCAGTTTGAGGTTAGGGACCACGTCTTTCTTCGTGTTTCGCCCATGAAGGGCCTGCAGCGGTTTGGGGTGAGAGGGAAGCTCGCGCCGAGGTTTGTGGGGCCCTTTGAGGTCCTGGAGCGGATTGGACCCGTTGCTTACAGGCTTGCCCTCCCCCCCGCAGCTTTCTGGTGTGCACGGCGTGTTCCACGTGTCCAACCTCAGGAAATACGTAGCCGATCCCAGTCACGTACTGAGTCACGAGAGCGTCGAGGTGGGCGACGACCTGACCTACCCCGAGCGGCCAGTGCAGATTCTAGACCGTGCCGTCCGCAGTTTGAGACGAAAGCAGGTACCCCTGGTAAAGGTTTTATGGAGGAGCCAGCGGTACGAGGAGGCTACCTGGGAACCTGAGGTGGCAATGCAGGAGCGGTACCTGGAACTCTTCGTGGGTACGTCTTTTCGGACCTGCTTCGGTCCTCTTTGAGTTTGTTATGGTTTTTATGACGTTTTCCCGCACCCTAGTTAGCGCAAGTTTCGGGGACGAAACTTCCTTTGAGTTTGTTATATTGTTACGAACAACGCTCCAGACGTCTTTTAAGACGTCTGGGAGGTGGCCCAGACGTCGTACCAGACGTCTGGAATCACTTACAAACGTTGGACCAGACGTCTGGGATCATTTCCAGACGTCTGGAAATCGGTTATTTTGGCACACTACTGTTCGTCTGCGCGCCTGAGCACACAGACCTGCATTTTCTCTCTCTCTCTCTCTCCCTCTTTTTCCCTCTCTCCTGCGGCCGCAGACGCCTTTGCCGCGTTCTCTCTCTCCTCCTCGCGTGGCCTTAAAAGGGCCACGCCTCTCCCTCACTCCCGTCACCTCCGCCTCCTTCCTCTTCTCCTTCAACCAATGTGCGAGAGCGAGCGCGAGAGCTAGCGCGAGGGTGCAGCGGCAGTGACAGCTGCGGTGAGCGTGGGAGGAGGTGCTGCGCGTGGGAGAGGCTCTCGGCCGTGAGGGCGAGCTCGCCGGGGCTGCTAGGGCCGACCGGCGGGGGGCGCAGCAGGCGCGAGGCGACGCGGGGGGTGGGACTGCTATGGCTCGAGCAGCAGGCGCACGAGGCGCGACGCGGCTGGGCATCGCGAGCGGAGGGCGAGTTGCGCCCTGCTTCTGGAAAATTTTCCAGAATCAGACGTCTGTGCTTCTAGACAGACGACGGGCATGACGTCTGGAAGACTGTCCAGACGTCTGAAAGGTGAGATTTTCCGTCTTCTTCCTTCCCTTCGATTGACCGTACTAAGAGAGAGAGGAAATGGGTACGCGCAGGGTCGGAGATTCGCATCCAACGCGAATCAGACGTCTGGCTGCAGTGCCAGACGGCGGGAACGACTTCCAGACGTCCTGGGTGACCATCGGACGTCTGGGAACTAAGCCAGACGCCCCCGTAGGCTTCTGGACGTCTGAGAGCCCATGCAGAGCAAGGTAATTCCTGATCCACTTTTTAAGACATCTGGAAGAAGTTCCAGACGTCTGATTTTGCACTGTTTCGTCGTTTTCGACCCGTTTAGGGCCCGTTCGGGTTCCGTTTTCCGCGTTTCGAGTTGCGTCCTTTTCGGAATTAAATCCTCTACCCATCTACAATAGGTATACACTGTTTTGAGACACTCCTTGTGTTTGATTCTTGTGATAGGACCCCGTTCCGTTGCAGTCCCGGGAGTTGCAGAGGCACGCGGGATTCCCAACCACGCCCCCAGTTCGCCTGTTGTAACCGGTAGAGTGGCTTTAAGTATAATCTGTTATATTATGAAACCATAAATAGAACCTAGGACATTGCATGAATCCTAGGAATGAGAAATAGATTGAATGGTAGATTCCTAGGGTGTTGCATGAACCTTAGGGCTGGAAAACTAGATTGTATGATAGATCCTAGGATATGGCATGAATCCTAGGATGGGAAAACTAGTGGAATGTATGAATACTATAGTCTTGGAAAATGTGGAAAGGAAATACTAGCTGCCTGTGAATTGAATTAACAGCTGCCTGTTATGAATAAATAAACGTGATTGAGAATATGGATTGTAGGAACGTGAAACTGGAAGGTGAAACCTGGATGTTCTGAGTTAAAAGAGCTGGAACCCTACGGGGAATTAGGAGTAGAACTCCTGGAAAGTGAATGGAATAGAATTGGGGAAGTGAGCTGGCCCTTGAGTATGGAGTACCAAGGGGAGCGACTGCCCCCCTGTTTAGTGCAGAGCGGAGCCAGCCGCCCCAGGGACCCGGGGTTAGGACTGGCCACTCTGTACCGACTTGCTGGCCCTCGTGTACGTAGTACCGAGGAGAGCTACTAGTGTAGGGAGGTACTAGCTACCCCACGGGCCCCGGGGTTCTGCTAGCCTCCCACACCGACTTGTTAGGCCCACTGGGGCAAACCAGGGTAGTCAGGCGAGGGTGCGCGGACTATGGAGGGGCAAGGCCCCTGTTTGGTTACTGTGGAGGGGTTGGACCCTGTTACTGAGAGGACTCTGCCCTGTACTGGTTCCGTGCTGTGCTTTGGGCGCACCCGTTAACGGAAACAACTGACCGCGTGCCAGTGCGGGTTAGCTACCCGTACGTTTACCGCACGTGCCGTAGTCGCCGTTACGTCTGTCAGTGACCTTGGGGTGGTTGACTGAGAGTAGGATCACCACGGGGGACTCTCCCGGCCAGGAGAGCACCACGTGCTACTTCTACTGTTTGGAAAAGATTGCAATCAAGATCGTTCCCACGAGGAACATTCGAGATCAAGTGAAGGATCTGAGAAATAGATAAATTGTGAAACAATAGAAAGACGTAAATAAAGGAAGAAAGAAAATTAAAACAGCTACTGTACACTTTACTGTTTCTTTAGTTTAGCTGCCACTCTACTCAGCGTTTTGCTGACGTGTTACACTCGTTACCTTTCAGGACCAGGTGTTGAGCAGCCAGGGTCAGCGGCTGTAGAGGACACTGGCCCAAGTAGGGTCCAGTAGAGTTACCACTGTTCTCTTGTACCTCTTTTTGTTCCACTGTAGTGAGTAGTTCTTGTTTCCACTGTACCTTTCTTTACCTGCAGTTCATATTATGTTACGAATGTTGTTCTACTGTTGTGGTGGTATATACTGTAGTGATTTCTTTTCTTACTGCTGTATTTTCTTACTGTTAGTTATATTCATGCTGAATGTGGTTTATTTTACTGCTCTTTTGGTTACTTCCTCTTTGGATGACTAGGTCTTGGGATTAGTCGAGTCGGTCTGGTTCTCGTGTCTCGTAGGGACTCGGGAATCAGGTCGTTACAGAGCGGCAGGCGTGGGGTGTCGCGGAGGGGCTGCTGCGGCTCGGACAGCAGGCGGATGGGGCGCGGCACGGCCGTGCATTGCGGGCGAAGAGCGAATCGGGCCCTAGTTCTGGAAATTTTTCCAGAATCAGACATCTGGACTTACGTCCAGACGACGTCGAAGATGTCTGGAGGACTGTCCAGACGTCTGACAGGTAAGATATTTCATCTTCTCCCTTTTTCGCGTGTATGGCCATGCAGCCGTCCGCCGCGACTTCGTCTGCGCTTCGTCGTGCTGAGAACAGGTGTGTGTGTGCGTAGGTTATGCTTGGGAGGGTGCGAGGGCTCGCCATCTCACGCGGATCAGATGTCTGGCCGCAGTGCCAGACGACGGGGAGGACTTCCAGACGTTCGAGGTGACAATCGGACATTTGGGAACCATGGTCAGACGTTCCAGCGGGCTTCTGGATGTCTGAAGGACTGCGCAGAACTGAGGTACGATCGATCAACCTTTTAAGACGTCTGGAACCTCTTCCAGACGTCTGATTTTGGACAGTTTCGTCGTTTTTGACCCGCTTAGGGCCCGTTCGGAGTCTATTTTCCGCGTTTCGAGTTGCGTTCTTTCCATAATAAATTCCTCTACCTGTTTACAGCAATTGTATACCATTCTGAGAAACTCCTTGTGATTGATCCTTGTGTTAGGACCCCGTTCCGTTGCAGTCTTGGGGGTTGCGGAGGCGCGCGGGATTGCTGACCACGCCCCCAGTACTCCCGGTTTCGCTGGTAGAGTAGCTTTTAATTTATTTAACATAATTTGTTACGATTGTGGAATAATTAATAGAGTCTAGGGCATTGCATGAATCCTAGGACTGGAAAACTAGATTAAATGATAGATCCTATGGTATTGCATGAATCCTAGGACTGGAAAACTAGATTGAATGATAGATCCTAGGGTACGACATGAATCCTAGGACTGGAAAACTAGTGGAATATATAAATATTGCAGTCTTGGAAACGTGGAAAGGAAATAATAGCTGCCTGTAAATTGATTTAATAGCTGCCTGTTATGAATGAATAAATATGATTGAGAATATGGATTGTATGAACGTAAAACTGGAACGGTGAAACCTAAAATGTCCAAACCAAAAAGAACATGAACCCTACGGGGAATTAGGAATAGAACTCCAGGAAAGAGAATAGAATGGAACTGAGAAAGTGAAACTTGGAAGTGTGTTGTTTCTTGGGTACGTGGTACCAGAGAGAGCACACATTACCTCTTAGTGTAGAGGGGAGCTTGCCGCCCTCAGGTTGAGACCGGGGTGGGTTTGGCCACTGTACACCGACTTGTTGGCCCTCGCGTACGCAGTACCGAGGAGAGCTACTAGTGTAGGGAGAACACTAGCTACCCCACGGGCCCCGGGGTTCTGCTAGCCTCCTACACCGACTTGTTAGGCCCACTGGGCAAACCAGGGTAGTCAGGCGAGGGTGCGCGGATTGTGGAGGGGTTGGACCCCTGTTACTGAGAGGGTTCTGCCCTATACTGGTTCTGTGCTGTGCTTTGGGCGCACCCGTTAACGGAAATGACTGACCGTGTGCCAGTGCGGGGTAGCTACCTGTGCACTTATCGCGCGTGTCGTAGTCACTGTTACGTCTATCAGTGACCTTGGGGTGGTTGACTGAGGGTAGGACCACCACGGGGGACTCTCCCGGCCAGGGGAGCACCACGTGTTACTTCTACTTTTCGGAAAAGACTGTAATCAAGATCGTTCCCACGAGGAACATTTGAGATCAAGAGAATGATCTGAGAAATAAATCAATAGTAATTTAATAGAAAGACGTAAATAACAAAAGTAAAAAATATACCAGCTACTGTGCACTCTTCTACTTCTTTAGCTTTTAGTTGCCACTCCATTTAGCGTTTCGCTGAGGTGTTACACTCGTTACTTTTCAGGACCAGGTGTTGAGTAGCCAGGGTCAGCGGCTGCAGAGGACGCTGGGCCTAGTAGGGTCCAGCAGAGTTACCTGTAGTACTTTTTGTACTTTTCTTCCACTGTAGTGAGTAGTTTCTTTGTTAATCCCTGTACTTTCTTTGTCGAAACTTTATGTTATGTACATGTTTATTTCCTTTCTGCTGTGGTGGTGTATACTGTAGTATTTCCTTTTCTTACTGCTGTATTTTGTTACTGCTAGTTATATTCATGCTGAATGTTGTTTATTTTACTGCTCTTTTGGTTACTTCCTCGTTAGACGACTAGGTCTTGGGATTAGTCGAGTCGGTCCGATTCTCGTGTCTCGTAGGGATTCGGGAATCGGGTCGTTACAATGTCTTTCCTTTGCTCCCGCGAGAAAAGGAGGCAATGGCAGGCTGCGGGAACTTCGGTGAAGGTCGGCCTAAGCGAGGGGGTCCTGATGCTGGTAGCGGATCGACGAACGGTGGTCGGTGGTCTCGCCGGGGACGAGGAGGATGGCTAATGTTGGTGGCGGCTCACCAACGTGTGCGACCTGTTGGCAACTATTGAAGCTATAGGTTACTACACTATCGTATTTGGTTTTGAAAAATCTGTCGTCGTAGTTTAAAAGTGAAGAACTCGTGTTCAACAAATAAAATTTGTACCGGAATAGAAATCCCAGGTCGAACTCAAGGAGGCAGACGTTTGATTAAAAATATGCATTTGTTTTATTTGTCACGAAGCAAAATAATTGATTAGAAACTATCTATCTATTTACAATAAATAGAACTGAGAGAGAGAATATTACAAACAAAAACAAAAAGAGTTGTAGAATGAACATGAAATTCATTATCAAAGAGATTGTTCGTTACACTATGTTGGATCTGTAAATCACAAGCACACTAGAAGGGGGGATGAATAGTGTGGGAAATAAAAATTGCAAGACAAAATAAACCACAAAAACAAAGGCACAAGATATATAGTGGTTCCCCTCACTTGGGTACTCCACTACCTAAGTCTCCTAACTTAGGATTTTTAACCCGATTCCCTCAACTCAGAGGGAATCAATTTACTAATATCGGAGGTAATTAACGGGTTACCTCAACCCAATTACAAGATATGAAAAGAGATAAAGATACAGGTGTAAGCAAAATGTAAGTAGAAGCTTACAACTATTTCCTAAGTCTCCAACAAGAATATATCTTATAACAAGTATAACCAAATCTAACAAGAAAACTAAGGCGTAAAACAAACGATTGAATACAGAAAAATATGATCGCCTTTGATGATTTGTTGTAAATGGTGAGAGGCCTTGAAAGGTATGCAACAAACCAAGCTCTTTTTCAGCTTGAAAATTGAGAATTGAAGGTGTAGGCAAAAGTATGAATATTTTAAGAGATGTTTAAAAAACCAACACTCAGAGAGTGCTTATATTAAGCCACTAATCACCTCTCCCACGAATTCTAGCCGTTAGGGGTATTTTAGGAACATTAGAAATATGATTAATTGCAAACTAGCCATTCAGACTGGTCACAATGGTTAGTTAGTACCGGTACTGAACTCTTGGTACTGATATTGACTACATACAGTCAGTACAACCAAATCACTGGGTACAGGTACTCATTGTGAGTACCAATACTTGTGACACACAGACTTGGGTCCTATGACCTACATGTACCGGTACTCATGATGAGTACCGGTACTTGTAAGGTCCAGGCAAAAACCCAGTTCACAAACTGTGACCACTTGATAATGGTACTCATGATGAGTATCAGTACTTGATGTTCACAGTTTGGAACTTAGGTCCAAATCTGTAGTAAGTACCGAAGATCATTAGTGTAAATCAATTTTTAGAGGAATCCAAACTACTCTAGGTGACTTTGTTTTGAAAGTCAATTTTGAGTTAAGAACCGAGTAAATGAACAATATTCTGAATCCTAGTTATCTTTACTTTGATTTTAACACCTAAATTATGTTTTACTTGTTTAGAGACATACAATAAAAACTAAAGACTTCAAAACTTCTTCCTTCATGTGCAATCTTTTTGCTTGCATCCACAAATTCTTTTGACCTATAATTACTTCATAAACATATTAGATTTTAAAACAGTTTTGTTAACACCAAAACATAGAAGAGAGATGGAACTAGGGTCCAACACACTACTCATTACAACTAGAAAGCAGAAAATGATTATGCTAGAAAGCAATAAATCTACTCTAGAAAGCATTAAAAAGAATGGAGAGAGAGATATCCTACTCGACGGTCGCTTGGAGGACAAGCCGGATGGGACGACGCCTGGAAGATGGGGAACGGAGCAGGATGAAGGAGGATGAAGCGGGAAGAACGAGAATGGGGCAGCACGTCATGGTCGTCGTGGGATCCACTTCCAAAATGGGGGTGAAATTTTGACTTTGTCTCTTAAGAAGCATCCCAGGTGTGGGACAAGCTTCTCTTGAGCTTTGGAGAGAGAGAGAAAAGAAAGAAGGGATGAGAATTTTGTACGGAGGGGTATCCTTTTTAAAATGAAAATCATTAATTCAGGTCCCTTAATGACGGATAAATCCGCCGCTAAAGGTCTGAACGTGGTCGTAGTGCCGGTGCGCGTGCGCCCGCTCATCTCCTCAAGGCGCAACGCTCACCCACGATCTTGAAATCTCAACCGTTCGATCGTGAGATTGAATGGCTGAGAGTGATCCTCGCCGCGCCTCCTCATCGCGTGCCTACACGTGCGATCCCACGTTACGCGCGCGCATTTGATGGAGAGTGAGCGCTATCGAGTGCTCAATTGCGCCTACTTGCCGTGCCTCAGCATCCGCTCCTCACGACTCGAACGTGCGCCTCGCCTTCACGCAAGCGCATTGGACCAATGCGCTATCAGTGCGTTTGTGTCGCGCCTATGATTTGTGCGTGTGTGCCCCACATCTGTTGGATGATCATCCAACGGCGAAGAAGCAATGATCAGATTGAAGAAGAGAAGGTGCGGCAGGTGCAACGGCTGGTTGGGTGGCTGAGATGACGCCACGTGGCGCCATCTTCGTCGTCCATCTTCTGGATGATGTAGATGGTGCCACGGCTGTCGGATTGAGTCGATTTTTGCACTATTAGGCTGCGATCGTCGATCCGAATCCATTCGTGCAGCTGGATTTGTCACCTAAAGTGCGAATTCACACCATCTTGGCCCTTGATCTTCTAGGGTTCCTCGATCTCTATCTGATGCTACAGATGTCTGATTAAGGCGATCTTGGAGTTGTTGAACTCCAATCGTCGTCCTGATCAGATCTGTATGATTGGATCTTCGATCAGAGGCTCCGATAAAAATTTGCCCTGTCCCTGAACATAAAAGGAGACAATTAACCTCCATTTTATTCAAACTAATCTAAATGTAAGATGATGCATGCTATGCGATATTTATAGTATGTAATGCAATGCTATGCTTAAGAACATACATAAATAGACATCTTATATAATATAAATATGTTTACATCACACCCCCTTGCCTATCTTTTGCTAGTCCCTAGCAAAAACTATATGCTATTTATAAAAGAATTAGGTTGGATTATTTGGGCATGAGTTATTTTCAATCATTAAGAAAATGTTTACTTAGGATCTGAACTTTCAAAGACACAACAGTGCCTGGGTATTTGCAAAAATGTAGACCGCTTCAAGCCCTCGCCTTATTCAAAGAAAATTTTCTTTTTCTCTTTTTCTTCTTTTTTAATTTTTTTGATTTTTTGAGTTTAGGGTTTAAGAGTGGCTTTCTACGGCCATTCAACTCACCCAAGATTTGATGAGAACCCTGAGTTCTAAGCATCTTATTGTGAATGTGATAGACTCGTTAATCGGCAATTAGAGCGGACTTCGGATTTCTACGCCTTTAGGTGATCTTAAAAAGAGAGTTCTACTTAAAGGTGTATCTTTACAACCGGTAGCTTTCTCCCTACTTTTATTTTTATGGGGTCAACACAAGGGTAAATCCAGTGTATATCTCCCCAGTTTATTCTACTTCTCGCTTCTTCCTAATTGTTTTAGGAATTTTAAGTGCATTTCTTGAGCTGGTTTCTAGACAATCGGTCGATGAGCTGTTACCACCGACAACTTTCCAGCAATACTCGTGCGGTGAAGTGTGGTTTATTTGTTTTATTTTTCTTTTCTCCTTTTCTTTTTTTTTTCTTTTCTTTTTCTCTTTTTTTTAAGTAGGTGGCTTCCCTGGTCTAAGATTTACCTAAAGGCAGCAAGAAAAAAATGGTTCAATGACTGGGCTCTGGACAACCTACCTATGGGCTGTTACCCACGATAACTTGCCAGCCATATCACCTTAGAAGGTTCATTAGTTACCAAATTTCCATTAGAACTACCGATTAATGAGTTAGTGACAAGATAGTGTGCAGATGCTTTAGACTTAAGGTTCCCTCGAATCAGAGGGTAGGTTGATAAGTCGTGTACTTATTACCCAAACTTATTTATTCAAATTAAAATAGAATTCAGGTTAGCGAGGACTCGAAAAACAAATCCACATTTTAGTAGATACACAGGCTGATTAAGTTTGAAGACCTGAAGGGTCTTCGTGTTCAGATCCTAATGTAATATTTCTTAAGATTGAAAATTTTTCTTAAGCCCAAGTTCTCTTTCCTAATTCCAAAAGAAATTTTTTTTAATATATATATAAATAAAAGAAAATAAAATAAATCTACGGAGCTGACAAATAAATTCAGAGATAAACATCCACCCCCCATGCCTATCTAATGCAATGTCCTCATTGTATTAAAAGACATAAAACAGAGTGGAATAGAGTAGAAAATACCTGAATTGCGTGAATGTTGGGTTCGCTCCGAGATAAAACTAAAATAAAAACTATATACGTGCTGAATTTAGTGCCTTCAGCTAGGCAACTATACAAAGAAGAGAAATAAAGAATTCATAGGTGCAGGTCAGAATCAGAACAAAAAGATAAAACCTCTGACCTACCAACAGATGTCCACAAATGTGGACCAAATTGTGGTGCAGACCCATACCCCATAATCAAGAATATCAAGGTTCTGGATAAAAATTTTCCAAAATCTAAAATCAGTATGCAAGCGGGATCGGGCCTGCAATTTATGAGGATGCAACTGTTGTCACGCTTTTTGTGTGGGTTTAAAGTATATCACGTTGTAGTATAGCCGACAAAGCGTTCAAACACATAGAGAATTTTATTACTCGAAAATCAAAGTATCCGAAGTCGAACACAGGGAGCAAATGAAATTTACTACTAATCAAAATGTAATTGAACACTCTAATTTACTCAAAATGTTAATTCAAATATGAATGTATGCCATTAAAAGTAATTATGACAAAAAAATATGAAATTGGACGTCTGATCTGGTGATCAGACATCTTAAAAGTATTTTCCCCTTTTTCTTCTTCTGATCTTCTTTCTCTTCTTTGCTTGCGAAGGCTTCTTCTTCCTGCCTTTGTATCTTTTCTCTTGTTTCTTCTCCTGCCTTGCCTTCCTTCTTTCTTCTTCTTCTGATCTTTGCTGTCTTCACTTGACCTTTCTTTCGTTCTCTGGCTTGCTCCTGCCTTGCTCTTCCTTCTTCTCCTGCAAAGGCTTCTTTCCTCTTCTTCTTCTCTGCCTTGGTCTCTCCTTTGCTCAGTTTCTTCTTCTGCTTCTTCTCTTCTCCTTGCGGCTAAGTCTCTCCACGCTCAGTCTGTCTGCACAGGAGCAAAACCTACCCATTTCCCTCTACTCGCGTGTCTCTCTCTCTCAACGATTCACTCAAGGTCGCTCTCCCAGAGCCACACGGATATTCGGGTCGGATCGTACCCCGGACCAGGCGCACCTGCAGGTGGTGTGATGCACGAGGAGTGCTCAATGATTGGGTCAGTCGGATCCCGCCAGATCCGCGTGGTCAAGCCGCGGACGAGGCGTGCGTGGGGGGCAAGTGAGGGACCTCACCCCTGTGCTTACGGAGGCATTAAGGTAATTTCACAAATTCAATTTATGTCGCAGCGGCGCCTCGTCTCTCCACGATGTGGGACTAAAGATTCCGCCTTGATTTCGTGCGCACCCGCAGACTCGCATGCCATCCTCACAGCTGCTGGCTCTGCTTGCGCTCCTTGCTAGCCTCACTCACTTCGCGACACTCGCGTGAGACTGCTGCACCTGCAGCCTGGGAGTCCTGATGCCTGAAGCTGCTGCAAGCTCCTTGCTGCTTCGGCTGATAATGGCGGCCGGAGCTTAAACCTGTCACACACAAGAACGGCCTATTGGCCCAATCAGATTGGCTAGAAACCTTCGCCGTGGCACGGCGAAGGCGGTAGGCGGTGCTGCAGGCTGCAGGTCGGCCTAGGCGTGCGTGCTTAGGTCAACTTGTGGCCGAAGATGTTGGGTTGTTTGGGGGGTGATTGTGGAGGTCTGGAGTGGCAGTGGTGGGGTGGAACGAATTCCTGGTGGTGAGGCGGAGCTCACGAGATGGTTGGCGAGCCGTGTGGAGGGGTGGAGTGGTGTGGGCGACTCGCCGGAGGTCGGTCGGAGGCGAGGAAGATGGAGGTGTTCAGGCACTGTCGGGGGGTAAGTAGATAAAATAGCAAGGGAAAAAGAGAGAGGGGAATGTGGAGAAGGTATTTGGCCTAACTACAGGGATGAAGGGGGATGGAGAGGCGAACAGCAGTACCTGCTGTCGCCAGAGAAGATGCTGCCCAGTGGGGGAGAACGGCGGCGACGACGGGGCTGAGGCGGCGTGCGCGGGTGCTGCGTGACGCGGAGGAGAGTCAGGAAGATAACTCTGCCACTGGTTTTGTGGCAGAGCGAAGAGGGAGGGGAGGGGGGCTCGCCGGAGCTTGCTGGTAATTTTGGCTGGGCAGGAGGAGATGAATTGGAGGTGGAAACTCGGCCAAATCAAGCTGACCATGAGCGGCCGGAGGTGTAGTCTCTTTTATAGACGCTGGGCCAGGTGTGCAGAGCGTGGATGGCACGCCAGCGTCTGAGGTTGGTCGCCGGAGTTGGAAAGAAGTTAAGATACCCAAATCTCTCGTGCGTTCGCACGAGAGATTAGGTTCACACCAGGGATCAAGATTGGCCTCAGATGGAAGGAAATTCCTCAAAGAATCTCCCTTCCAGTTCTGGGAGGGGATCTCTGAGGAATCAGAGAGGATTCCCTCTCAAATCCTAGCCGGAGCAGGATTCTGCCCTAATAATGGCGGCAGGACCTGATTGCAAAGGTGGCGAGGAAGTTAGGGGGCGTTCTGTTATGCTTTTCAAAAGATAGGGACCAAATTATGATTTGGGAGTACTAAATTGCAAAGTAGGTCAAGATGACCTCCCCTTAGGTCCAAATTTTGGTACAAACCTAATTTTGACCTAAGGAATCCAATGGTGAAGTTGGATTTTAGGTTTGACCTCGTTTGACTGGATATTTTACGTAAAAACCCAAATTAGGTTAATTGATGAACTATGACCCTAATCTAGGTCAAACTGGGTTCCAAAGGCCAAATTAAGTGTTATAAACCCTAGGGGATATTTTTCCATGATTTTTAGAGGGTTTAATTGATTTTTATCCTGACCAGAACCTTGTTGAATTAAGCGGGTCTGTTTTAGGGTTACCACATATCATTTACTTCCTGGATTGCACATGAACCCATTTCTGATTGACTCAACCCACTTTTTATCTCATTTAGACCTTTTGACCTGTGTTTTGCCTCTGAGAAATCCCATTTATGTACTGCAATGGTAAAATTACAGTTTTAACCTTTAATTCATGTTTTCTTCTCAGAGCACTTATTCCTTCAGTTAAGCCTTCTTCTAAGTTATGTAGGAGCTTTTATCTTCTTTATTGGGTCAAAATGAGCTAGTTATGGCTCATGGTGAGGCTCTCAACATACCCACATGCCTAGCTTTTGCTAGTCCCTTAGCAAAATTTCAAAGTTTTAACTTCCATTCTAGACCCTGAGTGTCTGTCAACAATGATAAGTGCTTCCCCTTTTGTGATTAGGTAGGAATGCCGACAATAGGCCTAGAGGTACTCAAGTACCAACCAAAATCCGGACCTGTTTCACTTTAGCCTCAGTCCTCCGCAAAGGTTTCTCCGGCCCACAAAAACTAACCTAGGGTTTGTTGGACTCCGCAGTTAAAGCTCCCGTGCTTGAGACATTTTTAGCCTAAGTTCAGTTTGAAGTACGTTTTTTTGTAAGAGAGAGATAGAAGATTTATTTGTTTGGAGAGCTTTTCTCTCTCTTTTCGTTTTGTTTCTAGCTTCGGATTAGCTTCTCAACACGGTCTGTATCGGATTCCTCGTCCCCATCATCAATCCTCAAGGGTTCCTGGCTTTCGAGATTTCGAGATAATCCCGCCCATGGCAACCCCTAGAACCCTGGCTTTCGAGATTTCGAGATAATCCTGCCCATGGCATTCCGTGGCCGAATTCAGCCCCTGACGATCGACATTTCGTCATAATGCCGCCCATGGTATCTGAACCAGCAGAGTGCTTACCTGCCCCCAGTAGGATATTTAAATATCCTAAGAGACAAGCACCGAGGAGACGATATGTTGTTACGTATCTTCGAGGGGAATTTCCCACCTCTCTGCGCTGGGAACTCGTCCAAATCAACTTGTGTTGATTGGCCGCTCCTAATCTAGGTGACTTTTGTAGAACATTAAATGCACTTGTGTGATTTGGATGTTTATGCGCACTGAACCAGACTGTGTGTGAATTTGGGGTGCTTAGGTTACCGAATCCTGCAAACCGGAGGTCAGTTAGCGAGGCCGAATACTTCCTAAGCCTTAGACCTAATACTTAAGCTTCGCATTTTCCTCAACCTCTTGAGGATTATCCAGATTTTAACGGATACGTGAATTTTTAAGCTAAAGATACTAGCCCAAAAGGCCTAAGACCGGCGTTCCCGCTAATCTCTTGCTATATCTCCGTAGCACTTTTCTTTTCTTTTTCTTGATTCGGTCTAGAACTTCAGTTAATTCCTTAATCTTTTACTAATGACTATTTCTTTTTCTTTTCCTTTTGTGCTCCTTTCTTCATTTTTGCTCTTTTTCTCCTCCTTATGCTTATGTGGCTCACAAAATTTCCTCCCTCCCCCCATTTTTTTTCAATTTTTTTGTGTTTTTGACATATGCAAATTTTTTGTGTGTGAGACTCCTTCTGATTTTTTTTTCTTGGTTCTGTATGTATGCACTTTATCACCCCCCCATGCCTATGTTTTGCAATGTCCTCATTGTAAACAGAGGGTGTGAATTAGTGTTGAGGTCAGGGACTTAGAACAGGATACATCTGGTGGGTGAATGGGTCGAAGATGACTGATGCAGATGATTTTAAGCTCTGATACGTGTACCAGAGGTGGGATCAACTATCTAAGGCTGGACTCAAGGTGCAATAGACGTGGAGTACAGATGGATAATCAGACGGGTCTCTGTTTTTGGGAATGACGGGTTGCCTCCCGTTAAGCGCTAAATTTAATGCCTTCAGCCGAGCGGAAAATGGGGTGGAGAGGGGGTGGTCAAATCAATGGAGTTTTAGAAAACAAGCACCTTGATTAAGAGCCTGGTTGGTCCAACCAGGTGCTTGTTGAGATCAGTGGGCTGATGATGCAGCCCGAACCCAATAAGTCTAGTGGGTTGATAGATGTAGATCAGCAGATGCGGAACCCACCATATGCAGTGAAGTTCTGATGGATATGGAAGTGAAAACTCGGGTTCAGGCTGAGTCGAATCAGCCTGGTCAAAGTAGGGTTCCGAAAAATTATCCATGTAAGGTGTGGAATCCCTACAGGGGTGATCAAAGGATGGAGGCTCCTGATTTGTGGTCTGATCAGTACTCGATACCCGGTCTAGATATGGAGTTGAATCATCTGCAAACGGCTCAGTGAGAGGTGAATCGGAATAGAAATTGAGTCTGGTTGCGAGTCGGGGTGGGGAACGGGTTTTGATTGGTTCTGTATATGTGGAGCAGGTGGCTTCAAAGAAGATTGACATGTTATAATCAGGAGGCAGATTTTCTCCGATGTTATGGTCAGATTTGAGATCATCGGAGAGTTTGCGAAAATCAAAATTTGAATGAGATTCTAGATCATGAGTTCCACCATAGAATAAATCATATGTTGTATATTCAGCAGCCTGACTAGGGTCTAGCCTAAATGTTAATTCTGAGCTTAAAAGGGTATCCTTATCTGGTACAGGCTCAGATTCTAAGCTATTAGGGCAGGCCCAATTGAAACCCTGCTCGTCCAACTCCTCGGTTTCTGTGTCGTAGATTGGCATGACTTCCCAAAAATCGATTCGTTCCTCTGAGGAGGTTGGTGAGGGATATTCATCAAATCGAGGCCCAAAATCATATTCTTCATTAAAAGATTGATCTTCTTCATCTGGGGCCTTGAAATCTTCAAAATATGTTTCAGATCTAGGTTCTAGGCTTAGGATGTGGGTTGAATTACTAGAATTTAGGTCTGAATAACCTTCGAGGGTCACCTTGTCAGAATAAGGGACGGAATTTACACCCTTGAGAGGTTCAGTTCTACTCTCATACTTGCAGGGGTCTTGGGATTCTAAAATGGACTCATCATGGTCTTTTCCTACATTTGGAGCTTCCCAACCTTCTTCAATATCAGGTGTATTATACTCCATCTGGGTTGGGAATCCACAACCATTTTGTGCCTCAAACCCGAGGTCAAATTTATCCTCGATGTTGTTCCAAGATAGCTCATCCTCTGTTGGTGGTATGTACGGGTATTTCTGATCAATCACTTGTTTTATTAATCTCATTATCTCTTCCCATTTTTCAAGACTATCTTGGTGTTGCTTCCAAAGTCGAGGATTTGTCATACATTGAAGGTATTCACTATTGTGCAATTTTTCTATCTCGATGTATGCAGTAATGAGCAAGTCACGGGTTGATCCTTTGTTGGCTTCTGCTAATAGTACTTGGGCACAAGTTATGCCAAAGGTTGTGGTTGTTGGGACATCAACCTGAATGTTTCCTACTGTTGTTGAGGTTTCTTCATTTTCATAAAATCTCATGGCATCCTCAATCATTTTATCTCTCATGGATCTCCGGTATTCAGGTTTCTTGAATGGTAGTCCTAGGTGGTTTGGCTGCATATTTGGATCAGGTGGTGGAATCAAGATGTAGAATCAGAGTTTGAATCAAGATGTGTTATGAAGCGATCAGATCTGAATACTAAGTCCCACTAAAAACGTATATGTGTGCTCTAAAGAGAAAAGATGAGGGACTGGAGATGTTCTTGACCCAATCAAGACACCCAAAAGATGTTTGGATGACTATGGAGGTTCGGGGCGGATGGACCCCTGGATCCGAAGATCGTCCACCTGAGAATTACCTGGGTAGCCAGAGAGGGAGAGTCCCGCAAAGACCCCTACACGGTAGAGCGTCCCTACGGGTTACAGGGTTTCCCCCACCCGACCTCTCTTGTCACTGAGATTCCAGGTAGACCAGAATGGGGACCTTGACCTCTTAAGTCTATCACTTTTTATTTCAAAGGTGCTTTTAGGGTTCTCACTTGAACTTTAGATGTTTTTGGTATTGTGACCTAATTTAGAGGTTGGTTGACCCAAGGGGTCAACTTCACCTGACCTGTCCTATAGATGGCAGAATGATTCTAAGTTTGGAGCCTAGAGATCCCCCTGATTTGACTCCCAGGTTATTAGGTCCAAAAATTTTAAGATTCAAGTGATTTTAGAGCTCAATTTTAGGGTTTGTCTTATTTAGCTCTCTTCAATCAAGCGCTTGGGTAGCACACTGATGCGGGAGGGTTTATTTCCTTTTATACGGGCATGTGTGAGTAGCGCTTCAAGACCCTAATGTGGAAACCCTAATTTGGTTCTCTTTCCAATCCTCTTTTTCTTTTTCAAAAGTTCTCTTTGGACTTATAAACAAGAAGTGTGTGGTCCGCCGAGATTAAGCGTTATTTCAATTAGGCACAAGAATTTGTGGGATGGAATCTAAAAAAAATCACTCCAACTTCAAGAATATTTGCAGAAATTTTCGCAAAATCAGGAAATGTTTTGCCTTAGAGAAGGTGATTACTATATAAAGAAGGCAATTGATTCCTAAATTGATTTTATTCCTTTTGTCTTTCAAAGATTAGGGGATGATTAAGGAAGAAAAGAAATTACCTCCCGCACTCGCCGCGGCTGCCGCCACCGCCGCTCGCTCGCACTCGCACTCGCTGGAAGAAGGAGGAGCGGAGGTGATGAGAGTGAGGGAGAGGGCGAGGCTTTTTAAAGCCACGCGGGGAGAGAGAGAGAGCAGCGCCTGCGGAGGTGAGAGGGGAAAAGAGCATCTGCAGGTCTGCGCGCGCAGGCACGCAGACGGAAACCACCGTGCCGCGGAAAAATCAAATCCCAGACGTCTGGGCCACCTCCCAGACATCTTAAAAGACGTTTTGAAACTGCGATCGTAACAATATAACAAACTCAAAGGAAGTTTCGTCCCCGAAACTTGCGCTAACTAGGGTGCGGGAAAACGTCATAATAACCATAACAAACTCAAAGAGGATCGAAGCCGGTCTGGAAAGACGTACCCGCGAAGAGTTCCGGGTACCGCTCCCGCATTGCCGCCTCAGGCTCCCAGGTATCCTCCTCGTACCGCTGGCTCCTCCACAAAACCTTTACCAGGGGTACTTGCTTTCGTCTCAGATTGCAGACGGCACGGTCAAGAATCTGCATTGGCCGCTCGGGGTAGGTCAGGTCGTCGCCCACCTCGACGCCCTCGTGACTCAGTATGTGACTGGGATCGGCTACGTACTTCCTGAGGTTGGACACGTGGAACACGTCGTGCACACTAGAAAGCTGGGGAGGGAGGGCAAGCCTGTAAGAAATGGGTCCAACCTGCTCCAGGACCTCAAAGGGCCCCACAAACATCGGCGCGAGCTTCCCTCTCACCCCAAACCGCTGCAGGCCCTTCATGGGCGAAACACAAAGAAAGACGTGGTCCCCAACCTCAAACTGCACCTCTCTGCGTCTTCGATCCGCGTAGCTCTTCTGTCTGCTCGACTACCTCCTGACTCTGCCGGATCAACCTGGGGCCAACCTCCCACTTGGTCCCCAGCTCAACCCAACTCAAGGGTGTCGTACACCTCCGTCCGTACAGAGCCTCGTAGGGAGCCATGCCGATGCTCGAGTGATAGCTGTTGTTGTATGCAAACTCCGCCAGGGGCAGGTGCTCCTCCCAAGAGCCCCTCCAGTCCAGTACACAGGCACGCAAAAGGTCCTCAAGTGTCTGTATCGTGCGCTCAGACTGTCGGTCCATTTGGGGGTGGTAAGCTATACTAAACCTCAATCGCGTCCCCAGGGCCTGCTGAAACTCAGCCCAAAACTGGGACGTAAAGCAGGTATCCCGGTCGGATACGATCTCCCGTGGAACTCCGTGTAGTCGTACCACGTCGTGGATATACCTCTCTACCAACTGTGCTGGTCCCAAAGTGACTCGAATCGGCAAGAATCGTGCCGTCTTCGTCAGTCTATCCACAATTACCCAGACAGCGTCGTGTCCTCACTGGGTAACAGGTAAGCCCACCACCAAGTTCGTGGTGATGCTCTCCCACTTCCATTATGGCACTGGAAACGGCTATAGCGGCCCTACAGGCCTCTGATGCTCGGGTTTCACATGCTGACACACTAAGCACTGCTGCACGAATTCACCCACATCCCACTTCATCCCCCTCCACCAAAACTCGCGTCTCAAGTCGTGGTACATCTTCGTGTTTCCGGGATGTATGGTGAATCTAGAACCGTGTGCCTCAGTCAGGAGCTCTCTCAACAGCTCCTCGTCCCTGGGAATGCACAACCGTCCCCTCAGGCGTAGCACCTGGTCTGTGAAAGAGAAGTCCCCTTGGTCTCCTGACAGTACTCTGTCGCGCAAGGACTGCAAGTACGGATCGGTCATCTGTCCTGTGATGATGTGGTCTATCAGCTCCGGCCTAGTCTGTCATGTCACCGTCACTGCCCCACAGTGCCCCCGTAACTCCAGGGGTCACCAATTGCCCACCTCCTCCAAAAGGCTCCAACTCTGTAACTATAAACTGGCCAAGTGTGCAGGCACCTTACAGCTCAAGGCGTCAGCGACCACATTGGCCTTTCCCAGGTGGTAGGAGATGCTGCAGTCGTAGTCCTTCAGGAGCTCCAACCAACGTTTCTGTCTCATGTTGAGCTCCTTCTGATCAGAAAGGTATCTGAGGCTCTTGTGATCTGTGAAAATCTCGAAGGTCTCACCGTACAAGTAGTGCTTTCAGGTCTTCAGCGCGAAGACGACAGCTGCCAACTCCAGGTCGTGGGTAGGGTAGGTATGCTCATGGGGCTTCAGTTGCTGCGAAGCGTAAGCGACAACCTGGCCCCTCTGCATGAGCACACCTCCTAACCCCTGCAAGGAGGCATCCGTGTACACGACGAACCCGCCACTACTGTTAGGGATGGTGAGCACGGGAGCCGAGGTCAACCTCTCCTTCAACTCCTAAAAACACACCTCACAGGCGTCTGTCCAAGTGAAGGGCACGTCCAAGTGAAGGGCACGTCAAGGACGTGCGATCTGTGAAAAGCCTCTGATGAAACGTCTGTAGTAGCCTGCCAGTCCCAGGAAACTGCGAATCTCAGTGACTGAACGCGGTCTCTCCCACCTGAGCACTGCCTCAACCTTGGCTGGGTCCATCGCCAAGCCGTCTCCAGAGATCACATGACCTAAGAAGGTCACCTCCCTCAACTAGAACTCGCACTTGCTGTATTTGGCGTACAACCTACGTCGTCTCAGAGTGTCCAGAACCATCCACAAGTGCTGCCCGTGCTGCGTCTGATCTCTAGAATAGATGAGTACATCATCAATGAATACCACCACGAACTGGTCCAAGTACAATCTAAACACCCGGTTCATCAGGTCCATGAAAGCAGCGGGGGCATTGGTCAGCCCAAACGGCATGACCAAAAACTCGTAGTGTCCGTACCGGGTGCGGAAAGCTGTCTTGGAGACGTTTTCCTCCCTGATCCTCAACTGGTGGTATCCAGATCTCAAGTCGATCTTGGAGAACATCGTGGCACCCCGCAACTAGTCAAACAAGTCGTCGATCCTCGGCAGCGGATATCTGTTCTTGATGGTGACCCTATTCAGCTGTCGGTAGTCCACACAAAGGCGTAGGGTACCATCCTTCTTCTTCACAAACAGTACCGAGGCTCCCCAGGGAGACGCACTGGGCCTCACGAAACCCTTCTCCAAAAGGTCCTGCAACCGAGACTTGAGCTCTCGTAGCTCAAGCGGTGCCATCCTGTATGGAGCGGTGGAGATGGGGCTGGTCCCTGGTACTAGTGAGATCTCAAACTCGATCTCACGCTTGGGCGGTAGTCCTGGTAACTCGTCTGGAAACACGTCAGGGTACTCTCTGACAACTGGGATGCTCTGGAAGTCTGCCACAGGGTTGGGCTCTGCCACCACACAAGCTAGGAAGCCCTCACACCCCTGGCTCAAAAGTCTCGCCGCCCGAAGTGCCGAAATGCACCTGAAGCCTCCGTCCACTGGCTGTCCGTGAAACTCGAAAGAAGGCAACTCCGGCATGGAGAAGACAATCTTCCTCTCAAAGTAGCCTACCAAGGCGTGGTAAGCGGATAGCCAGTCCATCCCTAGAATTACGCCAAAGCCCTCCATCTGTATCATAATCAGGTCAGCTGGCAAGCTATGTCCCCCGACGCTGACCTCGCAATCCGTGTACACCTCCTCAACTACAAACAGCTGACCACTCGAGCCTCTGATTACTAACGGATTTTCTAACAGCATATAATCCTAGCCCAAACTAACTGCGAAACTGGCTGCGACAAACGAGTGCGTAGCGCCGGAATCGAAAAGTGTGTAAACGAGTCTGCTGGAAACTGAAACCATACCTGCCACTACCGAGCCCGATGCTCTGGCGTCCCTGTGTGTCAGGGCGTTGATACGCCCCTCAGCTCTAGGTGCGGACGAAGCAGCCACACTCTGTGTCAGACGGGCAGGTGCTGTCCGGTACCCTCCTCGTGACTGCTGTCCTCCTCCTCGTGCCTGGGAACCGCGGCCTCCTGCACACCCTCCAGTGCTCTGTGCGGGAAGTATCTGCTGACCTCCTACCCTAGACGGGCAGTCCCTCCTGATGTGGCCCGGCTGGCCACACTGGTAACAGAGGGGAACCCGACTCCCACCCTCAGTGGGTCCCTGCTGTCGGCTGGGCGGGGGTCCGGTGCTGGCGACTGATGGCCTTGTAAAACGTGACGGCTCTCCTGCGGACGCCACGTGTCTCCTCTCTCGCCGGCCCTGTGAAAAGTCTGGTTGAAAGGGCCTCTTCCGCCCGCCGTCAGTGTCTCGCGCGGACGGGTTGGTCTCCTCGTAAGTCATGGTTGCCTCCACCACCCTCGAAAATGTAGGCAGCTTCAGGGGTTTGACATACCCCCGAATCGCAGGCCGGAGCCCCTCGGTGAACCTCCAAAGGCACTCCTCCTCAGTAGCTACCGCTGTCGCTGCAAAGCGGGACAACTCCAGGAAACACGTGCGGTACGCGCTCACAGTCATCGTCCCTTGGCGGAGAGTGTGGAACTCCCACCTCCTCTGGTCCTGCCACGTCTGGGGAAAGTACTGCTCACAGAAGAGGGCGATGAACCGATCCCAGGTCGGCTCATCCCTCTCCTGTCCTCGGACCGCCCTCCACCACCTGTGTGCCGCACTCTCCAGCTGGTACGTGGCAAAGGCCACGCGGCACTCCACCGGGGGGAGAAGGGTGTCGAAAATCTTCTCCAGCTGCTCGAGCCAGTCCTCTGCCTCGGTCGGGTCCTCATCCCCCTTGAAGGAGGGGGGCTTCAGCTTCTGGAACTGCACAAAGAGCTCGGAGTGGTGCTGCAGTGGGGATGCTGGTGCACCTCCAGGCAAAGGTGCCTCGTGCACAGAAGTGTCGGAGGAAGGTGGGGGTGGCAGCTGCCCATCCCCTCCCCCGTGTCCAGCGCCGCGTCCATCGGGTGGTCCCACAGAGGACTCCCCCTCCGCAGCCCCAGGGGGAGGCGCTCGGGGCGGTGGATGGAGCTCCTCTCACACAATATCCCATATCAGCTGGGCGAGGTCCTGGGCCTGGACGCCCGGGAGTAGTGGCTGGTCCACTGAGGCGTCGACAACAGCACGCCCACCTCGCCGACCTCGTCCTCGGCCGCGCCCACGGTCCGCCTCACCAGTCCCGCGACGAGGCATCTCCTGTAAGGAGACGCGAAACAAAACGGAACACATCACTATGGAACGATACCTAACGGAAACGTCTAAGAGCTCATGTCAAAAGATATGTTGTGGTGGCTAGTCTAGTTATAGACATATGAATTGGTTATTTTCCAGTTAGTTGATTCACTTCTCGGGACGACCTTGCTCTGATACCATCTTGTAACGACCCGATTCCCGAGTCCCTATGAGACACGAGAACCGAATCGACTCGAATAATCCGAAGACCTAGTCGTCCAACGAGGAAGTAACCAAAAGAGCAGTAAAATAAACCACATTCAACATGAAATACAACTAGCAGTAACAAAATATAGCAGTAAGAAAAAGAACTACTACAGCATGTACCACCACAACAGTAGAACAACATTTATGACATAACAAGAACTATGAGTAAAGAAAAGTACAGAGAGTAACAAAAACTACTCACTACAGCGGAAACAAAAGGGGTACAAAAGAGCAGTGGTAACTCTACTGGACCCTACTCGGCCCAGCGTCCTCTGCAGCCGCTGACCCTGGCTGCTCAACACCTGGTCTTGAAAAGTAACGAGTGTAACACGTCAGTGAAACGCTGAGTAGAGTGGCAGCTAAACTAAAGAAATAGTAAAGTGCATAGTAGCTGTTTTATTTTCTTTCTTCCTTTATTTACGTCTTTCTATTGTTTCACAATTTATCTATTTCTCAGATCCTTCACTTGATCTTGAATGTTCCTCGTGGGAATGATCTTGATTGCAGTCTTTTCCGAACAGTAGAAGTAGCACGTGGTGCTCTCCTGGCCGGGAGAGTCCCCCGTGGTGATCCTACTCTCAGTCAACCACCCTAAGGTCACGGACAGACGTAACGGTGACTACGGCACGCGCGATAAACGCACAGGTAGCTAACCCGCACTGGCACGTGGTCAGTCGTTTTCGTTAACGGGTGCTCCCAAAGCACAGCACGGAACCAGTACAGGGCAGAGCCCTCTTAGTAACAGGGGTCCAACCCCTCCACAGTAACCAAATAGGGGCCTTGCCCCTCCACAGTCCGCGCACCCTCGCCTGACTACCCTGGTTTGCCCCAGTGTGCCTAACAAGTCGGTGTAAGAGGCTAGCAGAACCCTGGGGCCCGTAGGGTAGCTAGTGCTCTCCCTACACTAGTAGTGCTCCTCGGTACTATGTACACGAGGGCCAGCAAGTCGGTACAAAGTGGCCAGACCTAACCTCGGGTCCCTGGGGCGGCTGGCTCCGCTCTGCACTAAACAGGGGGACAGTCGCTCTCCTTGGTACTCCGTACTCAAGGGCCAGCTCACTTCCCCAATTCTATTCCATTCACTTTCCAGGAGTTCTACTCCTAATTCCCCGTAGGGTTCCAGCTCTTTTAACTCAGCACATTCAGGTTTCACCTTTCCAGTTTCATGTTCATACATCCCATATTCTCAATCATGCTCATTTATTCATAACATGCAGCTGTTAAACCAATTTACAGGTAGCTATTATTTCCTTTCCACATTTTCCAAGACTACAATATTCATATATTCCACTAGTTTTTCCCATCCTAGGATTCATGCCATACCCTTGGATCTATCATACAATCTAGTTTTCTAGCCCTAGGATTCATGCAACACCCTAGGATCTACCATTCATTCTAGTTTCTCATTCCTAGGATTCATGCAATGTCCTAGGTTCTATTTATGGTTCCATAATTTAACAGATTATACTAATAAACTTAAAAGCCACTCTACCAGTTACAACAGGATTACTGGGGGCGTGGTCGGGAATCCCGCGTGCCTCCTAAACCCCCGAGACTGTAATGGAACAGGGTCCTATCACAAGGATCAAACACAAGGAGTTTCTCAAAATAGTATCTAATCACTGTAGACGGGTAGAGGATTTAATTCCGAAAAGAACGCAACTCGAACCGCGGAAAACGGACTTCGAACGGGCCCTAAACGGGTCGAAAACGACGAAACCGTGCAAAATCAGACGTCTGGAACTTCTTCCAGACATCTTAAAAATGGGGATCAGATGGTACCTTGTCCTGCGTAGTCTCTCAGACGTCCAGAAGCCTGCAGGGGCGTTTGGCCTAGTTCCCAGACGTCCGATGGTCACCCCGGACGTCTGGAAGTTCCTCCAGTCATCTGGCGCCGCTGCCAGACGTCTGAGTCGCATTGGATGCGAATCTCAGAACCTGCGCGTACCCATTCCTCGTGCTCAGTACGGACGGTCGAAGGAAAGGAAGAAGGTACGAAAATAGCTTACCTTTAAGACGTCTGGACAGTCCTCTAGACGTCTTCCCCGTCGTCTGGTTCGAAACCCAGACGTCTGATTCTGGAAAAACTTCCAGAATCATAGCGCGACTCGCCCTCTGCCCGCGCCGCGCCTCGTCCGCCTGCTGCTCGAGCTGCAGCAGGCCTCCTGCGTCACTCTGCGCCCGCTGCGCCTCCGCTGGCAGGCTCTAGCAACCCCGGCAGGCTCGAACCCTCACAGCCGAGTGCCTCCTCCCTCGCGCAACACCTCCTCCCACACTCGCCGCAGCTGCCGCCGCCGCCACTCGCTCGCACTCGCACTCGCTGGAAGAAGGAGGAGAGGAGGTGATGAGAGTGAGGGAGAGGGTGAGGCTTTTTGAAGCCACGCGGGGAGAGAGAGAGAGAGAGCAGCGCCTGCGGAGGTGAGAGGGGAAAAGAGCATCTGCAGGTCTGCGCGCACAGACGGAAACCACCGTTCCGCGGGAGAATCAAATTCCAGACGTCTGGAAGGGGTTCCAAACGTCTGGTCAGACGTCTGGGCCACCTCCCAGATGTCTTAAAAGATGTTTTGAAACTGCGGTCGTAATAGAAAACAAGTCCTGTGCCTTAACCAACTCAGATTTTATATAAAATGAATTCACTGTTAAATTTGTACCCTAATGAACAATTGAAGGAATTTATTTGTTCCTGAGGTTCCTTGTAACCTCAGGAACCTTTTCAAATCTTTAATGGCATAATTTCTTATTCTGTACACAATTTCACCTTTTTCTGGACTCACCGGAGCTCCGACGAGCTCTGGCGAGTCAAAACTAGTTCTTTAGCCTATTAAACTGAGTGACAAGCTCCAGATCAATGATTTGAGGATCATTGATTATGCTGAAGTTGTTTCATTGAGTTTAAGTGTCTGGAGCTTGTGATAGGTCTTCATCTTCTCCAACTCCGGCAAAGTTGGAGATGTCTGACAGTTAGGTTAAAGTCGCATTTAAGAGGTCTGGAAGCTTCAATGCTATACCCTGAGTTCATTTCCATGCTTAAACCACTGTAACAACCCTTGGTTTGACTTGACGAATAGACACCTTTTCAATCTTAGGCGATAAGCCTGAAACCCTAGGAGCTTTAGTTGAAACATCAATTTAAGGGTTTGAACCTATTCCTGTGATTAAAGAGATGATATTTAAGGTGTTAATTCCCTATGAAGTAGCCAAAATCAGAAAGTCAAAATTTGAGGCTTAGTAGTCAAACCTGAGTCTGATTCTTGAGTTTCGAATTCAATCTGTCAAATTGAAGAATTCAAATTGTTTCTGAGAAGATTGCGAATGTTTTAAAAGAGATTTGAGTGAGCTCTGATGGGTTATTTGATATTATTTGATTTCTGCCAGTTTGGGTTGTTTTTGAACCCAAACTAACGACAGTATTCGTGTGATGAGATTTGAATGCAAACTCTTCCCAGATGGATTTGTAACAACCTCTAGAAGTTGTTTTAATTGATTCAACAGGTCTTTAGCTATTTGTTAGGACTTTTCAAAGTGTAAATTACAGTTCTGAAGCTTCCTGAGAAGCTTTGAGTTTCTATACCTCTTCTAATCCCTTTATCACTTCATCTGGAAGTTTAAGTCCAGTCTGTGGACTTTAGAACAGATAATTTATTTTGTAGGCCATTTTAACCATAGACAAAATAGCACCGTCACCCTTCAAATTGAAGGGCTTAACTTCCCCTTTGAATCAAATTGACACTTCAATTCTGTAGAGCAACTCAAGAGCTTTCCAACAAGCTTTTATTCGCTTGGAAAGGAGCTCTGACTAGGAGAAATCATTATTTGAAGTTTGGTCTGGGAGGGGGAAACTTAGTCCCACCTCGGAGGAATTTGAGCAGCCACTTCGGAATAAAACAATTTTGTGTTATATGCTCCTCAGTCGACAGCACACGACGTAAGGAAACCAAATGAGCATATGGGTGTGTGTGTGTGCGCGTGTGTGCCCGGGTGTGTGTGTGCCTGAGGGCGTGCGAGTGTGGGTCGTAGGAGGGTGTGAGCGAGGGCCTGGGAAGCCGTGAGCCGGTTTGGCTCGAGACTATGAACCAGAAATAAATCGAAGCTAAATAAACCAGGCTTGGACCTAGTAGGGTCTGGTCCCACCCTAAGAGGGGTGCTGTGTATTCCCGACCGGTCCAAGCTGCCAATAAATAAACCTAATTTTTGGTTAAAAGAAAAAAATCGGTTCGGTTCAGAAGGCAATGCGAGAGTTTTGAAGGATGCTGAGGGCTCAGAAGCTAAGGCTAAGAAGGAGAAGGAGCAAAGGAAAGGAAGAGAAGGAGAAGGAAGAGAGAATTCGTAGAAGGAAAAGGAAGGATGAACAAGCCCTAAAGAGAAAGGGCAGAGAAGGAAGAGAAGAAAGAAAAGAAAGAGAGCTCGAGAAAGATAAGGAAAAAATTAAGAAGATTAAGAAATAAGTAAAAAGAAAAAGAGAAAGAAAGAGAAAAGGTAAAAGAAGAAGAAGAAAAAGAGAGAGGCTGAAGATACAAAGAGAAGAGAAGGAAATGATTCAATTTCTTACATTATTTTTAATTCCTTTTTGAGTTTATGTTGTAATAAGGCATATTTCCATTAGTAATACTTTTTATTGCCTTAATCTCTTAGAAATAAAAAGAAATAAACATGTTTACTTGATATTAAAGAAGATCATTTGTGTGAATATGTTTTCTTATGGAATATTGCATACTCTTTTAATTTGAAATCATTAAGCAAAGTTCATGTTCTTAAAGTGAACTTAATTATACTCTCTATAAGTAGCTTAGATTTATCGGTGAATTCTAAATAAGCTATGCCTCCCAGTGAACAACCTGGACTCAACCAGTTAAAAGAAATAAAATCTAAAATGTTAGGTTAACTTGACCCTATACTACTCAATCGACACAAATTCAAGTTAACCTAAGTTACTTTCTTCTACACATAATTAAGCACAATTAACTTAATTAACTGTGTTGAGGAGAGGATGCATCATGCACTACTGCTGCTTGTCGCGTGTGTGCGTGCCTTGCTGCGCTGTCGCTACTCCAATTGTTGCACCGTGCCTCAAGCACCCAATTCAGGGGGCAACGAGTTTCGAACCCGCGCCCTCTCTTTGAGAGGCACCTTCATGACTAATGAGCCAAGGCCGTTCTTTGTCACAAAGAAGAATTATGGGCGTGTGGTGGAGACGGTCTCTCAGCCATTAGATCAAGATCCAACGGCTGAGAATGGATGATGCCTTGATGAAGAGTGGGTGCTGACCAGTGTTGGGCAGCCTAGATGGCACCACGTGCCACCATCTGGGCCGTCCATCTTATTTTTGTTGTAGGAGATGCCACGGTGCTCGGATTGTGATGATTCTCGCAATGCCGGACTGTAATTGTTGCTCCGAATTCATCCATACAGTCAGATTTTTCATTCAAGGCCCATAAGGGTGTCACATTGCCCCATAGCTTGTTGCGGGAGCTACAGAGGTCGGATCGAAGTGATTTCAAGTCTGTTGCACTCCGTTCGTCGATCCGGATCCATCTGTATGGTTCGATCACTCATCTAAGACCTATTTCAAAATAGACTTTTGCACATGATCATTAAACATTCATTCTAAGCAATTAAAATGTAAAGATCATGCAATATGCATGCAATGCTCCCAAGCCCATTATAATATGTCATTATCGCACAAGTATCCCCGAAATTGACTCTAATTGATAATAGTAACATTGAACATTGTAGAGTCATCGGTTGAGCAGTATACTGTTAGAGGATCCACTCCTGATTAGAGGCCCAAGTGGACAATTATTTGTCGCAGAGGAGGTCTTCACGGACTGTGAAGTCTCTATAGGGGGACACAGTCTTCCCGCTGACCTAATCGTGATCCCGATGGAGGATTTTAACGTGATTCTAGGGATGAACGAGCTGTTTGACTATCACGCCCTGGTGGACTATTTTGGGAGGAAGATCGTCTTCTCCATACTGAAGCTGCCTCCCTTTGAGTTTCACGGCTAGCTGGTAGACGGAGGTTTCAGGTGCATCTCCACGCTTCTAGCAGCGAAGCTACTGAGCCAGGGGTGTGAGGGCTTCCTAGCTTATGTTGTAGCAGAGCCTAGCCCTGTGGCCAACTTACAGAGTATCCTGGTGGTCTGCAAGCACCCCGACGTCTTTCTAGAGGAGCTGCTAAGACTACTGCCTAAGCGTAAGATCGAGTTTGAGATCTCACTGGTACTGGGGACCAGCCCCATCTCTACTGCATCGTACAAGATAGTCCCACTTGAGTTGCAAGAGCTCAAGTCTGAGTTACAGGATCTGTTGGAGAAGGGCTTTGTGAGGCCCAGTACGTCCCCATGGGGAGCCCCTATTCTGTTCGTGAAGAAAGACGGTACCCTTCGACTTTGTTTCGAGTATAGACAGCTGAACCGAGTCATCGTCAAGAACAAGTATCCACTGCCTCGTATTGATGACCTCTTCGACCAGTTGAGAGACGCCACGGTGTTCTCCAAGATAGACCTGAGGTCGAGTTACCATCAACTGAGGATTAGGGAGACCGACGTCTCTAAGACAGCTTTCCGTATGCGGCATGGTCATTACGAGTTCTTGGTCATGCTGTTTGGGTTGACCAACACCCCTGCTGCTTTCATGGACCTGATGAACTGTGTCTTTAGACCATACCTAGATCAGTTTGTGGTAGTATTCATCGATGATGTACTAGTCTATTCGTAAGATCAGGCGCAGCATGGACAACATCTACGTATGGTTCTAGATACTTTGAGACGATGTAGGCTGTACCCCAAGTACAGCAAGTGCGAGTTCTGGTTGAGATAGGTTACCTTCTTGGGCCATGTGATCTTGGGAGATGGATTTGCTGTGGATCCAACCAAGGTTGAGGCCGTACTTAGGTAGAAGAGGCCACATACAGTGACAAAGATACGTAGCTTCTTGGGACTGGCAGGCTACTACCAGTGGTTTATCAGGGAGTTCTCTTAGATCACACGTCCTATGACTCAGTTGGCCTGGAAGGACGTGCCCTTCACCTGGACAGATGAGTGTGAGTCGTGCTTTCAGGAGCTGAAGAAGAGGCTGACTTCAGCTCCTGTACTCACCATCTCGGACAGCAATGGTGGGTTTGTGGTTTACATTGATGCCTCGTTGCAGGGGTTGAGTGGTGTGCTCATGCAGCGGGGTCACGTTGTCAATTACACTTCGCGGCAACTAAAGCCCCGTGAGCATAACTACCCTACCCATGACTTGGAGCTGGCAGCAGTTGTCTTCGCACTGAAGACATGGAGGCACTAGCTGTACGGTGAGACTTTTGAGATCTTCATGGATCATAAGAGCCTCAAGTACCTATTTGATCATAAGGAGCTCAACATGAGATAGAGATGTTGGTTAGAGCTCCTGAAGGACTACAATTGCAGCATCTCCTACTACCCAGGGAAGGCCAATGTGGTGGCTGATGCCTTGAGCCGAAAGGCGTCCACCCACTTGGCCAGCTTATAGGCACAAAGTTTGAGACTCATGAAGGAGGTGGGCAGCTGGCGACCCCTGGAGTCACAGGGGTACTGCGGGATAGAGAGAGTGATGTGGCAGGCATGACCAGAGCTGATAGACTGTATCATTACTGGACAGATGGCTGATCTGTATTTGCAGACACTACGGGACAGGGTATTGACAGGGGACGCTTGAGACTTCTCTTTTACTGATGAGATCCTGTGCATCAGGGGACGTTTGTGCATTCTTAGAGGCAAGGAGCTACTTAGGGAGCTCCTAGCTGAGGCACACGGATCCAGGTTCACCATACATCCCAGCAACACCAAGATGTACCATGATCTACGACGTGACTTCTGGTGGAGGGGGATGAAGCGGGATGTTGGTGAGTTTGTTCAACAGTGTTTGGCATGCCAGTAGGTGAAGGTCGAGCACTAGAGGCCTGCAGGGCTGCTACAGCCACTTCCTGTGCCAGAGTGGAAGTGGGAGAGTATCACTATGGACCTGGTAGTGGGGTTACCGGTTACACAGTGGGGACGCGATGCAGTTTGGGTGATAGTGGATAGAATGACAAAGATGATGCAGTTTTTGCCGATCTGAGTCACCTTTGGGCCAGTACAGCTAGCAGAGCGTTACATCAAAGATGTGGTGTGCCTTCATGGAGTCCCTCACGAGATTGTATCCGATCAGGATACCCGTTTTACTTCCCAATTTTGGGCGGAGTTCTAGCAGGCCTTGGGGACTCGTCCGAGGTTTAGTACAACCTATAACCCCCAAACCGACGGACAGTCGGAGCACACCATCCAGACACTTGAGGACCTTCTACGCGCTTGTGTGCTAAACTGGAGAGGCTCCTAGGAGGAGCATTTACCCCTGACAGAGTTTTCATATAATAACAGCTACCACTTGAGCATTGCCGTGGCACCCAATGAGGTGTTGTACGGGAGGAAGTGTATGGCTCCCTTGAGTTGGGTCGGGGTAGGGACCAAGTGGGAGGTTGGTCCTAGGTTGATCCGCCAGAGTCAGGAGGTGATAGAGTAGATTCAAAGATGACTCTGTACCGTCAGAAGCAGGCAGAAAAGCTATGCTAATAGGAAGCGCAGAGAGGTGCAGTTTGAGGTTGGGAATCACGTCTTCTTCTGTGTTTCACCTATGAAGGGCTTGCAGCATTTTAGGGTGAAAGGGAAGCTTGCATCGAGATTTGTGGGACCTTTGAGGTCTTGGAGTAGGTAGGACCCATTGCTTATCGGCTTGCCCTTCCTCCCTAGCTCTTTGGAGTGCACGACGTGTTCCATGTGTCCAACCTCAGGAGGTACATCGCCGATCCAAGCCACGTTCTGAGCCACGAGAGCATTGAGGTGGGAGAGGACTTGACCTATCCTGAGAAGCTAGTGCAGATACTAGACAGAGCTGTCGAGAGTCTGAGACGGAAGGAGGTGAGACTGGTGAAGGTCCTATGGAGAAGCCAGCGGTACGAGGAGGCGACTTGGAAGCTTGAGGCGGCAATGAGAGAACAGTACCCAGAGCTTTTTGTGAGTGTAAATCCCTACTTGGAGGGGGTGAGATCAGCGTGACGTAAAAATGCAGAATTAAAATATAACAACCTCACAAAATAGACAACCACAGAAAGTACACAATGATTTTTAGGTGGAAACCCAAATCGAGTGAAAACCACCACCTAACCCTCTCGAGTTAGGATTTTCCGATCAACCAAGTTGATCAAATCCACTAACCTACTACTTAAACGAGGGTAGTACAACCTCAATTACAACCACGCTACTTTATACGCGGGTAGCGTACCTCAAACCCCTTCTCTTCACGAGAAGGATTTTGTCTCACAAAGGATACGGGAATTCGCAATGCGAATACCCAACCAAATAACAAAGTAAATTACAAATAGTCTTATGGAGCCAACAAAGATATTCTAAAACTAAGCTTCTATAGGAGTAAGGATGCTTCCCTTTGGTGGAAGTGTGTCGACGACGCGGATGAGTGAACCACGTGGTAGCGCTTTGTCGCTCTCGTAATCGCGGAGGGAGAGTGGGTGCGCAACAAGAATCAAGCTCTCTAGGTGTAAAACTAAGCTTAGAGATCAAGAGCTTTCTTCTATATGATCTTCTTCTTCTTTTAGACACTAAAGAGTGGAAAGTATGTAGCTTGGATGTGTCTTGGTGTGTATTTGAGTGGCAAAGGTTCTCCTCTATTTATAGAAGCTCTAGGAAGGCTTCCATAGCTGTTGGGTGCAAGCTCCAAGAAAATTAGGTCGAAATCAGGATTAATCATTACACTGACAGGGTTATCAGACGTCTGATCGTGGCATCGGACGTCTGGAAAATCAGTTTAAGACATTTGGGAACAAAGTCAGACGTCTGATTATAGACGGGTTTCCTTCTTGACTTGAATCAGATCGAAATAGGGTTCTAGTGGAAGTGCATCAGACGACACACAGGATGTCTAGAATGATGTTTGGATGTCTGGAAATCTACTTTTCTGCGGAAATGGATTCCCAAGGGAGTGCAACGGCTAGAAAATCTCTGAGAAGAGATTTTTGGTCAGCCGAGGCAAAACGGTCATGTATCAGACGTTTGGTGTCCTCTACGGACGTCTGATACGAGGCTAATGGTCGTTTCCTTCAGTGTTTACTTAGGCAACCAACGATCCACTAATTGGACTTCTGGCAAAGGCATCAGACGCCTTCTAAGACGTTTGGACTAAGGTCTGGACGTCTGATTTCATCAGACAGAACTAACTAAGTTCAGCTTAAACATAATTCGACGTCTGAGTCAACAGTCAGACGTCTTAAAAGTATTTATCAGACGTTTGATTTTCAGATTAGACGTCTGAAAAGGCTATTTAATCCCTAGTTTGGTTTTCTAAGTTCTTTACATAAAACCTAAGTATTCTAGGTTTTGCAGGTATTCCTAGGATTACTGTAAGGGTTCTTTAAGGCTCTTTAACATAAATCTAAGTAACAAAATAAAGAGCAACAAAAGAAACAGAAATACTTAGAGTACAAGGAAAGGAAATCTATCCTATTCTTCATCTCCTTCCTTCATCAAGCCATCGCTCCTCGCGAAGCTCCTCTGTTCTTCGTCAAGCTCCTCCAATCCGCCATGGATGCGAGCTCGAACTCCGTCTAACTACGTCTCCATTTGCAATTAACCTGAAATCTAAGACTTCAAGTGCAAATGTTAAATGACACATGTTTTGTTATCATCAAAATAAACGATCGCGGTGCTCTAGCACCAACAGAGGGTATGTCGCTTTTGACCTACTTTGATCCTCTTTAAGTTTGTTATGCTCATGTTCGATATTTCCACATCTTAGTTAACTCAAGTTTCGGGGACAAAAGTTCCTTTAAGTTTGTATGTTGAAATGACCCTTCCCAAGGGTTGTTTGGGAATTTTTCAAAATTTTAGGGGTGTTAATGCAATTTTAAACCTCCTGGGATTTACTTTATGGACTCTGCGAGAACGAGGGGATTTTTGCGGGGCCAAGGTCGCAATATACCTGACCCCACTCCTACTCAACCCACGTACACACACACCCTTAAAACCCTAACCCTTCCCTATAAAAACCTTTTCACCCCTCCACCCCCTCCATCCCACGGCAACCATCTCCCTACTTCTCCACTCTCGCCACCTCCACTCCACCCTTCTTACAGCCGACAGCCATCCCATTTTCCCCCATCCGCTTTCCATCATGAGTGGGAGCGAGGGAGAGGAGGGGAATAGGAGGAGCATGGAGGAGAGGGAGAGCAAGTGAAGGAGAGGAGGGGAGTAGGAGGAGTGCGAAGGAGAGGAAGAGAGAGCGTGGGAGAGGGTGGGCGGTGCGTGCGAGGGGAGCTATAGGAGCTCGTGAGGAAGAGCCTCAAGGCCTCCATGAGTTGCTATGGTAGCTGCTGTAGCTTTGCAAGCGACGAGGAGGTGTTCGTGAGGAGAAAAGCTTCGCGAGGAAGCTCTGTGCGCGGATATTTCCGCATTATCAAATGTCTGTGACCCTTGTCAGATGTTTGGAGGGGTTTTAACGACCCGATTCCCGAGTCCCTACGAGACACGAGAATCGGACCGACTCAACTAATCCCAAGACCTAGTCATCCAACGAGAAAGTAACCAAAAGAGCAGTAAAATAAACCACATTCAGCATGAATATAACTAGCAGTAACAAAATACAGCAGTAAGAAAAGGAACTACTACAGTATACACCACCACAACAGTAGAATAACAAATATGTACATAACATGAAGCTTACAATAAAGAAGTACAAGGAGTAACAAGGAAACTACTTACTACAGTGGAAGAAAAGTACAAAAAGAACTGCGGGTAACTCTACTGGACCCTACTAGGCTCAGCGTCCTCTGCAGCCGCTGACCCTGGCTGCTCAACACCTGGTCCTGAAAAGTAACGAGTGTAACACGTTAGCGAAACGCTGAGTAGAGTGGCAACTAAAAGTTAAAGAAGCAGTAGAGTGTACAGTAGCTGTTATATATTTACTTTCTTTATTTACGTCTTTCTATTATTTAATGATTTATTTATTTCTCAGATCCTTCACTTCATCTCGAATGTTCCTTGCGGGAACGATCTTGATTACAGTCTTTTCCAAAAAGTAGAAGTAACACGTGGTTTCCTGGTCGGGAGAGTCCCCCATGGTGGTCCTACCCTCAGTCAACCACCCCAAGGTCGCTGACAGACGTAACGGTGACTACGGCACGCGCGATAAGCGCACAGGTAGCTACCCCGCACTGGCACGCGGTCAGTCGTTTCCGTTAACGGGTGTGCTCAAAACACAGCACGGAACCAGTATAGGGCAGAGCCCTCTCAGTAACAGGGGTCCAACCCCTCCACAGTCCGCGCACCCTCGCCTGACTACCCTGGTTTGCCTAGTGGGCCTAACAAGTCGGTGTAGGAGGCTAGCAGAACCCCAGGGCCCGTGGGGTAGCTAGTGCTATCCCTATACTAGTAGCTCTCCTTGGTACTGCGTATGCGAGGGCCAGCAAGTCGGTGTACAGTGGCCAAACCCACCCTAGTCTCAACCTGAGGGCGGCAAGCTCCACTCTACACTAAGAGGTAATGTGTGCTCTCGTTGGTACCACGTACCTAAGAGACAACACACTTCCACGTTTCACTTTCTCAGTTCCATTCTATTCTCTTTCCAGGAGTTCTACTCCTAATTCCCTGTAGGGTTCGTATTCTTTTTGTTTGGCCATTGTAGGTTTCACTGTTCCAGTTTTACGTTCATACAACCCATATTCTCAATCATATTTATTCATTCATAACAGGCAGCTATTAATTCCTTTCCACTTTTCCAAGACTGCAATATTTATATATTCCACTAGTTTTCCAATCCTAGGATTCATGCCGTACCCTAGGTTCTATCATTCAATCTAGTTTTCCAGTCCTAGGATTCATGCAATACCCTAGGATCTATCATTTAATCTAGTTTCTCAGTCTTAGGGTTCATGCAATGCCCTAGACTCTATTAATTGTTCCACAATTGCAACAAATTATGCTAAATTATTTAAAAGCCACTCTACCAGCTACAACGGGAGTACTGGGGGCGTGGTCGGCAATCCCGTGCACCTCCGCAAACCCCAAGACTACAATGGAACGGGGTCCTAACACAAGGATCAAACACAAGGAGTTTCTCAGAATGGTATGCAATTACTATAAACGGGTAGAGGATTTTATTCTGGAAAGAACGCAACTCGAAATGCGGAAAACGGACTCCGAACGGGCCCTAAATGGGTAAAAAATGACAAAACTGTCCAAAATCAGACGTCTGGAACCTTTTCCAGACGTCTTAAAAGGTGGGTCAGATTGTACCTTAGCTCTGTGTAGTCCTTCAGATGTCCAGAAGCCTACTGGGGCATCTGGCTTAGTTCCAAGACATCCGATTGTCACCCCGGACGTCTGGAAGTCCTCTCCATCGTCTGGCACTGCGGCCAGACGTCTGATTTACGTGGGATGGTGAGACCTCGCGCCCTCCCGAGCGGAACCTACGCACACACACTCCTGCTCTCAGCATGACGAAGCGCAGACGAAGTCGCGGCATACGGCTGCATGACCGTACGCACGAAGAAGGAAGAAGATAGAATTATCTTACTTGTCAGACGTCTGGACAGTCCTCCAGACGTCTTCACCGTCATCTGGTCGTAAGCCCAGATGTCTGGTTCTAGAAAATTTTCTAGAACCAGAGCCCGACTCGCTCTCTGCCTGCGACGCACGGCCGCGCCGCGCCCCGTCCGCCTGCTGCCCGAGCTGCAGCAGCCCCTCCGCGACACCCCACGCCTACCGCTCCCTCGCCGGTCGGCTCTAGCTGCCCCGGCAAGCTCGAACCCTCGCGGTCAAGCTTCCCCCTTCCGCTCGCAACCCTCCTTCCCGCACTCTCGCCGCGGCCGCGGTTGCCGCCGTTCCCTCGCTCGCTCACGCTCTAGCACTGGCAGGGAGAAGGAGAAGAGAAAGGCGGAGGAGATGAGGGTAAGGGAGAGGGCGAGGGGGCCTTACAAGGCCACGAGGGGAGAGAGAGAAGAGAGCTGTGCGCTTGTAGGAGGAGAGAGAGAAAAAGGAGGAACGAGAGTGGTGGGTGCAGTCTGCACACAGGCGCGCAAATGCAACCCCGTACGCCGCAAAAATTTATTACCAGACGTCTGGGAAGGGTTCCAGACGTCTGGTCAGACGTCTAGGCCACTTCTCAGACGTCTTAAAAACCCGTCTGATGCCACGTTCGAAACAGGGGTCGTCGGACGTTTGGAGAGAGCTTAGGATGTTCGATATCACATAGAGTGTCAAGGTACGTCCTCTGCACGAGCATGCATGCGCGATATCGGGTGTTGAGGTGTCGTTGTTGTGGCTGCACGTGAATGCGCAGGTACGAGGACATTGGAAAGGTGCATGGCATGACATTCGAGGTGCTTTACGACGTCTGGAGGCCGTGTTAGACGTCCTACTGCTCTTCCATACGACCAGGAGCAGTGTTCGACGTCTGGAGATCCCCTCAAACGGCTGTGCGGGGTAGTAGACGATGGGTACAGCCGTAGGAGAGCAAGGTGAGCAACTGCACTCGTTTCAGATATCTGGGACTCACCTAGACTTTTGATTTTGGTTAGGATGCGTATTTTTGGGCCGGTTCAAGGCCTAAATGGAGTCGATTTTATGCAAACAAAGTATCGTTGGTTTTCTTTCGGAATTCCCTACA
This sequence comes from Thalassia testudinum, assembly GCA_037157565.1. Taxonomy (NCBI): domain Eukaryota; kingdom Viridiplantae; phylum Streptophyta; class Magnoliopsida; order Alismatales; family Hydrocharitaceae; genus Thalassia; species Thalassia testudinum. The sequence continues at coordinate 2,218,543 of JAZHRO010000051.1, forward strand.
TGTTAGTGTCATGTGTATACCATTTTGAGCTTGATTTGGTATATTGGTCAATGTTATAGGTGATGGAAACACCATCATGAACCCTAACTAGCTCATTTTGACCTAGAAAAGAGAACAAAGGCTCCCTCATAACTAAGTGAAGGGCCAAACTCAAGGAATAACTGGTTTGAAAGAAAAGCAAGAAATAAAGGGTAAAATTGTAATTTTACCATTGCAGTGCAACAACAGGATTTCTCAAGGGTTAAACATGGGTCAATTGGTCTTAACAAGATAAAAAGTGGGTTGGTTCAATCAGAAAAAGGGTTAATGTGAGATCTGGGAATTAAATGACTTCTTGTAACCCTAAAACAAATCCACTTAATTTAACAAGGTTCTTGATGAGAACCTCATCATGAGCTATAACTAGCTCATTTTGACCTAATACAAAGGATAAAATCTCCTACATAACTTAGCAAAGGGCTTAATTGAGGAATAAGTGTTCTGAGAAGAAAACATGAAATAAAGGTTAAAAACTGTAATTTCACCATTGAAGTACATAAACGGAATTTCTCAGAGACCTAACATAGGTCAAATGATTTAAATAAGATAAAAAGTAGGTTGAATCAATCGGAAATGGGTTCATGAGCAATTTAAGAATTAAATGACATTCTGTAACCTTAAAACAAACCCACTTCAATTCACGAGGTTTGAGGCAAAGTAAAAATGGAATAAACCCTCTAAAATTCATAGAAAAATAATCTCTAGGGTTTAGAACCTTCAATTTGGCCTTGGGAACCCATTTTGACCTACATTGAGAACCATGCCCAATTAACAACTTAATTTGGGCTTTTGCGTAATTCGACCAGTCAAACAAGGTTTAATCTAGAAATAAAATTCACCATCCGAATCCTTAGGTCCTAATTAGTCATGTATAAAAACTTGAGCCTAAGAAGAAACCTTCTTGACCAACTTTACACTTTGGTCCTCATATATTTACTTTTTGGCCCTCGACTTTTGAACCCTCACATTTTGGACCCTAACTCTCCTTCGTTCCTTGCGTTTAGGTCCCTCCTGCAAAACCTGAGCAGCACCATGCTCCGGCGACCTTGCACGGAGCATGGCGCCACGCAGGGTGAGGTGGGGGGCCTGCCAAGTCAAATGGGGGTGCCCTACGTCGTCAGCCATCGCAGGAGCACCCCCCGGAGTGCTGCAACCACCCATACTGACCGTACGAACGCACGGACGGTATGGGTCTCCTTCCTCCGGCGTCCTTCGGCGAGGGAGGCACGTCGCCTCCCTCCGCCCTCCTCTCCGTCTCTACCTCTATAAAAACCCCACAAGGTCTGCCGTTCTCCGGAGCTCGGATCTGACGGAGAAACACCCCCCTTTCCTCTCTTCCCACTCCGGCAGAAGCCCTCCAACTCCGGCGGTTCTTCCTCCTCCTCCCCGTCGCTCTGCTGCAATACCAGCAGCAGAGCCACCTTCCTGATCTTCCTCCGTGTCGCGCAATACCAGCGCGCGCTGCCTCTGCCCCGTCGTCGCCGCCGTCCTCCCCCACTGGGCACCTTCTTCTCCGGCGATAGCAGGTACAGCCGTCCGCCTCCTCGCCCCCTTCGTCCCTTTAGTTAGGTTAGAACTACTTCCCTGCCTCCTCTCTCTCTTTTCCCCCTGCTATTTTTATCTAATTACCCCTCGATCGTGCCTAATCACCCTCACCTTCTCCATCTTCCGCCAAACTTCGGTGACCCGCTCCCGTCACTCCATCACCCCACACGGCTCGCCGACCCTCACAGAACCTCCACCTCCTCACCCTGATCAACCTCCGCCCTTCCACTTCCCACCAATCGCCCTCTGCAGACCCACCGACCAAACCCATCTCCCAACCTGCAGTTTGACCTAGGACGGCCCTTAGGCTCCGCCCCGCCACCTGCAGACCCCCCGACCACCTTCGCCGTGCTACGGCGAAGGTCCTCCGCATATCTGATTAGGCCGAGAGGCCGTTTCTCTGTGAGCAGGTACTTCGCTCGCCGTCGCCATTGCTGAGTGAAGCAGCTTCTTCGACCTGCTCCTCCAGGCGCGCCATGCCTTAGTCAGACTCCCAGGCTGCGCGGGGCATCTCCGCAAAGAAGTCCCAGGCTGCAGTTGGGGCAAAGCCTTCGCGTGGAGCCTCGATTGTGCGCTGCCTCCTCCGCGCGGGCGTCCAATTGGGGTGGGACATTTAGTCCCACCTCGAAAACTCACTGAGGAGAGCGAGCGCTTAAAGGCAAAAAGTGCCTTAAGCTATCGCCTCAGATCACGGGGTGAGGTCCCCTTCACCCGCCCGATTACCCGGCCTCATCCGCGCTCACGCCCCGCGGACCTGGCCCGACCCGATTAGCCCGTCCTGCACTCCTCGCCCACCACCGCACGCCGGTGAGCCTGGACCTGGGCGCGACCCGCGTACCCGATTAACCGATTTCCGTGGGAGAGCTTTCCTAAGAGCGAATTCTGAGAGAGAGACGCGGGGGGAGGTTAGAGTAGGTTTTGCCCTCTGATCGAACTTTGAGTGTGCAGGCACAGGTGAAGAAGAAGAAGAGAAGGCAGGAAGAAGAAGAAGGAAGCTAGGAGACACTGTAGCAGCAGCAGTTTAAGTCGTCTGATTTTCCAATCAGACGACGTCCTGAAGGCAAAGAAGAAGAAGAAAAGAAGAAACAGGACCGCAGCAAAGAAGAGAGAAGACAAGAAGAACACGAGAAGAAAATCTGAAGAAAGAAAGAGAAGCAAGAAAAGAAGAAGAAGAACACAGGAAGAACAAAAGAAAGAAGATTCAAGAGCCAAAGAGAAGAGAAGACAAAGAGGAAGAAAGAAGAGAAGAAGAAGAAGCCAAATTTCCATCTCTCTCTCTCTCTCTCTTTATTTTTGTAATAGAAATACTGTACTTCTAGAATACAACTTGCTCCCTGAGTTCGACCTCGAGAGAACTTTATTTTCCGAGTAAAAATATATCTATAATGATGGCAATAACTAGCTGTACTACAACGCTATTTCTTTAACAAAACCTAGTCATAAGTTATCGGCCATTCATCACATGGCGCCGTTGCCGGGGACCAACGGCTATTCTAGAAGCTTTAAATTTCTTTCAAGAGATTGCTAATCTTTTTCTCTCTCTTATGTGCAGGTAAAAATTGGAAGAGCAACGCACAACAAACACTCCAACGAAACAGGTAATCTTCATCAGCCCTTTCTTAACTCCCTTAAAATCTAAAAAGAACGAAAAGAAAAATCAACTTAGGGCTACCTGCATCATACATAGTAATTCCTCAAAGTTGCCTAAATTTTTCATTTCAACACATTGTAACTGTTCATCCAACTAAGGTAACTAGGGCTAAAACCTTCTTGATTGAGCCCTGGATACTACATTTTTTTGAGGCAACTAAAATGAACCAGTTAGAGCCAACTCAAGGATTGAAAAGCTAGGGTTTTTAGAGACACACCTTCTATTAACAAAGAAAAGATCTTTCCAAAAAGAGGTGTACTTAAACCTTGTTTGAAAGGATCTATACAAGAGAAACCCTAAACAATTGGCTCTCTAAACACTTGAACCCTAAAAGAATGGACCCAAAAGTTCTCAAAAGAACAAGAGGTGAAGTTGACCCCTTGGGTCAACCAACCTTAAAATTAGGTCACTTCTTCACTCAAAAATACCTAAAAGTTCAAGTGAAACCTTAAGCACCCCGATCTTAAACTAAAATTGGTAGACTTAAGAGGTCAAGATCCCCATTCTGGTCTACTTGGAATCTCAGTGACAAGAGAGGTCGGGTGGGGGAAACCCTGTAACCCGTGGGGACGCTCTACCGTGTAGGGGTCTTTGCGGGACTCTCCCTCTCTGGCTGCCCAGGTAATTCTCAGGTGGACGATCTTTTTGATCAAGGGGTCCATCTACCCCGAACCTCTATAGTCACCCAACATTTTGGGTGTCTTGATTGGGTCCAGCACCTGCTTATCTCATCCAGTCCTTCAGTATTTTGCAGGAGGTCCTTGAAACCTCCTTTAGAAATTCCCCCCCCCCCCCCCCCTCGAGGCTGAGCCTTGCTGCCCTTACTTGTGCAACAAACACTCCACACAGCCCTTTTCCTCTGATTCTGAACAACGTCCCCTTCTTCCATCTTGATTCAAATTTCGATTCTATATCTTGATTCCACCACTTGATTCAAAGATGCAGCCATACCATTTAAGACTACCTTTCAAGAAACCTGAATATCGGAGAACCATGAAAGATAAAATGATTGAGGATGCCCTTGAATTCTATGAAATCAAATGTAAACCCTCAACACCAATAGACAACATTCAGGTTGATGTCCCAACAACCACAGCTTTCATCATAAACTGTGCCCAAATTCTATTGACTGAAATTTCAAAAGGATCAACCCAAGATATGATCATGACATGATACATTGAGATAGAAAAATTACACCAATCTGAATACCTTCAATGCTTGACAAATCCTGTACTTTGGGAACAACACCAAGATGACCTTATAAAACGGGTAGAAATGATGAGATCACTAGAACAAATTATCAACCAGAAATACCCGTATATACCAGAAACAGAGGAGGAACCATCTTGGAACAGTATTAAGGAACAATCCAGTTTCCCAGATCTCGAGACTGAGGCACAAAGTGGTTGTAGAATCCCAACCCAGATAGAAGACAACATTGAATTAGGTTGGGATATTGCAGGAGAACACAATGATGAGCTAAACTTAGAACATGAATTGCCAAGCTTAGAGTTCCAAAACTCCTGCAACAATGAGATCAGAACTGAACCTTTTGAGGGTATAAATTCCGCCCCTTATTCTGATAAGGTGGCCCTCGAAGGTTATTCAGACTTAGGTTCTAGTAACTCTACCCACATCCTAAGCCTAAAACCTAGATCTGAAACTTATTGGGAAGATTATGAGGCCCCTTATGAGAAAGATCAAATTTTTGCAGAATATGATTCCGGGCCTCTATTTGATGAATGTCCCTCTCCAACATCCTCAGGAAATCTGATCGATTTTTCAGAAAACATGCCAATTTATGATACAGAAACTGAGGAGTTGGATGAGCAGGGTTTTAATTGGGTCTATCCTACCAACTTGGAGCTTGAGCCTAGACAGAATACCTTTTCGAGTCCAGAATTGACATATAGGCTAGACCCCAGTCAGGCTATTGATTCCACATCTGATGATTTTTGCTGTGGTGGAATTCATGATCATGAATCTCATTTTCGCCAACTCTCCGACAATTTCAGATCTGACTATAATTGCGGAGAGACTCTCCTTCCTGAACACACCAAGCCTATTTACGACCTCAGTCCACATGACTCATTCTCTGACTCCGACTCTGAGGTCCTGGTTCCCGAGATCACTGATAACACAAAATCATTCCTTTTCGATCCTCAAGAACCAAAAACAGAAAATGCCAAGAGTGCTTGCAACCCAGAATCCAAATTTTTTCTCGAATCAGATTTCTTTCATCCTACAGACACTCTTCTGGCATTTGATAGTTACCCAGAGGACTCTCTACAGGAAACCACCTATCATCCGTTTCTAGAAGAGCCCTCGTACACAATGGCCACCTCGTCCGCACACACAGAACGGATCAAAACCTCTTCCCAACCCCGACCCGCAACCGGACTCAATTTCTATTCAGATTCACCTCTCGCCGAGCCGATTGCATTTCCACATCGGGTTTGGAACACTGATCAGACTACATACCATGCTCCATCATTCTCTGATCACCTCTATGGGGTTCCCGCGTCACTCATTGATTATTTTACGGGTCCCTATTCTGACCAGGCTGATTCGACTCAGCCAAACCCTGTATTCACACTTCCATATCCATCTGAGTCACATTGCATATGGTGGGTTCCACACCTTTTGATCTTCATCTATCAACCCACCAGATTGATTGGGTTTGGGCTGCATCATCAGCCTGTTGATCTGAACAAGCACCTGGTTGGACCAACCAGGCTCTTAATCAAGGTGCTTGTTATATTAAACTCTGCTGATTTGACCATCCTCTCTCTACTCCATTTTCCCGCTTAGCTGAAGGCATCAAATTTAGCGCTTAACGGGAGGTAGCCCGTCATTCTCTTTGAAAACCTGAAACCTTTTCTAACACTTTTGTGCACTTAACGTTCACCCTTGTAGACAGCCAACCCCACCTCAGATGCTTGCATCTGGGATTAGAAATCGTCCGCAAATTCATCCCGACCCATTCACTCATCCAAACATATGTCATAAGGAATGAACTAAGTAAATAAAAACCTCCTAGGTCACAATGAGGACATTGCGAATCTTAGGCATGGGGGGGTATGAAAGTGCAAAACTTGTAAGAAAAGGTTTTAAACAAAAATTTCACATATGCCAAAAATACCATAAAAATTAAAATTTTTTTTGAAAAAGATAATAAAATGAGAGGAGGAATTTTGGGATGTGGGAGGAGAAAAAGAAACAAAATGAAAAAAGGAGCACAAATATGAAAGAAAAAAGTGATAGTCATTAGTAAGGAACTAAGAAATTGACCTAAGTTCTAGACCTCATTCAAGAAAAGAACTGAAAAGTGCACAAAGGGATTAGTAAGAACACAAACCTTAGGCATTCTTGGATAGACTCTTAGTACCCATTAAGATCTGGACACTCCTCAAGAGGTTGAGGAAATGAAAAGCTGAAGTATTAGGTCTAAGGCTTAGGGAGTATTTGACCTCATTAACTAACTTTTGGTCTACGGGACTCAGTAACATAAGCACCCTAACCTCACACACAGCCTGGTTCAGTAAGCGTAAAAATCAAAATCACGCAGAAGCGTTGAAAAATTCTGAAAAGTACACCTAGAGTAGGAGCGGCCGATCAACACAAGTTAATTTAGACGAGTCCCAGCGCGGAGAGGCGGGAAATCCCCTCGAAGATGCGTAACAAAATATCATCTCCTCGGTGCTTGTCTCTTAGGATATTTACATATCCTACTGGGGGCATCTAAGCACTCTGCTGGTTCAGATTCCATGGATGGCATTATCATGAAGTGTCAATTGCCAGGGTCTGGACTCAGCCACGGAACACCATGGATGGGATTATCTCGAAATCTCAATAGCCAGGGTTTCGGGGGTTGCCATGGGCAGTGCTATCTCGAAGAATTGATTGCCAGGAACCCTTGAGGATTGATGATGGGGGCAAGGAATCTGATACAGACCGTGTTGAAAATCCAATCCTAAGCTAGAATTAAAAAAAAAAAGAGAGAGAAAACTCTCCAAAACAGAAAAAATTTCTATCTCTCTTACAAAACGCACTGCGAACTGAGCCAGGGCTAAAATCATTCCAAGCACGGGTACTTTAACCACAAAGTCCAATAGACCTTAAGTTAGTTCTTGTATGCCTTAAAAACCTTTGCTAAGGACTGAGGTTAGACAGATCTGGATCTTGATTGGTACTAGAGTACCTTTTAGGCCTATGGTCAGCATTCTAACCTAATCTAAGTTCAAATGAAAAAGCACTTATCTGAAGCTATTAAGAACTTTATGGTCTAAAACAAGGGTTGAAACCTTAAGTTTTTGCTAAGGGATTAGCAAAAGCTAGGCATGGGGGTATGATGAGAACCTCATCATGAGCCATAACTAGCTCATTTTGACCTAATACAAAGGATAAAAGCTCCTACATAACTTAGCAAAGGGCTTAATTGAGGAATAAGTGTTCTGAGAAGAAAACATGAAATAAAGGTTAAAAACTGTAATTTCACCATTGCAGTACATAAACGGAATTTCTCAGAGACCAAACATAGGTCAAATGATCTAAATAAGATAAAAAGTGGGTTGAATCAATCAGAAATGGGTTCATGAGCAATTTAAGAATTAAATGACATTCTGTAACCCTAAAAAAAATCCACTTCAATTCACAAGGTTTGAGGCAAAGTAAAAATGGAATAAACCCTCTAAAATTCATAGAAAAATAATCTCTAGGGTTTAGAACCTTCAATTTGACCTTGGGAACCCATTTTGACCTACATTGAGAACCATACCCAATTAACAACTTAATTTGGGTTTTTGCGTAATTTGACCGGTCAAACAAGGTTTAATCTAGAAATAAAATTCACCATCCGAATCCTTAGGTCCTAATTAGTCATGTATAAAAACTTGAGCCTAAGAAAAAACCTTCTTGACCAACTTTACACTTTGGTCCTCATATATTTACTTTTTGGCCCTCAACTTTTGAACCCTCACATTTTGACCCCTAACTCTCCTTCGTTCCTTGCATTTAGGTCCCTCATGCAAAACCTGAGCAGCACCATGCTCCGGCGACCTTGCGCGGAGCATGGCGCTGCGCAGGGTGAGGTGGGGGGCCTGCCAAGTCAAATGGGGGTGCCTGCGTCGTCAGCCGTCGCAGGAGCACCCCCCTGAGTGCTGCAACCACCCATACCGATCGTACGAACACACGGACGGTATGGGTCTCCTTCCTCCGGCATCCTCCGGCGAGGGAGGCACATCACCTCCCTCCGCCCTCCTCTCCGTCTCTACCTCTATAAAAACCCCACAAGCTTTGCCGTTCTCTGGAGCTCGGATCTGACGGAGAAACCCCCCCCCCTTTCCTCTCTTCCCACTCCGGCATAAGCCCTCCAGCTCCGGCGGTTCTTCCTCCTCCTCCCCGTCGCTCTGCTGCAATACCAGCAGCAGAGCCACCTTCCTGATCTTCCTCCGCGTCGCGCAATACCAGCGCGCGCTGCCTCTGCCCCGTCGTCACCGCCGTCCTCCCCCACTGGGCACCTTCTTCTCCGGCGACAGCAGGTACAGCCGTCCGCCTCCTCGCCCCCTTCGTCCCTTTAGTTAGGTTAGAACTGCTTCCCTGCCTCCTCTCTCTCTTTTCCCCCTGCTATTTTTATCTAATTACCCCTCGACCGCGCCTAATCACCCTCACCTTCTCCATCTCCGGCCAAACTCCGGCGGCCCGCTCCCGTCACTCCAGCACCCCACACGGCTCGCCGACCCTCACAGAACCTCCACCTCCTCACCCTGATCAACCTCCGCCCTTCCACTTCCCACCAATCGCCCTCTGCAGACCCACCGACCAAACCCATCTCCCAACCTGCAGTTTGACCTAGGGCGGCCCTTAGGCTCTGCACCGCCACCTGCAGACCCCCCGATCACCTTCGTCGTGCTACGGCGAAGGTCCTCCGCGTATCTGATTAGGCCGAGAGGCCGTTTCTCTGTGAGCAGGTACTTCGCTCGCCGCCGCCATTGCTGAGTGAAGCAGCTTCTTCGACCTGCTCCTCCAGGCGCGCCATGCCTTGGTCAGACTCCCAGGCTGCGCGGGCATCTCCGCAAGAAGTCCCAGGCTGCAGTTGGGGCAAAGCCTTCGCGTGGAGCCTCGATTGTGCGCTGCCTCCTCCGCACGGGCGTCCAATTGGGGTGGGACATTGTTGAACGCGAGGATCTACGCTAACGTGTTTGGTTTTGAAAAACCCGTCGTTGTAGTTCGAAAGCGAAGGATTCGTGTTCAACAAATAAAATTTATACCGAAATAAGAATTCCGGGTCGAACACAGGGAGGCGAACGTTTGATTTAAAAACTCCGCGTTTCTTTTTATTTTGTCACCAAGAAATTCAATTTAAACTATCTAAGTATCTACAACAAATAAAAGAGAGAGAGGGAGTAAGAGAGAGAGAAAGAATACTACACATGGAAATTAAAATGAGATGTAGAATAGACAAGAAATTAATCATAAAAGAGTTCATTCGTTACAACTAGAAAATATAAAACAATTACTCTAGAAAGCATTAAAAGAATGGAGGGAGAAATGTCCTCCTCGACGATCGCTCGGAGGACGAATAGTCTATTCTAGAAAGCAGTAAATCTATATTAGAAAGCAGTAAAATGAATAGGGAGAGAGAAATCCTCCTCGACGGTTGCTTGGAGGACGAGCCGGACGGGACGACGCCTGGACGAAGGAGAACGAAGCGGGACGAAGGAGGACGAAGCAGAAGAACGGGAACGAAGCAGCACGCCGTCGTCGTCGCGGGATCCACTTCCGAAGGGGGACGAAAATTTGGACTTTATCTCGCGAGAAGCATCCCGGGTGTGGGACAAGCTTCTCTTGAGCTTTGGAGAGGTAGAGAGGAGAAGGAAGGGATGAAAATTTCGTATGGAGGGGGTCTCCTTTTATAGTTGCAAGGAGTGGGGGCAAAATGGACATTACATCTTCAAAATAATAAATAAGGGGTCTTTAGTGACGGATAAAACCGTCGCTAAAGCCCCGCCGTCGCCGTCGCCGCCGCGCCACGCGCGCCCGCTCGGCTGGCCTGCGCGCGTAACGCAGACGCACGTCCGCGTCGTCTCAGCCGTCCGATCGCGAGATCGGACGGCTTAAAATCGCGCCTTCACCGCTGCCGTCCGCCCGCCTACGCGTACGATCGTGCGTTCACCAGAGCGTCCAATTGCGCGTCGGCGCTATCGGGCGCGCGCGGCCGTTGGATCGCGATCGTGCGGTCAATTGGAGCGCGCCCGCCCGCCTCAGAAATCGCTTGGCGAGGCTCGAACGCGCGCCAGCGCCTCGCGATAAGGCGCTGGACCGCTGCGCTGCCTCGCCCAAATGGTCGCGCGGATGCTTTTAAAACGATGCGTCCACAGCCGTTGGATTGAGATCCAACGGCGGAGAGGAGACGGTGCGCGGTCTTCACCAGACGCATGCGGCCGATTGGGCGGCTGAGATGGCGCCACGTGGCGCCATCTTAGCCGTCCATCTTCTGGAAGTTGTAGATGGTGCCACGGATGTCGGATTGACTCGATTTTTGTGTCGTTGGGCTGCGATCGTCGATCCGAATTCATCCGTGTGGTCGGATTTTCCATCTGAAGTGCGGATTTACACCATCCTGGCCCTTGATCTTCTAGGGTTCCCCGGTCTCTATCTGATGCTACGGATGCCTGATTAGGGCGATCTTGGAGTCGTTGAACTCCAATCGTCGCCCTGATCATATCCATACGGTTGGATCTTTGATCCGAGGCCCCGATAAAATATTTGCCCTGTCCAAGCACATAAAAGGAGACAATTAACCTCCATTTTATTCAAACTACTCTAAATGCAAGATGATGCATGTAATGCAATATTTATATCATGAAATGCAATCCTATGCTTAAGAACATGCATAAATAGACATTTTAAGTAGTGTAAATGTGTTTACATCATACCCCCATGCCTATCTTTTGCTAGTCCCTAGCAAAAACTATATGCTATTTATAAAAGAATTAGGTTAGATTATTTGGACCTGAGTTATTTTCAATCATTAAGAAATTGTCTACTTAAGAACTGAACTTTCAAAGACACAACAGTGCCTGGGTATCAGCCAAAATGCAGACCGCCTCAAGCCTCGCCTTATTCAAAGAAAAATTTCTTTTTTTGTTTTTACTCTTTTTTTTTTTTTTTTTTTTTTTTTTTTTTTTTTGGATTTTCAAATTTTAGGGTTTAAGAGTGGCTTTCTACGGCCATTCAACTCACCCAAGATTTGATGAGAATCCTAAGTTTTAAGCATCTTATTGTGATTGTGATAGACTCGTTGACCGGCAATTAAAACGGACTTCGGATTTCTACGCCTCTAGGTGACCTCAAAAAGAATTCTGCCTAAAGGTGTATCTTTACAACCGGTAGCTTTCTCCCTACTTTTATTTTTTTAACGGGGTCAACACAAGGGTGAATCCAGTGTATATCTCCCCGGTTTATTCTACTTCTCCGCTTCTTCCTAAGTGTTTTGGAAATTTTTAGTGCATTTTCTGAGCTGGGTTCTGGACAACCGGTCGATGAGCTGTTACCACCGACAACTTGCCAGCCATACTCGTGCGGCGAAGTGTGGCTTATTTCTTTTTGTTCTTTTCTCCTTTTTGATTTTTTTTTTTTTTTTTTTTTTAAGTAGGTGGCTTCCCTGGTCTGAGATTTACCTAAAGGCAGCAAAAAGAGAAAGGTCCAGTGACTGGGCTCTGGACAACCTACCTATGGGCTGTTACCCACGATAACTTGCCAGCCATATCACCCTAGAAGGTTCATTAGCTACCCAATTTCCGTTAAAATCGCCAAACAACGAGTCAGTGCAAAGAAAGTGTGTAGATGCTTAAGACTCAAAATTCCCTTAAATCAGAGGGTGGGTTGACAAGTCGTGTACTTATCACCCAAACTTATTTATTCCAATTATAATAAAATTCAGGTTGGCGAGAACTCGAAAAACAAATCCACATTTTAGTGGATACATAGGCTGATTAAGTCCAAAGACCTGAAGGGTCTTTGTGTTCAGAACATAATATAGTATTTCTTAAGATCGAAAATTTTCTTAAACCCAAATTCTCTTTCCTAATTTTGATTTTTTTTTTTTTATATATAAAATAAAACAAATCTACGGAGCTGACGAATGAATTCAAAGATAAATATCCATCCCCCCATGCCTATCTAATGCAATGTCCTCATTGTATTAAAAAGACATAAAATAGAGAGGAAAAGCGTAGAAAGCACCTGAATTGCGTGGATATCGGGTCCGCTCCGAGATGAAAATGAAAAAGAACTGTATATGTGCTGAGTTTAGTGCCTTCAGCTAGGCACACTATACAAAGAAAAGAAATGAAGAATTCACATGTGCAGGTCAGAATTAGAATAAACAGAAGAATCCTCTGACCTGTCAGCAGAGGTCCACAGATGTGGACCAGATTGTGGTGCAGACCCACTCCCCATAATCGAGAATATCTTAGGTTCTGGATAAAAATTACCCAAAACCTAAAATCAGAATGCAAGCGGGGTCGGGCCTGCGATTTGTGAGGATGCAACCCAAGGCCAAAATGTCGGGTTACAGAGAATTGAAGCTCAAAAGGATAATCGTTAAATGTGTGCTTGAGTTTGACATCCTCGAAACAAATGTCGTAAGGGTTCTGATTTGATGGTTTCAGTTTAAAAGGAACCCTTCGACTCAATCTTCCATTTCCTCCAAAATTGACTTCCCAAATCAGAATTTCCCAGCTCCTATCCTCCTCATTCGGCATATCAAATTCCATGACCTCTTGTATATTCATCACCCCGTCTGAAATCTCCAAGTCTAGATGATGTGGCAAAATCAAAATTGACTTGGGTCTAATTATCTCAGAATTAGAATCATCAATAAGCTCAACAGGGTGTAACTGATAATCAGGGCATTGAATTAATTCCTCCAGAAAATGCGATTCTGGATCCGTATCGTGTGCCCTAATAAGATCAGTTTCCTCAGTTATTGGGCTATCAAATGATCTATCAGATTCCTCAGGCCCAATCGTCTCACAAAAATCGTGATCTGAAAACTCGTGTGAGACTTCGCAACTTGAATCTTCACCATCAGGATCCGTATCAATGTATGTCCCAAAATCATTTGTCACTTTGCGTTCCAAGGAGACATACGTTTCCTCGTAACCTGGCTCAGGGATTTCAGGTGAAGAAATCAAATCATCCTTAATTGGTTGTTTTAATTCAATCTGGTCAGCTTCGTAACACGTGTTCCCCCCAACAGGTGCCTGAGCGGGTTCTGTCATTGGCTTTCCTGAAGAGAGTTCATCCTGGGAATTATTCCAAGATTGAATCAAAGCAACCACGAATCTCATCCTCAATTTCGCTAATTTCCCAAGTAGAAACTCACCCGGGTTCTTATCCTTAACATCCTGGAGCCAATCCAACAAAGACTTGTTTAAATCATCAATCATTTCAATCAGGGGCTCCAATCTCTCAATGCAAGGTATTGGCTGAACTTCTAAAGATTGAATGATATTCCTCAAGTTAGCCAGAACCTTATCTTGAACCTGATTAACCTGAACCAAATGAGTTGGTTCAGGGTTGGGTGAGTTTGACATCAATGTAGAGGAATTAACGAATTGAGATTCGTTATACCCATCCTGATAATAGGTCATTTCAGATTGTTCAAAAGATGGAGATGACCTAAAGGCAGTGAAATCAGAGGATGGGTAAGGATCAGTGTATCCTTCTTGATTGTAGATCGCATTAGGTTGTTCATGAAAGGAGGACGATCTATAATCGATGCAACTCTGAGAAGGATAGAATTGAGAATCAAAGTGTTCAGGGTTAGACCCTAAACACGGGGGTCCGGAATTGTATCCCCAATCCGAATTATCCCAACTAACTGATGGTCGATTACAATACGAGTTGGGATAATCGTCATGTTGAGGATAATTTACAACAGGAGGGAAAGAGTGGGAATGCGTGAAATATGTGGAAGGATTCATGAGACACGGGAGGAAGAAAGGTGCCCTACAATACAAACAATCAAACCTGTCCTTAAATGGGTTAGCCTACAGACCTACAGACTCTCAAAACCCGTCTTGAGATAAAGGAACGATTTGATCTACTTCTGTCTGTTCAATCCAACCAGTTAGAAGGAGGGACTGGGGAGAAGGTTCTTCCTTCGGCTTGCGCCTCCGGTTCCTAGTGTACCCCCCAGCCGCGATCGTTTGACTCTGCTCCCCTAGCTAGACATCAGATTGAACAGTAGAAACAGACTAATCGAAAATAATCTCGTTCTGAGTTCTGAAGAGCGAGTCCAATCCTTAAGGCCAACGTCTACTCTGTTTTATTTAGGGCTAGGTTTGAATGTGCTTTGGAATGTGATGGGCCCTTTAAATGGGTTGTGCCCTTAATGATTGATTGCTTTGTGTGTGCGTGCACAACCAGTGGTTTTCAAGCAAGATTATTTTTGATGTGGTGAATTTTAAGGTTCAAATCTTGCTTAGTAGCTTTTAGGATTCAACTTTAGGTGTTTTCAATCAAGTTTCATTGGCACACCAGGTTTTGCAAGCACAGGTGAAGATATTTTCCTTTAAAGTTTAAAAAGAATGTGGAGTGCCTGGTAGATCCCTAAGAGTTGAACCTAATTGGCAGCTACTAGATGAGTTGATTTTATTTGAAGTGGTGCGGCCCAATCAACTCAAACAATTGGCCTCAAATGCACCACTAAGTTAGGCACACAAAGATGGTTAACTTAGAATGATTTCTACTCTTTTATGTGTTGCTTTATGTGTACTGGTCCCACAGATCAGAACCCAGTTGAGTAGAAACAAATCAATTTGGTTAAGTGCCTTTAAATGTGGGTGTACATTGTGTATTTGTTGAAAATTACCCCACAAAATTATCTTTTTACTTTTTTTTTATATAAATGAAGGTGGAATGAATGTGAGTGAGAATCCAAACAACCAAACTATTCCTAGGATTTATGCAAACACCTAGGTTAATTGGAATTTGGATTTAATGTGGCGAATGAAATCTATGGAGGGGGAAAGAATGGGGGAGCACTTACAGTTGTCTTCAACTGCACTTTACTCCAGTCTACCGCTTGTTGATTCCTTGATGGAGGTCTCTGCAAAACAATAGACACAAGAGAAAGCTAGTTAGAAAACAAATAAAGTGCAAGAAATGCGAAGAAAAGATCGGAAATCGTTGCCTCCCCGGCAACGGCGCCAAAATGTTGAGCGCGAGGATCTACGCTAACGTGTTTGGTTTTGAAAAACCCGTCGTTGTAGTTCGAAAGCGAAGGATTCGTGTTCAACAAATAAAATTTATACCGAAATAAGAATTCCGGGTCGAACACAGGGAGGCGAACGTTTGATTTAAAAACTCCGCGTTTCTTTTTATTTTGTCACCAAGAAATTCAATTTAAACTATCTAAGTATCTACAACAAATAAAAGAGAGAGAGGGAGTAAGAGAGAGAGAAAGAATACTACACATGGAAATTAAAATGAGATGTAGAATAGACAAGAAATTAATCATAAAAGAGTTCATTCGTTACAACTAGAAAATATAAAACAATTACTCTAGAAAGCATTAAAAGAATGGAGGGAGAAATGTCCTCCTCGACGATCGCTCGGAGGACGAATAGTCTATTCTAGAAAGCAGTAAATCTATATTAGAAAGCAGTAAAATGAATAGGGAGAGAGAAATCCTCCTCGACGGTTGCTTGGAGGACGAGCCGGACGGGACGACGCCTGGACGAAGGAGAACGAAGCGGGACGAAGGAGGACGAAGCAGAAGAACGGGAACGAAGCAGCACGCCGTCGTCGTCGCGGGATCCACTTCCGAAGGGGGACGAAAATTTGGACTTTATCTCGCGAGAAGCATCCCGGGTGTGGGACAAGCTTCTCTTGAGCTTTGGAGAGGTAGAGAGGAGAAGGAAGGGATGAAAATTTCGTATGGAGGGGGTCTCCTTTTATAGTTGCAAGGAGTGGGGGCAAAATGGACATTACATCTTCAAAATAATAAATAAGGGGTCTTTAGTGACGGATAAAACCGTCGCTAAAGCCCCGCCGTCGCCGTCGCCGCCGCGCCACGCGCGCCCGCTCGGCTGGCCTGCGCGCGTAACGCAGACGCACGTCCGCGTCGTCTCAGCCGTCCGATCGCGAGATCGGACGGCTTAAAATCGCGCCTTCACCGCTGCCGTCCGCCCGCCTACGCGTACGATCGTGCGTTCACCAGAGCGTCCAATTGCGCGTCGGCGCTATCGGGCGCGCGCGGCCGTTGGATCGCGATCGTGCGGTCAATTGGAGCGCGCCCGCCCGCCTCAGAAATCGCTTGGCGAGGCTCGAACGCGCGCCAGCGCCTCGCGATAAGGCGCTGGACCGCTGCGCTGCCTCGCCCAAATGGTCGCGCGGATGCTTTTAAAACGATGCGTCCACAGCCGTTGGATTGAGATCCAACGGCGGAGAGGAGACGGTGCGCGGTCTTCACCAGACGCATGCGGCCGATTGGGCGGCTGAGATGGCACCACGTGGCGCCATCTTAGCCGTCCATCTTCTGGAAGTTGTAGATGGTGCCACGGATGTCGGATTGACTCGATTTTTGTGTCGTTGGGCTGCGATCGTCGATCCGAATTCATCCGTGTGGTCGGATTTTCCATCTGAAGTGCGGATTTACACCATCCTGGCCCTTGATCTTCTAGGGTTCCCCGGTCTCTATCTGATGCTACGGATGCCTGATTAGGGCGATCTTGGAGTCGTTGAACTCCAATCGTCGCCCTGATCATATCCATACGGTTGGATCTTTGATCCGAGGCCCCGATAAAATATTTGCCCTGTCCAAGCACATAAAAGGAGACAATTAACCTCCATTTTATTCAAACTACTCTAAATGCAAGATGATGCATGTAATGCAATATTTATATCATGAAATGCAATCCTATGCTTAAGAACATGCATAAATAGACATTTTAAGTAGTGTAAATGTGTTTACATCAGACATTTAGTCCCACCTCGGAAACTCACTGAGGAGAGCGGGCGCTTAAAGGCAAAAAGTGCCTTAAGCTGTTCGCCTCAGATCACGGGGTGAGGTCCCCTTCACCCGCCCGATTACCCGGCCTCATCCGCACTCACGCCCCGCGGACCTGGCCCGACCCGATTAGCCCGTCCTGCACTCCTCGCCCACCACCGCACGCCGGTGGGCCTGGACCCGGGCACGACCCGCGCACCCGATTAACCGGTTGCCGTGGGAGAGCTTTCCTAAGAGTGAATTCTGAGAGAGAGACGCGAGGGGAGGTTAGAGTAGGTTTTGCCCTCTGATCGAACTTTGAGTGTGCAGGCACAGGTGAAGAAGAAGAAGAGAAGGCAGGAAGAAGAAGAAGGAAGCTAGGAGACACTGTAGCAGCAGCAGTTTAAGTCGTCTGATTGGAAAATCAGACGACGTCCTGAAAGCAAAGAAGAAGAAGAAGAAAAGAAGAAACAGGACCGCAGCAAAGAAGAGAGAAGACAAGAAGAACACGAGAAGAAAATTTGAAGAAAGAAAGAGAACCAAGAAAAGAAGAAGAAGAACACAGGAAGAACAAAAGAAAGAAGATTCAAGAGCCAAAGAGAAGAGAAGACAAAGAGGAAGAAAGAAGAGAAGAAGAAGCCAAATTTCCATCTCTCTCTCTCTCTTTATTTTTGAAATAGAAATACTGTACTTCTAGAATACAACTTGCTCCCTGAGTTCGACCTCGGGAGAACTTTATTTTCCGAGTAAAAAAATATCTGTAATGATGGCAATAACTAGCTGTACTACAACGCTATTTCTTTAACAAAACCTACTCATAAGTTATCGGCCATTCATCAGTTCTGGTTAGGATAAAATTCAACTAAACCCTCTAAAATTCATGGAAAAATATCCTCTAGGGTTTAGAACCTTCAATTTGGCCTTTAGAACTTATTTTGACCTAAATAGGGGTCTCAGTCAAACATTTGCTCTAAATTGAGTTTTTGTGCAAAATGTCCAGTCAAACGTGGTCAAACCTAAAATCCAACTTCACCATTGGATTCCTTAGGTCCAAATTAGGTTTATACTAAAATTTGGACTTAAGGGAAGTTCACCTTGACATACTTTGCAAAACAGTCCAACCAAATTACTTGTATACCCCTAGCTTTTGAAAACCTTGCAGACACCCCCTATTTTCCTCGTCATTCTTTGCAATTAAGTCCCTCCGCCATTACAGTGGAGGAATCCTACTCCGGCGAGGATTCAAGGGGAATATCTCCTTGATTCCTCAGAGAACCCCTCTCAAATTTGAAAGGGAGATTCTCTGAGGAATTCCTGATCGTGTGAACCCAATTATGCACTCTGATTCTCACCCAATCTCTCATGCGAACGCATGAGAGATATGGGTATCTCTCGACCTTCCAAGTCCGGCGAGGTTTCCGTGCTTGGAAACTTGCCTTCCAAGCACAAGGCCCTCTGCCTACGACTATTTAAAGGTCCCCAGATCCTCCTGTCCATCTCAAGCTTGTTTTGGCCTGAGAATCCCCCAAAATTCCTCTTTCTCCCCTCTGGCCGAAAAGCCCACAAGCTCCGGTGACTCCTCCTCCCTCTTCTCGTCACTCTGCCACCATACCAATGGCAGAGTTGTCTCCGCCTCATTCTTCCGTGTAACGACCCGATTCCCGAGTCCCTACGAGACACGAGAACCGGACCGACTCGACTAATCCCAAGACCTAGTCGTCCAACGAGGAAGTAACCAAAAGACAGTAAAATAAACCACATTCGGCATGAATATAACTAACAGTAAGAAAGTACAGCAGTAAGGAAAGAAACTACTACAGTAGGTACCACCACAACAGCAAAACAACATTTATCATATAACATGAACTGCAGGTAAAGAAGGTATAGCGGAAACAAAAACTACTCACTAGAACAGAAACAAAAGAGGTACAAAAGGCTGTGGTAACTCTACTGGACCCTACTCGGCCCAGCGTCCTCTGCAGCCGCCGACCTTGGCTGCTCAACACCTGGTCCTGAAAAAGGTAACGAGTGTAACACGTCAGCAAAACGCTGAGTAGAGTGGCAAACTAACTAAAGGCAACAGTAGAGTGTACAGTAGCTGTTATGTTCTATTACTTCCTTTATTCACATCTTTCAATTTTTCTCACTATTTCATTTATTTCTCAGGTCCTTTACTTGATCTCGAATGTCCTCGTGGGAACGATCTTGATTGCAGTCTTTTCCAAAAGTAGAAGTAGCACGTGGTGCTCTCCTGGCCGGGAGAGTCCCCCGTGGTGATCCTACCCTCAGTCAACCACCCCAAGGTCACTGACAGACGTAACGGTGACTACGGCACACGCGATAAACGCACAGGTAGCTAGCCCGCACTGGCACGCGGTCAGTCGTTTCCGTTAACGGGTGCACCCAAAGCACAGCACGGAACCAGGGCAGAGCCCTCTCAGTAACAGGGGTCCAACCCCTCCACAGTAACCAAACCGGGGCCTTGCCCCTCCACAGTCCGCGCACCCTCGCCTGACTACCCTGGTTTGCCCTAGTGGGCCTAACAAGTCGGTGAAGGAGGCTAGCAGAACCCCGGGGCCCGTGGGGTAGCTAGTACTCTCCTAACACTACTAGCTCTCCTCGGTACTACGTACACGAGGGCCAACAAGTCGGTACAGAGCGGCCAATCCTAACCCCGGGTCCCTGGGGCGGCTGGCCCCACTCTGCACTAAACAGGTACAGGTACTTCCCTTGGTACTGCGTACCCAAGAGATAGTACAAACTACATCTCAGTTCCATTCCTTTTTCTTTCCAGGAGTTCCACTCCTAATTCCCCGTAGGGTTCCAGCTCTTTATCTCAGAACATCATATGTTTCACTTTCCAGATTCACGTTCTCAAAATCCATGATCTCAAACATGTTTCTTTATTCATAACAGGCAGCTGTTAATTCAAATTACAGGCAGCTTTATATTCCTTTCCATTTTTCCAAGACTGCAGTATTATACATTCCACTAGTTTTTCCATCCTAAGATTCATGCCACATCCTAGGATCTAGCATACAACTAGTTTTCCAGCCCTAGGATTCATGCATCACCTAGGAGCTATCATTCCATACATTTCTCATTCCTAGGATTCATGCAATGTCCTAGATTCTAGTTATGGTTCCATACTTTAACAGATTTTAAAAATAACTTAAGCCACTCTATCAGGTACAACGGGAGTAATGGGGGCGTGATCGGGAATCCCGCGTGCCTCCGCGACTCTCAAGATTGCAACTGAACGAGGTCCTATCACAAGGATCAAACACAAGGGGTGTCTCAAAACAGTGATAAAGCTACTGTAGACGGGTAGAGGAATTAATTCTGAAACGAACGCAACTCGAATCACAGAAAACGGAGCCCAAACGGGCCCTAAACGGGTCGAGAAAGACGATACTGTGCAAAATCAGACGTCTGGAACTCCTTCCAGACGTCTTAAACGGTGGATCAGAGAATTACCTGTTCAGCGTGGTTTCCCAGACGTCCAGAAGTCTTCGGGGACGTCTGTCCTATACCCCAGACGTCCGATGGTCCATACGGACGTCTGTAGGTCACTCCCGCCGTCTGGTACAACTTCCAGACGTCTGATTCGCAAAGGATGGCGAATCAGCGAACCTGCGCACAGCCAACCCCCCCTCCCTCAGTACGATCAGTCGACAAGAAGGAAGAAGAAAGCGGAAACTCACCTTTCAGACGTCTGTATGATCTTACAGACGTCGACCTTGCCGTCTGGCTATCAACCCAGACGTCTGATTCTGGAAATTTTTCCAGAATCAGAACCCTGCTCGGCCTCCGCTCGCGACGCCGCCCGCGTCGCACCTCGCGCTCCTGCTGCTCAGACCGCAGCAGGTCCCTCTCCGCGTCGCTCCGCGCCCCCTGCGCCCTCCGCCAGCCGGCCAAGCCGCTCCGGCGAGCTCGCCCTCACGGCAGAGCTCCGCCCTCGCACGCCGCACCTCCGCGCTCACTGCGGCCGCCGCTGCCGCCCTCGCGTCCGCTCGCTCTCGCGCACAGGAAGGAGAAGAAGGAGGAGACGGTGGAGACGGGAGGGGAGGCGCGCCCCTTTTAACACCGCGCGGAGAGGAGAGAGAGAAGGCGCCGCAGGCGTCTGCAGCAGCAGAAGAAAAAGAGAGAATATGCGGTCTGCGCGCTCAGGCGCGCAGGCGACTCGCGGGTGTCGACGATAACGTTTTTTTCAGACGTCTGTAAACCATCCCAAACGTCTGGCAAGACGTCTGGATGTGATCCCAGACGTCTGGTCAGACGTCTGGGCCACCTCCCAGACGTCTTAAAATACGTCCGGGGCACGCGTTCATTACAATATAACAAACTCAAAGGAAGTTTTGTCCCCGAAACTTGCGCCAACTAGGGTGCGGGAAAAAGATGTCCAAATAACCATAACAAACTCAAAGAGGACCGAAGCTGGTCCGAAAAGACGTACCCGCGAAAAGCTCCGGGTACCGCTCCCGCATTGCCGCCTCAGGCTCCCAGGTAGCCTCCTCGTACCGCTGGCTCCTCCACAAAACCTTTACCAGGGGTACTTGCTTTTGTCTCAACCTGCGGACGGCTCGGTCTAGGATCTGCACTGGCCGCTCGGGGTAGGTCAGGTCGTCGCTCACCTCGATGCTCTCGTGACTCAGTACGTGGCTGGGATCGGCTACGTACTTCCTGAGGTTGGACACGTGGAACACGTCGTGCACACCAGAAAGCTGCGGGGGAAGGGCAAGTCTGTAAGCAACGGGTCCAACCCGCTCCAGGACCTCAAAGGGCCCCACGAACCTCGGCGCGAGCTTCCCTCTCACCCCAAACCGCTGTAAGCCCTTCATGGGCGAAACACGAAGAAAGACGTGGTCCCCAACCTCGAACTGCACCTCTCTGCGTCTGCGATCTGCATAGCTCTTCTGTCTGCTCCTGACAGTGCGGAGTCGTCTGTGGATCTGCTCAACTACCTCCTGACTCTGCCGGATCAACCTGGGGCCAACCTCCCACTTGGTCCCCACCTCAACCCAACTCAAGGGTGCCGTGCATTTCCGTCCGTACAGAGCCTCGTAGGGAGCCATGCCGATGCTCGAGTGATAACTGTTGTTGAATGCAAACTCCGCCAGGGGCAGGTGCTCCTCCCAAGAGCCCCTCCAGTCTAGTACACAGGCACGCAAAAGGTCCTCAAGTGTCTGTATCGTGCGTTCCGACTGTCCGTCCGTCTGGGGGTGGTAAGCCGTGCTAAACCTCAACCTCGTCCCCAAAGCCTGCTGAAACTCAGCCCAAAACTGGGACGTAAAGCGGGTATCCCGGTCAGATACGATCTCCCGCGGAACTCCGTGTAGTCGCACCACATCACGGATATACCTCTCTGCCAACTGTGCTGGTCCCCAAGTGACTCGGATCGGCAAGAATCGCGCCGTCTTCGTCAATCTATCCACTATTACCCAGACTGCGTCGTGTCCTCGCTGGGTAACAGGTAAGCCCACCACCAAGTCCATGGTGATGCTCTCCCACTTCCACTCTGGCACTGGAAGCGGCTGAAGCGGCCCTGCAGGCCTCTGATGCTCGGCTTTCACCTGCTGGCACACTAAGCACTGCTGCACGAACTCACCCACATCCCGCTTCATCGCTCTCCACCAGAACTCGCGTCTCAAGTCATGGTACATCTTCGTGTTTCCGGGATGTATGGTGAATCTGGAACCGTGTGCCTCAGTCAGGAGCTCTCTCAACAGCTCCTCGTCTCTGGGGACGCACAACCGTCCCCTCAAGCGTAACACCTAGTCTGTGAAAGAGAAGTCCCCTGGGTCCCCTGATAATACTCTGTCGCGCAAAGACTGCAAGTACGGATCGGCCATCTGTCCCGTGATGATGCGGTCTATCAACTCTGGCTTGGTCTGCCGTGTCACCGTCACTGCCCCACAGTACCCTCGTAACTCTAGAGGTCGCCAACTGCCCACCTCCTCCAAAAGGCTCCAACTCTGTAACTGTAGACTGGCCAAGCTTGCGGGCGCCTTACGGCTCAAGGCGTCAGCCACCACATTGGCCTTTCCCGGGTGGTAGGAGATGCTGCAGCCGTAGTCCTTCAGGAGCTCCAACCAACGTCTCTGTCTCATGTTGAGCTCCTTCTGGTCAAAAAGATATCTGAGGCTCTTGTGATCTGTAAAAATCTCGAAGGTCTCACCGTACAAGTAGTGCCTCCATGTCTTCAGCGCGAAGACAACAGCTGCCAACTCTAGATCGTGGGTAGGGTAGGTATGCTCATGGGGCTTCAGTTGCCGCGAAGCGTAAGCGACCACGTGACCCCTCTGCATGAGCACACCTCCTAACCCCTGCAAGGAAGCGTCCGTGTACACAACGAACCCGCCACTACTGTCAGGGATGGTGAGCACGGGAGCCGAGGTCAACCTCTCCTTCAGCTCCAGAAAACACGCCTCACAGGCGTCTGTCCGAGCGAAAGGCACGTCCTTCCGGGTCAACTGTGTCATAGGACGCGCAATCTGTGAAAATCCTCTGATGAACCGTCTGTAGTAACCTGCCAGTCCCAGGAAACTGCGAATCTCAGTGACTGAACGCGGTCTCTCCCACCTGAGCACTGCCTCGACCTTGGCGGGGTCCACCGCCAGGCCGTCTCCAGAGATCACATGACCCAAAAAGGTCACCTCCCTCAACCAGAACTCGCACTTGCTGTATTTGGCGTACAGCCTGCGTCGTCTCAGAGTGTCCAGAACCATCCGCAAGTGCTGTCCGTGCTGCGTCCGATCTCTAGAATAGATGAGTACATCATCTATGAAAACCACCACAAACTGGTCCAAGTACGGTCTAAACACCCGGTTCATCAGGTCCATGAAAGCAGCAGGGGCATTGGTCAGCCCAAACGGCATGACCAAAAACTCGTAGTGTCCGTACCGGGTGCGGAAAGCTGTCTTGGAGACGTCGGTCTCCCTGATCCTCAACTGGTGGTATCCAGACCTCAAGTCGATCTTGGAAAACACCGTGGCACCCCGCAACTGGTCAAACAAATCGTCAATCCTCGGCAGCGGATATCTGTTCTTGATGGTGACCCTATTCAGCTGTCGGTAGTCCACACAAAGGCGTAGGGTCCCATCCTTCTTCTTCACAAACAGTACCGGGGCTCCCCAGGGAGACGCACTGGGCTGCACGAAACCTTTCTCCAAAAGGTCCTGCAACTGGGACTTGAGCTCTCGCAGCTCAAGCGGTGCCATTCTGTATGGCGCGGTGGAGATGGGGCTGGTCCCTGGTACTAGTGAGATCTCAAACTCGATCTCACGCTCGGGCGGTAGTCCTGGTAACTCGTCTGGAAACACGTCGGGGTACTCTCTGACCACCGGGATGCTCTGGTAGTCTGCCACGGGGCTGTGCTCTGCCACCACACAAGCTAGGAAGCCCTCACACCCCTGGCTCAAAAGTCTCGCCGCCCGAAGTGCCGAAATACACCTGAAACCTCCGTCCACTGGCTGCCCGTGAAACTCGAAAGAAGGCAACTCCGGAATGGAGAAGACAATCTTCCTCTCAAAACAGTCTACCAAGGCGTGGTAAGCGGACAACCAATCCATCCCCAGAATCACTCCAAAGTCCTCCATCTGGATCATAATCAGGTCAGCTGGCAGGCTATGTCCCCCGATGCTGACCTCGCAACCCGTGTACACCTCCTCAGCTACGAATAGCTGACCACTTGGACCTCTGATTACGAACAAATTCTCTAACAGTGTATAATCCTGGTCCAAACTAACTGCGAAACTGGCTGCGACAAACGAGTGCGTAGCGCCGGAAACGAAAAGTGTGTAAACGAGTCTGCCAGAAACTGAAACCATACCTGCTACCACGGATCCCGAAGCTCTGGCGTCCCTGTGTGTTAGGGCGTTGATACGCCCCTCAGCTCTAGGTGCGGACGAAGCAGCCACACTCTGCGTCGGACGGGTAGGTGCTGGCCGGTACCCTCCTCGCGACTGCTGTCCTCCTCCTCGTGCCTGGGAACCGCGGCCTCCTGCACGCCCTCCAGTGCTCTGCACGGGAAGTATCTGCTGACCTCCTGCCCTAGATGGGCAGTCCCTCCTGACGTGGCCCGGCTGGCCACACTGGTAGCAGAGGGGAACCCGACTCCCGCCCTCAGTGAGTCCCTGCTGTCGGCTAGGCGGGGGTCCGGTGCTGGCGACTGGCCCCTGTCGAGGGCCCCCAAAGGCCACTGATGGCCCTGCACAACGTGACGGCTCTCCTGCGGACGCCACATGTCTCCGTTCTCGCCGGCCCTGTGAGAAGTCTGGCTGAAAGGGCCTCTTCCGCCCGCCGTCGGTCTCTCGCGCGGATGGGTTGGTCTCCTCGTAAGTCATAGCTGCCTCTACCACCCTCGAAAACGTCGGCAGCTTCAGGGGTTTGACATACCCCCGGATCGCAGGCCGGAGCCCCTCGGTGAACCTCCAAAGGCGCTCCTCCTCAGTGGCTACCGCTGTCGCTGCAAAGCGGGACAGCTCCAAGAAACGCGTGCGGTACGCGCTCACGGTCATCGTCCCTAGGCGGAGAGTGTGGAACTCCCACCTCCTCTGGTCCTGCCATGTCTGGGGAAAGTACTGCTCGCAGAAGAGGGTGACGAACTGGTCCCACGTCGGCTCATCCCTCTCCTGTCCCCGGACCGCCTTCCACCACCGGTGTGCCGCACTCTCCAGCTGGTACGTGGCAAAGGCCACGCAGCACTCCACCGAGGGGCGAAGGGTGTCGAAGATCTTCTCCAGCTGCTCAAGCCAGTCCTCTGCCTCGGTCGGGTCCTCATCCCCCTTGAAGGAGGGGGGCTTCAGCTTCCGAAACTGTCCGAAAAGCTCGAAGTGGCGCTGTAGGGGAGGTGCTGGTGCGCCTCCAGGCGAAGGTGCCTCGTGTACAGAAGTGTCGGAGGAAGGTGGGGGCGGCAGGGGCCCATCCCCTCCCTCGTGTCCAGCGCCGCGTCCGTCGCGTGGTCCCACAGAGGACTCCCCCTCTGCAACCCCAGGAGGAGGTGCTCGGGGCGGTGGGTGGAGCTCCTCTCGTACAATATCCCGTATCAGTCTGGCGAGGTCCTGGGCCTGGATGTCAGGGAGTGGTGGCTAGTCCACCGAGACGTCAACGACAGCACGTCCACCTCGCCGACCTCGCCCTCGGCCGCGCCCGCGGCCAGTCTCGCCAGTCCCGCGACGAGGCATCTCCTGCAAGGAGACGCAAAACAAAACGGAAACGTCAAAACAGACGGTACCTAACAAAACTTCTAAGAGCTCATGTCAAGAGATATGTTGTGGTGGCTACTCTAGCTATAAACATGTGAATTGGTTATTTTCCAGTCAGTTGATTCACTTCTCGGGACGACTGTAACGAATGTGTGCCCCAGACGTATTTTAAGACGTTTGGGAGGTGGCTCAGACGTCGGACAAGACGTCTGGGATCACAACCAGACGTCTGATAAGACGTCTGGGATAGTTTCAAGACGTCTGGAAATCCGTTATTTTCGACACACGCGAGTCGCCTGCGCGCCTGAGCGCGCAGACCGCATATTCCCTCTTTTCTCTGCGGCTGCAGGTGGCCTGCCGCCTTCTCTCTCTCCTCTCCGCGCGGCGTTAAAAGGGGCGCGCCTCCCCTCCCGTCTCCACCGTCTCCTCCTTCTTCTCCTTCCTGTGCGCGAGAGCGAGCGGACGCGAGGGCGGCAGCAGCGGCCGCAGTGAGCGCGGAGGCGCGGCGTGCGAGGGCGGAGCTCTGCCGTGAGGGCGAGCTCGCCGGAGCGGCTTGGCCGGCTGACGGAGGGCGCAGGGGGCGCGGAGCGACGCGGAGAGGGACCTGCTGCGGGTTGAGCAGCAGACGAGCGAGGTGCGACGCGGGCGGCGTCGCGAGCGGAGGCCGAGCAGGGTTCTGATTCTGGAAAAATTTCCAGAATCAGACGTCTGGGTTGATAGCCAGACGGCAAGGTCGACGTCTGTAAGATCATACAGACGTCTGAAAGGTGAGTGTCCGCTTTCTTCTTCCTTCTTGTCGACTGACCGTACTGAGGGAGGGGGGGTTGGCTGTGCGCAGGTTCGCTGATTTGCCATCCTTTGCGAATCAGACGTCTGGAAGTTGTACCAGATGGCGGGAGTGACCTCCAGACGTCCGGAGTGACCATCGGACGTCTGGGATCTAGGCAGACGTCCCCGCAGACTTCTGGACGTCTGGGAAACCACGCTGAACAGGTAATTCTCTGATCCACTTTTTAAGACGTCTGGAAGGAGTTCCAGACGTCTGATTTTGCACAGTATCGTCTTTTTCGACCCGTTTAGGGTCCTTTCGGGCTTCGTTTTCCGCGATTCGAGTTGCGTTCTCTTCAGAATTAATTCCTCTACTCATCTACGGTAGCTATACACTGTTTTGATACACTCCTTGTGTTTGATCCTTGTGACAGGATCTCGTTCAGTTGCAGTCTTGAGAGTCGCGGAGGCACGCGGGATTCCCGGTCACGCCCCCATTACTCCCGTTGTACCTGGTAGAGTGGCTTAAGTTATTTTTAAAATCTGTTAAAGTATGGAACCATAACTAGAATCTAGGACATTGCATGAATCCTAGGAATGAGAAATGTATGGAATGATAGCTCCTAGGTGATGCATGAATCCTAGGGCTGGAAAACTAGTTGTATGTTAGATCCTAGGATGTGGCATGAATCTTAGGATGGAAAAACTAGTGGAATGTATAATACTGCAGTCTTGGAAAAATGGAAAGGAATATAAAGCTGCCTGTAATTTGAATTAACAGCTGCCTGTTATGAATAAAGAAACATGTTGAGATCATGGATTTTGAGAACGTGAATCTGGAAAGTGAAACATATGATGTTCTGAGATAAAGAGCTGGAACCCTACGGGGAAACTGCTGTACTTTCTTACTGTTAGTTATATTCATGCCGAATGTGGTTTATTTTACTGTCTTTTGGTTACTTCCTCGTTGGATGACTAGGTCTTGGGATTAGTCGAGTCGGTCCGGTTCTCGTGTCTCGTAGGGTTCCAGCTCTTTATCTCAGAACATCATATGTTTCACTTTCCAGATTCACGTTCTCAAAATCCATGATCTCAAACATGTTTCTTTATTCATAACAGGCAGCTGTTAATTCAAATTACAGGCAGCTTTATATTCCTTTCCATTTTTCCAAGACTGCAGTATTATACATTCCACTAGTTTTTCCATCCTAAGATTCATGCCACATCCTAGGATCTAGCATACAACTAGTTTTCCAGCCCTAGGATTCATGCATCACCTAGGAGCTATCATTCCATACATTTCTCATTCCTAGGATTCATGCAATGTCCTAGATTCTAGTTATGGTTCCATACTTTAACAGATTTTAAAAATAACTTAAGCCACTCTACCAGGTACAACGGGAGTAATGGGGGCGTGATCGGGAATCCCGCGTGCCTTCGCGACTCTCAAGACTGCAACTGAACGAGGTCCTATCACAAGGATCAAACACAAGGGGTGTCTCAAAACAGTGATATAGCTACTGTAGACGGGTAGAGGAATTAATTCTGAAACGAATGCAACTCGAATCACGGAAAATGGAGCCCAAACGGGCCCTAAACGGGTCGAGAAAGACGATACTGTGCAAAATCAGACGTCTTAAACGGTGGATCAGAGAATTACCTGTTTAGCGTGGTTTCCCAGACGTCCAGAAGTCTTCGGGGACGTTTGTCCTATACCCCAGACGTCCGATGGTCCATACGGACGTCTGTAGGTCACTCCCGCCGTCTGGTACAACTTCCAGACGTCTGATTCGCAAAGGATGGCGAATCAGCGAACCTGCGCACAGCCAACCCCCCCTCCCTCAGTACGGTCAGTCGACAAGAAGGAAGAAGAAAGCGGAAACTCACCTTTCAGACGTCTGTATGATCTTACAGACGTCGACCTTGCCGTCTGGCTATCAACCCAGACGTCTGATTCTGGAAATTTTTCCAGAATCAGAACCCTGCTCGGCCTCCGCTCGCGACGCCGCCCGCGTCGCACCTCGCGCTCCTGCTGCTCATACCGCAGCAAGTCCCTCTCCGCGTCGCTCCGCGCCCCCTGCGCCCTCTGCCAGCCGGCCAAGCCGCTCCGGCGAGCTCGCCCTCACGGCAGAGCTCTGCCCTCGCACGCCGCACCTCCGCGCTCACTGCGGCCGCCGCTGCCGCCCTCGCGTCCGCTCGCTCTCGCGCACAGGAAGGAGAAGAAGGAGGAGACGGGAGGGGAGGCGCGCCCCTTTTAACGCTGCGCGGAGAGGAGAGAGAGAAGGCGCCGCAGGCGTCTGCAGCCGCAGAAGAAAAAGAGAGAATATGCGGTCTGCGCGCTCAGGCGCGCAGGCGACTCGCGGGTGTCGACGATAACGTTTTTTTCAGACGTCTGTAAACCATCCCAGACGTCTGGCAAGACGTCTGGATGTGATCCCAGACGTCTGGTCAGACGTCTGGGCCACCTCCCAGACGTCTTAAAATACGTCCGGGGCACGCGTTCATTACATTCCGCGTCGCGCCAAACCTACGCCCGTGCCTATCTCCCTCTGGTCGTCGCTGCCTCTCTATCTCAGGGTCTTCGTCTCCAGCGACGGCATATACGCGCCATCTGCCCCTCTGCCTCCCCCTTCATCTAGCCACTCACAGATAAGTCTCCTTCCCCTACTCTTTCTTTTCCCCTTATCAATTTCTATTTTCACCCTTCGACAACCACAGACCACCACCATCGTCTCCACCTTCGATAGACCACTGGCGAGGTGCATCCACCACTCCACACACCCACACACCTTGCCAACTACCTCGGAAGCTCCGCCACCTTCCACTGATCATTTTCCCTATCTCCATCAATTGCCACACGTTCCACACACTGCCCTTGAACAAACCCATCTTCACGGTCACAGAACAACCTAGGCACGCACGCCCAGCCATCTCGCACCACACCAGCACCCGAGCCACCTTCACCGTGTCATGGCGAAGCCTTTTGAGTGTTTTGACAAGGCCATGAGGCCGTATTTGTGTTGACAGGTACAGGGGCCCTATCTGCCATTAAAGCAAGCTGAAGAAGCTTGCTATCTTCGCAAGTAGCCTCCAGGTGCCAGGAGACCAAGTCCCAGGTGCGCGGCTTTCCTCCGTGAGTAGCATCAGCACATCTATTGAAGGCCAAAGCCCCGCAGTTGCAGCAATTGAGCGCGACCCCTGCGAGTGCACGCGAGGAAGCGGGTGGGATTTTTAGTCCCACCTCAGGCGTTTTCGAGCAAGCGAAGCAGAATAAATTGTAATTGTGTTAGGGGCTTATCGCCTCCTGACACGGGGTGAGGTCCCACTCGCCCACTCTCGCCTCGTTCGCAACCCTACGCTACGCGGACCTGGCAGCCTGACCCGATAGCCTGTGCACTCGCGCACCACCCACGCTGGTGCGCCTAGTCACGGGCGCACCGACCCGAACTGTATACCCGAGCAGGCTCTGGGAGAGCGAGCCTAAGAGAGAAGAAAGAGAGGAGAGTCCGCAGGGAGGGTAGGGGTTAGGTTTTGCTCTCTAGGAGGCCGAAGCCAAGGAAGAAGAGGAAGCCTCAACAGCGGCTAAGGGTGAAGTCGCCAAGGAAGAAGAAGAAGGAAGGAAGGAGAAGGAAGTAGAAAAGCAAAGGAAGAAGAGGAAGCCTCAACAACAGCTAAGGGTGAAGTCACCAAGGAAGAAGAAGAAGGAAGAAGGAAGGAGAAGGAAGCAGAAAAGCAAAGGAAGAAGAGGGCTCAGCTGAAGTCAGAAGTAGAGAAAGAGAAAGAGAAAGAAAAAGAAGAGAAAGAAAAGAAGACAGATAAGCTAAGGCTAGCAAGCAGAGGAAAGGAAGAAGAAGAAGAGAGAAAGAAGAAGCCAACGTTAGAAGAATTAGAAGAAGAAGAGAGCTCAAGCCAGAAGCAAAGAAGAGAGAATTATCTGATTTTTACATCTATATTCATATTTTTGAGATTCTATATACATTAAAACTATTTTTATTGCTTCATAATTTGATTGATCATCATATTTTATCAAATTGAAAGTTGTGTTCTTAGTTTTTAAATCCCAATTTGCTCCCCGTGTTCGACCTCGGATTCATAGTTTTTCGAGTAATGAACTTTCATTTGTTTTTTGAAGCGATTTCAACTATACTGCGATGTAATATTTACAAACCTGATTTTGCTTTCGACTAAACAATGGGTCTCTAGTTCGTAGTGTACACGGGACCCGTGGAGACGTCAGGATCCACCGCTCGAGCCCCCATACCACCCGTATACCCTGGTAGAGTGGTCCTCTCTACTTCTGTGGTTTGAATTAGTAAAGTGCATGTTAAATTAGAAATATCTGCTTGAAACCTAGTCTATGAGATGAACCCTAGGACTGAGAATGTGAATGGTTTATTATTCAGTGCATGAATCTCGCATGATATGAAACCTGAGAATGCATGTTGTTAAATTTCATACTATGATAATTGGAATAGTTAAATGATGAGATAATCGCTTATCTTGTTGATGATGGTTTATCCTATTAATTTACGAGCTGCCTGTTGTACGAATTAAAAATCAATATGTACTAGAGATGCATGCAATGAAATGAAATAAGATGAGTACCATGCATGAACCCTACGAGGAACTAGGAAAGGAACTCAAAGTATACTGAAATGGATATCTAATGTATGATGGAACTTATTGCCTACAAGCGTGTTGGTTGACTATTCAGACTTGGGTATGGAAAGTAAGCTGGCCCTCGTGTACGTAGTACTGAGGAGGGCTACTATTACTTTTGTGTAGGGAGAGTGCTAGCCACCCTTGGGTTGGGAAACGGGGTTGGATTGGCTTCCCTACACCGACTCCTGTTAGGCCCATTAGACAAATCGGGATAGCTGGGAGAGGGTACGTAGACTGTTGAGGGGTGTGGCCCCTTTTTTGTTTTGTGCTGTACGTTAGAGCGTACCCGCTAGTGGAAATGACTAACCACGTGCCAGTGTGAGGTAGCTACCTGTGCACTTATTGCGTGTGCCCTAGTCACCGTTACGTCGCAGCCATGACCTCGAGTCGTAGATCGGGTGTTGGACTACCACGGGGTACTCTCCCGGCCAGGAGAGTGCCACGTGTGCATCCTGCATTGCTGGAAAACTGCATCAAAATCGTTCCCTTAGGGAACAAGTGGATTAAGAAATGTTGTGAACTCTTACTAGAATAACCGAATCAAAAACACATAGATGATATAAATGGAAACAGATGATAATACATAATTGGAAAATTGTATGATTAGTTGCTGCTTTCCCTTTATGTTTAATTGCATTTAAATTACGTATACATCACCTTACTCAGTGTTAGCTGACCATAGATATATGTAACCATGTTTAGGTTAAGGAGTTGAGTAGCCAGCGCTATTGGCTGCAGAGGGTGCTGGACCCAGTTGAGTCTAGCCATAGTTGTACTTTCGCTGTTTTTCATTTTAGAGGCCTCTTTTTGTTGTTAGTGAGTATCTTTAGCATGTAGTGCGTGTTTTTGTTATACCTCTAGTTGTGATGGCTATGTCTGTAATCGTATTTTTCCTCTTGTGACATGTAATACCTTTGAGATTTTTGTTCTATTTTCCATTACTGTTTATTATCTATTTTCTACATAGTTACATTATATGTGTGGTTGTGGAATGAATTGTGCATCGTTGGACGACTGGGTCTTGGGATTTAGTCGAGGTGAGCTGTTCTTGGGTTCCGTAGAGAGCCGAGATCAGGTTGTAACAGCCTTATCGGACATGATTGACGTGGTCAAATCCACCAGTTGCGAAAAATCCAAGCAATGAACTGATCATGCGCTCGAAATCTCTTCGGTTATGGAAAGATAATCCTGAAGATATCACCAACAATTTACGGTTATTGGGAATATCAGAGGGAGTGGCCCTATAAAAGGGCAATGGCTGCTCACGTTGTGGGCACATGAGAGAAAAAAGAGTACTCTTCATTTTTCTCTCTTTCTTTCATACATACTTAGTGGATACTTTAAAGGTTAGGTCTCCTCCCTAGCCATACATTCCTTTCAAGGATTGAATTGGGTTACCAACCTCTCTTTGCTATTGTGTGATTGTTCCACTCTCTTAATCGGATCCTCGTTCAACTCTAAATTCGATACAACATTGTAAGATAACTCCTATTAGGAACAAAAAAAAAGAAAGAACAAAAAAAGGAAAACCTCGTAGCCAATGAGGAAGGCATAACATAGAACCACGCCATAGAAAACTTGGCAAATCCAAAAGCTAGCTACTCCTAAATCGTAATCCTCTTGTTAACGTCCATCTTCCAATTCTCCACCAAGCATTTGGCGGTCCCCTCCCGCAAATCCCTAACCCATGAAAGATTGTGAAAAAGAGTCGAGCATCCCTACTTCACCGCCATAACCGAGCTCCCAATCTTTCTTTCCCCACCCGTCGTTCTAGACTCTTCCACCACCTCACGAACCCTCCAGACTCCACCCTCCACTATATAAACCCCCCCTTCTCCTCCTCCTCCTCCTCCCACCTTCTCCCCACTCTGCACTCGTTCGTCTCTCCTTCCCTATCCCACCACCCCCCCACCCCCGGGCCCCCGCCACCCCCACCCAAATCTCTAGGGTTTGCTTTCCCTCCTCCACCTCAACCTCCTTCCATGGCGAAGTACGGCGAGGGCGACAAGAGATGGATCGTGGAGGACCGCCCGGACGGCGCAAACGTCCACAACTGGCACTGGTCCGAGCGCAACTGCCTCGAATGGTCCCGCGCGCTCCTCTCCTCCCTCCTTCAGGACCTCACCATCCTCGACGGCGAGGGCGGCCTCGTAATTAGGACCAAGTCCCTGGACAAGCTCGAGGGCGAGGCCTACGTCAACGTCCGCAAGGGGAAGGTCATCCCGGGCTACGAGCTCTCGCTCTCCCTCTCCTGGGAGGCCCACGCAGTCCAGAATGACCAAAGTACACCCACCCTCAGGGGTACCGTGGAGGTACCCTACCTCGCCGACGAGAATGCCGGGGAGGACCCCGAGGTCAAGGTCACGGTGCGCGGCGACGACGGTCCCGCGGGCCGCCGCGTGAAGGACGCGTTCCTCGCACGCGGGAAGCTGCTCGTGCTCGAGAAACTCAGGCAGTATGTTAAGGCCATGGCCGCCGGTGGGCCTGCGAAGGATGAGCTCGAGGCGAAGAAGGTGCCCTCGAAAACACATCCCAATTCGTCGACGAATGTGGCAGCAGCGGCGGAGGCCCCCGCAAGGCCTCCTCCTCCCGAGGAGGAGAAGAAGAGGGAAGGGGGAGGGAAGAAGGGGTTCAAGACGGTGAAGATGAGGGAAAGGTTCTACTGCAGGGCGACGGATTTGTATGAGATACTGATGGATGAGAGGAGGTGGATGGGGTTCACGCGGAGCAACGCGAGGATAAGCCGGGAGGTTGGAGGCGAGTTTAGTATATTTGATGGGTCGGTGACGGGCGAGAATCTCGAGTTGAGGGAAGGGAAGCTGATCGTGCAGAGGTGGAGGTTCACCAGCTGGGCGGATGGCTTGTACTCCACGGTGAGTGATCGTTTCGCGAATTCTGTAGCAGATAGTTCGCAGTTTTCATGAAAAAGTTTGCATCTTTCTCCGAATTCCTGGAGAAAGTTTGCATCTTTCGTGAATTGCGGGAGAAAGTTTGAGTCTTCTGCGGTTTTGATGCATGTTCTGAATTGGGTTTGTGTGGATTTCGCTTGTAGGTGAGGTTGGAGTTGGATGAGCCTGAGCCTGGGGTGACAATTGTGACTCTCACGCAGACTGATGTTCCCGAGGAGGATAGGTAGGGAACTTTGCTTAATGAGCCCGTGGATTCAATGATTTTGGGGATGAATTGCTGACGGTTGTGTTTTGACTGCAGATATGGGAATGCAACAGTGGTGGAGAACACGGAGAGGGGTTGGAGGGACCTGATTTTCAACAAGATCAGGGCTGTCTTTGGGTTTGGCATCTGAGGTTGTCTGCTAAGAGACGAGAGTTCGTTCCTGCAAACCTTTGTGTTTCTCGCTTTTTGTTTAGTTCTTGGTAGCTACAAAAATATGGTTTGTATGCGAGAAGGAATGATCTGGAATGTGGTAGAAAATGTGAGGATTTTTACCATAGATTTGTCGTGAGTTAGTTACATCAGGTCTTGAAATCTTACAAGATGTTTATCTTTCTTTACTTTTTCTTTTTTAGTTTTTATTTCACGGTTCATTCTTTTGAGGGCACTCCACTTCAGTTAATGAAAATGCTGCTGGATGTATGACTATAGATTTCTCTAGAATGTTGGTTTTGTTAGTGCATTATTTTGGATTGGGCTGGTAAGACGGTGAAAAATGCAATTGCACTATACATGTCTGATGGTTTATTCTGATGAAGTAGACCATGCTTTGCTTTGATATACAAGTTTGCTAGTTTAATTAAATACTTCTTTCCCCTTTCCAAAAAAAAAAAAACTTCTTTCTTCTGTTATGAGATCTGGATGCAGCATGGAGTTAACGATCAAGGCTGAAACAAGACCATTTTCCACATGGAGTCTTTGCCTCCATTCGGTTCTTCTTGAGTTGCATTCATATGTTGCTAATAAATCCAAATAAGAAAAATTGTACTTAATGGTATATGGAGCTATTTGCATGTGGTCTAGTTTGCATGCAAATAGCTCTCAAAGTTTGAAGTAGCAGAGCCACTTCCAAGTGGTCTAGTCCGTAATGTCAATATGCTCTCTGCAGTATAACTTCTTCCTCCAAGGAATGGCCAATGTGTGAGCTCCCGATATACCCTTGAAATTTGAAATAAGCAGAGCTATTTCCAAGTGGTCTAGTTTTTAATGTGGTTGTGCTCTCTACAGCATTAATTCCTTGAAGGAATTGTCAACGCATGAGCTCCTTATGTGGAGTGGGGTAAACCTTTTTGGTCTTGGAAGTCACTTGGGCTTTGCACTTTGTTAGTCCAAGGTGGAAGTCAGAAAGGATTACGAGGTTGCTGTCTTCGTGGTTTTCAATTGTGATCGGCTATGCACTCTACCATTTGGATTCCTTTTACATAGGTTGAAGTTGAACTATATTCCTCTTTGAATAGGTAGTTTCTTTAGTAAGGAAACTTCACTGAAAGCTGAGAGCCTGAGACATAACCTTGGGAGTTTATGTTTCTGTGCAGATAGATGGTAATATCACTGCTATTGGATTACCTTGTGCAAAAGTGGAAACAAAGAGGAAAGGCTGGTATGGTTGTGGTTGCAGAAGAAATCTATCTCTGTTCTAATTTCTAGACTTCGGACGATCTTTCCTTTCTGTTTTTGTTTTCTGAGGACTTTCTCACAATCTTGATGTCTTGATGGTCCATTCCTCTAAGAGACTTGTGTTTTGCTTAAGTACAGACTCTGTTCTAATTTCTAGACTCTGGATGATCTTTCCTTTTTGTTTTTGTTTTCAGAGGACCTTCTCACAATCTTGATGTATTGATGGCCCATTCCTCTAGAGACTTGTGTTTTGCTTAACATAAAGTAGAGAATTTGGAACTTAACAACAGGTGCAAAGTGAACTGTATGTTAGCTTTCAAAAACATTATTCCGGAATCGGAGCATTTGCCCTTTGATTAAGAGTGAGTTGTCTTGAGGCTGTAGTATCTGTCTGAGCTGCATCTATGCTTATGGTGGCAATTTATCAAGTCTACTCATAAATTTCAAGTTGGAATAACACAACATTGTAATAGATAAGATGGTTGTAGGAAAATGAAATATAAAAAATTCAAATAAAATATAAAATCCCTATCTTTGGATGTCAACCGAAGTGTGACTAGTGATACTACATATTTCTTTGGCAAGATCAAGTTATTTGATCGTGAAGCATTCATGGATTGTTTTTTTTTTGTTTGAGGAAAAGGATACATTCTTTTACCTTAAGGAGCCAATAGCTATAATGCTACCAATGGAGCATCTTGTGTAAGAATGGAAACAAAGCAAAAGCTGTTATTGTTGTGATTGTAAAACCATGGAAATTCTGATTTTCATCCTTTAGACAACCTTCTCTTTTATATTTTTTATTCAAGAGGATCTTTTCACAGTCTTTGGTGCTG
This sequence comes from Thalassia testudinum, assembly GCA_037157565.1. Lineage (NCBI taxonomy): Eukaryota > Viridiplantae > Streptophyta > Magnoliopsida > Alismatales > Hydrocharitaceae > Thalassia > Thalassia testudinum. Next base: position 2,255,818 of record JAZHRO010000051.1, read on the forward strand.
ATGCCCTAATGCTTCAGAAATTTATATTCTGCCAAATATAGAGAAACTATCAATTAACGGTTGGTCTCAAAAATGATGGTAAACTTGAAGCATTATTTCTTGATGCATTTGGAGTGAATGAATAGGGTGTAGCATCTCTTTGAGATGCATTTCTACTTATTTATGTAAAATTTGAAAACAAGTGTGGTGATTTATGAAGTCTACGCATTCAAAAATTTCGGTGGAAAGTTACTAGAATGATTACAAACAAGTATTCTGCTGGAACAACAATATACATTCGATGGGAGAAAATGGGACCTGCATATTGCACTAGTTCTTTTGGTGAAGAGGGGGATGTAGATGTTGGTCATCTTTTCTTTAGATGCCTCTTTGTTGCCGTAGGGAATGCTGTTGAGATCCCATGGATGGCTGTATTCACCTTTGATGATTTTTGTAGCATCTTCAGGAATGGATTCAGCCTGCAAGAATCATTGCAGTTTAGATCCAAAAAGGAGAGAGCTGTGCCACTTGCTGTTCTTTGGGTAATTTGCTTAGAGAGACCTTTTGTTGATACTGTAGTTCTCTGTGCTTACTCTTTTTGTTGAGAGTTAGGGATCTTTTGTACTTGAGATGTAGGGTATCCTTTTTTTAAATAGTTAATAGAGTGCAGGGTTACCGTCTTCGATACTTTGAGTAGCCTCCCTTTGATCTCTCTCAAAAAAAAAGTGTGTTCAATTTTGTATTCATGATCTGACTTGATTTGGATGACTCAATTGTGATATTGACGGATGAGATCTTTTCTTGAAAGACTTTATATCCTGAGAAGTCTAATATGATCTAGTCATTTCCTTTCCTAGTATTAGAAGAGAAGGCACTGTTACTGGAAGAGGATGAGGAAATCTTTGGAAGTCTTCGCTCCAACAAATTTGGAGATAACTCTGTAGATCCAGATGAACATAATCTAATGAGCATAAGCAAAGGCAGCCTAGCCTCACCTTCTTCCAGACGAACCAAAAGTCGCAAGGCTTGGACAGGCAAGCCCAGCTCTTTGGGATGTGAAGTCTTCTGTGGTAACCAATAGGTCCTTATCTGAAATAAATATAATTGCTATAGTAAAAGCAAAATGTAGAAGTCCCTATCTCAGAATGTGGCCATAAATGTCGACATAACTGTAATTGTGATGTACATTTCCTTGGAGGAAGATTTTAGGCATTGGGTCACCGAATATGCATGGAAACTCCAAGTCCAAGCAAAGACTGGCATTGTAGGTGGGCTAAGAAGTTCACTTGTGCTAGTAATTGGAGAAGCATGACGAGTTGTAGATTTATGATAGTGAGTGCTAAATTGTCAGTTGTGAAATTCCTCTCTAGAGAGGTCTGTTACTTTTCTTGCTTGACAACATGGTAACGATGGAAAGAAAACATTTAGACTGAACTATCGAGTTTCCAGTGAAAAAAAAAAGTAAAACTGAACAAATACTTTTAATTTCTTATTGTATCTCCCAAGACCAGATTTGGACTGAACTATCTTTTTTCCATGGAAAGAAAACGTACGGATTTGTTGTTAAAATTAAACAATTTGTTTGCTCTAGTTAGCTTGAATCAACACTTCTTGACTAGAATATCGATTTCGAGATGCGGAATGTACCTTAATTGAGTTGAACTGTGTGAAATCTAAAACAGAAAATTTGACCAACCCGCTTTTACTCCCCTGCTGGCCAGATAATTTGACAAAGCTTTAGATGGGCTTAGTGGGTAAAATTAATTTTGATGATGTTATGAGAGGTGGCATCAACAAGTCAGTTTGCCATGGGTGGCATATTTGAAATCATTGATTCTAATATTGATATATGTAACAATTCTCTTGTTGTGTTGAAGATGGGAGTTGATTACATTTTGCAGACACCTCATTGTGGATGTTCAAATCTTCTATCACCCTTAGATTTATGTTAGGATCCTTCTTGTGTTTCCTCTGATACATAGGATGCACCCTTGTGGATATTTCTGTTTGGATTATTCCTTGCTGCTCTTGTGTTCCTTCTTGTTGGGAACATCTTTTAGGGATATAGCTTTTAGAGACAACTGCATGGCCACCAGATAGGTTATTCTTGCTGAAGAATTGCTTATTGATTGTAGACTTCTGTTGCTTTCATTGAATAAGAGATGATATTCTCAATTGCTCTTAGATCTTCTCAAATTTTCAGACATTTTAGGTGCAATATTGTGGCAGTATTGTCTTCCACCCAGGTATGGTGATGGAAATTGATTATGATATGTTCTTTTGGGATTGTCCCACTAGTCAATGTGTCTTGGAGTTTGGTAGAATAGACGTGTTCTTAATATCATCTCTTCAAATTATACATTCCATGGTAGTTGGCAGTGATCAACAATTGATCTATCATATAATTTCTCTATTCTCCTCATAAAATGAAAAGCTACGGGCTTGCATTATCTTATTTTTCTGGATTTTCTTATTCTTTCAGTTTCTTTAAATGACTTTTTCCATTTGACAAGGCCCCTGTTTCCTATGACATGCGTTTTAATTTGGCATATCATCTGTCCTTTTCCATATGACACTTCATGACATGTGATATGTTTATCTCACATAGAACATTCTTTTAAATTTGGCACCTTCTCATCAGGGCTGTAGCTCTTTGTTTACTCGTTTGGATTGTCTATTGGGAATCATTCAATTGTGGGCTTGGAGGTTCTGCAAATTTGGGGACTTTGGAACGCGGTGATGAAAAAGCTTGTTGTGAATTAAAAATTCCTTTGATGAAAATTTAATTTATTGGGAGTGAAATGTCCACAATGTTAGATTGCTATTTGATATTGACAAAATTGGTCCTTTTTTTCTTTCTGAGAAAGATTTAGCATGATTTAAACCATGCTCTTTTTTGTGGTAAACCAACTACATTGGTCATTAGTGCTTCTATGTGTGTTGTGTTAACTGGCTTTTGGTTGCTTTACAGCTATCAATTGGCCATTATCCATGGTCATGACCTTTATATCTGGCAACTCTCTTTGGACTGAGATCTAGACTCAAGGACCTTGGGCATTGTTGTATCACTTAGGCAACATTTGCTTTCTAGTATAAGGAGCCATATCTTATTCTTGGTTGAGATCTCTTAAGAAAACAAAAGAGAACTTGGAGTTGATGAAATCCTGGGATATCTCCTCCCAAAGTTTATTCCCATATCGAGGTGGAATACCTTTATTTGACTGATGCCACGATATCTACTCTATGCAGACTATGGCGTCCAGTTTTAAGTGTCTTCCGAGCATTAAGGTAGCATTAAAGACGAGTTTGCAATGCCTTACATCTTTCGTATCATTTTGCTCGGGTGTCTTAAGAATTGTTGCACTACAAGAAAAAACTGATGAGCTCGTTATGTAATTTAATTGTTGGTCAGTGATGGTAGCAGCGAAAAAGCAAAAAGGGAAGAGGGCTGGTGGTTGATCAGCCAAATGCCATTGTTGAAATGCAGCACAATCGTGCCTTATAAAACACATTTATGGACAAAATAAATAAGTGTAGCCACGAACCTGCTCAAATCCACAAAGAAGTGTGAATAAAGTGAGCTTTGAACACTTGGATTTAAGAGAAGGGAACACGAAATGAATAACAAAATAACTGAAATGCTACCCTTATCAAATGAAAGCTACAAGAGCTACAGAAGTGGACAAGTAAAGCGCATGTAAATATCTGCTGTTGATTGGAGTGCAACACGGGAAGAAGAATACGTCAAGGAAAGCGAAGGGCTGTGCTTGCGATTGGGCGATAAAAATCTACTCGTAACTGGAAGCAGAAAGGTTCACACGAGTGTGCTTGTCTTGCCGTTTTCACTGCCATCTTTGCAACAAGAAAGAAGTTTGAGTCCAGTGGGTAGTTTAGCTGGTGAGTAGGTTCGTATCATTTAAATGGGAATGGTAGGTTCCTATTAACTTGAGGGATAGATTGTACTTTTAATGCTTGCTCGTTTCAGGTTGGGATCTACACAACCTGTAAGGAAGTGCATGCCTTATTATCACCAAAGCTTGCAACGAAAACTAACTACCATGAGATCTGCTTATTTGAGCGGAAAATGTTGTCCGCCAAACATTTCTCAAAGTGTCAAAGGACTTGAATGTAACCGAGGAATATGTGTTTTGTTTACAAAATACGCCTTTGCTATGTGTTTACTATGTTGCATCTAAAAGACATCTATTTGGTCGTTTTGCAAGTATATTGGACAGGAGACATAGTTGTATTTCATGTAATATACCAAAAATATAGATAGGTATATGTGAGGAGTATTAGGCAAAGTTACGAGGTACTTTCATAATGTGGGTTATTCCTACATATCGAAGTGATTTTTACAGGAGATATAACTGCGATGTAGGAAGTTTAAAAGTACAATGCAAGCAGATCTAAGACATACTTGCTAACATACACTGTTGTTTCTTATATTGATGTTCATTTTAGGGTGAACAATTACTGAGTAGTTTCAGGTAATTTTGGGTGAGAGGAAAGGTCTCCTATGCCTTATGTAGGAAAATAGGTACTGTGCCAGTGCGGGAGTGGGCAGGAAGCTCTAGCAGAGATGGCATTTTTGGGCCGAAGAAACATTAGGGTTGATTTATTGTCTGTATGGGAATTTTCATCCCATTAGGCGCGAGAAATATTGTTCTTCTCCAAAGCCTTCCTTGGTGTAATTAAACATTTATAGGTTATATAGTTAAACTTATTATACCGTACATTCAAGAAAATTCACATGTAAAGTAGCTAAGTTGCAGTCATTCAGATCTGGCCAAAATAGTGACGCAAAAACCAATGCTTGTTAGGGGTGCATGTAGATTGGATCAATATGGTATTTGATTTATTTTAGTTCGATTGGATTTTTTACCACCATGATTAAATTGAATTATGAAATTCTCATTCTGTTTTAATTGAACTGAATTTTCGTCAAGATCTTAACCAAACTTGATTCCATTTCAAACCTATAAAATTTATAATATATGTAATCAAATGTAATTCATAATCCTTAAAAAATAACATTTGTATATATACACACATATATGATATATTTCATAATGATAAGTCTTAATACTCAAGGGTATGTAGTATAAAAGTTTTAAAAAAATTCTTTCTACTCCATTTGTTTCGCTAGTTCCTTTATTTTCCTATAAGCTTTATTAAGTAAATAATTCTTTGTATCTTAATCATAATTTTTAAACATTTTGTGAGATGTTAATGTCATTATACTAATAGTTTAATGAGCAAATCAATAAATTTTAAATTTCAATATTTGCATCTTACTCGAGAAACTTTGTATTAGTTAATAAGAAAATATGTAAAAAATCATGTATCACTAAAAAAATAAAAATTCATTTCAACATGAATAAATCTAAAATTTTATGGATTGAATTGAATTAATCCTTGAAATGAATTAAATAAGATTGCAAAAATTTTAATTTAAAAAGAACGGATTTGATTATAAATTTACTAAATTCCTATTTGATTCGATCCGTGTGCACCGGATGCTTGTAACTAAAGGGCTTAGCGCAACTTTGCTGTAGCTAGGCATTCATATTGTATCTCATAACTTAGAGATGACACGTAGCAATGGGTAACTTGAGATTATGGCACACTATGTAAGTAGGGCACATAAGTACGTCCTATCCATAATATATATCAACCACCGCCATATAGGTAGTTTGTCACGTCACTGTTGAGGAATTCTCTTAATGGCGTTTTCGTGATTATCAAGAACATCATGTCCGAGTTTCAGCTAGCAAGCGCTTACTTTCGTCCCGAGTTCCACCCCCTCCTTCAACCTCGCCTTCTCCACCCCTTGCCCACCTGCAGGTGCTTCCTTTCATTTGAGAGAGAGAGAGGGAGAGGACCGCTCTAGTGTGAGGAATACCATTGATGGGTGAAAAAATTGAAAAATCGATAGCTACTATAATACCCCAATGTCAAAATCATGTACAAAAACATAAATGAATAGTGATTGACGTTATCATATCAACGACTATTTATTAATATAAAGGACAGGTGACACCTGAAGTTGATACGTAGGAACGATACACACACATGATGCAGAGGTAGGGTGCATTTGATACATAAGGGACATGTAAGAAATCACAGCTCAAGAAAGCATGTCAAGCACTGGATCTAATATCTGAGAGATCCACATGAGTCCTTTTCCATGCATGAGATCTTCACCATCATTTTTTGGCAAACAAACAAACAAACAAGGGGTGTAAGGCACACTTAAGATGGCATATGTTGTGTGTGTGTGTGTGGAGGGGGGGGGCGGGGGGGGGGGGGGGGTGTGTGAAGGGGGATGGGAGCATGGGAAAGGATTTAAGAAAGGATATGAGTTTTTCCTTTTTTTCGTACTTGTGGACCACTGGTTCTTTAAATAGAGATTGGGACAAACTCATTGGAGCTTTGTTTGCCTTTCCAAAATAGAGTGAGCGCTCTTCGTCGAAGTAGTGAGATGTCAAGGCAGAACATTGGCAAATTGGAGATGAAGTCAGATGGGAAGTGATGGATTAACACACCATACATGCTACGAGTCGAGTACAAAACAATTCAATTAGATACTTTTGAGCTATTTTTTAAAGTCCCCTCACTTTCCATTTTTGCATCCATTTCCGTATTTGATTAAGACGTTGATTTATATATCTCTAAGGCTACATTTGGATCCCATATAAATGGAGGGATAACGGATAAATGTTGGCATTAGGTTGGGTTATGGAGGAAGGTCAGGGGGTTGTGGGTGAGATGGAGTTCCTGATCAAGCTTAGCGTGATGAGCACGTGAAGATGTACTGTATTAATTGCCGTAGGGACGAGGAAAGCCTATGCGCTACGATTCCTGGTGGGCATTTAATTATACGCAACGACTCAACAGAGCCCTATTACTCCCTTGAGACCCTTCCCTCTCCCTCTTACCCCTCCACACTCCTCCCCCCCTCAACCCTATCCTCTTCGAAACCCTCCTCAACGCATCTCTTGCAAACCCTAGCCACCAGCCCTCCTAGCAAGAGGAATAAATATTGACATTCACCCTTCGTAGGTTGGAGGACGTTAGTGATTGACAATCATAATTTGTAGGCTCAGTAGTGTAGGTGCTTCACTTCAATAGTGAAGTTTCAATTTGAATCACGTGTGTAGCTTTCTCCCCTTGTGCCTTCTTCCTATTCCACTTTTGACCACTCATAGCGAGGTGCCTTAGGAGGTCCTTGATCACTAGGTTGAAGGGTTCCTCATCCCATGCCTTTACACCCCTGTCCCTCCTGTTACAACTTGAGCCCCCACCCTAGTAGAGACCTGAGCTAATTTCCTAAGCTTCCAAGATCTAGCCGTTCAACGTATAAACATAAAACAACATTCATATTTACATCACATATACAATAAAAGAAGCAACAAACTGAACTGAATGATACCAAAAGAAATCAATCATAGCTATCATCATCCATGAATAGAGAACTAGAGAAGACAATACTAATGAACATTACGGAAAGTACTAAAAGGAAAAACAAAATTGAAATAATTATCACTACTAACTGATCTTACCGACCATCTAGGGTGCTGCACTCGAACTAGCACCGTCATCTCCTATAGTCATAGGATCTAGTTGTAGCTTATCAAAACCTAAGTGTGGCACCTTGGATCCACTAATCCGTGGTACCCAAGCTAACCTTTGATTCACTTGCACCTGTACATATTCACGTACATCCATACCATAATGAACGTAGCATCCACAAAAGCAAAATAAATTGTGGAAACGGGCTAGGTAGAAAGAAACTAGAGGAACAGTGATTCATCACATCATATCTGCACCAGTGATAGCAACAACAACATTAACAAGTACAATCACCCATTTCACGTATCCCTACACACACACACACACATCAATAGGGTCACATAACTATGAGCTACATAATATCGAGTTAGTCTACTGGCCACCAAAACAATGGAAAGAGTATCGCCATTAGTTGCCACACCTAGGCCAATTGGTAAAATTCTAGTAGGTTGATGTTGTCATGGAGAATGCCCATGATTTGCCGAAGACATACCCGTATAAGCTCCTCCCGGTCGTTGTTGTCAACATGGCCTACGCCTGTTTGGGCACGGGAATGAAGATTCATGCCAATCAAAGCCTCTCTCTCAACAAGTGGGCCCGCCTCTCGATAGCCTGAATGCATAGCTGATGTGGCATCCTCAATGCTGGCATTTCCTGAAAACCAAAACAAAAAGTAGGGGTGAGCCAAGTGGCTAAGTAGGGATACATCTATCCATGTGTGTGTGTACTAGAGTGTAGTGTGAGCACCTAGGTTCGCTCTACCATGTGTGATTCACTCCCTTGTGTAGGGCTACCTTGGCCCTTTTTGACCATACACCAAGACTTGAGACCAACTTCTTAATTGCCATTGTGTCGACCCTCCAATCGACCATGCGAATCAAGTTCGCTTCATAGGGATTCGAGACTAATTTGAGTTGCACATTTTCTTCCCCTGGTTTTGGGGTTTAGGCAACCATAGCCTTCGATAGCCTACACCATTAGCTTCGAGTCCAAAAATCGCCTGAGGTACCCATGACTAGTTTCATTGCATTACCAGTATAGGTGGACGCCTAACTCCTCAACCTTGGGTGACTTCATTCACTTAGAGGGACGTCATCGGGTAACACCACTGTTTACCCATCCAGTGCTCTATCGAGTAGCTATCCGCCTTGAGGAATTGGCCTACGATCTGACGCACTCACCAGCCACTCGGCCTTAGTTTTTTGGGCTCCAACCCCTTCTCATTATTGTCCCATGTTACTCTCATCAATAGTCCTAGCATTTCCCTCCTCATGGGAAATTCAATTGGGTCTATGATCTTGTGTGTTTGTCCGATGATCCTTTGGTGGACTGCCTCTCCGAGTACTCAATCTTGAGTCCCTAATGATATTCCACCTCTACCACAAATTGGCAATTGGAACACCTTGACTTGGAATGAAAATATTAGATGTCTGATAATATAGTCAGATGTTTGATCATAGCCCATCAGACGTTAACCTATGCAACATCAAAATCGCCTTCCTTGACCCTTGGTTCCTGGATGTCTACTCATCAATTAGACATTCAAGAACAACCACTCGATGTCTGATATAGTTGGTCAGACGTCTAACCTGAAAAAGATAAGACATCCACCTTATCAATCGAACGTCCCCCAATGGCATGCTATGAATTGACTCGAAACCCCCTGCCATCAGACATCCAGACTCATGTCAGGACATCTAGAGACCTATCCAAACATCTGACAGTTATGTTAGATGACCGATGGCACATATTTTACGGTGAAAATATGCTCGTTGCAAGGTACATTTGGTCTAGCCATCAAACGTCCCCTAATCTCAATATCAAATGTATAATCACAAAATTGGATGGCCGATCTAGAACTAGTACGGTCTTGGAGAAAAATTTCCCTCCAGTTGGATGTTCAATTTTACCATTGGTTGTCTAATGAAAAATTTAGACGTCTCCTGGGAGCATTTGTGCACACTATCGGTCTATAAAGAGATTTGAACAATTTCTCATCTCCTGGGGACCCAGGGCAGCCCATCTACATTACCTCAGACTTGCGCATATGGTCCCCAATCCCTAATAGGACCTTCCTAGTACCTCAAGTTGAAATTCCAACTGGGTTTTCTCAATGAGCCTTGAAGCTCTAAGGTGGTGGTGCCCCTTGCACCCCACCACCCATTCCATTTATCTCTGAGGAGAACCCTATGCAGCCTTGACATCCTACCATGGGAATACCTCTCAACACATTCGCAACAATCAAGAACAAATGTCCTACCTCTATTTAGATGGTGCTGATTGTTGCTATTGCTTTCCTTCTCTTGAAGTAGTTGCAGTTATCTACCCCTTGTAGTAGAACATACACAAAACCCCAAATCAAAGGAAGCTCAAGTCAAGCCCCTAACTCTCTTCTTGACATAATACATGGGTCTGATCACTCCAATCTTTCCCCAAAACACACATGCAAGGTGATATCTTCACCTTGCCATCAACCCAATAACAAGGGTCTTACCTAATTGTTGAGGCCCGAGGAGGAGCCAATGAGTGTTTCTTCTCTTCTCCAACTCCTAGAACTTCTCTTCCCCTCTTCAATCTCCTTCGCAACATCAAATGTAGAGATGTACTCTACTCCTATTGTTGAATCGATCATGGTGTCTTAGTTGTTGCTTGTTCAGCTCACGGAACCACTCTTCAATAAGAAAATGAACCATGACATAAACTTTCTATCATCGATGTCTAATTAAAAGTCAGAGTCAGTGTACCCCAACACCAAGAGATCTCCTTCTCCAAAAACTAGGCAATAGCCTTTTGTCCTCCTCAAGTACTTCAAAATGTTCTTGACAACAGTCCAATGTTCCTATCCTGGGTTAGACTAATAACGACTTGCCACTCTCACTATATAACGAATGTTTGTTCATGTGCACAACATGACATACCTCAGACTGCTTACTGCAAAAGCATATGGACATCCACCCATGGCTTTCTTCTCAACCATTTAGGGTGACACTCTCTTCAATAAGGAAATCCCACGTATGATGGGGAGAAAGCCCTTCTTGGAGTTATCCATGTGGAGTCTCTCCAAGACATTGCTGATGTATCCTTACTGTGATAATCCCAATATCCTCTTTTCTTTGTTTCTGAACATCTTCAAAACCAAGATATAAGAAGCTTCCTTGAGATCCTTCATCTCGAAGTTTTGGGATAACTACAACTTAACACTGGATAGCATCCCTATGTCATTCCCCATGAGTAGGATGTCTTCCACGTATAGCACCAGAAATGTGATAGCACTCCCAGTAGCCTTCTTTTAGACACAAGGTTCATCTTGATTTTGATGAAACCCATAACTTTTTATGGTTTCATCAAAACAGATGTTTCAACTATGAGAAGCTTACTTGAAATGTGATAGCACTCCCAGTAGCCTTCTTTTAGACACAAGGTTCATCTTGATTTTGATGAAACCCATAACTTTTTATGGTTTCATCAAAACAGATGTTTCAACTATGAGAAGCCTACTTGAGTTCATAAATGGATCTCTTCAGCTTGCATACCTTTCTTTCCCCACCACCTGCTTGGAAACCCTCAGGTTGCTTCATATTGATGTCTTCCTCAAGGAATTCATTGAGAGAAGTTGTCTTGACATCCATCTACCATATGTCATAGTCATGGTACACAACTATGGGTAGCGATATCCAAATGGATTTAAGAAAGGCGACAGGAGAGAAGGTTTCCTTATAGTCAACCCCTTCCTTCTAGGTGCAACCCTTAGCCACAAGCCATGCTTTGAAGGTTTCTACATTCCCATTGAATCCCCTGTTTCTCTTGAAGATCCATTTACACCCAATGAGTTTTACCCCATCAAGAGGATCTACTAGGATCCACATACCATTCTTATGCATGGAATCTATCTCAAACTGCATTGCTATCCTCCACCTGTCCATGTCATGATCTTTTATTGCCTCATCATATATGGCAGGATTGGTCTTAAACTCTTTTAAGACGTGGAATTATTATCTTTTAAGTGGATGCATCACTCTAAAACTCCTAGGTGAAATGGGAGTATCACTATTTTCCAGTTCATCACTTTCTTTTGGGTCAGGGATTTCATTAGTCTCATAAAACTCAATGAGTTCCCTTACTTCATTCTTATATTGACCTTCCAGAAATCCTTTTTTTAAGAATCTATCATTTCTAGATATGAATATCCTTTGGGTCTCAGGGTCATAAAACAAATAGCCTATGCCTATCCTTCGAATACCCAATGAAGTAGCACTTGCTAATGCATGATTGTTTAGTCGAAGCGAGATCAATGTTTTAAAGGATGTAATCGTCGTAGCAAGTCAAAATCACTCGAAAACAGATAAAATTTATAACTCAGAATCTACAATGGAGTTCGAGGTCAAACACAGGGAGTAAATGTGGAATTTACAACATTAATTGCATTCAGAATCAATGAGCATAATTAATTAAGCATTCAAATAGATATTCAATGAATAATAACCTGTCACATTAGTTATTCAATGAAATCTAATGTATCTAGAGATAAAAAGAATGGAGAGAATCTAAAAAGTAGTGATTTGAATCACCAATTTAATCCTCTAATTAAGCATGCATCTCATAATCAATATTAATTATAGTACTTAAATAATGCAACAGTAATTCTCAAATAATACTCAATCAGATGACAGATTTATCAATCAAATGACTTAAGTGTGTCAGGCACAAGGCTTCTCAAAGCCTTTCTCTTCTTCACTTCAGCTTCTCTTCTTTCTTCTTCTTTCCTTTAGCATGAGCCTTCTCTTTTCTTTAAGGCTTTCTCCAAGCCTTCTTTCCTTCTCCTTCACAGAGCCTAAGTATTAGGCATTTTAGCACAAGGCACGCACCCGAAGTAGAACCTCAGAGAGAAAAACCCTACCCCACTCTTTTACAAATTCCTCCTCTTTCTTCTCTCTCAGACCTAGACCAAGCACATATTTGGATCCAAATACTTGGGTATTCGGGTCTCAAACAGTGTCCAGGCCTGCGTGCGTGGGTCGCAGGCGAGGAGTGAAGTAGGTCGGGTAATCGGTTGAGTGGGTAATGAGGGACTCGACCCCTCAGTACTTGGGCGAATAGCTCAAAGCACAAAAACACTTTATGTGCTGTTGTTGCTTTGGAATCCTACGATGTGGACTAAGGCATCTGTCTTCTTCGCGCAAAGCTGCAGTGGAGGTCTCGTTCAATTAGCACACGGCCGCAGCTGGAGCCTCTGATTCAGGACCTGGGCGTGGACCTGGAGCCAAGCCACAACACCTGGGAGTGTTGGCAAGGCATGTAGTGGTCAGAGGACTGCGAATGAAGGCGGAGATGGAGGCGGCGGCGACGGAGAACGGTGAAGACGTGAAACAATGAATAAGGCCTCACGACCACATTAGAATACCTCAGGATGATCGCCAAAGCACAGCGAAGGTGGTCGTGGTGTTTGTGTGGAGCTTGGTGGTGCGTGGGGGTCTGCGGAGGTCGGAGATGATGTTGCGAAGGTGTGGTGATCGGTGGAGCGGTTGGTGCTCGCGTGGACATGGTGGAGGTATAGGAAGTGTTGGTGAGCCAATCAGTAGTCTGTGGTGGTGTGTAGGATTCACCAGAGTTGTGGTCAGAGAGGAGGAAGATGACAGCTGGACGGCGTATCGGTGGTCGAGTTGAGTGATAAAGGAGAGGGAAAAAAATAGAGGGAAAGGGAAACCTCACTAACCTAATCTAATCGGATGAAAGGGGAGGAAGACATCGGGTATGGTATGGCCAACGCCGTGGAAGGTGAAGTCTCCGTTAGGGAGAACGGTGAGGAAGACGGTAGAAGGTGGCGCCTGCTGGTATTGTGATATGCGGAGGAGCTTGAGGAAGAAGAATCGACCGACTATAGTCTGTGGCGGCCGGAGAAGAATGTGGACGGAGAAGCTTGCCGGAGGTTGCGGAGAGTTCGGCTGGAGAGAGAGGAAGAAGTGAGATTTCCGTTCCAAACCAACCTAAGCAGGTGAGGTTGTCTCAGGGGATCTTTTATAGGCCTCAGGGGGTCATTCCAAGCTTGGAAGCTCGAGGATTTCATGCTTGTGGGATACCCACATCTTCCATACATTCGCATGGAAGATTGGGAAGGAAATAGGATTCATGGCCGATCTCATGTGGAAGAGAATTCTTCAAGGAATCTTTTTTTCAATTTTAAGACTGATTGATTGGGAATCGAGTGAGAAAATCTCGCTCAAATCTCAATGGTGAGATGCAGCTCACTCCTAATGGTGGCAGAGACTTAAATATGAAGATGACGAAAAGCTTAGGGACCTGATTGCAAATAATTCAAAAGTTAAGGGTGAATGTGAGAGAAAAAGAGTCTTAACTGGACTGAAATGCAAACTAGGTCAAGATGATATCTGATTGGGTCCAAAATTTGACACAAACCTAATTTTGACCCAAGGAATCTGATGGTGAAGTCGGATTTTGGTTTTGATCAAGTTTGACTGGGTAATTTATATAGAAAATCAAATTAGGGTAACTTCTTTCTAAGACTCTAGTTTAGGTCAAAATGGGTTCCAATGGCCAAATCAAGGGTACCAAATCTTATGGAATATTTTTCTATGATTTTTGGAAGGTTTAGATGGTATTTATTCTGACCAGAACTTCTGTTATTTAAGCAGGTTTGAAATTAGGATTTCAGGTGCTGTTTTGACTCTCAAAATGTGCGAAAATCTATTTATGTTTGCACAGACCCTCTTATTAGTCATTATTTGACCTTAGATTAACCCCTTGGGAACCCCATGATTATTCTGCATTCATGATCTTCTGTTAAAACTGCAGATTTAACCCTTATTTAATGCACTCTTCTCAGAATGGATATGCAGTAAACTATGACTCTCTGGCGGTTATGTAGGAGCAGTTGTCAATTGATTATGACTAATTAAAGCTAGTTATGACTGATGATGATGTTATCATCATACCCCCATGCCTAACTTTTGCTAGTCCCTTAGCAAAATCTTATGAAAAAAACTAGAGTTATAGACCATGCAATGATGTTCAGAGTCTGATTCTTATTACTTTTTAAAAATTAGGTCAGAATGCTAATAGTAGGCCTAGAGGTACTCAAGTATCAATCAAGATCCAGACTTGACCAGCTTCAACCTCAGTCTGCCGCGAAGGTTTCTACGACCTGCAAAGACTACCCAGAGGTTCGTTGAACCCGACGGTTAAAGCACCCGTGCGTAGAGTATAGCATGTCTAGGTTCAGTTTGCCAGTGCACTTTTTTGTAAGAGAAAGGGATAGAAGTAGATTTTTCATTTGGAGAGTTTTCTCTCTTTTCTATTTAGATTTCCCTAGATCCAGCCTCGAATTGGCCCTAAACACGGCCTGTATCAGATTCCTTGTCCCCAACATCAATCCTCCAAGGGTCCCTGGCTTTCGATGCTTCAGGATAGCACCACCCATGGCAACCCCCAGAACCCTGGCTTTCGACACTTCGAGATAGTGCTGCCCATGGCGTTCTGTAGCTAAATTTAGGTCCTGGCAATCGACATTTTGAGAATCTCGCCCATGACACCTGAACCAGCACAAGGTGCTTACATGCCCTCGATAGGATATTTAGATATCCTAAGAGACAAGCACTGAGGAGACGATATGTTATTACACATCTTCGAGGGGAATTTTCCACCTCTCTGTGCTGGGAACTCGTCCAATCAACTTATGTTGTCTAGCCGCTCCTAAGCTTAGATCTTTGAGATGGTTTTTTTCAGAACAGAATATTTTGGCAGATTTTTTATTTATTAAGTGCACTGAACCAGACTAAGTGTGTGATTTTGGGTGCTTCGGTTACCAAGTCTTGCAAACCAAAGGGTAGGCAATAGGGTCGAATAATCCCTAAGCATTGGACCTAATACATCAGCTTCACACTTTCCTCAACCTCTTGAGGACTAATCCAGATCTTAACATATACGTGAATGTTTAAGCCCTAAAACAAGCCCAAGAGACTTAAGATCAGCACTCATACTAATCTCTTTGTATTTTTGTCTTTTTAGGACTTAATTTTTCTTTTCTTTTTGATTAGGTCTAGAACTTAAGTAATCTCCATAATTCAGTGCTAATGGCTATCAAATTTGTTCTTAAATGTTGCTTCTTTTTGACATTTGAATTCTTTTCCTCTTTTTCTCCTCATGAATGATATGCAAGCAAATCTCAAAATTTTCCTCCCCTTTTCCATTTTTTTGTTCTTTTTCAATTTTTTATTTTTTTTTATTTTTGAATATGTATATTATTCTTGTGAGAATCCCTCAGAGAATTAAACTTCCATCTGTTTGCACTTTAACACCCCCCTATGCCTAAGTTTTGCAATGTCCTCATTGTAAATCGGAGGATATGAAATCAGCTTGGTTCAAGGATTAGAACAGGAACAAAGGATGGGTGAATGGGTAGATATAACTATTGCGAATGATTTCATGCTTTGACACAAGTACCAAAGGTGGAGTTGACTGTTCTAAAACTGAACTCAGAAGTGCAATAAGAGTGTAGCTCAAAAGATGATCAGAAGGGTCTCAGGTTTTTGGAATGACGTGTTTCCTCCCGTTAAGCGCTAAATTTAATGCCTTCAGCTGAGCAAAAAATGGTCAAGGAGAAGGGGTGGTCAAATCAAAAGAGTTTTGTAAAGCAAGCACCTTGTTCAATAGCTTGGTTGGATCTACAGGCTGATGATGTAGCCCAGACCCAATCAGTCTGGTGGGTTGATGGATGTGAATCAGAAGATGTGGAGCCCACCAGATACTTTGAGGCTCAAATGGATGTGAAAATGAGAATCTGGGGTTTGGCTGAGTTGATTCAGCCTGGTTAGGGTAGGGATCCTCAAAAGAAAATGGATCTGAAAAGGATATGGGAAACCTACTGGTAGGATCAAAAAAGGATAGGAAGTGATTATCGATCTGATCCATGTCTGAAACTCGATCAAAAGATGGTGTAGAATCATATGCAACCTGTTAATCAACTAGATAGGAGTTTAAGCACACTCCTAAATAGTTCAATCAATAGATAAAATTTATTACTTAGAATCTAAGTTGAAGTTCGAGGTTGAACACAGGGAGCAAATATGGAATTCACATGTTAATCTTTATTGCATATAAATGAGCACCATAATCAAAGCGCAAAAGAGATATTCAATGAATAATATCTACTCAAATCGACATTCAATTATAAGCATGAATATTTCAATAGATCATAATGATAAAAAGAAATCTAAGATAAAATAATGGTGATTTACATCACCAATTATTAGCCTTAATTAAGCATTTATTAACTATTCCAATATTTGAATAGTATCAACCAGAAATGCCAAGTTAGATAAATGGTTACAATATCTTTAGATGACAAAGCATTCCATCAGATGACTTAAATGCGGCCCTGCTACAGTGCTCTTTAGAGCCTTTTCCTTTTGCTTCTTCTCTTCTTCTGCTTTCCTTCTTCACTTCTCTTCTTCTTCAGCTTTCCCTCTTCACTTCTCGAGCCTTCTCCTTCTTTCAAGCCTCTTCTTCTTTAGAGCCTTCCCTCTTCTTCTCATAGCTAAGTGTTAGCCTTTCAGCACATAGCACAGGAGACTAAGCTTTAGAGAGAAAAACCCCCTGCTCTCTCACAAATTCCTCCTTTCCTTCTCTCTCAGACCGAAGGTCATAATCGGATCCATATAGTTGGGTATTGGGTCTCAAACAATGTCTAGGCCTGCGTGCATGGGTTGTAGGCGAGGAGTGGCATAGGCAGGTTAACGGGTATGTGCAGGGGTGTGAGGGACCCGACCCCTCAAGTGTCTTGGCGAAGAAGCTAAGGCACGAAAACAATTTATCCACTGCAAAGTGCTTGCATCCCCACGATGTGGGACTATCTGCTGGACTTCTCTTCACACAGCAACAGTGTCTGATGCTTCGCCAATTGGGTGAGCTGCAGGTTCTGGGTCTTTAATTGAAGGACTTGCGCGTGAACCTGGAAGTGATGTGCATGGCTTGTAAGTAGAATTGAGGGCGATTGCGGTTGGAGAACTGCATTCGTGGTCGAAGACGATGGCGGCGGTGGAGGACGACGGCATATACCTGAAATGCAAAGAACGACCTCTCGACCACATTAAATCACTTCAGGAGCTTCGCACAAATGCGACAAGGGCATTGGTGGCGATGGTGTGTTGTAGAGATGCGTATGTGAGTGTGGCGAAGGCAGAAAAGGTTGCGTGAAGGTGGGTTGATCGATAGGGAGTTTGGGTGGACGAAAGAGTGAAATAGGAGAGGACTTTTGGTCGAAGGCGTACGGTGGAGCTTTTGGAGTTGACAGCGAGGCGTTTGGTGGATTGTGGAGGTGTGAAGGCCTCGCCGGAGATGTGTACAGAGAGGAGGAAGATGATGGCGTGCGATGGCGTTGGTGGTCAGATTGAGGGATAAAGGAGATGACAAGGAAGTAGAGGGAGAAAGGAACCTATCTAACCTAAACTAATTGGATGAAAAGGGGATGATTCCCATGCCGGTGTGATGGCTGGACGTGGGGAAGACGAATTCTCCAGTGGGAGAAACGACGACGACGAGGGGAGGTAGGCGACGCTTGCTGGTTTTACGACGCGTGGAGGAATTTGAGGAAGATGGTACCACTGCTTATTGTACGTGGCGGACGACGATGAGATTAGATCAGGAGGGTTGTTGGAGCTTGTGGAGAATCTAGCCGGAGAGAAGGGAAGGAGGGAATTCGTCCGAAGCCAAGCTAAGGAGCACGGAAATGCAATGTGGGTAATCTTATAGGGTTCAAGGGGTCGTTCCAAGCTTGAAGCTTTCGCGACATAGGAAACCCATGAATTCAAATTATTCACATCAGCTTTTGGGAAAGAATTAGAGCCCAAGATGCAGCTTAAATGGAAGAGGATCTTCTTAGGAGTTCCCTTTCCAATTTTGGAAGGGTTTAAGCGTGAAATCAGGGAGAAATCCAAAATGGAAGATCGGTGCTTCAATGTGTTCAGATGCAATGGCAACAGGGGCTTCTTGGTGAAGGTGATGACAAAGTTAGGGGGGTCTTTGCAATAGATTTTGAAAGCTGAGGGGTTATCTGAGAGAAAAAGAGTCAGATTGGATCTAACTAGATCAAGATGATCTCTGATTGGGTTCAAATTTTGGTATAAACCTAATTTAAATCCAAGGAATCTAATGGTGAAGTCAGATTTTGGTTTTGACCAAGTTTGACTGGGTAATTGATGTAGAAACCCAAATTAGGGCAACTTCCTGTTTAAGACTATTTTAGGTCAAAATAGGTTCAGATGGTCAAATCAAGGATACCAAGCCTCATAGAATATTTTTCTATGATTTTTAAAAGGTTTAAGTGAATTTTATTATGACCAGAACCTCTGTTAACTAAGCGGGTTTGAAATTAGGGTTTCCAGTGTCCATTAATTCTTGGAATGCGCAGGAACCCGTTTTTGTTTGTACGGACCCTTTTATTAGTCATTAGTGCTCATTTGACCTTCATTTAACCCCTGGGAAATCCCGTGATTGTTCTGCATTTATGATATGTTAGAATTGTAGATTTAACCCTATTTTAATGCATTCTTTTCAGAAAGTATATGCAATGAATTATGATTCTCTGGTAGTTATGTAGGAGCAGTTGTCTCTTAATTGTGACTAATTAAAGCTAGTTATGGCTGATGATAATGTTATCATCACAACCGGATCAAAGAGAGGTGAATCAGAGTAAAAGTTGATTTCAGTGGCAGGTCGGGGTTGAGAACGGGTTTTGGAAGGCTCTGTATGTGGGTCAGAAGAAGTGACTTCTATGAGATCTGTGTGTTGAGAGTTCCTCTAGAAAAGATTCGAAGGTAGGTTCATTTAGAGGGTCCTCATGATGCTCGTCAAAATCAAAGGTAAATGCCTAGAGAGCGCTTATAAGATCATGGAAATCTGAGTCAATAAAAGATTTGAATTCTAGATTGCACACTCTCGGCACTTACTGTTTCTGATTCCTGCAGATCATAAAAGAATGATTCCATCTTAATGGAACATGATTTTGAATCAATGATCTTGGGATCAGGGACCTCAGAATTAGAGTCAAAGAATGGATCATGGATATTGAGGTCGTAAAGTATTTCATAATCGTCAGGAAACACTTGTGAAGACATGTTCTGTTTTGAGCCTTTTAAGACATCTGGACTATCAGTCAGACGTCTGGTAAGATGTCTGGAACCCTTCCCAGATGTCTGGAAATTGAAAAACCTGTACGTCCGATTGCTTTCTGTGCACAGACAGCGCACAGTTCTCTTCTCTTCCCTTCTTTTCTCCCCCTCACCGAACCCTACCCCACCGCCTATATAAGTGCCCCCTTCCTCCCCTCACCACTCCATCACCACCACCTTACTTCCTCTCCATTGCCGTGAGAGAGACAAGCGAGAGAGAGGGAGCAAGAGCGAGGAGGAGGAGCGACGTGAAGAGAGGAGGAGGAGGTTGAGCTCGCAAGCTTCGTGGGAGCTCGCCGAAGTGTGCACGGTCGCCGCAGCACGTGCAGGAGGATGAGAGTGTCGGGGAATCATCCCCAACTTCCTGCTGCGGCCGGA
This sequence comes from Thalassia testudinum, assembly GCA_037157565.1. Classification (NCBI taxonomy): domain Eukaryota; kingdom Viridiplantae; phylum Streptophyta; class Magnoliopsida; order Alismatales; family Hydrocharitaceae; genus Thalassia; species Thalassia testudinum. The sequence goes on from JAZHRO010000051.1 coordinate 2,275,932, forward strand.
GCTACAGCCGAGAGGGAGAAGCCGTGGTGAAGCGCGGTGAGAGGAGCGAAAGCTCGTTCTGATACTAGAATTTTTCCATTATCAGACGTTTGGGGTGCCTTCCAGATGACTGGTTGGACATCTGGTGACGACACTGGACGTCTGAAAGTAGGTATTCGCGAAGGTACGTCATTTCCGCGGCTGCGGCCATGCAGGCCGCACCGCAGTAGGATTTGTTTGGCTAAATAAGGATGTGCTGCTCTATTGTGCGCAGGAGCAGCTTTGAGAAGGTGCGTGACACTCCCTCCCACGCGTTTCGGACATCTGGATTGCTTAATAGATGATTGGAGGCACTTCCAGATGACTGGAGGATAGGTCAGACGTCTGGAGCTGAGTCCAGATGGTCAAGTAGGAGTCCTAGACGTCTGAGGTCGACGCAGGAACTTGAGGTGAGACTCTGGTGACTTTTAAGACGTCTGGACTTAGTTTCAGACGTCTGATTTGGTTATGCAGTTCTGTTTTTGACCAGTTTAGGGTTCGTTTGGAGTTCGTTTTATGCAAACGAGATATCTGTGGTTCCCTTGTGAGTTCCTCTACATGGTAGAAATCCTTATATACTATTTTGAACGTTCCGTTGTGGTATGTTCCTTGATATAGGTCTTTGACATGTCGCGTATCTGGGGCTTGCAGAGGCACGTGAGTCTGCCGTTCGAGCCCCCAGTACTCCCAGATTGTCTAGCAGAGTGGTTTCCCCCTGTTCTACTTATAAAATATGAATGCATCTATGAAATTAGATAATTAGAATCCTAGGATGTGGCATGAATCCTAGGACGAGAAATGGTTGCACTGTTTGTATGCGTGTTTGAGATTGCAATCATAGATGAATGAGCTGAATTGTAAACAACTACCTGTTAATAAATACGAGCTGCCTGTTAGAATATGAAATGCTTGAGATAACTAAACAGTCACCTGTGATATCACTTGTTGCATATGATAAATTATGGGAATATGAGCTGCATGTGTATAATACGAGAACAGAATTGTGAATGATGAAATCTGGTATGGAATAATATGGTGGATATGAGCATGAACCCTATGAGGAGTTAGGAGTAGAGCTCTTATGGATGAATGGAAAGATCTGGAAATGTGAGTGGGAAATGTGCTGGCCCTTGAATACGTGATACCAAGGAGAGTGACTGTCCCCTGTTTAGTGTAGAGCGAAGCTAGCCGCCCTTGGGTTGGGACCTGGGGATAGGATTGGCCACTCTACACCGACTTCTATTGGCCCTCGCGTATACTGTACCGGGGAGAGCTACTAGTGTAGAGAGGGAGCTTGCCATCCCACGGGACTCGGGGTTCAGCTAGCCACCCTACATTGACTTGTTAGGCCACTGGGCAAACCGGGGTAGTCAGACGAGGGTGCACTGACTGTGGAGGGGCGAGACCCCTGTTTGGTTCTGAGGGTCTAGATCCTTGTTGCTGAGAGGGCTAGGCTCTGTACTGTTTCGTGCTATAGTTTGGGCGTACCCGCTAGCGGAAACGACTGATCGTGTGCCAGTGCAGGGTAGCTACCCGTGTGCTTATCGCGTGTGTCATAGTCACCGCTACATCTGTCTGTGACCTCGGGGTGGTTGACTGGGTGTAGGATTACCACGGGAGACTCTCCCGGCCAGAAGAGCACCACATGTGCCTTCTACTCTTCAGAAAAGACTGCAATCAAGATTATTCTCACGAGGAACATGCGAGATCAGGAAAGAAATCTGAAAGTAAACCAATGGGTGAAAAGGAATTACTTGTAAAATAAAATAATTGGAAAAGATAAATTTACTTAGCTTTTACTACTTTAGTTAGTTTGGTTACCACTTTACTCAGCATTTGCTGACTCCGTTTTACTCATAACCCTTTACAGGTCCAGGAGTTGAGTAGCCCAAGTCACCTGCTGTAAAGGATGCTAGGCCCAGTCGAGCCCAGTAGTAGTCTCTTGCTGTTGTTGTACTTCCTTTTCGTTAGTGAGTTTCAGACTTTGTTACTGTTTCTGTTTCTGTACTTTGGTTCTACTTTTCTATTGTGGTGGTGATATGTATTGTTTAGCAGTTTTATTTCCTTTACTGTTTGTACGCTTTTACTATTAGTTACCTTGCATAGTGAATGTGGTTTATTTTCCTCCTTTTCGATTATTTCTTGTTGGACGACTGGGTCTTGGGATTAGTCAAGTTGGGCCGGTCTCGGGTTCTGTAGGGATTCGGGAACTGGGTCGTAACAAGATGGTATCAGAGTAAGGTCGTCCCGAGAAATGAACCAACTAGCTTGTGAATAACCAATTCACGTGCATGTAACTAAAGTAACCACCACAATGTACTGCTTGACATCTGTTCTGAGTTCCTTTTGCTGAAGTCCATTAGAGTTGACTTCTTTTATTTTGTCTTTTGCGTCTCCTTGCAGTAGATGTCTCGTTGTGGAGTTCTTGAGGCGGGCCGCCGATGCGGCCGTGGACAAGGTCGAAGGGGTGGGCATGCCGGGCCCGAGGTGCCAGTTGACCCGCCACTTCTCCTAGGCGTTCAGGCTCAGGACCTTGGTCAGCTGATCCGAGACATAGTACGAGAGGAGCTCCACTCGCCTCCACAGGCGCCTCTCCTCGGGGACGTGGAGGGGGAGTCCTCTGTGGGACTGAGAGACCGACGCAACGCTGAACGAGAAGGAGGGGGAGGGGTTGGTCCTCCACCACCCCCACTGCATTCTGACACTTCTGAGCACGAGCCCTCCCTACATGGAGGCGTGCCGTTCCTCCACTACAGCTGCACTACAAGCTTTTCGGACAATTCCGGAAGCTTAAGCCCCCCTCCAAGGGGGATGAGGACCCATTTGAGGCAGAGGACTGGCTGGAGCAGATAGAGAAGGTGTTTGACACCCTTCGCCCCCTGTAGAGTGTCACGTGGCCTTTGCTACGTATCAGCTGGAGAGTGCAGCACACAGGTGGTGGAGGGCGGTCAGAGGCCAGGAGAGGGGAGAGTCGACGTGGGACCAGTTTGTGACCCTCTTCTGCGAGCAATACTTCCCACAGACTTGGCAGGACTAGAGGAGGCGGGAGTTCCACACTCTCCGCCAGGGGACGTTGACTGTTAGTGCATACTGCACGCGCTTCCTGAAGCTGTCACGTTTTGCTGTGACAGTCTTAGCCACGGAGGAGCGCCTGTGGAGGTTCACCGAGGGGTTCCAGCCTGTTATTCAGGGGTATGTCAAGCCTCTGAAGCTGCCCACCTTCTCGAGAGTGGCGGAGGCAGCTATGACATACGAGGAGACCAACCCGGCCGCACAAGACACCGACAACGGACGGAAGAGGCCCTACCAGCCAGAGTACTCATAGGGTTGACGAGAGAGGAGGCACGCAGCACCTGCGGGAGAGCCGTCTCATTTTGCGGGGCTGTTAGTGGCCTTTAGGGGCCCCTAATAGGGGCCAGCACTGGACCCCCACCCAACTATCAGCAGGGACCTACCGAAGGAGGGAGTCGAGCCCCCCTCTGCTACCAGTGTGGCCAACCAGGCCACATCAAGAGGGACTGCCCGTCTAGAGTTGGAGCACAGCAGATGCTCCCCACACCGAGTGTTGGAGGCCAAGCAGGTGGTCGTGGCTCCCAGGCGCGTAGGGGAGGGCAGCAGTCACGGGAAGGGTACCAACCAGCGACTACTCGCCCGACATAGAGTGTGGCTGCTTCTTCGGCACCGAGAGCTGAGGGGCATATCAATGCCCTGACACACAGAGACGCCAGGGCATCCGGTTCAGTGGTGGTAGGTATGGTTACCGTTTCTGGTAGATTAGTTTACGTGCTTTTTGATTCCGACGCCACACTCTTTTGTCGCTACAAGTTTTGCTGTCAGTTTGGGACATGATTGCGTGTTGTTAGAGGATCCGTTTGTGATCAGAGGTTCAGGTGGTCGGTTGTTTGTAGCTGAGGAGGTCTACACAGACTGTGAGGTCTGTATTGGGGGACACAACCTCCCTGCTGACCTGATTGTGATACCGATGGAGGATTTTGGCGTGATGCTGGGGATGGATTGGCTGTCCGCTTACCATGCCTTGGTGGACTGTTTCGGGAGGAAGATCGTCTTCTCTATACCGGAGATGCCTTCCTTTGAGTTTCACGGACAGCCGGTGGACGGCGGTTTCAGGTGCATTTTTGCACTTCGGGCAGCAAGACTTTTGGGCCATGGGTGTGAGGACTTTTTAGCCTGTATGGTGGCGGAGCCCAACCCCATGGCAGACTTTCAGAGCATCCCGGTGGTTAGAGAGTACCTTGACGTGTTTCCAGAGGAGCTGCCAGGACTACCGCCTGAGCGTGAGATCGTGTTTGAGATCTCACTGGTACCGGGGACCAGCCCCATTTCTACTGCACCGTACCGATGGCACCACTTGAGCTACGAGAGCTCAAGTCCCAGCTACAGGACCTGTTGGAGAAGGGCTTTGTGAGGCCCAGTGCGTCCCTTTGGGGAGCCCCTGTGTTATTTGTGAAGAAGGATGGTATCCTGCACCTATGTATTGACTACAGACAGCTGAATAGGGTCGCCATCAAGAACAAGTATCCGCTGCCGAGGATTGATGATCTGCTTGACCAGTTGCGAGGTGACACGGTATTCTCCAAGATAGATCTGAGGTCAGGCTACCACCAGTTGAGGATCAGGGAGACCGACGTCTCCAAGACAGCTTTCTGCACCTGGTACTAACACTACGAGTTTTTGGTCATGCCGTTTGGGCTGACCAACCCCCCGCTGCCTTTATGGATTTGATGAACCAGGTTTTCAGACCGTATCTGGATCAGTTTGTGGTGGTATTTATAGATGATGTGCTCGTTTACTCGCGGGATCAGGCACAACACGGATAGCACTTGCAGATAGTTTTGGACACTTTGAGATAACGCAAGTTGTATGCTAAATACAACAAGTGCGAGTTTTGGCTGAGGCAGGTGACTTTTTTGGGCCATGTGATCTCAGGGGATGGCTTGGCTATGGATCCAGCCAAGGTTGAGGCCGTACTCAGGTGGGAGAGGCCACGTAGAGTGACAGAGACACGCAGCTTCTTGGGACTGGCAGGTTACTACCGGCGGTTTATCAGGGGATTCTCACAAATTGCGTGTTCTATGACTTAGTTGACTCGGAAGGACGTGCCGTTTGCTTGGACAGACACTTGTGAGGCGTGTTTTCAGGAGTTGAAGGAGAGACTGACTTCAGCTCCTGTGCTTACCATCCCAGATAGTAATGGCGATTTTGTGGTCTACACGGACGCTTTGTTATAGGGGTTAAGGGGTGTGCTTATGTAGCGGGGTCACGTTGTTGCTTACGCTTCGCGGCAACTGAAGCCCCATGAGCATAGCTACCCTACCCATGACTTAGAGCTGGCAGCTGCTGTCTTCGTGCTGAAGACATGGAGGCACTACCTTTACGATGAGAACTTTGAGATTTTCACGGATCATAAGAGCCTTAGGTACTTGTTTGATTAGAAGGAGCTTAACATGAGACAGAGACGTTGGTTAGAGCTCCTGAAGGACTATGACTGCAGCATCTCCTACCATCCGAGGAAGGCCAACGTGGTGGCTGACGCCTTGAGCCGGAAGGTGCCTGCCCACTTGGCTAGTTTACAGGCACAGAGTTGGAGACTTATGGAGGAGTTAAGCAGTTGGCGGCCCCGAGAGTTACAGGGGTATTGTAAAGACCCGTTCTGTTCTGAGCCTTTTAAGACGTCTGGACTGTCAGTCAGACGTCTGGTTAGATATCTGAACCCCTTCCTAGACGTCTGGAAATTGAAAATTTTGTACGCAGGGTCGTGTCTGCGTGCTGGCTGCACATAGACAGTCTCCCTCTTTTCTCTCTCTCTCTCTTTTCTTTCCCACAGAACCCTAGCCGCACCCTCTATATAACCCTCTCCCCCTTCCTCTCTTCTCCACTCCACCACCTTCCTTCTTCCTCTCCACTGCAGCAAGAGGGACGAGCGTGAGAGAGGGCGCGAGAGCGAGGAGCGAGGAGGAAAGGAAGTGTGAAGAGAGGAGCTTGAGCTCGTGGGAGCTCGTTGGAGGACACATGGCTGGAGCGGCGCGTACGAGAGGAGGAGCACGTCGGGGGAGACGTCCCCGACACTCTGCTGTAGCCGGAGCTGCAGACGAGGAGGAGAGGCCGCGGCTGCGCGCGGTGAGAGTAGCAGGAGGTCGGTTTGTGGTGTCGACCTTCCTCTATAGTTTTATTATTTCGTCGTAGTATAGTATAGAGAGAGGTGATTACCAATTTAATACAATTTGTTACTCGGAAAATAAAAGAGTTCCCGAGGTCGAACTCAGGGAGCAAGTTGTATTCTAGGGGTACAAGTTTCTTTTACAAAAATAAAGAAAGAGAGAGAGAGAATTTGTTGGCTTTTCTTCTTTTCTCTTTGCTTCTCCTCTTCTTCCTTCTCAGATCTTCTGCTCTCTTCCTTTGTTCTTCTTCTGCAGTGGTGATGTTCTTCTTCTTCTTTCAGCTGTTTCTGCTCTTCCTTTTTCTTCTGCAGAGCGGTCCTGTTCTTCTTCTTCTTCTTTCTTTCTTCAGATCTTCTTCTCGTGCTCTTCTTCTTCTGCAGAGTCTTCACTTGGCCTCTCTGTGTTCCTCCTCTGCCTCGCCTTCCTTCTCTTTCGTTGCCTTCAGGACGTCGTCTGATTTTCCAATCAGACGACTTAAACCGCAGCTGCTACAGTGCCGCTCGGTGCTCCTCCTTCCTTCAGCCTTCGTCTTCTTCCACGGTTCTTCTTCACCTGTGCCTGCACACTTACACAGCTTGATCAGGGGCAAAACCTAACTCTACCCTCCCCCGCGTCTCTCTCTCACAGAAGCCACTCTTGGGAAAGCTCTCCCAGAGCTGCCGGGTTGCGCTCGAGTCCAGGCCCACCGGCGTGCGTGGTGGGCGAGGAGTGCAGGTCAGTCTAAGTCGGGTCGGGCCAGGTCCGCGGGGCGTGAGCGCGGACGAGACCGGGTAACCGGGCGGGTGAAGGGGACCTCACCCCGTGTGCTGAGGCAATAAGCCTCCAGCACTTTTTCGGTTTATACCGCTGCGCTCCTTCAGAGCTTTCCGAGGTGGGACTAAATGTCCCACCCCAATTTCGCGCCTGCGCGGCGGAAGCAGCTGGTAATCGCAGCTTTACGCGAGGCCTTCGCATGAAGGATTCACCTCAACTGCAGCCTAACGCTTTGCCGAAATGCCCCCGCACAGCCTGGGAGAGTGACCTGGGCGCGGCGCACCTGGGGCAGCAGGTGAAGAAGCTGCTTCGCTTCAACAATGGCGGCGGCGAGCGCAGGTACCTGCCCACAGAGAAACGGCCTCTCGGCCCAATCAGAAATGCGGAGGACCTTCGCCGTGGCACGGCGAAGGTGGTCGGGGGGTGTGCAGGCGGCGGGGCGGAGCCTAAGGGCTGCCCTAGGTCGGACTGTGGATCGGGAGATGGGTTTGTTCGGTGGAGTTGCAGAGGGTGATTTGGGGGAAGTGGAAGGGCGGAGGTTGATCAGGGTGAGGAGGCGGAGGTTCTGCAGTGGTCGGCGAGCCGTGTGGGTTGCTGGAGTGATGGGAGTAGCTCGCCGGAGGATGGCCGGAGGCGGAGAAGGTGAGGGTGATTTGGGGGAAGCGAGGGCGACAGTAAATGTTTAAAGTGAGGAAGAGGAAGAGGGGAGGAAGAGGAGGAGTTCTACCTACTTAGCGGGACGAGGAGGGGCCGGAGCGTGCGACAGTCGTATCGACTGTCGCCGGAGAAGAAGATGCCCGGGGGAAGGGGCGGCGGTGAGCAGAGGGCCGGAGAGGCGCCAGCAGGGTGCGGCGTGGCGCGGGAAGAGCGAGGGAAAGAAGTCTCTGCTGCTGGTATTGCGGCAGAGCGAAGAGGAGGAGGAGGAAGAACCGCCGGAGCTGGTGGGCGTCTGCCGGAGTGAGAAGAGAGGAAAGTTGGGGGTTTTCTCCGTCAGATCCGAGCTACTCAGAACGGCGGAGCGACGGGGGTATTTATAGAGGCCGAATCAGAGAGGAAGGCGGAGGGAGACGACGTGTCTCCCTCCGCCGGAGGACGCCGGAGATGGAAACCCATACCGTCCGTGCGTTCGCACGGCCGGTATGGTGGGTTGCAGCGACCAGGGGGGTGTTCCTGCGACGGCTGACGACGCAGGGCACCCCCGGTTGTCTTGCCAGACCCTCCCCCTTACCCTGCGCGGCGCCATGCTCCGCGCAAGGTCGCCGGAGCATGGTGCTGGTCAGGTTTTGGCAGGAGGGACCTGAATGCAAAGAACGAAGGAGAGTTAGGGGTAGAAATGCGAGGGTTCAAAAGTTGAGGGTCAAAACGTAAATATATGAGGACCAAAGTGTAAAGTTGGTCAAGAAGGTTTCTTCTTAGGCTCAAGTTTTTATACATGACTAACTAGGACCTAAGGAATCTGATGGTGAATTTTATTTCTAGATTAAACCTTGTTTGACTGGTCAATTTACGTAAAAACCCAAATTAAGTTATTAATTGGGTATGGTTCTCAATGTAGGTCAAAATGGGTTCTGAAGGCCAAATTGAAGGTTCTAAACCCTAGAGATTATTTTTCTATGAATTTTAGAGGGTTTATTCTATTTTTACTTTGCCTCGAACCTCGTGAATTGAAGTGGGTTTGCTTTAGGGTTACAGATTATCATTTAGTTCCTTGGAATTGCTGTAGCCCTTATCAGATCATCCCACTTTCCTTCTTATTTGGTTTGTTTGACCTGTGTTTGGACCCTGAATTACCCTGTATGCAGATTATACTGTAAAAATTGCATTTTTACCCCTTATGACTTGTTTTCTCCTTAAACTCAGAATTCTCTGAGTTAAGCCTTTCCTTGTGTTATGTAGGAGCTTTTATCCTTTGTATTGGGTCAAAATGAGCTAGTTATGGCTCATGATGAGGTTCTCATCATACCCCCATGCCTAGCTTTTGCTAGTCCCTTAGCAAAAACTTAAGGTTTCAACCCTTGTTCTAGACCATGAAGTTCTTAATAGCTTCAGATAAGTGCTTTTTTATTTGAGCTTAGATTAGGTTAGAATGCTGACCATAGGCCTAAAAGGTACTCTAGTACCAATCAAGATTCAAATCTGTCTAGCCTTAGCCTCAGTCTTTAGCAAAGCTTTTTAAGGCCCACAAGAACTAACCTAAGATTTATTGGATTTTGTGGTTAAAGCACCCGTGCTTGAAATGATTTTAGCCCTGGCTCAGTTCGCAGTGCGTTTTATAAGAGAGAGATAGAAAGTTTTCTGTTTGGAGAGTTTTGTCTCTCTTTTTCTTTTTAGTTCTAGCCTAGGATTGGCTTTTCAACACGGTCTGTATCAGATTCCTTGCTCCCATCATCAATCCTCAAGGGTTCCTGGCGATCGATGCTTCGAGATAGCACCGCCCATGGCAACCCCCGGAACCCTGGCTATTGAGATTTTGAGATAATCCCATCCATGGTGTTCCGTGGCCGAATCCAGACCCTGGCAATTGACACTTCGAGATAATGCCATCCATGGAATCTGAACCAGCAGAGTGCTTACATGCCCCCAGTAGGATATGTGAATATCCTAAGAGACAAGCACCGAGGAGATGATATTTTGTTACGCATCTTCGAGGGGATTTCCCGCCTCTCCGCGCTGGGAACTCGTCTAAATCAACTTGTGTTGATCGGCCGCTCCTATTCTAGGTGTTCTTTTCAGAATTTTGCGACGCTTCTGCGTGATTTTGATTTTTACGCTTACTGAACCAGGCTGTATGTGAGGTTAGGGTGCTTAGGTTACTGAGTCCCGTAAACCAAAAATTAGTTAATGAGGCCAAATACTTCCTAAGCCTTAGACCTAATACTTCAGCTTTTCATTTTCCTCAACCTCTTGAGGAATGTCTAGATCTTAATGGGTACTAAGAGTCTATTCAAGAATGCCTAAGGTTTGCGTTCTTACTAATCTCATTATGCACTTTTCAGTTATTTTCTTGAATGAGGTCTAGAACTTAGGTTAATTCCTTAGTTCCTTACTAATGACTATCACCTTTTCTCATAATTTTGTGCTCCTTTTTCATTTTGTTTCTTTTCTCCTTCTCCTTCAGAAAATTTCCTTCTCCTCTTTTCCTTTTATTATTATTATTATTTTTTTTTTCGAAAATTTTTTAATTTTTATGGTGTTTTTGGTATATGTGAATTTTTTTGTTTGAAACCTTTTCTTACAAGTTTTGCACTTTCATACCCCCCCCCCATGCCTAAGATTTGCAATGTCCTCATTGTAACCTAGGGGGTTTTTATTTAACTTAGTTCATTCCTTAAGACAGAAATTTGGATGAGTGAATGGGTCAGGTTGAATTTTTGCGGACGATTTCTAATCCCAGATGCAAGCATCTGAGGTGGGGTCGGCTGTCTACAAGGGTGAACCTTAAGTGCAAAAAGGTGTCAGAAAAAGTTTTGGATTTTTAGGAAAATGACGGGTTGCCTCCCGTTAAGCGCTGAGTTTTACGCCATCGGCTGGGCGCAATAAGCTCAAGGGGAATGGAGGACATAAGATGTTTCAGCCAAATCAGTAGAAGTTACATCAATGAACGGCTTGAGTCTCTGACCGTTCACGATGAAAGGTTCAGAATCGTGGCTGAGTGGACTGATTTCGATTGCTCCATTTCCAAAAACCTGTTGGACCAAATATGGTCCGACCCACTTGGATCTCAGTTTTCCTGGGAAGAGTTTTAGTCGGGCATCAAAGAGTAGGACCTTTTGACCAGGATGAAAGATCTTTCTCGAGATGTGTTTGTCGTGGAAGGCTTTAACCCGCTCCTTGTAGATTTGCGAGTTCTCGTACGCGTCTAGGCGTAATTCATCGATCTTGCTGATTTGGAGTTTTCTGTGGGTCCCAGCCTTGGAAAGATCTAGATTACAGTTCCGTACTGCCCAATAGGCTTTATGCTCCAGTTCTACGGGAAGGTGGCATGCCTTTCCATACACCAGTCTAAAGGGAGACATGCCCAATTGGGTCTTGTGGGCGGTCCTATAGGCCCACAATGCTTCCGGAAGTCGAGACGACCAGTCCTTCCTGTCAGGTCGAACAGTGACTTGCAGGATTTTCTTGATCTCCCGATTAGATAGCTCAGCTAGACCATTAGTTTGGGGGTGGTAAGGAGTAGAGATTCGCTGAGACACCCCGTATTTGGTCATCAGTGACCTAAACTGAGCATTTGTGAAATGGGTCCCCCCATCAGAGATTATTGCACGAGGAATCCCGAACCTTGAGAAAATGTTTTGATGAATGAATTTGAGAACGATTTTGTGATCACAGGTTCGGGTCGGTATGGCTTCGATCCATTTGGACACGTAGTCCACAGCCAACAGAATGTATTCGAAACCATCCGAAACAGGAAAGGGGCCCATAAAATCAATCCCCTAAACATCAAAGATTTCGCATACTAGAATCGGTTGCATAGGCATCATGTCGCGATGGTTCATGTTGCCCAAAGTCTGGCAACGACTGCATGCCTTGCAGTGACTGTATGCGTCTTTGAACAGTGTGGGCCAGTAAAAGCCGCACTGGAGGACTTTTGATGCGGTTTTATGCCCGGCGAAATGGCCACCGCATGCCTGGTCATGGCAGAAAGAGAGGATATTGTTGAATTCCTCTTCCGGGACACATCTCCGGATGATCTGATCGGCACCTATGCGGAAGAGGTACGGGTCTTCCCAAATGTAATACTTGGCATCGGAGCGTAATTTGTCCTTCTTGGCCTTTGGCCAGTCGGACGGGATCTGATGAGATGCCAAGTAATTTACTACATTAGCAAACCATGGAAGGCTAGTACCAATAGTCAGCAGGTGCTCATCGGGAAAATGCTCAGTGATGGGTCCGGAAGGGTCAATTATTTCAGAAGGAAGACGGGACAAGTGATCAGCTACCACATTTTGTTTTCCCGCTTTGTCGCGAATCTCAAGGTCAAATTCTTGCAACAGCAAGATCCAGCGGATTAATCGAGGTTTCGCGTCCTTCTTTGCAAGGAGATGCCTCACAGCTGTGTGATCCGAGTATATGATGACACGGGAACCCAGGAGGTACGATCTGAATTTTTCTAGGGCAAATACTACAGCTAGTAGCTCTTTCTCAGTAACCGTATAGTTACGCTGAGCCTCATCGAGTGTTTTGCTGGCGTAGTAAATGACCACAGGTTTCCCGTCAATTTTCTGCCCCAAAACCGCTCCTACAGCGAAGTTGGATGCATCGCACATGATCTCAAAGGGTTGAGACCAATCAGGGGACTGTGGGATCGGGGCTTGGGTGACTCGGTCACGCAGGATTTCAAATGCTTGAGTGCATTCCTTGGAAATTTCAAAAGGAACATCCTTGGAGAGAAGAGTGGTCAGGGGGCGCGCGATTTTTGAAAAATCAGGGATAAATCGTCGATAAAAACCGACATGCCCTAAAAAGGAACGGATGTCCCTGATCGAGCTAGGCATAGGAAGGTGAGAAATCAGATCAATCTTAGCTCGATCCACTTGGATACCTTTCTCCGAAATTGAGTGTCCCAGGACAATTCCCTCAGGCACCATGAAATGGCTCTTTTCCCAGGAAAGAACCAAATTCACATCGATGCACCACCTGAGTATCTGGACCAAGTGTTGGAGGCAATCATCGAATGATGCTCCGAAAACTGAAAAGTCATCCATGAAGACTTCCAGATAATCACCTACCATATCTGAGAATATGGCAAGCATGCATCGCTGAAAAGTAGCGGGTGCATTGCAAAGACCGAAAGGCATCCTTCGGAAAGCGTATGTTCCGAAGGGGCAGGTGAACGTGGTCTTTTCTTGGTCCTCAGGATGGATTGCCACCTGGTTATAACCGGAGTACCCGTCAAGAAAGCAGAAGAACCTATTTCCCGCAAGTTTTTCGAGAATTTGATCAATGAAGGGTAGTGGGAAATGATCCTTCTTCGTGGAGGAATTGAGTCGGCGGTAATCTATACAGACTCTCCACGAGTTGGCTAATCGGGTAGGAATGATTTCTCCGGTCTCAGTCGTTATAGTGGTGAGTCCTGCCTTCTTGGGCACGACCTGAATTGGGCTCACCCAACGACTATCGGAGATCGGGTAGATGATTCCGGCATCTAACCACTTGATGATCTCCTTTTTCACGACCTCCTGCAGATTGGGGTTTAAGCGTCTCTGCATTTCACGAGAAGGTCGTGTGCCCTCTTCTGAATAGATATGATGAGTACAATAAGAGGGACTTATTCCAGTCAAATCATCGAGAGTCCACCCGATGGCTCTGCGATGTTGCTGGAGGACAACAATCAGACGGGATTCCTCTTCAGGACTGAGGTTGGAATTGATAATCACAGGAAGGGTCTGATTAGAACCCAAAAAGATGTATTTCAAGTGAGCAGGAAGGGGTTTCAGTTCGAGGATGGGGTTATCAGCAGCAGCGGGTGGTTCAGTATAGATGTGAGGTTCAAGGGTGGGAGTTACTGGGTTGTTCATATCTGGATTCGACTCCTCTGTTTGCGGGTCAAGATCCTTCTGTGGTTGATGAGGCATAATCGAGTCATTCTGGAAGTGTGATTCATCAACCACAGTCCTGATGTCACAAATTTGTTCGATGACACCACAATTAATTCCTTGTTGGGCCTTAAATATATCAATTTTCAGTGTTTGATCTCCAAACTTAAGCTCTATTTGGCCCTCCTCACAGCTGATGTTGGCTCTAGCAGTAGCCAAGAAAGGTCTCCCTAGAATGATTGGTGTATCCCTAGGGTTCTCAGGTGCGTCCATATCTAAGACTATAAAGTCCACTGGGAAATAGAAATCTCGCACTCTTACGATAACATCCTCGAGAATCCCTTTTGGCGACTTTATAGATCGATCTGCTAATTGTAATGTTATCTCGGTTGGTTTTAGCTCAGATTCTTCTAGATGGTCAAGTAAGGATGTGGGTATCAGGTTTATGGATGCACCCAAGTCTAACAATGCTCTATCAAATTGGGTACCACCTATCTTGCAGGAAATCAAGGGAGTACCAGGATCTTTTGCCTTGGGTGGGAGTCTACTGAGGATTACAGAGCTGGCTTGCTCTGACAGAACAATTGGGCTCCCTCCCTTGGTTCGCGGCTTACGCTGGGGTGTACATATATTCTTTAGAAATCGTGCGTAAGCTGGTATGTGGCGGATTGCATCCATCAAGGGGATGTTTATGTGGACCTGCTCAAAGAGCTTGACCAGGTCCTCCTCAGGGGCTACGGGTTTGGTGGTCTTCTTTCCCTTGGTCAAGGCCTCGGGAAACGGGATCTTGGTTGGTTCTTCTAGGATAGGTCCAGGTTGTGGATCCGGGACAGTGGTATCTTGGATAACTATCCTAGGGTCATGGTTATCAGGCTTGGAGTGGTTTGGATAATGCGGGTCTTGAGTTGTTTTACCACTACGTGTTGTTACAGAATTTAATCCGGCTTGATTTTGGTTTGGGCTTGGTAAGAGGGGTGGCTGCTGCTGAAATCCCGCATAAGAAGTTGAAGCTTCCATCTCGTCTGGAGATGGAGCAGTAGGGGCCTGATAAATCCATTGTGCGTGACCTAAATTTGGATTCATAACGCGCTTCTGGGTTGGCACGTTATTCGGGTTAGGAAGAGGTTGGGAAGGGAGTGTGCCTGGCTGGCGATAATTTGCCAACTGGGCCAGTTGAGTTTTAACCTCTGTAAGTTCGTCCTTGTGCTGTTTTTGAATAGCCGCATTCGTTCTTTGAATGTCAGCCAGGGTCTGAAGGATTAGGGACATTTGATCTTGATTTGGCCCTGATGGATAAGTAGGGTTGGGCCGAGGCTGAGGCGGCTGGTAATGACGAGAGGGCTGTGGGCGGGACTGAAAAGGTGGTCTTTGGGTTTGGGAATTTCCCGCCCAGTGAAAATTGGGATGGTTTCGCCATCCAGGGTTGTAAGTGTTGGAGAATGGGTCGTTCTGGATGGCGTTGAGGTCCTCGCAGGTCTGAGGAACCTCTTGAGAATCAGGGAAAGGGGGAATGGAGTTCCTCGGGCTGGTGTAGAAAGGATCGGATGATCCTCCGATCCGAGAATCAGATGGGGATGGATATGGATCCATCCTAGGGGAAGATCGGTGGAGGATGTTTTGCACAGTCTCCTGCGTGGAAGGAGGCTGTGCAAAGGAGTTATGCGCAGAGGTGGCTCGCTGTAAGTGCTGAGTCAGCTCATCCACCTTCTTCTCAATGATTGAAACCTTGTCCAATCGACTGGCCATTAATTCCAGGTCGACTGATGCGGACAGGCCCTGCGTCTCATGTGCTCCCTTAAGATTCGTCGCTGCGCGGGTATTCGTCCTGTCGAATAATCCCATGGAGTCATTGTTGATGGAGTTCTCGCACATGTTTTCGAGAATCTCCCATACGGTGTCTTCATGTTGACCCATGATGTTTCCTCCGCAAGTTGCATTGACGAAAAGGCGGATGTCCTCACGGAGTCCCTGGTAAAAAGATTGGACTTGTTCCCATTTAGGAACTCCGTGATGGGGGCACTTTCTCATGAGATCCTGAAAACGATCCCATGCCTCATGGAGAGGTTCTCCTGATTGTTGAGTGAAGTGTGTGATCTGATGGCGCAAGGCGTTGGTCCGACCAACGGGAAAAAACTTTTTCAAAAACTCGGATTGAAGTTCTTCCCAAGTGTTGATCGGCCGGGTCTGAGTTTGATACCAATGGGCGGCCTTGTCCATAAGAGAAAAGGAGAACATCTTCATGAGAAGAATATCCCGATTTTGCGCATCTGATCCAAAAGTGTGGGCCAGATGCTTTAGCTGTTTGATATGCTGGAAGGGATCTTCAGAATTAAGCCCATGGAATTTAGGTATAGCATGAATCATGTTGGGCTTTAATTCGGAATCAGGTCCTCCAGTCGGGATTCTGACTCGAGGCTCAATGGCCACCGCAGCAGGATTGTAGTGGTCTCGCATCATAGGACGCTGTGGTGGGTGCACGAAGTTTTGGAAGAGGTCATTGAGTCGCTGGAGCTGGTGCTCCAGATTATTTTCTTCCTCAACTGGCTGAGCCATGATGGGGGAAGAAGAACTTGGTTCTGAATCAGAAGAGAGAATAATGTGAGGGTGTTGTTTCACAAACACGGGCGTCGAGGCTTGGCCTTGACGGGAGCGAATTTCTAAAGGAGGTCTTAAGGGTGGTCTTAAGGACCTCCTTCCGTACATGCACTGTTGGAAGAGGTAAGTTTAGAAGGTGCTGGACCCAATCAAGACACCCAAAAATGTGTTGGGTGACTATAGAGGTGCGGGGCAGATGGACCCCTTGATCAGAAAGATCGTCCACCTGAGAATTACCTGGGCAGCCAGAGAGGGAGAGTCCCGCGAAGACCCCTACACGGTAGAGCGTCCCCACAGGTTACAGGGTTTCCCCCACCCGACCTCTCTTGTCACTGCGGTTCCAGGTAGACCAGGATAGGGATCTTGACCTCTTAAGTCTACCAATTTTAGTTTAAGATCAGGGTGCTTAAAGTTACACTTGAACTCTTAGGTATTTTGAGTGAGAAAGTGACCTAATTTTAAGGTTGGTTGACCCAAGGAGTCAACTTTACCTCTTGTTCCTTTGAGAGCTTTTGGGTCCTTTCTTTTTTTTTTGGGTTCAAGTGTTTAGAGAGCCAATTGTTTTAGGGTTTCTCTGAATAAGTATGTTCAATCAATGGTTTAGGCATACTTCTTTTGGATTTTCTCCATTCTTGATCTAAGTAGTGTGTCTCAAAAAAAACCCTAATGTTGAATCTTATGTTGGCTCTACTTGGTCCAGTTAGTTCTTTGTTGGGTAATTAGGGCTCAAGCAAGAATGTGTTAGCCCTTAAATACCCTTAATAGTGTGCAGGACTAATGAGTTGAAAACATGCAACTCTTTATGGTTACTAAGTATGGAAGACAGGTTAGCCCTATATTGCTTGTTCTTTTCTTTTCTTCCTCTTTAGAGTTTAGGGGTTAATAGCGAGAGGAAAAAATTTTACCTGTCCTCGGAGTGGTTGTCGTGTGGTTGCTTGTCTTCTTGATTTCCTGTAGCTGCACAAAAGAGAGGAGATTATCAGAAACTAAAAAGAAACAGGAATGTTTACCTCTAGAATAGCCGTTGCTCCCCGGCAACGACGCCAAAAACTGGTGTCGACCTTCCTCTATAGTTTTATTATTTCGTCGTAGTATAGTATAGAGAGAGGTGATTACCAATTTAATACAATTTGTTACTCGGAAAATAAAAGAGTTCCCGAGGTCGAACTCATGGAGCAAGTTGTATTCTAGGGGTACAAGTTTCTTTTACAAAAATAAAGAAAGAGAGAGAGAGAATTTGTTGGCTTTTCTTCTTTTCTCTTTGCTTCTCCTCTTCTTCCTTCTCAGATCTTCTGCTCTCTTCCTTTGTTCTTCTTCTGCAGTGGTGATGTTCTTCTTCTTCTTTCAGCTGTTTCTGCTCTTCCTTTTTCTTCTGCAGAGCGGTCCTGTTCTTCTTCTTCTTCTTTCTTTCTTCAGATCTTCTTCTCGTGCTCTTCTTCTTCTGCAGAGTCTTCACTTGGTCTCTCTGTGTTCCTCCTCTGCCTCGCCTTCCTTCTCTTTCGTTGCCTTCAGGACGTCGTCTGATTTTCCAATCAGACGACTTAAACCGCAGCTGCTACAGTGCCGCTCGGTGCTCCTCCTTCCTTCAGCCTTCGTCTTCTTCCACGGTTCTTCTTCACCTGTGCCTGCACACTTACACAGCTTGATCAGGGGCAAAACCTAACTCTACCCTCCCCCGCGTCTCTCTCTCACAGAAGCCACTCTTGGGAAAGCTCTCCCAGAGCTGCCGGGTTGCGCTCGAGTCCAGGCCCACCGGCGTGCGTGGTGGGCGAGGAGTGCAGGTCAGTCTAAGTCGGGTCGGGCCAGGTCCGCGGGGCGTGAGCGCGGACGAGACCGGGTAACCGGGCGGGTGAAGGGGACCTCACCCCGTGTGCTGAGGCAATAAGCCTCCAGCACTTTTTCGGTTTATACCGCTGCGCTCCTTCAGAGCTTTCCGAGGTGGGACTAAATGTCCCACCCCAATTTCGCGCCTGCGCGGCGGAAGCAGCTGGTAATCGCAGCTTTACGCGAGGCCTTCGCGTGAAGGATTCACCTCAACTGCAGCCTAACGCTTTGCCGAAATGCCCCTGCACAGCCTGGGAGAGTGACCTGGGCGCGGCGCACCTGGGGCAGCAGGTGAAGAAGCTGCTTCGCTTCAACAATGGCGGCGGCGAGCGCAGGTACCTGCCCACAGAGAAACGGCCTCTCGGCCCAATCAGAAATGCGGAGGACCTTCGCCGTGGCACGGCGAAGGTGGTCGGGGGGTGTGCAGGCGGCGGGGCGGAGCCTAAGGGCTGCCCTAGGTCGGACTGTGGATCGGGAGATGGGTTTGTTCGGTGGAGTTGCAGAGGGTGATTTGGGGGAAGTGGAAGGGCGGAGGTTGATCAGGGTGAGGAGGCGGAGGTTCTGCGGTGGTCGGCGAGCCGTGTGGGTTGCTGGAGTGATGGGAGCAGCTCGGCGGAGGATGGCCGGAGGCGGAGAAGGTGAGGGTGATTTGGGGGAAGCGAGGGCGACAGTAAATGTTTAAAGTGAGGAAGAGGAAGAGGGGAGGAAGAGGAGGAGTTCTACCTACTTAGCGGGACGAGGAGGGGCCGGAGCGTGCGACAGTCGTATCGACTGTCGCCGGAGAAGAAGATGCCCGGGGGAAGGGGCGGCGGTGAGCAGAGGGCCGGAGAGGCGCCAGCAGGGTGCGGCGTGGCGCGGGAAGAGCGAGGGAAAGAAGTCTCTGCTGCTGGTATTGCGGCAGAGCGAAGAGGAGGAGGAGGAAGAACCGCCGGAGCTGGTGGGCGTCTGCCGGAGTGAGAAGAGAGGAAAGTTGGGGGTTTTCTCCGTCAGATCCGAGCTACTCAAAACGGCGGAGCGACGGGGGTATTTATAGAGGCCGAATCAGAGAGGAAGGCGGAGGGAGACGACGTGTCTCCCTCCGCCGGAGGACGCCGGAGATGGAAACCCATACCGTCCGTGCGTTCGCACGGCCGGTATGGTGGGTTGCAGCGACCAGGGGGGTGTTCCTGCGACGGCTGACGACGCAGGGCACCCCCGGTTGTCTTGCCAGACCCTCCCCCTTACCCTGCGCGGCGCCATGCTCCGCGCAAGGTCGCCGGAGCATGGTGCTGGTCAGGTTTTGGCAGGAGGGACCTGAATGCAAAGAACGAAGGAGAGTTAGGGGTAGAAATGTGAGGGTTCAAAAGTTGAGGGTCTAAACGTAAATATATGAGGACCAAAGTGTAAAGTTGGTCAAGAAGGTTTCTTCTTAGGCTCAAGTTTTTATACATGACTAACTAGGACCTAAGGAATCTGATGGTGAATTTTATTTCTAGATTAAACCTTGTTTGACTGGTCAATTTACGCAGAAACCCAAATTAAGTTATTAATTGGGTATGGTTCTCAATGTAGGTCAAAATGGGTTCTGAAGGCCAAATTGAAGGTTCTAAACCCTAGAGATTATTTTTCTATGAATTTTAGTGGGTTTATTCTATTTTTACTTTGCCTCGAACCTCGTGAATTGAAGTGGGTTTGCTTTAGGGTTACAGATTATCATTTAGTTCCTTGGAATTGCTGTAGCCCTTATCAGATCATCCCACTTTCCTTCTTATTTGGTTTGTTTGACCTGTGTTTGGACCCTGAATTACCCTGTATGCATATTATACTGTAAAAATTGCATTTTTACCCCTTATGACTTATTTTCTCCTTAAACTCAGAATTCTCTGAGTTAAGCCTTTCCTTGAGTTATGTAGGAGCTTTTATCCTTTATATTGGGTCAAAATGAGCTAGTTATGGCTCATGATGAGGTTCTCATCAGTTTGGTTCTGGGTTTTTCCCAAAATCAGACGTCTGGCATGTCATCCAGACGACTGGTTGG
Organism: Thalassia testudinum; assembly: GCA_037157565.1. Lineage (NCBI taxonomy): Eukaryota > Viridiplantae > Streptophyta > Magnoliopsida > Alismatales > Hydrocharitaceae > Thalassia > Thalassia testudinum. Next base: position 2,295,854 of record JAZHRO010000051.1, read on the forward strand.
ACGTTTGGTGACGACACCGGACGTCTAAAAGAAAGCTTTGCGAAGGTACGTTCCTCTTGCGGTTATGCCCATGCAGGCTGCACCGCAGTGTCGATCTGCGTGGCTAAAAGAGGAAGATATTGTCTATTGTATGTAGGGATAGCTTTAGGAAGGCACGGGGCACACCCTCCCACGCATTTTGGACGTCTGGACAGCTTGCTAGATGGCCGGAAGCACTCGCAGACAACTGGAGGAGAGGTCGGACGTTTGGAGTTGGGTCCAAACAGTCAAGTAGGGGTTCTGGATGTTTGAAGTCGATGTAGGAACCTGAAGTGAGACCCTGGTGACTTTTAAGATGTTTGGACCTTGTGCCAGACGTCTAATTTAGGTTTGCAGTTCTGTTTTTAACCCGTTTAGGGCTCGTTTGAGGTCCGTTTTACGCAAACAAGATATTTGTGGTTTCCTTGTGAGTTCCTCTACATGTTAGAAAGCCTTATATACTGTTCTAGACATTCTTTTGTGTTATGATTCTTGATATAGGACTTCGATCTGTTGTGTGTTCGAGGCTTGCTGAGGTACTTGAGTCTGCCGTTCGAGCTCCCCGTACTTCCGGATTGTCTGGTAGAGTGGTTTCCCCTATTTAATTATAAAACATGAATGCATATGTGAAATTGGATAACTAGAAACCTAGGATGTGGCATGAATCCTAGGACGAGAAGTACTTACACTATTTGTATCCGTGTTTGAGATTGCAGTCATAAATGAATGAATATAATTGTAAACAACTACCTGTAATAAATACGAGCTGCCTGTGAAATATGAAATGCCTGTGCTAGTTAAACAGTTACCTGTGACATTACTTGTTGTATATGTTAAATTGTGGAAATACAAGCTGCATGTGTATAATATGAGAATGGAAATGTGAAAGATGAAACCTGGTATGGAACAACATGGTGAATATGAGCATGAACCCTATGGGGAATTAGGAGTAGAGCTCCTGTGGATAAATGGAATGGATCTAGAAATGTGAGTGGGAAGTGTGCTAGCCCTTGAGTACGTGGTACCAAGGAGAGCGACTGTCCCCTGTTTAGTGTAGAGCGAAGCTAGCCGCCTTTAGGTTGGGACCTGGGGTTAGGATTGGCCACTCTACATGGACTTCTGTTGGCCCTCACGTATACTGTACCGGGGAGAGCTACTAGTGTAGGGAAAGAGCTAGCCACCCTACGGGGCCCGGGGTTCTGCTAGCCACCCTACACCGACTTGTTAGGGCCACTGGGCAAACCAGGGTAATCAGACAAGGGTGCGCGGAGTGTGGAGTGGCGTGATAACACTGCATTGTACAATGCTAACTCTGCCAAAAGGGGACGATCTTAAAGGTAAAATGCACAGAGGATATATCATAAATAGGAATAGAAGCATCGCATGCATTACACATCAAGATTGCTTATAATGCATTATTAATGAACATGTGTACAAGTACATGTCAAAACAAGCCTCAGATGAGTGATCGGACCGCACGGATGGATCTAGATCGACGAACGGAGTCTAACGGACTCGAAATCGGCCAAATCTAACATCCGGAGCTCCCACAAATGACCCAAGAAGTTTTGACCGTTGATCTGATGATCAACGGTTGTGAGGTGGCCACGTGATGGCATTAGGAGCATCCCCGCCCGCCGCACGACGTAGCCCCATCGCGAAGATCTAACCGTAGCCGTCCGATCTTCATCGAACAACTGATGAATGGTGAAGGAGCGTGACCATCGGCGCCCACAGTGCAATGGTCGCGCCCCCGTCCCCGCACGAAGCGATCGCGGGTTTGAATCGCTCGCCGCGCCTCATCAGCTGATTTCGCCGTCGCGCTCAAACTGATTTCGCCCGACCGCCATCGAGCGGCCTCGATAGCACTATGCGGCGCACCCGTAGATGTCGATCTTCCATGCACGTGCCTATGCTAATTGACAACTCACGTGCGCTTGAGGCGCGAACCAAGCGCGCCCTTCGAAAGATGTCAGTCGTTCGATCCGCGATTAGACGGCCCACAGCGTGCGCGCACGGATCGTGCATGAAGAAGCGCAGGCACGCACGTGAGACTGCTGGGAAGGAAGCTTCACCGACGCTTTTAGCATGGGTTTAGCGACGTCCCGGACGTCGCTAAAGCCCATACTTAAAACGGAAACATCTTCTTCCTATATAAACCCCTCCCCACCACCCATGTTAAGCATTCAATTCACCTTGCAAGTGTTGTAACACCCTCCTAGCCCCCTTTAACCTCTCTTGTAGTCAATGGAGTCGATGAGCCACCGACGGAGCCTCCTTCCACCGCCGTGGCTGCCTCGCCGTCTCCCCTCTCTCTCTCTTTCCTTCCCTTTAAGCTAGCTTTACTCCCTTTTTATTCAATCATTTAGCTACCATTATATTTGTAAAACTTGATTTGCATGTTTAATATAATGTTGATGTTGTTCTCCATCTTTTTTTGAGTAATTGCTATGATTTAAAAGACTCTAACCCTACTCTCTCTCTCTCTCTTTCTCACTCGTTTTTCTACCACGTTTTCTCGCAAGCAAACCACTCGTTATCTCTGTGACATTAAGTGACAAAGAAAATCTGATTTTTATGCCTCCTTGTGATCGACACTCGGACTCACGTCCGTTTTTTCTTTTAAAACCGACGTTGCGAATATGAACTATAACGATCCTTTCAAACAAATGCGTCTTTCGCATGTCAGTTTTTGGCGCCGTTGCCGGGGAGCAATGGATTTATTTTATCACTTCCATTTTAGATCCATGCTCACATCATCTAATGCCTTTTCTCCTTCTACTTGATGGTTGTAGGAATTCGGCGCTTGGACGGCGAAGTAGTACAACTCGTAACGGTAAAGATAGAGTAAGCGCAACAAGGATCGATCGTGAGTAATTCTTCACCCGTGGTTGTTTGTTTGCCTAAAAAATCTAACAAAAATTGTAAAATCGAAAAAAATTGGCGTGGTGCTTGATTACTTGATCCACATCCTTAACAAATCACCTAACAAAAAAATAATACACTCTAACATTCTTAATGATCTAAGCTTTTTTTTTTTAGTGTTCTTCTTTTTGAGTGGTGTTTGCGAAGCCACCGTGACTTGACATGGGCCGCACCACTTAACCTTAAAATCAATTCATCTGATAGCAGTTGCATGAACACTAGGATGAGCACTCTAGGGTTTTAGAGCCTCTTCACATCAAAAGAAATCTACTCTCACCAATTGTGTGCAAAACTTGGCGTGCCCACTTGAAACTTATTTAAAAACATTAAGACAAATCAACCCTAAAAGACACAAAAGTAAGGGCAAAACATTAAAAGATACCACATCTTAAAAAATCCGTGCTTGAAAACCATGTTTTGATAGGAGCACACACACTAGAATTGGAATACTAAGAGGCACTACCCCAATCAATACCTCATCACATAACCCAAGCACAAGCATTATCCTAACCCCTTTTAAAATAGAGTAGACGTGCTCTAGGCAGGACTGGGTTAAGTCTCAAAAGGCGTGGTTTTGTTTGCTGGGTACTTGGCTTTCATTCCCTTAGTAGAATCTAGTGACTAGGCTGCGGGGAAGTGTCAAACGACTTCGGTTGTGGGGTCTATGGAACTGGTGGCGCAAGCCAAAGGAAGAACATTCCCTACAATCCCGTTGTAATTAACTTGGCTAGGTTAGCTTTGGGAAGGGAAGTCCAGTGCTTACGGACTTTATCACCCCTTTCAAGATTTCTAGGTCCCCTAAGGAATACACCATAAGGACTAGGCTTGTTTGCTTGGTTGTACACACACACTTCTCGCATCTGTCACTCTTCGCATCCCCTCCTGTTCTTCTCTAATGTATGCACGGGAGACGATCACTTCATCTCGAGTTGTTTGTTTTGGGACGGGAATCCAAGTGACCTGATTCTACTAGAGACATGGTTGAACCTAGAGTAGATGAGGTTGAGGACCAACCCCCACTAGACACAATGGCCATCATCCAGGCCCAGATCAACGCAAACCACCGGCTTCTGCAGCAACAAATCCACACCATCACGCAAGCCATACACCGGTTGCAGAACCCACAGGGGCAACCACCACCACCTTTCCAAGGCCCACAAGGGCAACCACCACTTGATCCACCACCATTCCAGGACCAACCTAGGCCCCTCCGCAACTTCTACAATCCTTTCTCTATTCAAATCGAGCCGCACCTTAGGATCCCTGAATGGGGAGATGATTTTGAGCTGAAACCAAATGTCCTAAGTCTGATTCAAAGCCACTTCCATGGAAGCTCAAATGAGGACCCCTTCCAGCACCTAGAGGATCTTGACTGGATCGCCTGGACTGTGAAACCTAGGAACATTAGCCTTGACATTGTTTTGATTAAGATGTTCCCCTTCTCGCTGAAAGACAAAGCATCTCACTGGCTTAGAACCCTAGCTAGACCCATCACCACCTGGGAAGAACTGAGGCATGCATTCTTAAAGAAATTCTTCCCCATAGGAAAAACCAATGCCCTCAGAAGAGCCATTATTACCTTTACACTCCAGGGTGGGGAACAATTCCATGAGGTCTTGGAAAGATTTAATAAACTATTGAGGAAATGCCTACACCACGAAGTACCAAGGTGGCAATTGGCCCAGATCTTCTACCACGGTCTGGACAACAACCTACGGAACTTTGTCGATGCCTCATGCGGGGGGAACTTCCTAAACAAAGGCGAAGAGAGCGCGCTTGAGATCTTTGAGTCTATAAGCGAAAATTCACTCAACAATGCCTCCATGACCCAGTTTAGCCAATCCAGTCAACCCCGTGGTGGGATTTATGAGGTACAAGCAAATTCTGGAATGGTTGACATGGATATCATTGCTAAGAAATTGGATTGAGTGGAATTGGTGGATAAAAAGATAGATGAGCTACTGAACCAGATCAGGAACCCGTTATAGACCTTCTCCCTAGCAAAGGGAGCTCACAATATTGACCTGGTCCAGCCCCTAAGCTAAATGAACCTGGAACAACCCTTGACCATGTTCCAGGGAGGGACCTTTGCTCCCTCAACCCTTGATTACTCTCTTCCTTCCCCTTCGACATCTGCTATCCTTAGAGATGTACAGGCTATCCAAGGCTATTCCAAACCTGACCCCTTCTCCAATACTTACAACACCGGTTGGCGTAATCACCCAAACTTTGCTTGGACAAACCAGAAACCACCTTAATTCTAGAACTAGCCTAGGCCAAACCAACAGTCAAACTTGCCCCTCTATTAGGAAGGACCACCAGTTAGACCCCCACACAATCCGAATAGGGTAGCTCCTCCCCCACAAAACCAAATGGACACCCTGATAAAGATGATGGCTGAAATGAACCAAAAACATCAAGAGGAAATGGCTTTAGTAAAGGGACAATTAAGCCAGCTATTGGACTGCAAATAACAAGGATCTCTGCCTCCCCAGCCACAACCGAACCCGCGAAACATGATTAACAGAGGCCTCAATTCGCAAGGGTTCCAAGGCAATCCTGGGCAGGCTCACATGGTCTAGCCAGCCCCACAAACACCCCCTGGGTTTGGTGCTTCTTCGTCCTCGTCTTCTCAAGAATCAACCCATGGTCCCAATGCCTTTGCAAATGCGGTAACCTTGAGAAGCGACATCGAAACCCAGGAGCCCAAATGGTCGACTCTTCCCAAGACTTCACCTTTCGAAACACCTGACTCGGAAGAAGCATAGGAAAAACCTAAGGACCCAGAAATAGATCCTATCCACATTCAGACACCATATCCCGAGGCCTTGGAGACAATCAAGAAGAAGAAGAGTGTTGTAGAAACTGAGGAGCTTTTGGAGACCTTTAAGTAGGTTCAGATTAATATTCCGCTCCTTGAAGCTGTCAAGCACATTCTGACTATGCCAAGTTTCTAAAGGATGCCTGTACACCAAGACGTAAGCCAAGACCTCAAGAACCTAGGAAGGTTGTACTCTCAGAGCAAGCAAGTTCCGTGATATCAAGCCACCTTCTACTCAAGCGAACTGACCCAGGAGCACCCCTGATATCCTGCAATATCGGGCACATGACATTTGATAGAGCGCTCTTGGACTTAGGTGCTTCCATCAATTTGATTTCGACAACCCTATACCACCAATTTGAATTCGGAGAGTTGACACCCACACCTGTTACCATCCAATTGGCTGATAGATCTATGAAAACACCAAAGGGGGTTGTCAAGGGCGTAATTATGCGGGTCAAGGATTTCTATTTTCCGGTCGACTTTTTGGTGCTCGACATAGAAGTCCCTGAACATCTACAAAACACACCCATCATCCTAGGTAGACCCTTCTTAGCTACAGCTAAGGCAAACATCGATTGTGACACGGAATGCATGAAAATTGCCTTTGGAGACAAGAAAATACAGTTGGATATCTTCCTGGCGACCAAGTCTTTTGATTGCGACTATATCAAGGAACATGATCCCATGGAACCTTTGGTCGAGGAATGCCTCACCCTTAGTTCTGTCTCAGACTACCAATCCTGTAACAACTGTTCTGACCCATCACCATCTATGCCCATGGACCTCTGTAGGGCTGATTACCATCAACCAACACCATTCGAGGAAATTGATGTTGATCAATTCCCACCTTTCCCCTTTCCATCAAACATTGTGCCACCTACACCTGAATTGAAGCCGCTACCCGAGAATCTCAAGTATGTCTTCTTGGGACCTAACCAGACCTTCCCCGTAATTATCAATGCCAACCTAACTAAGGATCATGAACTTAGATTGACAGTAACCCTATCAGAACATAGGGCTGCCATTGGCTGGACTATTTCATATTTGAGAGGAATTAGCCCCACCTATTGTACCCACAAGATCTACCTAGAAGATGGGGCACGACCCTCCCGTCAGATGCAAAGATGGTTAAACCCAAATATGCAGGAGGTTGTTAAGAAGGAAATTATCAAGTGGCTTGACGCCGACATCATCTATCCCATCTCTAATAGCCCCTGGGCGAGCCCCACTCAAGTGATTCTGAAGAAAGTCGGGCTCACCATTGTCACCAATGAGCGTGGCGAATCCATCCCCACCTGCACCACCACCGCATGGTAGGTGTGTATTGATTATAGGAAACTCAATGAAGCAACCAAGAAAGATCATTTCCCCCTGCCATTCATCGACCAGATTCTTAAAAGATTGGCAGGGCAAAAGTGTTTTTGCTTCCGGGATAGATATTCAGGATATAACCAGGTCGCAATTGCTCCTGAAGATCAAGAGAAGACTGCATTCATTTGCCCGTATGGCATGTTTGCATTCTGTCGTATGTCATTCGGGTTATGCAACGCACCCACTACCTTTCAGCGTTGCATGCTAGCCATTTTTTCAGAAATGGTGGGTGAATACTTGGAGGTCTTTATGGATGATTTCTTTGTATTTGGGAATTCATTTGACCACTATTTTAGCAACTTGAAGAAAATCTTGAAACAATGTATCGAGGTTAATTTGGTGTTAAGTTGGGAAAAGAGCCATTTCATGGTTCAAGAAGGAATTGTCCTCGGTCACATCGTATCACATAGGAGCATTGAAGTGGATCGGGCTAAAGTTGATTTGATTTCCAAACTCCCTCCGCCTAGCTCGGTCCGACAGATCCGTTCATTCCTTGGACATGTTGGCTTTTATTGAAGGTTCATCAAAGACTTCTCCAAGCTTTCCAAACCCTTGATCGACCTTCTGGCTAATGACGCCCTATTCCACATGACCTTTGATTGCATCCAGGCTTACCACACCCTCCGGGACTTAGTTTCCACAGCACCTGTACTTCAGCCCCCAGATTGGTCCTAGAACTTTGAGATCATGTGTGATGCATCATATTTTGCCATAGGTGCCGTCCTGGGACAAAGACAAGACAAGAAGCCCGTGGTGGTCTACTACGTGAGTAAGATGTTGGACGAGGCCCAACGAAATTATATGGTCACAGAGAAAGAACTACTTGCTATAGTTTTTGGACTTGAAAAGTTCCGATCTTACCTTCTGGGATCCCATGTGACCATCTATACGGACCATTCATCCATTCAGCACCTATTGGCTAAAAAGGATGCGAAGCCCAGGCTCATCAGATGGATCCTACCTTTGCAGGAATCTAACCTGGAAATCCGCGACAAAGCCGGATCAAAGAATGTGGTGGCTGACCACCTATCCAGACATCACCCAGACCACATTAGGCCCTCCCTGCCTTTATCCGACACCTTTCCCGATGAGCACATTCTGGCTGTGCAAGACAAGAAACTACCTTGGTATGCTGACTATGTCAACTACCTAGTTGTAGGTCAGATACCGCATAGCTGGTCCAGACAGCAACGGGACAAGTTCTTTGTCGAGGCCAAGCATTATTTCTGGGATGATCCCATGCTATTTCACCTCTGTGCTGACTAGATCATCAAAAGGTGTACCCTTGAGGATGAAGTTTAGAGTGCGCTATCTTTTTGTCACAACCAGGCTTGTGGTGGCCTCTTTTCAGGAAAGAAAACGGCTGCAAAGGTTCTGCAGTCCAGATTTTACTGGCCTTCCTTATTTAAGGATACACACAATTTCGCTAAGACTTGCTCTCGCTGCTAGACGCTGGGGACCATGACCAGAAAAGACATGATGCCCCTCCAGCCCATTTTGATTATCGAGATCTTCGACATTTGGGGTATTAATTTTATGGGCCCCTTCCCACCATCCAACGACTTTGAGTACATCTTAGTCTCGGTAGCCTATGTCTCTAAATGGATTGAAGCCGTCGCCACCCGCCGATGCGATCATAAGGCTGTCATGGACTTTGTTAAGCAGAACATCTTTTCCCGGTTTGGAATACCAAAGGCCATGATCAGTGATGGTGGCAGTTATTTTATCCACACCCAATTCCGTGCCCTACTCAGAAAATACGGGGTTACCCACCGAATTGCTACCCTGTATCATCCGCAAACAAATGGGTAGATCGAGGTCTCAAACAGGCAGATCAAGAATATTCTACAGAAGACTGTGAGACCTGACAGGAAGAATTGGTTCACACGACTGGATGATGCCCTGTGGGCATACTGGACCGCTTTCAAGACCTCGATCGGCATGTCGTCTTATCGCCTGGTCTTTGGCAAAGCTTGCCACCTTCCTGTCGAGTTGGAACATTGGGCTTATTGGGCCGTTAAGCAGTGTAACATGAATCACTAGTTAGCTGGTGTGCAGAGGATGCTCAAACTCTCCGAGCTCAAGGAAATTCGTTGGGACACTTTTGAGAATAGTCGGCTATACAAGGAGAAAATGAAAGCCGTCCACGACCGACTCATCCATAGAAAAACCTTCGAGCCGAATTAGCAAGTTTGGCTTTTTGATGCTCGTCTAAAACTCTTTCTAGGGAAGCTCAGGTCCAAGTGGACAGGACCATTTAGGGTGGTCAAGCCCTACCCCAATTGGGTAGTTGAAATCGCTGATCCAAATACTGGGCACACTTTCACAGTCAATGGCCAGAGATTGAAACACTTCCTCACCCAGGTTCCCCCGAAGGAGGTTGCCACCTTCATTGAAGGATGACACGAAGCATCGCCCAGCTGGAGGCATTAAACTCAGCGCTTCCTGGGAAGCAACCCAGAAGATTCAGACTAATTTGGTACTTTCCTTCAGTCAGGTAATATCTTTTTGACCCCTGTGCATCCATGTATTTGTCAATGAGGACATTGTCCAGCTTAAGCATGGGGGGGTGGTAAATTGCATGATTCAGAGTTCATTTAATCAGTCTGAATAGAATGGAATAAAATAAAAAAATTGAATTTAGGAAGAAAAAACTTAGGCATTAGAAATTTGTCAATAGTGGAAAATAATACGGAAAGAACCTGAACACTTAGACTTTTCAGGCCTTCAGGCTTAATCAGCCCTAGTACCCGTTAAAATATAGATTTAGCTTCAAATCCTTGCAACCTTAATCTATTCTAATCCACCAACTAAATAAGGTGATAAGCATACGACTTATTAACTCACCCTCTAACTCAGAAGGACTTTTAGTCTAAGCATCTGCACACATTTTTTACACAGACTCACTCCTCGGAGATTCTAACAGAAATTGGGTAGCTAATGAACTTTCTAGGGTGGTATGGCTGGCAAGTTGTTGTGGGTATCAGCCCATTGGCAGGTTGTTTAGAGCCCAGCCATGGGACCACCTTTTTATTGCCTCTTGGTAAATTTGAGATCAGGGAAGTCACCTACCAAATAAAAAAGAAGAAGAAAAAAGAGAACAAAATAAATCACACTTCACCGCACAAGTATGGCTGGCAAGTGATCGTGGGTAACAGCCCATTGGTCGGTTGTCTAGAACCCAGCTCAGTAAATGCACAAAAAGAACCAAAACACTTAAGGAAAAAGCGGGGAAGTAGAGCAAGCCGGGGAGATATATACTGGAAAAATCCTTGTGTTGACCCCAAGCAAAATAAACGCAGGGAGAAAGCTACCGATCGAACAAATACACCTTCAGGCAAAACACTTCCTTTTTCGGTCACCTAGGGACGTATAAACCCGAAGTTTGTCTAAATTGCCGTTGAGTGAGTCTATCACGATCTTCACACCAAGATGCTTAGCACTTAGAGTTTTTTCCAAGTTTTAAATGGGTTGGGTAGCCGTAAAAAGTTACCAACACACTTTTAACTCTAAAAATCTAAAAATAAGAAAAGATGAAAAATATATATATACATGCCTTAAAGCAAGGATTTGGGCAATTCATATTTTGGTAGACACCTGGGTGCTGCTTAGTCCCTATAAATCAGAATCTTTGTATATTTCCTCCTATTGACAAGTAACAAAATGTCTAAGTAATTACTTCTTGAATTCTGACGGAGAATAATGGCTATAATAAACCTTGTTAGGGATTAGCAAGGTGTAAGCATGGGGGTATGATAACACTGCATTGTACAATGCTAACTTTGACAAAAGGGGACTATCTTAAAGGTAAAATGCACAGAGGATAAATCATAAATAAGAATAGAAGCATCGCATGCATTGCACATCAAGATTGCTTATGATGCATTATTAATGACCATGTGTACAAGTACATGTCAAAATAGACCTCAGATGAGCGATCGGACCGCACGGATAGATCTAGAGCGATGAACGGAGTTCAACGAATTTGAAATCGGCTAAATCCGACATCCGGAGCTTCCACAAATGGCCTAAGAAGTTTTGACCGTTGATCTGATGATCAACGGTCACGAGGTGGCCACGTGACGGCATCAGGAGTGTCCCCGCCCGCCGCACGACGTAGCCCCATCGCGAAGATCTAACCGCAGTTGTCCGATCTTCATCGAACGATTGATGAATGGCAAAGGAACGTGACCATCCGCGCCCGCAGTGCAACGGTCGCGCCTCCGTCCCCACACAAAGCGATCCCAGGTTCGAATCGCTCGCCATGCCTCATCCGCTGATTTCGCCCACGCACTTAAATTCAGCTGCCCGATCGCCATCGAGCGGCCTCGATAGTGCTCGCGGCGCACCTGCAGACGTCGATCTTCCACGCACGTGCCTACGCTGGTCGACGACGCCCGTGCTCACGCGTGCTTGAGGCGCGATCCAAGTGCACCCTTCGCAAGATGTCAGCCGTTCGATCCGCGATCGGATGGCCCACAGCGCGTGCGCACGGATCGCGCATGAAGAAGCACGGGTGCGCGCGTGAGACCGCTGGGAAGGAAGCTTCACCGACGCTTTTAGCATGGGTTTAGCGCGTACTTAAAATAGAAACCTCTTCTTCCTATATAAACCCCTCCCCACCACCTATGTTAAGCATTCAATTCACCTTGCAAGTGTTATGCGTCCGCACTCGACTTCGATCCTCCTTAAGTTTGTTATGCGTTTATATTTTTTTTTGCACCCTAGCTAGCTCAAGTTTTGGGGACGAAACTTCCTTTAAGTTTGTTATGATGTAAATACCCATTCTGTTTTGAGCCTTTTAAGACGTCTGGACTGTCAGTCAGACATCTGTTAAGACATCTGGAACCCTTCCCAGACATCTGGAAATTGAAAAACCTATACGCGCGATTGCTTTCTGCATGCAGACAGCGCGTAGTTCTCCTCTCTCCCCTCTTCTTTTCTCCTCCTCACCGAACCCTAGCTCACCGCCTATATAAGTGCCCCCTTCCTCCCCTCACCACTCCATCACCACCACCGTACTTCCTCTCTACTACCGTGAGAGAGACGAGCGAGAGAGAGGGAGCAAGAGCGAGGAGGGGCGGCGTGAAGAGAGGTTGAGCTCGCGAGCTTCGTGCGAGCTCGCCGGAGTGCGTACGGCCGCCGTGGCCCGTGTGGGAGGAGAGTGTCGGGGAATTGTCCCCGACTTCCTGCTGCAACCAGAGCTGCAGCCGAGAGGGAGAAGCTGCGGCGGAGCGCGGCAGGAGGAGCGAGAGCTTGTTCTGATACTGGAGTTTTTCCAGTATCAGACGTCTGGAGTGCCTTTCAGATGATGGGCTGGATGTCTGGTGACGACACCGGACGTCTGAAGGCAGGTATTTGCGAAGGTACGTCATTTCCGCGGCTGCGGCCATGCAGGCCACATAGCAGTAGGATTTGTTTGGCTAAATAAGGATGTGTTGCTCTATCGTACACAGGAGCAGCTTTGGGAAGGCGCGCGGCATGCCCTCCCATGCGTTTCGGACGTCTGGATAGCATGCCAGACGACTGGAGGCACTTCCAGTCGACTGGAGGATAGGTCGGACTTCTGGAGCTGAGTCCAGATGGTCAAGTAGGAGTCCTGGACATTTGAGGTCGACGCAGGAACTTGAGGTGAGACTCTGGTGACTTTTAAGACGTCTAGACTGAAAGGTTCTACCCTTGTACTAGGAGGGGGTGAGATTAGCGTAACAAAAAAAATGCGGAATTGAAATATAAATCAATCTCCTAAAAATCAATCGCACAATGTACACAGGTATTTTTAGGTGGAAACCCAAATCGGGTGAAAACCACCACCTAACCCTCTCGAGTTAGGATTTTCCGATCAACCAAGTTGATCAAAATCCACTAAACGAATCACTTTAAAACGAGGGTGATTCAACCTCAGTACAACCACGCTACAAGTACGAGGGTAGCGTTCCTCAACCCCTTCTCTCCACGAGAAGGATTTTGTCCCACGAAGGAGACGGGAATTCGCAAAGCGAATACCCAACCAAATAACAAAGATAAAATAAACAACAAACCTATAGAGCCAACAAAGTAATAAACCTAAGCTTCTATAGGATTTAGGAAACTCCCCTTTGCAAGGAGTGCGTCGACGATGACGCGGGTGCGTGAGCCACGCAACGGCGCAATGTCGCTCTCGTGAACAACAGCGGGAGAGCGGGTGCGCGAAGGGAATGATGCTCTCAAGATGTAGAACTTGAGCTTAGAGAGCAAGAGCTTCTTGGACACAAGAGAGTGGAAATACTTGATCTTAGTGTATTGCAAAGTGTTTCTTGTGTGTCTTTGTGTTGCAAAGGCTCCCCTCTATTTATAGAGGCCTTAGGAAGGCTTTGGAAGGCTTAGAAAGGGTTCTATAGCTGTTGGGAACAAAGTCCAAGAGAATCAGGCCGAAATCAGGACAATGATTACATTTGACAGGGTTATCAGACGTCTAACTCTGGCATCAGACGTCTGGAAGGCCACTTTAAGACGTCTGATTTCAAGGTCAGACGTCTGATTCTATGCGGGTTTCTCCCTGACTTGAATCAGATCTAAACAGGGTTTTTGTGCAAGTCCATCAGACGACATACAGGACGTCTGGCACTAAATCTGGACGTCTGGAAACCTACTTTTACTGTGGGAATTGATTTCCAAACGTTGCAACGGCTAGAAAATCTCTGGGAAGAGATTTTGGGTCAGCCGAGGCAAAATGGTCATTTATCAGACGTCTGGAAAGACCTAAGGACGTCTGATAAGGCTCTAACGGTCATAATCTTGAGTGCCTGCTAAGCTAGCCAACGGTCCACTAATTGGACGTCTGGCAAAGTCATCAGACGTCTCCTAAGACGTCTGGTCTAAGGTCTGGACGTCAGAATTCATCAGACAGAACTAACTATGTCCAGCCTAACAGTTATCAGACGTCTGAAACAACAGTCAGACGTCTTAAAATGCTTTATCAGACGTCTGATTTGGGAATTAGACGTCTGGAAGTGCTGTTTGAACCCTATATTGGTTTTCTAAGTATTCTACAGAAAACCTAAGTATCCTAGGGTTGTGCCGGTGTTCCTAGGACTACTGTCAGGGTTCTTTGAGGCTCTTTAACATGAAATATCTAAGGAAATAAAGAGCAACAAAAGAAATGAAAAATACAACAAGTACAAAAGAAGGAAATCTATCCTATTCTTCATTTCCTTCCATCTTCAATCTTTCGCTCCACGTGAACCTCCTCTGTTTTCCGTCAAGCTCCTCCAATCCGTCCTGGATGCGAGCTCGAGTTCCGTCTAAACACGTCTTCATTTGCAATTGACCTGAAATCTAGGACTCAAATTGCAAATGTTAAATAACACGTGTTTTGTTATCATCAAAACAAATGATCGTGGTGCTCTAGCACCAACATAGACTTAGTTCCAGACGTTTGATTTGGTTCTGCAGTTATATTTTTGACCCGTTTAGGATCCGTTTGGAGTTTGTTTTACGCAAACGAGATATTTGTGGTTCCCTTGTGAGTTCCTCTACATGTTAGAAATCCTTATATACTGTTCTGAATGTTCCGTTATGGTATGTTCCTTGATATAGGTCTTCGACCTGTCGCATGTTTAGGGCTTGCAAGGTACGTGAGTCTGCCTTTCGAGCCCCCAGTACTCCTAGATTGTCTGGTAGAGTGGTTTCCCCCAGTTCTACTTATAAAATATGAATGCATCTATGAAATTAGATAACTAGAACCCTAGGATGTGGCATGAATCTTAGGACAAGAAATTGTTGCACTGTTTGTATGCATGTTTGAGATTGCAGTCATAAATGAATGAGTTGAATTGTAAACAACTACCTGTTAATAAATACGAGCTGCCTGTTAGAATATGAAATGCCTGAGATAACTAAACAGTTACCTGTGATATCACTTATTGCATATGATAAATTGTGGGAATACGAGCTACATGTGTAAATACGAGAACAGAATCGTGAATGATGAAATCTGGTATGGAATAATATGGTGGATATGAGCATGAACCCTACAAGGAGTTAGGAGTAGAACTCCTGTGGATGAATGGAAAGATCTGGAAATGTGAGTGGGAAGTGTGTTGGCCCTTGAATACGTGGTACCAAGAAGAGCGACTGTCCCCTGTTTAGTGTACAGCGGAGCTAGCTGCCCTTGGGTTGGGACCCGGGGTTAGGATTGGCCACTCTACACTGACTTCTGTTGGCCCTCGCGTACACTATACAGGGGAGAGCTATTAGTGTAGGGAGGACGCTAGCCACCCCATGGGGCCCACGGTTCAGCTAGCCACCCTACACCGACTTGTTAGGCCCACTGGGCAAACCGGGGTAGTCAGACGAGGGTGTGCGGAGTATGGAGGGGCAAGACTCCTGTTTGGTTTTGAGGGTATAAACCCCTATTGCTGGAGGGCTAGGCCCTATACTGTTCCGTGCTGTACTTTAGGCGTCCCCACTCGCAGAAATGACTGACCGTGTTCCAGTGTGGGGTAGCTACCAGTGCGCTTATCACGCATGCCGTAGTCACCGCTACGTCTGTCTGTGACCTCGGGGTGGTTGACTGGGTGTAGGATTACCACGGGGGACTCTCCTGGCTAGGAGAGCACCACGTGTGCCTTGTACTCTTCAAAAAAGACTGCAATCAAGATCGTTCCCACAAGGAACATGTGAGATCAAGAAAGAAATCTGAAAGTAAATCAATGGGTGAAAAGGAATTACTTGTAAAATAAAATAATTCGGAAAGATAAATTTACTTGTTAGCTTTTATTGCTTTAGTTAGTTTGGTTACCACTCTACTCAGCGTTCGCTGACTCCGTTTTACTCATAACCCTTTACAGGTCCAGGAGTTGAGTAGCCTGAGTCACCGGCTACAGAGGGTGTTAGGCCCAGTCGAGCCTAGCAGTAGTCTCTTGCTGTTGTTGTACTTCCTTTTTGTTAGTGAGTTTCAGACTTTGTTATTGTTCCTGTTTCTGTACTTTGGTTCTACTTTTCTGTTGTGGTGGTGATATGTACTGTTTAGCAGTTTTTCTTCCTTTACTGCTTACACACTTTGACTGTTAGTTACCTTGCATAGTGAATGTGGTTTATTTTCCTACTTTTCGGTTATTTCTTGTTGAACGACTGGGTCTTGGGATTAGTCGAGTCGGGCTAGTCTTGGGTCCTATAGGGATTTGGGAACCAGGTCGTAACAACAATGGTTCTCCGCAATCAGAGTATGATTCAGTATCATCGGAGAATTTGCAAAGATCAGTTTCTAAACCTGATTCCAGATAGATATTTCCACCACAGAATGAATCAAAATGTGTAGAATCAACAACCTGACTTGGATCTAACCTAATTTTAAATTTTGATCTCAAAGAGGTGTCCTTATTAGGCATAAGCTCAGGTTCTTGTCTCCTAGGATAGACCCACTCGAATCCCAAGTCTTTTAACTTGGTTTCTGTATCATAAATCGGTTTGACTTCCGAAAATTTAATTAGAATTTTTGAGGAGGTTGGAGAGGTGTAATCATCAAATATAGGCCCACAATCATAATCTAGATTCAAAATCTGATTCTCATTACATTGGGCCTCATGATTATCCTAAATAGGCTCAAATCTAGATTCTAGGTTAAGGGTACGGATTGGATCACTAGAATACAGGCTGGGCTCTATTGGGATGTGAGAATCATTCTCAAGAATCACCTTTTCAGAATAAGGAGTGGAATTTACATTCTCGAGAGGTTTTGACTCAATCTCATCATCACAGGTGTCGAGGAAATCTAGGCTTGATAGACCAACTTCAAGGCTTTCTAAGGCTAGTTCAGAATTGAGAACACCTGCAATCAGATCCTTCCAACCCATCTCAAGATCAGGCGTATCAATCTGTACATAATTTGAATCAGATTTCATTTGGGTTGGGGGTCCACAACAACCTTGATTTTTGAACCCGGGATTTGGGAAATCATGTTGATCCTTAATGTTGCTCCAAGGTTTTTCATCAATTTTAGAGGGGATGTATGGGTATTTTTGATTGATAGCTTCCTACACCATATTCAGTAATTTTCTACGTTCCTCCATGAGACCTTGGTGTTTTCCAAAAAGTGACGGATTTGATCAGCATTGTAGATACTCATTACTATGTAATTTCTTCAATTCAATATATTCTAATATGAGATCATCCCGAGTTGAACCATGTGCCATTTGTGTCAACATCATTCGAATACGTTTCATAATGTAGGTTGTTTTTGGAATATTAACTAAAATCTAGATAATTGGATTTAAGGCTCGATCATAATCTTCATAATATTTAAGGACATCCTCAATCATTCAATCTTTCGTGGACCTTCGAGATTCAAGTTTCTAATTGGTCTTCTTAAATTGCTAGGTTGCATTTTCAAATCAGGTGGTGAATCAGGATGTAGAATCAAACTCAGGATCAGATTGAAGTAGATTAGATCAAATCAAAAATCCCGTATAAGATCTAATGATGCCATTTAGGTTAAAAACCTAAGGACCTTCCTGTTTATGTGCTCAAGAAAGGATGAGGATGTGAATTGGACTCAATCAAGGCACCCAAAAATTTTTGGTTGACTAAGGCTGTTTCGAGGCAGATGATACATCTGAATCAGAAATCCGTACACTCAAGAATTACCTGGGCAGCCAGGAAGGGAGAGTCCCGGAAAGACCCCAACACGATAGAGCGTCCCCACGGGTTACAGGGTTTCCCCCACCCAACCTTCCTTATCCCTGCAGTTCCAAGTAGATCGGTATGTGTGCGTTGAGACCTTAAGTCTACTAATTTTATTCCTCATTTTGTGTCTTGGATTTCACTTGATTAGAAGTTAATTCAATTTGTGACCTAATTTGGAGGTTGATTGGCCTACAGAGTAGACCAACTTCACCTGACCTGCCCTAAAAGATGCAGAATGAAATTTGGGTCAAGACCCAAAGATCACCCTAAATTGACTCTCAGGTTATTAGATCCACAATTTTAGGGTTCAAGTGAGATTTAGACCCTGATTTTAGGGTTCTTTTGATTAGATCTTTTCAAGTAAGGGTTTGGGTAGCACACAAATGCGGGAGGGTAAATTTCCTTTGATTCAGGCAAGTGTGAACTAACACTTCAAATCTTTAGAGTATAAACCCTAATTGGCTTTATTCAAATACAATTTGATCTTTAGGTGTACACCTTGGACTTCAAACAAGAAGTGCGCAGTCCAAGATGATCAGAAATTAAGCGTAAATCCCTAGTAGGTACAGGCAATTTGGGTAGGGATCTCTAAAATAGAATCGTCTCAAATTCAATCAGATATTGTTTTGAAATTACAAGTTAGGGAACTTGCCTTTTAAATGATATTTACTAGAAAAGTAAGGAGATGAGTCCTAATTAGTTCTGTTTCCTTTTTCTCTCTTCCAAAGATTAAGGGAATGATTATGGAAGAAGAGAGATTACTTGCCCCTGGAGTGGTTGACTTGCGCGAAAGATTTCTTCGTGATGTACCTTGTAAAATCACAATCAAACAAACAGGGCAAGTTAGTGCTCAGATAAACAATCAAGAAAGATGAGATCAATGTGTGAATTATGCGTTGCTCCACGGCAATGGTGCCAAAATGTTTAGTCGAAGCGAGATCGATATTTTGAAGGATGTAATCGTCGTAGCAAGTCAAAATCGCTCGAAAACAGATAAAATTTATAACAGTTCAAGGTCGAACATAGAGAGAAAATGTGGAATTCACAACATTAATCGCATTCAAAATCAAAGAGCATAATTAATTGAGCATTCAAATAGATATTCAATGAATAATAACCTGTTACATTAGTTATTCAATGAAATCCAATGTATCTAGAGACAAAAAGAATTGAGAGAATATAAAAAGTGGTGATTTGAATCACCAATTTAATCCTCTAATTAAGCATGCATCTCATAATCAATATTAACTATAATACTTAAATAATGCAACAACAATTCTTAAATAATACTCAATCAGAAAACAGATTTATCAATCAGACGACTTAACTGTGTCAGGCACAAGGCTTCTCAAAGCCTTTCTCTTCTTCACTTCAGCTTCTCTTCGTTCTTCTTCTTTCCTTCTGCATGAGCCTTCTCTTTTCCTTAAGGCTTTCTCCAAGCCTTCTTTCCTTCTCCTTCATAGAGCCTAAGTGTTAGGCGTTCAACACAAGTCATGCACTTGGAGTAGAACCATAGAGAGCAAAACCCTCCCTCGCTCTCTCAAAAATTCCTCCTCTTTCTTCTCTGAAATCACCCTTCCAAGGACCATTGGGAGTTTTTCAGGAAAATTAGGGGTGTGAACGAAAAAATTTAAACCCCCTGGGTTTAGTTGTGGGCTTTGTGGGAAATGAGGGAAATGTGAGGGGGTGTCATGCTATTTTCCCCTCCCTCTCTCTCTCTCTCCCCACACACTCACCCGCACACCAACTCATGCACACACACGCACACTCCCTCTCCAAACCCAAAACCCTAACCCACTCCTTTTTAACCCCTCCACCCCACTCCATATCCACACCACCACCTTCATCTCCTTCTCCCTGCCGGCGGCCATCTTCTTCCCCACCCCCTGCCGTAGCGAGTGGAGAGGAAGGAGAGGGATGAGACGAAGAGGAGGAGAGAGGGTGAGAGTGTGAGTGAGGGAGAAAGGGAGAGCGAGGGCATGGAAGGGAAGGAGAGACCTCGGGGAAGCCCAAGTGTGCGCGGTGGATGAGCTTGAGCAGGAGAGCTCGCGCGCAAGGAGTGCCTTGCTGCGGGTGCAGCAGCGAGCACTTGGAGTTGCGAGGGAAGGAGCTGCAGTCGGAGGAGCCGTGGGAGTCGCGGGAGCTCGGAGGAGCTCGTGCAGGAGGAGACGAGCACACACACGAGGAGGAGGGGCTCGTGTAGAAGAGCCTCTCGACCCCCTGCAGCTGTTGCCGTGCTGTAGGCGGAGGCAGCAAGGAAGACGAACCGCGCGAGGAGTTTCTGGATACTGGATTTTTCCAGTATCAAATGTCTGTAGAATCTGCCAAACATTTGGAGCGGTGGTGGATGTCCAGAGCTGAGGTTGGACGTCTGAAAACTCGCGGAGTGCTGAGGTAAGTGTCCTGAACGCGCATGCATGCGCGTACGTTACGTACATAACGTTGCGCTTTTGAAGGTTTTAACTTGCGAGTGTGTACGCAGGTACAAGCCTTGGAAAGGAGCGCAATGGAAACACCATCATGAGCCATAATTAGCTCATTTGGATCCAATTAAGTCAATAAATGCTCCTACATAACCGCCAAAAAGTCACAAGTCATTGTATATTCATTTTGAATGAAAAATAAGAAACTAGGGTTAAAACTATAATTTTTCCACCTCATCTTGAATGCAGTACAACCAAAGGTTTTCTTAGGGGTTGAATGAAGGTTAATTGGTCTTAAAAAGATAACAAGTGGGATAAGATAGACAGAAAATGATTTACACGTATTCTAAGAATTAAATGACTTTTGAAATCCTAAAAACAGACCCGCTTAGTTAACTGAGATTCTGATCAAGATAAAATTTACCTAAACCTTCTAAAATTCATAGAAAAATATTCTATAGGATTTATAACTTTCCATTTGACCATCAGAACCCGTTTTGACCCGAAACGGAACCACAAATAGACATTTACCCTAATTTGGGTTTTTACATAAATTACCCAATCAAACATGGTAAAAACCAAAATCCAACTTCACCATTGGATTCCTTAGGTCCAAATTAGGTTTGTATCAAAATTTGGATCCAAGATGAGTTTGTCTTGACCTAGATTGCAAATTGGTCCTGTTTAATTTCATTTCTGCCTTTAACTTTCAAAATCCTTTCAAATAGGCCCCTAACGTTGTCATCATTCTCACAAAAAGGTCCCTACCACCATTAATCCTATTCTTAGTTGCTTCGGTGACCTTAAAATGGAAAGAACACCCTGATTTCTTGACGAATCCCTTTCAAAATTGAAAGGGAAGTTCGTCAAGAAATTCCCTTTCTATTGGATCTAATCCTAAGCGCTAGAACTTACCCAATGTCTCATGCAAATGCATGAGAGATTTGGATCTCAAGAAACTCCCAAATCCGATGAGGCTTTCCAAGCTTGGAAAGCTTGTTTCCCAAGCTCAAATCGCCTCTAGGTCCTTATATTAGAGAGCCCAGATCCTCTCGAACTTCTCACGCACGAAATCGGCCAAGATCTCCCTCAAATTCCTCTCTCTTTCATGGCCGAAGGCTCCTTGACGTCCGACGACCTCCTTCATTCTTCTTCGTCGTTTGTCTGCCATGCCAGCAGCGGATTTCTTCTCCCCACGTCTTTCCACGTCGAGCCATACTAGCTGACGCCCTGATTCCTTTTATCCTTGTCGTTTCTCTCTCACCGGAGCCACCTTCATCTCCGACATTAGCCATAGCTCATCCGACTTCTCCTCTGCCCTGCTTCCTTCGCTAACCTCCCAGATACATTCCTCATCTCCTGTACTTTATTTTCACGTCGGCTCCACTTCAAATCAACCACCGACGACCCTCCGCAACTTCATCTCCTCCATCTCCGGCCACCTCTCCAGCGAGCCCATCTCACCACCACAGACCACCAAATACCTCGCCGACAAGCCCACGACCATCGCCACATCTTTCTTCACATTTCCCCTCTTTCCATTCGATCCCTTATCCACCCAAGTCACCCCCTGAACACACCCACTCTCACGCACATAGTCCGACTTCCCCACGCACGCGCGAACCTCTCCACGCCATACAACCATCACCGTCACCCTCGCCATGGTCCAGCGACCCTCCTTGAGCATTCTAATGGGGCCGAGAGAACGTTTTGTTGATTTCAGGAACTCGCCTTGTCTGCCATTGACGAGCAAGCTTCGAGCTTGCTTGAAGTTCGCTCTAGGTCCTACTACGCCCAGGTTAAAGCCCCAGGTTGTGCGGAAGCACCTTGTGTAATGATCCGTTACACTTTTAGCCATTTAAGACGTCTGGAGTTTTAGTCAGACATCTGTCTAGATGTTTGGACCCGTTCCCAAATGTCTGAAAATGGAATTTTCGCACTGTTCTTTGCGCTTTGCATGCGGACGTCGCATAGAGGTCGTTCCTCTCTCTCTCTTCCTCATTTTCCCCCAAACCCTAAACCCTACAGCCTCCTATTTATACCCCTCTTTCCCCTCCTCTCCTCACACCACCAGCCACCACCACCTTCAGATCTCCAGTGTGGCAATGGTGAGGACGGACGTGAGAGGCGAGTGGCGGGTGAGCGAGGGAGAGCGAGAGGGAGGAAGGAGGAGAGCGTGGAAGGTCGGAGGACCTTCGGGAGCTTGGCAGAGCTCGCACGGTCGACGACGGGCGTGTGCTCTCATGGAGGACGTTGGCAAGGAGTTACCGCCACGGGCGGAGGCGCGAGCGGAGCAAGTTGCGAGCAGGTTCTGATACTAGAAGTTTTCCAGTATCAGACGTTTGGCGTGACATCCAGATGACTGGCGAGGGATCTGGACGTTCGGAGCTAAGGCTGGACGTCTTAAAGCACGTATCGCACGAGATATGTACGTCCCTGTGTAGATTTCTCCCATGCAGAAGATCACAGTGCAGGAGGCATTGTCGACTGATCCGCACCTACGTTTGCGTGCACAGGTGCAACTTTGGGAAGGCGTACGGAACGCTTTTCCACGTGCTTTTGAACGTCTGATCACATCACCAGACATTCGAAGGTTGTTCCAGATGACTGGAGACATTGTCCGATGTCTGGAACTGTCTTCAGACAATTGCAGAGAAGGTCTAGACATCTGATCAGTTGCAGGAGACACAAGGTGAGTTTTGACGTATTTTAAGACGTTTGGGATTAGTTCCAGACGTCTGCTTCTGATCAGAAACCACATTTTTTGGCCTGTTTGAGGCCCAAATGGAATCGGATTTCCGCAAACGAAATACCATTTTTTTCTACTCAAGTTCCTCTGCATATTCGTGTTGAGTACCTACTGTTTGAGCCTGTTTAATGTTCATTGGTCACTGGTACAGGTTACTAGCTAGTGGCGTGTTCGGGGCCCACGAAGACGACGAGATCTGCATCACAGGCCCTTATTCCTCTCGTGATACCCGGTAGATTGGTTTAATTCAGTTATTACTAATTAAATAAGAATGTGCTTGATTGAAATGGTCGAATGGAACTCTAGGATGTGGAATGAACCCTAGGATAGAGAAATGAATGAGCCTGTTTGTACTGTATTGTTTACTTGCATGCGTGGTTGAGATAAATTGATAGCAAATGCCTGTATTATAATTACGAGTTGCCTGTTAGAATGAGCTGCCTGTATTTAATGAATAATTTCCTGTGGAACCACCAGTTGTATGTTATTGATAATTGAACTATGAAAACATGAGCTACTTGTATATGGATGAGAAATGAATTTTGAAACATGAGATCTGGATCTAGATAAATGAGGTGAACATGAGAGTGAACCCTACAGAGAATTAGGAGTAGAACTCTTGTGGATAAATGGAATCTGGAATGTAGACGGAAAGTATGCTGGCCTTTGAGTACGTGGTACCAAGGAGAGCAACTGTCTCCTTTTAGTGTAGAGTGGAGCTAGCCTCCCTTGGGTTGAGACTCGGGGTTAGGATTGGCCACTCTATACCGACTCCTGTTGGCCCTCGAGTATGTGATACCGAGGTGAGCTACTAGTGTAGGGAGGGAGCTAGCCACCCCATGGGGCCTGGGGTTCAGCTAGCCACCCTACACCGACTTGTTAAGCCCTCTGGGCAAACCGGGATGGTTAGATGAGGGTGCGTGGATTGTGGAGGGGTGAGACTCCTATTTGGTTCTGAGGTGCGAGACCCTTGTTCTAAGAGGGCAAGGTCCTATACTGTTCCGTGCTGTACTTTGGGCATACCCTCTAGCGGAAACAATTGACCGTGTGTCAGTGCGAGGTAGCTACCTGTACGCTTATCACGTGTGCTATAGTCACCGCTACGTCTTGACAGTGTTCTCGGGGTGGTTGATTGGGTGTAGGACTACCACGGGTCCTCTCCCAGCCAAGAGAGCACACGTGTACCTTCTACTTTACGGAAAAGATTGCAATCAAGATCGTTCCCGCAAGGAACATGCAAGATCAAGAAATATCTGGATACTTTGAGAAATGAGTGAATCGGAAACATATAAAATAGATAAATAGAAATGAGAATTAAACCTGTTGTTTTTACTGTTTTGTACTTAGATAATATAAACACCACTCTACTCAGCATTCGCTGACTCTGTCTTTTCATAGCACTATTCAGGACCAGGAGTTGAGCAGCCCAAGTTCCCGGTTGCAGAGGGTGCTAGGCCCAGTCGAGTCCAGTCGTAGTCTTTCTTGAGCACTTTCTTTTTCTCTACTATTGTAGTAAGTAATGGACACTTAGTTACTGTTCTGCTACTTCTATTTCCTTTCCGCTTTTCGTTGTTGTTGTTGCGGTGGTATGTACTGAGACAGCTGTTCCATTTTCTTTACTGCTTTGTTCGTTTCTTCTACTTAGTTATATTGCATGTGTGAATGTGGTTTATTTTCCTACTTTTGGTTATTTCTTGTTGGACGACTAAGTCTTGGGATTAGTCGAGGCGAGCCAGTCTCAAATCCTGTAGGGATCCGGGAACCGGGTCGTAACAAGATGGTATCAGAGCAAGGTCATCCCGAGAAATGAACCAATTGGCTTGAGAATAACCACTCATGTGCATATAACTAAGATAGCTACCACAACATATCGTTTGATATTCGTTCCAAGTCTTTTCTCGATGTAATTTGGTATCGTTGACACTCTGGTTCTATCCTTCGTGTCTCCTTGCAGGAGATGCCTTGTCGAGTTCTCGAGGTAGGCCGTGGTCGCGGTCGTGGACGAGGTCAGAGGGGCAGACGTGCCGGACTTGAGGTACCAGTTGACCCACCTCTTATCCCGGGTGCTTAGGCCTAGGATCTCGCCCAGCTGATCAGAGACAACGTGCGAAAGGAGCTCCACTAACCTCCACTGGCACCTCTTCCTGAGGACATGGAGGAGGAGTCCTCGATGGGATAGAGAGACCGTTGTAGCATCGAATGAGCAAGAGGGGGAAGGGGTGGTCCTCCATCGCCCCCACCACACTCTGACACTTTCGAGCATGAGCCCTCCTTGCCTGGAGGCGTGTCCGTTCCCCCACTGCAGCTGCACTACAAGCTTTTTGGATAGTTCCGGAAGCTGAAGTCCCCCTCCTTCAAGAGGGATGAGGACCCGTCTGAGGCAAAGGACTGGCTGGAGCAGATAGAGAAGGTTTTCGACACCCTTCGCCCTCCCATGGATTGCCGTGTGGCCTTTGCCACGTACCAGCTGGAGAGCACAGCACACAGGTGGTGGAGCGCAATCAGAGGCCAGGAGGGGAGAGAGCCGACGTGGGACCAATTCGTGACTCTCTTCTGTGAGCAGTACTTTTCATAGACCTGGTAGGACCAGAGGAGGAGGGAGTTCTACAATCTCTGCCAGGGGACGATGACTATTAGCGCGTATCGCACACATTTTCTGGAGCTGTCATGTTTTGCCTCGACAACCTTGTCTACAGAGGAGGAGCACCTATGGAAGTTTACTGAGGGGCTCTGACCTACTATTCGGGGGTATGCCGAACCCCTGAAGCTACCCACTTTCTCACGAGTGGTTTAGGCAGCCATGACCTACGAGGAGACCAACCTGGCTGTGCGAGACACTGACAGCGAATGGAAGAGGTCCTACCAGCCAAAGTACTCTTAGGGCTGTCGGGAGAGGAGGCACATGGCACCCGTAGGAGAGCCGTCTCATTTTGTGGGGCCATCAGTGGACTTTGGGGGCCCCAGCTAGGGGCCAGTTGCCAGCACCGGACCCTCGCCCAGCTGCCAGCAGGGACCTACTGAGGGACGAGGTCGTGTTCCCCTCTGCTACCAGTATGATCAGCCGGGCCACATCATGGGAGACTACCCATATAGGGACAGAGCACAACAGATGCTCCCCGCACCGAGCGCTAGAGGCCGAGTTGGTGGTCTTGGTCACCAGGAGCATGGGGGAGGGCAGCAGTCACGAGGAGGGTACCGGCCAGCAACTGCTTGCCCGACCCAGAGTGTAGCTGCTTCGTTTGCACTGAGGACTGAGGGGCGTATCAATCCCCTGACACACAGATATGCCATGGCTTTAGGTTCAGTGGTGGCAGGTATGGTTACTATTTCTGGCAGATTAGTGTACGTACTTTTTGATTTCAGTGCCATGCACTCTTTCGTCGCTACGAGTTTTGCCATCAGTTTGGGGCAGGGCAGTGTACTGTTAGAGGATCCTTTTGTGATCAGAGGTCCAGGTGGTCAGTTATTTGTAGCTAAGGAGGTCTACACGGACTGCGAGGTCAGTATAGGGGGACACAGCCTCCCCGCTGACCTGATTGTGATACAGATGGAGGATTTTGGCGTGATCCTTGGGATGGACTAGTTGTCCGCCTATCATACCTTGGTGGACTGTTTCGGGAGGGAGATCATCTTCTCCATACCGGAGTTGCCTCCCTTCGAGTTTCACGGACAGCCAGTGGACGGAGGTTTCAGATGCATCTCCGTGCTTCGAGTAGTAAGGCTTTTGAGCTAGGGGTGTGAGGGCTTTTTGGCCTGTG
Source organism: Thalassia testudinum (assembly GCA_037157565.1). NCBI lineage: Eukaryota > Viridiplantae > Streptophyta > Magnoliopsida > Alismatales > Hydrocharitaceae > Thalassia > Thalassia testudinum. The sequence goes on from JAZHRO010000051.1 coordinate 2,322,587, forward strand.
TAGTGGCAGAGCCTAGCCCCGTGGCTGACTTTCAGAGTATTCTGGTGGTTTATGAGTACTCGGCGTTTTTTTAGAGGAGCTGCCAGGACTACCGCCTAAGCGTGAGATCGAGTTTGAGATCTCATTAGTACCGAGGACCAGCCCCATTTCTACTACACCGTACCGGATGGCACCGCTTGAGCTGCAAGAGCTCAAGTCACAGCTACAAGACCTGTTGGAGAAGGGCTTTGTGAGGCCTAGCGCATCCCTGTGGGGAGCCCTTGTGCTGTTTGTGAAGAAGGATGGTAGCCTGCGACTTTGTGTCGACTACAGACAACTTAATAGGATCACCATCAAGAACAAGTATCCATTGCCGAGGATTGACGACCTCTTCGACCAGTTGCGAGACGCCACAGTGTTCTCCAAGATAGATCTGAGGTCGGGCTACCACCAGTTGAGGATCAGGGAGTCTGACGTATCCAAGACAGCTTTCCGTACCCGGTATGGGCACTACGAGTTCTTGGTCATGCCGTTTGGGTTGACCAATGCCCCCACTGCTTTTATGGATTTGATGAACCGGGTTTTCAGGCCGTACTTGGACTAGGTTGTGGTGGTGTTTATCGACGACGTACTCATTTACTCGCGGGATCAGGCGCAACATGGACAACATTTACGCATGATCCTGGACACTTTGAGGCAACACAAGCTGTATGCCAAGTACAACAAGTGCGAGTTTTGGTTAAGGTAGGTGACTTTCTTGGGTCACGTGATTTCAGGGGATGGTTTGGCTGTTATCCAGACAAGGTTGAAGCCGTACTCATGTGGGAGAGGCCACGTACAGTGATAGAGATACGTAGCTTTTTGGGACTGGCAGGCTACTATCAGTGGTTTACCAGAGGATTCTCTCAGATTGCGCATCCTATGACCCAGCTAACTCAGAAGGACGTGCTCTTTGCTTGGACAAATGAGTGCGAGGCATGTTTTCAGGAGTTGAAGGAGAGTCTAACTTCAGCTCCTGCGCTTACCATCCCAGACAGCAGTGACGGTTTTGTGGTTTACACAGGTGCATCGTTGCAAGGGTTAGGGGGTGTGCTCATGCAACGGGGTCACGTTGTCACTTACGCTTCGCGGCAACTGAAGCCCCATGAGCATAGCTACCCTACCCATGACTTAGAGCTGGCAGCTGTTGTCTTCATGCTGAAGACATGGAGGCACTACCTTTACGGTGAGACTTTCGAGATCTTCACGGATCATAAGAGCCTCATGTACTTGTTTGGCCAGAAGGAGCTTAACATGAGACAGAAACGTCAGTTAGAGCTCCTGAAAGACTACGAGTGCAGCATCTCCTACCACCCAAAGAAGGCCAATGTGGTGGCTGATGCCTTGAGTCAGAAGGCACCTGCTCACTTGGCCAATCTACAGGCACAGAGTTAGAGACTTATGGAGGAGTTGGGCGGTTGGCGACCTTGAGAGTCATAGGGGCATTGTGGAACAGTGACAGTGATGCGGCAGACGCGACCAGAGCTGATAGACCGCATCATCGCAGGGCAGATGACAGATCCGTACTTACAGATACTGCGAGACAGGGTGTTGACAGGGGACCCAGGAGACTTTTCCTTTACAGATAAGATACTGCACATGAGGGGACGCTTATGCGTTCCTAGGGACGAGGAGTTGTTGAGAGCGCTCCTGGCTAAGGCGCATGGGTCTAGGTTCACCACACATCCCGGGAACACAAAGATGTATCATGATTTGAGATGCAACTTTTGGTGGAGAGGGATGAAGTGGGATGTTGGTGAGTTTGTGCAGCAATGTTTGGTGTGCCAGCAGGTGAGGGCTGAGCATCAGAGTCCTGCAGGGCCGTTGCAGCCACTTCCTGTGCCAGAGTGGAAGTGGGAGAGCATCACCATGGACTTGGTGGTGGGTCTACCAGTTACCCAGCGGGGACATGACGCAATCTGGCTGATAGTAGACAGGTTGACGAAGATGGCGCGTTTCCTACCGATCTGAGTCACCTTTGGACTAGCACAGTTAGTAGAGAGGTACATTCAAGATGTGGTACGCCTATATGGAGTTTCGCGTAAGATTGTATCTGACAGGGATACCTATTTTACTTCCCAGTTCTGGGCTAAGTTTCAGCAGGCTTTGGGGATACGTTCGAGGTTCAGTACCGCTTACCATCCCTAGACGGACGGGCGGTCAGAGCGCACCATACAGACACTTGAGGACCTTTTATGCACTTGTGTACTAGACTATAGAGGCTCCTGGGAGGAGCATTTACCCCTGATAGAGTTTGCATATAACAACAGTTACCACTCGAGCATCGGCATGACACCTTATGAGGCTCGGTACGAATGGAGGTGTACTGCACCCTTGAGTTGGGTCGAGGTGGGGACCAAGTGGGAGGTTGGCCCCAGGCTGATTCGATAGAGTCAGGAGGTGATAGAGCAGATTCACAGATGACTCCGAACTGTCAAGAGCAGGCAGAAGAATTACGTTGACCGGAAACACAGAGATGTGTAATTCGAGGTTGGGGATCACGTCTTTCTCCGTGTTTCACCCATGAGGGGCCTGCAGCGTTTTGGGGTGAAAGGGAAGCTTGCGCCGAGGTTTGTGGGGCCCTTTGAGGTCCTGGATCGGGTAGGACCCGTTGCTTACCGGCTTACCCTTCCTCCCCAGCTTTCTGGAGTGCACGTGTTCCATGTGTCTAACCTCAGGAAGTACATTGCTGATGCTAGCCACGTTCTGAGCCACGAGAGCATCGAGGTGGGTGACAACCTGACCTACCTCGAGAGACCAGTATAGATACTAGACAGAGTCATCCGAAGTCTGAGATAGAAGTAGGTACCACTAGTGAAGGTCCTATGGAGAAGCCAGCGGTATAAGGAGGTGACCTGGGAGCTTGAGGTGGTGATGCGAGAGCGGTACCCGGTGCATTTTGAGGGTACGTCTTTTTGGACCTACTTCGGTCCTCTTTAAGTTTGTAATGTGTTTCTACGTTCCTTTTTCCGCACCCTAGCTAGCTCAAGTTTCGGGGATGAAACTTCCTTTAAGTTTGTTATGATGTAATGACCCATTACACTTTTAGCCATTTAAGATGTATGGAGTTTCAGTTAGACGTCGGTCCAGACGTCTGGACCCGTTCCCGGACGTCTGAAAGTGAAATTTTCGTACTGTGCTGTGCACTCTGCGCATGAGTGGCACGTAGAGGCCGTTCCTCTCTCTCTCTTCCTCATTTTGCCCCGAACCCTAAACCCTACACCCTCCTATTTATACCCCTCTTTCCCCTCCTCTCCTTACACCACTAGCCACCACCACCTTTAGATCTCCAGTGCGGCAGTGGCGAGGGCGGAAGAGAGAGGTGAGTGGAGGGTGAGTGAGGGAGAGCGAGAGGGAGGAAGGAGAGCATGGAAGGTCGGAGGACCTTCGGGAGCTTGGCAGAGCTCGCACGGCCGGCGGTGGGTGCGTGCCCGCGTGGAGGACATCGGCGAGGAGCTGTCCAAGCTCCTGCAGCGGCTGGAACTATCGTCGCAGGCAGAGGCGCGAGCGGAGCGAGCTACGAGTAGGTTCTGATATTGGAAGTTTTCCAGTATCAGACGTCTAGCGTGACATCCAGATGACTGGCAAGGGATTTGGACGTCCGGAGCTAAGGCTAGACGTCTGAGAGCACATATCGTGCGAGGTACATACGTCCCTACGCTGATTTCTCCCATGCAGAAGATCTCAGTGCAGGAGGCATTGTCGGCTGATCCGTGCCTGCGTTTGCGTGCGTTGGTGCAGCTTTAGGAAGGCATCCAGAATGCTTTTCCACGCACTTTTGAACATCTGATCACATCACCAGACATTCGGAGGTGCTTCCAGATGACCGGAGACATTGTCCAATGTCTGGAACTGTCTTCAGACAGTTGCAGAGAAGGTCTGGACGTCTGATCAGCCGCAGGAGACACAAAGTGAGTTTTGACATCTTTTAAGATGTCTGGGATTAGTCCTAGACGTCTGCTTTTGATTAGAAGCCGCGTTTTTTGGCTTGTTTGAGGCTCAAACGGAATTGGATTTCTGCAAACAAAATACCGTTGTTTTCTTCTCAAGTTCCCCTACATATTCGTGTTGAGTACCTACTGTTTGAGCCTGTCTAATGTACATTGGTCACTGGTACAGGTTACCAGCCGATGGCATATTCGGAGCCCACAGAGACGACGAGATCTGCAACACAGGCCCCCATTCCTCCCGTGATACCCGGTAGAGTGGTTTAATTCAGTTATTACTACTTAAATAAGAATGTGCTTGGTTGAAATAGTCGAATGGAACTCTAAGATGTGGAATGAACCCTAAGGTAGAGAAATGAATGAGCCTATTTGTATTGTACTGTTTACTTGCATGCGTGGTTAAGATAAATTGATAGCAAATACCTGTATTATAATTACGAGTTGCCTGTTAGAATATGAGCTGCCTGTATTTAATGAATAGTTGCCTGTGGAACCACTAGTTGTATGTTATTGATAAATGAACTATGAAAACACGAGCTACCGGCATATGGATGAGAAATGAATTTTAAAACATGAGATCTGGATCTAGATAAATGAGGTGAACATGAGAATGAACCCTACGGAGAATTAGGAGTAGAACTCTTATGGATAAACGGAATCTAGAATGTAGACGGGAAGTGTGTTGGCCCTCGAGTATGTGGTACCAAGGAGAGCAACTGTCCCCTTTTAGTGTAGAGCGGAGCTAACCTCCCTTGAGTTGAGACCCAGGGTTAGGATTGCCCACTCTACATCGACTCCTGTTGGCCCTCGAATAGGTAGTACCGAGGCGAGCTACTAGTGTAGGGAGGGAGCTAGCCACCCCATGGGGCTCGGGGTTCAGCTAGCCACCCTACACTGACTTGTTAGGCCCTTTGGGCAAACCGGGGTGGTTAGATGAGGGTGCATTGACTATGGAGGGGCAAGACCCCTATTTGGTTCTGAGAGGCGAGACCCCTATTCTGAGAGGGCAAGGTCCTATACTATTTCGTACTGTACTTTGGGCGTACCCGCTAGCAGAAACGACTGACTGTGTGTCAGTACGGGGTTGCTACCCGTGCGCTTATCACACTTGCCGTAGTCACTGCTACGTCTTGACAGTGATTTCGGGGTGGTTGACTGGGTGTAGAACTTCCACGGGAGACTCTCCTGGCCAGGAGAGCACCATGTGTACCTTCTACTCTATGGAAAAGATTGCAATCAAGATTGTTCTCACGAGGAACATGTAAGATCAAGAAATATCTGGATACTTTGAGAAATGAGTGAATTGGAAACATATAAAATAGATAAATAGAAATGAAAATTAAACATGTTGTTTTTACTATTTTGTACTTAGATAATATAAATACCACTCTACTCAGCATTCGCTGACTCTGTCTTTTCATAGCACTATTCAGGACCGGGAGTTGAGCAGCCCAAGTTCCCGGCTGCAGAGGGTGCTAGGCCTAGTCGAGTCCAGTCGTAGTCTTTCTTCAGCACTTTCTTTTTCTATACTGTTGTAGTAAGTAATGGACACTTAGTTACTGTTCTGCTACTTCTATTTCCTTTCCGCTTTTCGTTGTTGTTGTAGTGGTATGTACTGAGATAGTTATTCTATTTTCTTTACTACTTTGTACGTTTCTTCTACTTAGTTACATTACATGTGTGAATGTGGTTTATTTTCCTACTTTTAGTTATTTTTTGTTGGATGACTAGGTCTTGGGATTAGTCGAGGCGAGCTGGTCTCGGGTCCTGTAGGGATCCGGGAACCGAGTCGTAACACCTCGTGCACACAACCAGGTAGTCAATTGGACACCTTTGCCTCGCGAGCTGAGGCAATTGAGGAGAAGACCCTTTACTGCAGACGTGCGAAGAAGGCACTATCTTTAGTCCTACATCATGGGTTTTGCAGCAACTGAAGGTGAATAAATTGCAAAAGTCATAGTAGCTGTTCGCCTCAGTTCACGAGGTGAGGTCCCTCTCACCCGCTCACCCAGCCTCATCAGTGACATGTGCACGTGGACCTGGTTCAACCTGATAACCCACCTAGACTTGCACTCCTTGCTCACCACCGCACGCCGATGAGCCCAGACTCGGGTACGCGCCTGAATACGATAACCCGATTACCTGTGGCTCTGGGAGAGCGGATCCTAAAGAGAGAAAGAGAGAAGGAGAGTTGTGCGGGTAGGGGGAGGGTTTTGCTATTGGGAAATCTAGCTGACACTTAACCGGATTCTGAAGAAGAAAGCCAGAGAAAGAAGAGGAAAAGAAGAAGAGAGTCGCAGAGCCAAAGAAGAAGGCCTGAATAGAGGTAAGGAAGAAAAAGAAAAGAGAAGAGCAAAAGAGGAAGAAGAAGTCATAGCTGAGAAAGAAGAAGAGGAAGGTCTGAAGAGGAATAAAAGTTGAAGAAAGGAAGGAACAGAGAAAGAAGCATGGAGAAAAATTAGTGCACACTGTAGAATCAGACGTTTAAGACGTCTGATCCTACCATCAGACGACATATTTGAGCTTATTTCATATATTAACATTGAGTTCCTTAGCTATTATTGTAAGAAGTATATGGTGATTTAAACCACCATTTTACTCCTATCTTTTTACGCATTGATACCTGATATTGTCATTAGTGCAATTTCTTTTAGTTTAAATTGTGATCTTGATTTTTGAATTCCATATTGCTCTTTATGTTCGACCTCGAAATCTTTTCAAGTAATAAAAATTGTATTTGTTTGAACGTTATTTTGGATGTACTGAAACGCGATTATTTTAAAAACCGATTTAGTGCTCGAACACTTACTGCGGGTGCAGCAGCGAGCACTTGGAGTTGCGCGGGAAGGAACCACGATCAGAGGAGCCGCGGGAGCTCGGAGGACCTCGTATGGGAGGAGGCGAGCACACACACGAGGAGGAGGGGCTTGTGGAGAAGAGCCTCTTGATCCCCTACAACTGTTGGAGCTGCTACTGCCGTGCTACGGGCGGAGGTAGCGAGGAAGACGAGCCACGTGAGGAGTTTCTGGATACTGGATATTTCCAAGATTAGATGTCTTTAGAATCTGCCAGACGTTTGGAGCGGTGGTGGATGTCTAGAGCTGAGGTTGGATGTCTGAAAAGTTGTAGAGTGCCAAGGTAAGCGTCCTAAACGCGCATGCATGCGCGTACGTTACGTACGTAACATTGCGCTATCGAAGTTTTTAACTTGCGTGTGTGTATGCAGGTACAAGCCTTGGAAAGGCACGCAAGCACGCTCTTTGAGGTGCTTTAGGACGTCTCCATAGACGTCCGATATTCACATTAGACGTCTGGATGCACAGACAGATGTCTGGAAACACCCAGGCAGATTGTGAAAGGGTTCCAGATGTCCGTCAGCAACATAGGGAAGCAAGGTGAGGTTCTGAGATAATTTAAGATGTCTGGGTCTAGTCCCAGACATCTGATTTTAGGTAGTATGCACATTTTTGGCTCGTTTAGAGGCCAATCGAAGGCGGATTTCCGCAAACAGAGTACCGTTGTTTTCCGCTCGAGTTTCTCTACGTGTTAGTGTCGAGTATATACTATTTTGAACAAGTCTGATGTGACTTAGTCACTGGTATATGTCACTAGCTTGTAGCATGTTCGGGACCTGCGAAGACGACAGGACCTACTGTTCCAGCCCCCATTTTTCCTGTGTTTCCCGGTAGAGTGGTTTACCTTAATATTAAGATTTAAATAAGTAAAGTGCTTGTTTAAAATAACTTGATTGAACCCTAGGATGTGAAATTAAACCTAGGGCTGAAACGAATGAATATTACATGAGCTAAACTGTTTACTTGAGATACATGTTAAACCCTAATTGCTATGAAGTGTATTAATTAAGTTGATGTGATACTTCCTCAGTTAGTAAAACACGAGTTGCCTGTTATATAAAAAAATGAAACTCGGGATGTGAACAGTGAGATTTGAATGTTGAGAAATGAAATGAAAAAAATACAAGCACGAACCCTACGGGGAATTAGGAGAAGAACTCCTGTGTACGAAAAGAAATTAGTAAGTAGACGAGAAGTGAGCTGGCCCTTGTGTACACAGTACCAAGGAGAGCAACTGTCCCGTAGAGTAGAGGGGAGCCTGCCGCCCCTTGGGTTGAGACCCGGGATGGATTTGGCTACTCTACGTCGACTCTTGTTTGGTTCTCGCATACATGGTACTGGGGTGAGCAACTTAGTGTAAGGAGGGAGCTAACTGCCCCATGGGGCCCGAGGTTAGGACTAGCCACCCTACACTGACTCTTGTTAGGCCCACTGGGCAAACCGAGATAGTCGGACGAGGGTATGCAGACTGTGGAAGAGCGAGACCCATGTTCTGTTATTAGAGGGCAAGGCCTTGTGTTGTTTCGTGCTGTACCTTAGGCGTACTCGCTAGCGGAAACGACTAACCGCGTGCCAGTGCGGGGTAGCTATTCATGCACTTATCGTGCGTGCTGTAATCATCGTGACCTCGGGGTGGTTGACTGGGTGTAGGACTACCACGGGGGACTCTCCCAGCCAAGAGAGCACCACGTGTACATCCTACATAACGGGAAAGCCTGTAATCAAGATCGTCCCCTTGAGGGACAGTCAAGATTATGAAATGACCAGATTTCTAATAGAATAAACAAAACAGAACCACTTAGTTGAGTTAAATGAGAATGAATAATTAATTAGTTGCATGTAAATGGCTTAATTACCATTCTACTCAACGTTAGCTGATTACGAATTTTATAACCTTGCTCAGGTCAGGGAGTTGAGAAGCCAGCACCACTGGCTATAGAGGGAGCTGGGCCCAGTGGAGCCCAGCCTTAGCTGTTGTCGTTTTCTATTCCAGCACGTTCTTTTGTTGTAGTAATGAGTATTTGTTATATGTAGTACTATTTCTGTTACATTTCTGTTACTTTCCGCTGTTGTAGTTGTGATGGCCTATAATATAATGAGACATTTCGTTCTGTTTCCTTTCCTGCCTCTGTATTATTTTTTGCTTAGTTACATTTTACGTGTGGTTGTGGAATATTTTTTGCTTTTGGTTATTTCTTGTTGGACGACTGGGTCTTGGGATTAATTGAGGTGAGCCGATCTCGGGTCCTGTAGGGATCTAGGATCGGGTCATAACAAAGATGGTATCAGAGCAAGGTCGTTCCGAGAAATGAATCAAATGATCTGGAGGTAACTACTCGCGTGCATGTAACTAGAATAGCCATCACAATGTATCAATTTGATCTTCGCTTCCGAGTCTTATTTCCTTATGTAATCCTGTATCATTGACAACTCTTGTTCTCTCTCTTGTATCCCTTGTAGGGGATACCTTGTTAATTAGTTCTCGAGGTAGGCCGCGAACGTGGTCGTGGGCAGGGCCAGAGTGGTGGACGTGCTGAACCTGAGGCACCAGTTGACCCACCTCTCCTTCTGGGCATTCAGGTCCAGGATTTCGCTCAGCTAATCCGAGATATAGTATGAGAGAAGCTCCAGCAGCCTCCTCGGCCACCCCTCACTGAGGACGTAAAGAGGGAGTCCTTTGTGGGATAGGGGGACCGCCGTAGCGCCAGACGAGCTGGAGGGGGAGGGGGTGATCCTCTACCACCCCCACCACCCTCAGACACTTCTGAGCACGAGCCCTCCTTGCTTGGAGACGTACCTGTTCCCCCGTTGCAGCTCCACCATAAGCTTTTCGACTAGTTCCGGAAGCTGAAGCCCCCCTCCTTCAAGGGGGATGAGTGCCTGTCTGAGGCAGAGGATTGGCTGGAGCAGATAGAGAAGGTGTTTAACACACTCAGCCCTCTTGCAGAGTGCCACATGACCTTTGCCACATACCATTTGGAGAGCGTGACCCACAGGTGGTGGAGGGCAGTCATGGGCCAGGAGGGGAGAGAACCGACGTGGGACCAGTTCGTGGCTCTCTTCTGTGAGCAGTACTTTCCGCAGTACTGGTAGGACCAGAGGAGATGGGAGTTCCACACTCTCCGCTAGGGGGCGATGAGAGTTAGCATGTACCGCACGTGTTTTCTGAAGTTGTCATGCTTTACCCCAACAGCTGTGTCTACTGAGGAGCGCCTGTGGAGGTTTTCTGAGGGGCTCCGACCTACGATTCGAGGGTATGTGAAACCCCTGAAGCTGTCCACTTTCTCTCGTGTGGTCAAGAAGTTCATGACCTATGAGGAGACCAACCCGACCGCGTGAGATACTAACGGAGGATGGAAGAGGCCCTATGGTGTCGGACCCGAATAGGTTGTTAATATGATGATTTTATCGTTGAAGTGTGTATAGTGGTTAACCTAAATTGGACCTAACCATCTTTTACAAAATTTTTAACTTGGCCTACTTGATTTTATCTTGTCACTTTTAGGCCCAGGGTCGAACTCAGGGAAGTGGGGTTACAAGTCGAGTTTCTACGCCTTTCCTACAACGAGTCTCTTCCTTTCGTTTATTGTGTTTTTGGTGTTTTTTCTATTTAGATTTTTTTTTTGGTAATCTTTGTCCTTGAGGCACATCCTCAAAATTGGGTTCTTGGCTTTGAGCCAAAACAGGGTTTCAAAACGGGTCTTGCTATTTGCAAGACGAAGTACCTGGAAGTCAAAGATTATCTTTTCTCTTTTATATATTTTTTTATCTTTTTTACTAATAGGAAAGCGAAACAGAAATAAAATAAATATAGTGTATATATATGTATAAAGGGGTGGGGGTGGAGGCGGAGATGGAGTGTAGCACAATGTCCAGTTGGTCGTCGTCTAGAGAGACGCAACTAACAGGACGAAGTGCCGCATGTAAGGTGTAGGATGGATGGTGGAAGATGAATGCGAACATGCTTTTTCTGTACGCGTGTATCGAGGAATATCAGCAACTGGTGCAGATATTCCTGCGATACAGCATATGGTAAATAATGTGAAAATATATATGTATATATGTAAATATATCTATATGTATGTATATATATATGGTTATAAATATATATATATATGTATGTATGTATGTATATAATACTATATAGATGTATATATATATATAATAATATATGCATATAGGTATATGTATCTAGATAAGTGTATATATATATATATGTATCTATACTTAGTTATATAGGTAATAGTATATATATAGATATATGTATATTTATATATATATATATATATATCAGTATATATATGTGTGTATATATATATATATATATATATATATATATATATATATATATATATATATATATATATATATATATATATATATATATATATATAAGTATACAAATATATATATGTATCTATACTTAGTTATATAGGTAATGGTATATATATATATATATATATGTATGTGTATGTATATAGACTAGTGTATAGTTATATAAGTACTAATATATATATATATATATATATATATATCTATGTATGTATGTATGTATGCTAATACATAAGTATATTGGTACTACTATATGTATAAATATAAGTATATATACATATATGTATATAAATATATGTAAATATATATCAATATATATAAGTATACGTATATATATATATAAATATATGTAAATATATATCAATATATATATATATATATATATATATATATATATATATATATATATATATATATATATGTTTATAATAGAGTATAGGTGTGTGTGGAAGTGTGAGTGTATGTGTGTGTAAACGTTGGTGAAGAGAGTGTTGTGAGAGAGAGTGAGAGAGAGAGAGCGGGAGAGAGAGCAGCCGCACTGCTTTGAAGAAGAGGCAGATAAGTCATCCGCGAGCCCAATGCGTCTTCTGAAGGTCCTCAAGCGCACGCACAGACGCGTATGCACGCGGGGACATGCGCGCTGGAGGGCGAGGGGCGCGGAGAGGAGATGCAGCGTACCGTCCTGCGCAAAGGTTGGAGCGGGCGTTGGCGCTCGCAGGTGCACGCGGTGAAGGAAGTAGGCGAAGGCAGGAGTGACGCAGACGGGTGCGGGCGATGCAGATGGGCGGGCGTGTGCGGGCGACGCGGGCGAAGATGCGCGCACAGGCTGCAGCCGGTTGCGGCGCACTGAGTGACCGGATAAGTGAGAAGCTTTCCGGTCACCCCACTGTAGCCACAGTGTCGCGTAGACTCGCGTGAATAGTGGCTACAGTGGTCGTCCGCATCGCGCAACCGGCAGTGGGCAGTGCTGTGAGTGTGGCTGGCTCGGCGCGCGTGTCGGAGTGGCTTTAGCTGGTGGCTTGCAGGTGGAGGGTTGCGACAGAGCACGTGGAGAAGGCTGCTGGCGTGCGCGGTGGTGGGCGAGGGCGATGGCTGCTTGCGCGGAGTCTTGCGGGAGTTGGCAGGGGCGTGCGGAGAGGCTTGGCCGGTCACTGCTGTGGTGCGCAGTGGCCGGTTGCGGGCAGAAGAGAAGTTTGCGATAGAGCGCAGAAGCGGGAGGTGGAGAGGCGACATAGGCGCGTGCGGAAGGGGCTGGGGCTGCTGCTGCCTTGTCGCAGCTGCTGCCGCCAAGCTTCGAGCTTCAAACCTTGAAGCTTGCAGCCATGGTTGAAGGTGCTGGAAACGTAAAAAAAACTAGAAAAGAGCCACCACGCCCATCGGCTCTTTGAAGAGCTGGGCGGTGGTGGTCTCACTGTGGTGGTGTGCACCACAGTGAGGGCTCCTGCCCGCCGGGTGTCTCCGAGGAGGGCCGGCGTATGGAGGGAGAGGGAGGAGAGGAAGGTGGCCTGGAGAAAAAGAAGCTGCAGGTTTGAAGTGGAGGACCAGGCTCTCCTTGAAGAGAAGAAGACACCTCCTTTATAGAAGAACAAAGCCATGCACAGCCATGCCCTAGCTGTGCATGGCTCATGCATGGCCTTGCCAGGGAGAGGCTGGCGCAGGGAAAGGGCTTGAGCAGGGAATGGTGCACGAGGAAGAAAGGTGTTGTCCCATGCAGCCGCGGGAAGAGATTTAAAAATCAAGGGAAATAAAAATAGAGATGGGAATTTTGCAAAGATGCACTTGAGGAAAAATGTAAAATGCAAGGCCACTTATTTCATTCTCCACCCTTCTCAATTAAATGCATGCATGCATGTATTTTTACAATGCAACTATGGAGACCTAATATGCATTGGTAATGCTAGAAAATAGCACAAGATTGCACAATTGCAGGCATATTTTTGCGGTGCAATCATACCAGCCAGAGTACTCACAGTGCCGTCGAGAGAGGAGGCACACGACGCCCCGCAGGGGAGTCGTCTCATTCTGTGGGGCCACCAGTGGCCTTTGAGGGCCCCAGACAGGGGCTAGCTACCAGCACCGGACCCCTGCCCAGCCACCAGCAGGAACCGACTGAAGGAGGAGGTCGTGCCCCTCTCTACTACCAGTGTGGCCAGCCGGGCCACATTAGGAGGAATTGCCCATCTAGGGCCGGAGCACAGCAGATGCTCCCCGCACCGAGCGGTGGAGGCAGATCAGGTGGTTGCGGTCACCAGGCACGTGGAGGAGGATAGCAGTCACGAGGAGGGTACTGGCCAGCTGCTGCTCGCTCGACCTAAAGTGTGGCCACTTCGTCTGCACCTAGGGCTGAGGGGCGTATCAACGCCCTTACACACAGAGATGCCAGGGCTTTAGGTTCTGTGGTAGTAGGTATGGTCACCGTTTCTGGCAGATTAGTCTGTGTTCATTTCGATTTTGGTGCCACACACTCTTTTGTCTCCTCGACCTTTGCCGTCAGTTTAGGGCCGAGCAGTGTATTGTTAGAGGTTTCATTCCTAATTAGAGGGCCAGGTGGACAGTTGTTCGTAGTAGAGGAGGTTTTTTACAAACTATGAGGTCACTATAGGGGGACACAGTCCTCCCGCCGACCTAATAGTGATGTTGATGGAGGACTTTGGCGTGATCCTAGGGATGGATTGGTTGTTCGCCTATCACGCCCTGGTGGGCTATTTTGGGAGGAAGATCGTCTTCTCGATACTGGAGTTGCCTCCCTTTGAGTTTCACGGCCAGCTGGTAGACGGAGGTTTCAAGTGCATCTCTGTACTTCAGGCAGCAAAGCTTTTGAGCTAGGGGTGTGAGGGCTTCTTAGCTTGTGTGGAAGCAGAGCCTAGCCCCTTGGCTAACTTTCAGAGTATCTCGATGGTCTACGAGTACCTCGACGTCTTCCCATAGGAGCTGGCAGGACTTCCGCTTGAGCGTGAGATCGAGTTTGAGATCTCACTAGTACTGGGGACTAGCCCCATTTCTACTACACCGTATAGGATGGCACCACTTGAGCTGCGAGAGCTCAAGTCACAGTTATAGGACCTGTTGGAGAAGGGCTTTGTGAGGTCAGTGTGTCCCTGTGGGGAGCCCCTGTGTTGTTTGTAAAGAAGAAAGATGGTATCCTGCGACTTTGTGTCGACTACCGACAGCTGAATCGAGTCATCGTTAAGAACAAATACCTGCTGCCTCGTATCGATGACATCTTTGACCAGTTGAGAGATGCTACAGTATCCTCTAAGATAGATCTAAGGTTAGGTTACCACTAGTTGAGGATCAAGGAGACCGATGTCTCCAAGACAGCTTTCTGTACTCGGTACATGCATTACGAGTTCTTGTCATGCCGTTTGGACTGACCGACGCCCCCGCTGCTTTCATGGACATGATGAACCATGTTTTCAGGCCATACTTGGACTAATTTCTGGTGGTGTTCATCGATGACGTCCTAGTCTACTCTTGAGATCAGGCACAGCATGGACATCATTTATGTATGGTCCTGGATACTTTGATATGGCGCAGGCTGTACACGAAGTACAGTAAGTGTGAGTTTTGGCTGAGACAGGTGACTTTCTTGGGCCACGTGATTTCAAGAGATAGGTTGGTTGTGGATCCAGCCAAAATCGAGGTCGTACTCAGGTGGGAGAGGCCACGCACAATGATAGAGATACGCAGCTTTCTAGGACTAGCAGGCTACTACTGGTGGTTTATCAGAGGGTTCTCTCAGATCGTGCATCCTATGACTCAGCTGACCCGGAAGGATGTGCCCTTTTCCTAGATAGACGAGTGCGAGGCATGCTTCCAGCAGTTGAAGGAGAGACCAACTTCAGCTCCTGCGCTTACCATCCCAAACAACAGTAGCGGGTTCGTGGTTTACACCAATGCTTCATTGCAAGGGTTGGGTGTTTGTTTAGATCGTTGGATTGGGTTTTAAGAATGTCGCGTTGTAATATAGCCGAAAAAGCATTCAAAACAAATACAATTTTATTACTCAAATTTTAAAGGCCGAGGTCGAACACAGGGAGCAAATTGGAGTTTAGAAATCAAGATCACAACTTAGAACTTAAAAGAATATGCAATAATATCAATGTTATAGTGCAAAAAGATAGGAGTAAATGGAAGCACAAAATGCTAAAGAACTTAATGTATGTAAATTGAACTCAGAATTGGATGTCTGATTTGTGAATCAGATGTCTTAAAATGCTAATGCTACAGTGCTGGCTTTTTCTTCTGTTCTTTCTCTGTCGGGTGCCATTGACTTCAATCCTCTTCTTCTTTCTTTCTCTTCTTTATCTTCCTTCTTCTTTGTTCTCTGGCTTCTTTTTTTTTTGATTTTGCCTTGGCTTCTATCTTCTTTCCTTTAACGTCCTCTGCCTTCTTCTTCTTCTTTGGCTTTCTTCTCTCCCTCTCTGTCGATTGCCTTTCCTTCTTCCTTTGCCTTACTTTCTTTTCTTCCTTCAGCTTCTTCTTCTGCCATAGCCTCTTTGCAGCTCTTTCTTTTCTTCCTTCAGCTTCTTCCTTCTTTCTGGACCATGAAATCACCACAATGGCCTTGCGACCGCATTAAAAGTCTCAGAGAGTTTCACCAAGGCATGACGAATGTGCAGGGGTGATCAGCGTGGCATGGGAGCGCTTGTGGGAGCGTTCCTAGGGCACATTACGGCCGTGTGTGTGGGTGTGTTCGGGGGTGTGTTTGGGTGAATGGCGAAGTGATATGTGTGGGGGGTTATGATCAGGGCATCGAGGCGGAGCTTATGGTTCGGTCGGTGGGGAGGGAGGTGGTCTGTAGAGGTGGAGCGAACTTGCCGGAGTTGGTGGCCGGAGGTGAAGGGGATGATGGTGGTGGAGTGCAGCAGTAGTCAGTTGAGGGAAATAAAGAAGGGAAAGGAATGTAGAGGGTGAGAGGAACTTATCTAGGCGGTGGAGAGACGAAGGGGAGACTGGGATGGCATCTGGCACGTATTGCCAACGCCGGAGACGAAGGTGCTCAGAGAGGATGGTCGGCAAGGACGAAGGGGAGGCAGGGGCGTTGGCGAGTGCTACGCGACATAGACAAACGTGAGGAAGAAGAACCTGCTACCAGTATTGTGGCTAGGTGACAATGGAGAGTAGGAGAGGTCACTGGAGCTTGATGAGCAAGTCGGCTGGAGGAGAGACGAAATTGGGGGGTTCTCCAACTGATTTGAAGCTTCCGAGAGTCGGGACGAACTGGGGTGTCTTAAATAGGCCCTGGAGGTCGATTTTGTGCTTGGAAGCCAAGCTTCCAAGCAAGGTAAGGTCACCGGCGATGGCAACTCGAAAGTGACCCAAATCTCTCATGCGTTCGCAAATTGGGTTCACATTGGAGGGGATTTCTCAAAGAATCTCCCTTCCAATTTTGAAGGGGATTCTCTGAGAGATCAGGGAGAAATCAACTTCTCAAGTTCACCGGAGTAGGATTCCTCGGCTAAAATGGCAGAGGGACCTAATTGCAAAGAATAATGAAGAAGCTAGGGGGTCAAATGCAGGGGTTTTTAAAAGATAGGGGAAAAATGTAATCATGTTGGACCTATTTGCAAAGTGAGTCAAGATGAGTTTCCCTTAAGTCCAAATTTTGGTACAAATCTAATTTGGACCTAAGGAATCTAATGGTAAAGTTGGATTTTGGATTTGACCACGTTTGATTGGGTAATTTACGTAAAACCTAATTTAAGCCAAATATATGTTTGAGACCCCATTCTAGGTTAAAATGGGTTTCAATGGCCAAATTGAAAGTTCTAAACCATAGGGAATATTTTTATATGATTTTTATAGGATTTAAGTGAATTTTATCCTGACTAGAACCTTATTTAATCAAGTAGGTTTGTTTTAGGGTTACAAGAAATTATTTAATTCCCAGAATTCACACAAACCCTTTTCTGTTTGATTCAACCCACTTATTATCTTGTTAAGACTATTTGACCTATGTTTAGCCCTTGAGAAAACCTGTTGTTGTACTGTAATGGTAAAATTATAGTTTTATCCCTTATTTCTTACTTTTTTCTCAGAAAGATTATTCAGTGAATTAGGACCTCCAGTTGGTTATGTAGGAACTTTTGTTCTCTTTTATGGGTCAAAATGGGCTAGTTAGGGCTCATGTTGATTTTCCTATGGCATTCTGTAGCTAAATCCAGACCTTGGCAATCGACATTTCGTGATAATGCCGCCCATGACATCTGAACCAGCACAGGGTGCGTACATGCCCCCAGCAGGATATGTAAATATCCTAGGAAACAAGCACCGAGGAGACGATATGTTATTGTGCATCTTCGAGGGGAATTTTCCGTCTCTCTACGCTGGGGACTCGTCTAAATCAACTTGTGTTGATCGGCCGCTCCTAATCTGAGCGACGTTTTTAGAGCAGTTTAAATGCATTTGCGTGATTTTGATACTTATGCACACTGAACCAGACTGTGTGTGGATTGGGGTGCTTAGGTTACCGAGTCCCGTAAACTAGAGGTCAGTTAACGAGGTCGAATACTCCCTTAGCCTTAGAACTAATACTTAAGCTTCGCATTTTCCCCAACCTCTTGAGGATTATCTAGATCTTAGTGGATACTTGAATTTTCAAGCCTAGGAGTGTAGCCTAAGAGGCCTAAGATCAGCGTTCCTACTAATCTCTACTGTGTTTCCTTAGAACTTTTTTTCCTTTCATTTTCTTTCTCTTGATATGGTCTAGAACTCAGTTAATCCCTTAATTTCTTACTAATGACTATCTCTTTTTTTTATTTTCATTTTGTGCTCCCTTTTTGACATTTTTCACGTTTCCCCTTTTTCTCCTCACGATTTATATGGCCTCAAAATTTTTCTCTCCCCTCAGAATTTTTTTGTTTTTTTCAAGATTGTTTTCCTTTTTTTGGTATTTTTGGGATGTGATTTTTTTGTTGAAACCTTTTCTTGTGAGATGATTTTCATAGCGTTTTGCACTTTCATACCCTCCCATGCCTATGATTTGCAATGTCCCCATTGTAAATTAGGTGGGTTCGAGTTCAGCTTAGATCATTAATTAGAACAGGTTCTGGGTGGGCGAACGTGTCGAGATGACTGTTGTGGATGATTTCAAACTCGGGCACGGGTACCTGAGGTGAGGTTGACTATTCTAATGGATGAACCCTAAAGTTCAATATGAATTCAGCATAGCTATGTCAAGAAAGGTTTCGGGTTTTTAAAAAATGACGAGTTGCCTCCCGTTAAGCGCTGAGTTTTACGCCATCGGCTGGGCACAATGAGCTTAGGGAGAATGGAGGGTAAATGATATCTTAGCCAAATTTGTATCGGTAGGGTCAATGAACGATTTGAGTCTCTAACTGTTCACGACGAAAGGTTCTGAATCATGGCTGAGTTGACTGATCTCGATGGCTCCATTTCCAAAGATTCGTCGGACAAGGTAAGGTTCGATCGATTTTGATCGTAGTTTTCCTGGGAACAGTTTGAGCTTGGCTTCAAAGAGTAGAACTTTTTGACCAGGATGAAAGATCTTTCTGGATATGTACTTGTCATGAAAGGCCTTAACCCGCTCTTTGTAAATTCGCGAGTTCTCATATGCGTCATGGCGTAATTCATCGATCTCACTCATTTGAATCTTTCTATGGGTTCCTACCTTAGAACAATCTAGATTGCAGTTCTGTACTGCCCAATAGGCTTTGTACTCCAATTCGACGGGGAGGTGACATGCCTTCCCGTACACCAATTTGAAGGGAGACATACCTAATTGGGTTTTGTGGGCGATCCTATAAGCCCACAAAGCTTCTGAAGGTCGGGATGACCAGTCTTTCCTGTCAGGTCAACCAATAACTTGGAGGATTTTCTTGATCTCCCGATTTGATAGCTTAGCTAGACCATTAGTTTGGAGGTGGTAAGGAGTAGAGATTCGGTGTGACACCCCATATTTGATCATTAGTGACCTAAACTGAGCGCTAATGAAATGGGTCCCTCCATCAGAGATTATAACACGTGGAATCCCGAACCGCGAAAAGATATTTTGATGAATGAATTTGATAACCACCTTATGATCATTGGTTCGGGTTGGAATGGCTTCGATCCATTTGGACACGTAGTCAACAGCGAGTAGAATGTACTTGAAGCCATCCAAAACAGGAAAGGGTCCCATGAAATTGATCCCTCACATGTCAAAGTTTTGCATACGAGAATCAGCTGTAAGGGCATCATATCACGATGGCTCATGTTGCCTATGGTCTGGCAACGAGTGCATGTTCTACAGTGATTGTATGCATCTTTGAAAATTGTGGGCCAATAAAAGCTGCACTGGAGGACTTTTGCTATAGTTTTATGACCTGAGAAATGTCCACCGCATGCCTGGTCATGGCAGAAGGACAATATGTCCTGAATTTTCACTTCCGCGACACATCGTCGAATGATTTGATCAACACTAATGCAGAAGAGATATGGGTCTTCCTAGAAGAAATACTTGGCATCGGAAAGTAATTTGTCCTTCTTGGTCCTCGGCCAATTGGACGGGATCTATTGTGATGCCAGGTAGTTTACTAGATCAGCAAACCATGGAAGTCTTGTACTGATAGTCAGGAGGTGCTCATCAGGAAAATGTTCCGTAATGGGTCCGTAAAGGTCGATAATCTCAGAAGGAAGGTGGGACAAGTGATCAGCTACCACATTCTGTTTTCCTGCTTTGTCGTGAATCTCGAGGTCAAACTCTTGCAACAGCAAGATCCAGCAGATTAATCGAGGTTTCAAGTCCTTCTTCGCAAGGAGATGCCTCACAGTTGTGTGTTCGGAGTAAATGATAACACGGGAACCCAGGAGATATGATATGAATTTTTCCAAGGCAAATACTACGGCTAGCAGCTCTTTCTCAATAACTGTGTAGTTGCATTGAGCCTCATCAAGTGTCTTGCTAGCGTAGTAGATGACCACAAGTTTCCCGTCAATTTTCTGTCCCAGTATCACTTCTACAATGAAATCAGATGCATCGCACATGATATAAAAGGGTTAAGATTAATCAGGGAACTGTAGGATCGGAGCTTGGGTAACTCGATCATGGAGGATTTCAAATGCTTGAGTGCATTCCTTGGAGATTTCGAAAGGAACATCCTTAGATAGTAGAGTGGTCAGGGGGTGCACAATCTTTGAGAAATCAGGAATGAATCGATGGTAAAAACCAACGTGCCCTAAAAAATATCAGATGTCCTTGATCAAGCTAGGCATAGGGAGTTTGGAAATCAAATTCACCTTGGCTTGATGAACTTAGATGCCTTTTTCTGATATGAGATGTCCCAAAACAATTCCTTCAGGCACCATGAAATGGCTCTTTTCCCAAGAAAGAACCAGATTCACGTCAATACACAGCTCGAGGATCTGGATTAAGTGCAGGAGGCAATCGTCAAATGATTCTCTGAATACTAAAAAGTCATCCATGAAGACATCTAGATAATCACCTACCATATTTGAGAATATGGCAAGCATGCACCACTGAAAAGTAGCGGGTGCATTGTAGAGACCGAACGGCATTTTTTGGAATGCGTACGTCCCGAAAGGGCAGGTGAAAGTGGTCTTTTCTTGATCCTTAGGATGGATTACAATATGGTTATAACTGGAGTACCCGTCCAAAAAGTAGAAGAACCTATTTCCCACTAGTTTCTCGAGGATCTGATCAATAAACGGTAGTGGGAAATGATCCTTCTTCGTGGAGGTATTGAGTCATCTGTAATCAATGTAGACTCTCCATGAATTCACCACATAGGTTGGTATGATTTCTCTAGTTTCAGTCGTGATTACAGTGAGTCCTACCTTCTTGGGCACAACTTGGATTGGACTCACCCACCGACTGTCGGAGATCGGATAGATGATCCCTGCATCTAACCACTTGATGATCTCTTTCTTCACGACTCCTGCAGATTAGGATTTAGATGTCTCTGCATTTCACGGGAAGGTCGTGTGCCCTCTTCGGTGTAGATACGGTGTGTGCAGTAGGAGGGGATGATGTCAGTCAAATCATCGATAGTCCATCCAATGGCTCTTCGATGTTGCTGGAGAATAGTAATTAGACAAAATTCCTGATCAGGTGAGAGTCTAGAGTTGATAATCACAGGAAACGTTTGATTGAAACCCAAAAAGACGTACTTAAGATGGTCGGGGAGAGGCTTGAGTTCCAGAATAGGGTTATCAGCAGCAGCGGGTGGTTTAGGGTGTGTGTCCGTAGTAAGAGAGGGAGTTATAGGTGTGTCTAGGTTAGGTCGGACTCCTCTGATTGCGGGTTTTGATCCTCTTGTGGTTGGTTTGAAGTAATCATGTTTTCCTCAATATACAGATCGTCAACCATAGCCTTGATGTCACATATATGTTCTATAACACTGCAATTAATCCCTTGTTGGGCCTTAAAGATGTCAATCTTTAATGTTTGGTTTTTGAATTTCAGTTTAATTTGACCCTCCTCACAATTTATGTTGGCCCTAGCAGTAGCCAGAAAGGGTCTCCCTAGTATAATTGGTGTATCCCTTGGGTTTTCTGGAGCATCCATATCCAAGACTACAAAGTCCACCGGGAAATAGAAATCCTGAACCCTAACAATGATATCCTCAAAAACTCCTTTAGGTGACTTAATAGATCAATCAGCTAATTGTAATGTCACCTCTGTCGGTGTAATCTCAGATTCCTCAAGGTGGTTGAGTAGGGATATAGGTATTAGGTTTACGGAGGCTCCTAGATCTAATAAAGCTCTATCAAATTGAGTATCACCAATGGTACAGGAAATCAGGGGAGTACCTGGGTCTTTTTCCTTAGGTGGGAGTTTTCTTAAAATTACAGAGCTGGCTTGCTCTGAAAGTATGATTAGACTCTCACTTTTGGTTCGCGGCTTACGCTTAGGTGTACACACATCTTTCAGAAATCATGCGTAAGCCGGTACATGGTGAATCGTATCCATCAACGGGATGTTTATATGGACCTATTCAAAGAGCTTGACCAGGTCCTCCTCAGATGCCACGGGTTTTTTTGTCCTCTTTCCATTGGTCAAGGCCTCGGGAAATGGAACCTTGGATGGCTTCTCTAGAATAGGTCCAGGTTCTTGATCTGGGATGGGGGTGTCCTGGATAACTATCTTAGGGCTTGGGTTAGCACTACCAGGCTGAAAGTGGCTTGGGTAAGGTGGGTCTTGTGTTGTTTTTCCACTACGTGTTGTAACAGAATTCAGCCCTGCCTAGTTTTGGTTCAGTTTCAGTAAAATAGGTGGCTACTGCTGAAATCTCGCATATGAGGTCGAACCTTCCATCTCGCTGGGTGATGGAATAGAAGGGGCCTGATAAATCATGTGGGCTTGGCCCGGATTTGGGTTCATAACGCGCCTCTGGTTCGGCACGTTGTTCAGATTCAGTAGAGGTTGCGAAGGGAGTGTGCTAGACTGGTGGGCATTCGCCATCTAGGCAAGTTGATTGCGAACCTCTGTGATCTCATCTTTGTGCTATTTTTGCATAGCCGCATTCGTCTTCTAAATGTCAGCCAGAGTCTGAAAAATGAGAGTCATTTGATTTGTCTAAGTTGGTCCAGATTGATAGGTGGGGTTGGGCCGAGGCTAAGGTGGCTGATATGGACGAGGAGCTTGTGGATGAGGTTGATATGGTGGTCTTTGATTCTGATTATTTCCCACCCATAGGAATTGGGATGATTCTTCCATCCAGGGTTATAGGTATTAGAGAATGTGTCATTCTGGATGACGTTGAGGTCCTCGCAGGTTTGAGGAACCTCAGGAAAGTCAGAGTACGAGGGTTCAAAGTTCCCCCAACTAGAATAAGTAGGATTGGAGTTTCCTCCGGTCCTAGAGTTAGACGTGGGTGGATACAGGTCCATCCCCTGAGAAGATCGGTGATAAATGTTATGCACAGCTTCCCTCCCAGAGGGAGGCTGTGCAAATGGGTTTTGCGTAGAGGTGGCTCGCTGCAGATGTCAAGTTAGCTCATCCACCTTCTTCTTAATGATAGAGACCTTGTCTAACCGACTGGCCATCAATTCCAAGTCGACGGATGCAGAAAGGCCCTGCATCTCATGTGCTCCCCTTGGATACGTCGATGTGCGGGCATTCGTCCGGTCAAATAAGCCTATGGAGTCATTATTGATGGAGTTCTCACATATATTCTTGAGAATCTGCCACACAGTGCCTTCATGTTGACCCATGATATTTCCTCTGCAGGTTGCATTGACGAATAAGCAGATATCTTCACGGAGTCCCTGGTAAAAAGACTGGACTTGTTCCCATTTAGGAACTCCGTGATGGGGGCGCTTTCGCATGAGATCCAGGAAACGGTCCCATGCTTCATGAAGTGGTTCTCCAGATTGCTGGGTGAAGTGTGTGATCTGGTGTCTTAGGACATCCGTCCGACCAACTGGGAAGAACTTTTTCAGAAACTCGGATTGTAGTTCAACCCATGTGTTGATTGGACGGGTTTGAGTCTGATACCGGTGAGCTGCTTTGTCCATGAGAGAGAAGGAGAACATCTTCATGAGAAGAATATCCTGATATTGGACATCTAACCCGAAGGTCTGGGCCAGATGCTTGAGTTGTTTGATGTGCTGGAAGGGATCCTCGGAATTAAGCCCATGAAACTTTGGAATAGCAAGAATCATGTTGGGCTTGAGTTTAGAATCAGGACCTCCAGCAGAGATTTGGACTCGAGGTTCGATTTCCACCGTAGCGGGATTGTAGTGATCTCGCATCATAGGACGCTGCGGCGGGTTTACGAAGGCTTGAAATAAATCATTAAGGCACTGGAGTTGGTTCTCAAGGTTATTCTCTTCTTCTACGGGTTGTGCCATGATGATTGAAGAAGGTGAATTTGGTTCAGATGAATCAAAGGAGATGTCTATGTGATGGGGTTACTACACAAACACGGAAGTCGAGGCCTAGCCTCGACGGGAGTGAATCACTAAAGGAAGCCTCAAGGATGGATTTAAGGACCTCTTATCGAACATGCATCGATGGTCTGGATGAAAGTAGAATGTGATGGACCCAATCAAGACACCCAAAAATTTGGATGACTATAGAGGTTTGGGGTGGATGATACCCCTTAGTCAGAAAGCCGTTCACCTGAGAAATACCTGGGCAGCCAGAGAGGGAGAGTCCCGCAATGGCCCCTACACGGTAGAGCGCCCTCACGAGTTACAGGGTTTCCCCCACCCGACCTCTCTTGTCATTGATGTTCCAGGTAGACCAGAATGGGGACTTTGACCTCTTAAGTCTACCGGTTTTAATTAAGATAAAGGGTGCTTAAGATTTCACTTGAACTTTAGATGTATTGAGTGCAAAAAGTGACCTAATTTCAAGGTTGGTTGACCCAACAAGGTGGGTCAACTTCACCTATTTGTCCTTTGAGAAGCTTTTAGGTCCCTTCTTTTAGTATTCAAGTGTGATTAAGAGCTTGAATTTTAGGGTTTTCTTGAATAGATCTCTTCAACCAAGGCTTAGGTACACCTCTTTTTGGAAAGTTGATTCTTGCTTATGAAGGTGTGTCTCTAAAACCCTAGATTGAAATCCTTAATTTGGCTCTAATCTTGGTCTAATTTAGTTTGCCAAAATATGGTATCTAAGGCTCAATCAAGAAGGTGGTAGCCCTAGTTACCTTAAATGGGTGCACAAATTAGTATTGTTGTTGAAATCAAATCAGGCAACTTGGTGAATTAGCTAGGAATGTAAAGCAAGTAGCCCTAATTGATTTTATCTTTTTCTTCCTTTTCAGAATGAGGAGCTTAAGAGAAAGAGATTAATCAGAAATTACCTGCTTCGGGCGTATTTGATGTGTGGCTGTCTTTTGTTGAATCTTCTCCCCTGAAACAACCACAACAAAATAGATATAGCAAGTTAGTTCCAAATCAGCAATTGCAATCAAGATTTCTAAATCGTCCGTTGCTCCCCGACAACGGTGCCAAAATGTTTAGATTATTAGATCGGGTTTTAAGAATGTCGCATTGTAATATAGTCGAAAAAGTGTTCAAAACAAATATAATTTTATGACTCGAATTTTAAAGTCCGAAGTCAAACACAGGGAGCAAATTGAAGTTTAGAAATCAAGATCACAACTTAGAATTTAAAAGAATATGCAATAATATCAATGCTATAGTGCAAAAAGATAGGAGTAAATGGAACTAAAAAATGCTAAAGAACTCAATGTATGTAAATTGAACTCAAAATTGGGCTTCTGATTTGTGAATCAGACATCTTAAAATGCTAATGCTATAGTGCTGGCTTTTTCTTTCTTCTGCTCTTTCTCTACCGGTTGCCTTTGACTTCAGTCCTCTTCTTCTTCTTTGTCTTCCTTCTCTGTTCTCTGGCTTCTTTTCTTCTGATTTTGCCTTGGCTTCTCTCTTCTTTCCTTTAACGTCCTCTTCCTTCTTCTTCTTCTTTGTCTTTCTTCTCTCCCTATCTGCCAGTTGCCTTTCCTTCTTCCTTTGCCTTCCTTTCTTCTCTTCCTTTAGCTTCTTCTTCTACCTTAGCCTCTTTGCAGCTCTTTCTTTTCTTCCTTTAGATTCTTCCTTTTCTTCTGACTTCTGCCTTCTCGGCTTCCTTGCCTTCTCCTTCTTCTTCCTTAGCTTCTCTTCTTCTCCTCTTCGACCTGCAGAGCAAAACCTACCCCCTACCCGCGTGAACTCTCTTTTCTCTTTTCTCTCTTAGGTTCTGCTCTCCCAGAGCCATGCTTCTCGGGTAATCGGGTCGGGTACGCACCCGGGACCAGGCCCACCAGCGTGCGGTGGTGGGCGAGGTGTGCTACTTGGGTCAGGTCAACCAGGTCCGCGGGGCGTGGTCGCGGACAAGGCAGTTGGGTCGGGTGAGAGAGGGACCTCACCCCGTGAGTTGGAGGTGAAGAACCTATGGCAGGAAAACAACTTATGCCGGTGAAGTGCCTCAAAACTTTTCGAGGTGGGACTATCTTCCCACCCCCTTCGTGAGTGCCTGCAGCAAAGGCATTCCTTCAATTACAGTAGCTGCTACGGCTCTTGGCTTCAACTATATGCCTGGAGTTGTTCGCGAAGACTTTCCGTGCAGCTTGGGACACGAGCCTGGGGCTATCACGCCCTGGAGCTCGCTATAAGCAAGCTTCAAGCTCGGTGTCAATGGCGGAGGGCTCCTGGACCTGAAATAAGCACAACGGTCTTGCGACTGCATTAAAAGTCTCAGAGAGTTTCACCAAGGCATGGCGAATGTGCAGGGGTGGTCGGCGTGGTGTGGGAATGCCTGTGGGAGCGTGCCTAGGGCACACTGCGGCCGTGTGTGTGGGTGTGTTCGGGGGGGTGTTTGGGTGAGTGGCAAAGTGATATGTGTGGGGGGTTATGATCAGGGCGTCGAGGTAGAGCTTATGGTCCGGTCGGTGAAGGAGGGAGGTGGTCTGTGGAGGTGGAGCGAACTCGCCGGAGTTGGTGGTCAGAGGTGAAGGGGATGATGGTGGTGGAGTGTGGCTGTTGTTGGTTGAGGGAAATAAAGAAGGGAAAGGAATGTAGAGGGTGAGAGGAACTTATCTAGGCAATGGAGAGACAAAGGGGAGACAGGGATGGCGTCTGGCGCGTATTGCTGACACCGGAGACGAAGGTGCTCAGAGAGGATGGTCGGTGAGGACGAAGGGAAGGTAAGGGCGTCAGTGGGTGCAGCGCGACGCGGACGAACATGAGGAAGAGGAACCTAGCACCGGTATTGTGGCTAGGCAACGAGGGAGAGTAGGAGAGTTTGTCGGAGCTTGAGCTTGATGAGCGAGTTGGCCAGAGGAGGAGAGATGAAATTGAGGGGGTTCTCCGGCTGATTTCAAGCTTCCGAGAGTCGAGGCGAACTGGGGTGTCTTAAATAGGCCCTGGAGGTCAGTTTTGTGCTTGGAAGCCAAGCTTCCAAGCAAGGTAAGGTCGCTAGCGATGGAAACTTGAAAGAGACCCAAATCTCTCATGTGTTCGCATAAGAGATTGGGTACCAAGTAGGGCCTCAAATTGGGTTCACATTGGAGGGGATTTCTCAGAGAATCTCCCTTCCAATTTTGAAGGGGATTCTCTGAGAGATCAGGGAGAAATCACCTTCTCAAGTTCGCCCGAGTAGGATACCTCCACTATAATGATGGAGGGACCTAATTACAAAGAACGATGAAGAAGTTAGGGGGTCAAATGCAAGGGTTTTTGAAAGATAGGGGTAGAAATGTAATCATGCTGGACCTATTTGCAAAGTGAGTCAAGATGAGTTCCCCTTAGGTCTAAATTTTGGTACAAACCTAATTTGGACCTAAGGAATCCAATGGTGAAGTTAGATTTTGGATTTGACTATGTTTGTCTAGGTAATTTACGTAAAAACTCAATTTAGGGTAAATATATGTCTGAGACCCCATTGTTGGTCAAAATAGGTTCCAATGGCCAAATTGAAAGATCTAAACCCTAGAGAATATTTTTCTATAATTTTTAGAGGATTCAGGTGAATTTTATCCTGATCAGAACCTTGTTTAATCAAGTGAACTTGTTTTAGGGTTACAAGAAGTTATTTAATTCCCAGAACTCACATAAACCCTTTTCTGTTTGATTCAACCCACTTATTATCTTGTTAAGACCATTTGAACTGTGTTTAGCCCTTGAGAAAACTCGATGTTGTACTGTAATGGTAAAATTACAGTTTTACCCCTTGTTTCTTGCTTTTCCTCAGAAAGATTTTTCAGTGAATTAGGACCTCCAGTTGGTTATGTAGGAGATTTTGTTATCTTTTATGGGTCAAAATGGGTTAGTTAGGGCTCATGATGGTGTTCCCATCAGTAGTGTGCTCATGCAACAGGGTCACATTGTCGCTTACGCTTCGTGACAACTGAAGCCCCATGAGCATAGCTAACCCCACCCATGACTTAGAGCTGGCAGCAATTATCTTCATGCTGAAGACATGGAGGCACTACCTGTATGGTGAGACATTCGAGATCTTCATAGATCACAAGAGCCTCAGGTATCTATTTGATCAGAAGGAGCTCAACATGAGACAAAGACGTTGGTTAGAGCTCTTGAAGGACTACAACTGCAACATCTCCTACCACCCAGGGAAGGCCAATGTGGTGGCCGATGCCTTGAGCTGAAAGGCGCTCACCCACTTGGCAAGTTTAAAAGCACAGAGTTGTAGACTCATGGAGGAGGTGGGCAGTTGGCGACCTCGGGAGTCACGGGGGTACTACGAGGCAGTGACAGTGACACGGCAGGCACGACCAGAGTTGATAGACCACATCATTGCAGGGCAGATGGCCAATCCATACTTACAGACACTGCGAGATAGGATGTTGACAGGGGACCCAGGAGACTTTTCCTTCATAGATGAGATATTGCGCATGAGGGGATGCCTATGTGTTCCTAGAGATGAGGAGCTATTGAGAGAGCTACTGATCGAGGCACATGGGTCCAGGTTCACCATACATCCCAGAAATACAAAGATGTACCATGATCTACGACGCGACTTCTGGTGGAGAGGGATGAAGCAGGATGTTGGTGAGTTTGTTTAGCGGTGCTTGGGATGTCAGTAGGTGAAGGCCGAGCACCAAAGGCCTGCAGGGCCGCTACAGCCACTTCCTGTGCCTGAGTGGAAGTGGAAGGGTATCACCATGGACTTGGTGGTTGGTCTACCAATTACATAGCGGGGACACGATGCAGCTTGGGTGATAGTGGAAAGGTTGACGAAGATGACACGGTTTCTATTGATCTGAGTCACCTTTGGGCCATCACAACTAGTAGAGCAATACATTAGAGATGTGGTGCATCTGCATGGAGCCCCTCGCGAGATCGTATCTGACAGGGATACTCATTTCACTTCCCAGTTCTGGGCAGAATTTCAGTAGGCATTGGGGACTCGTTTGAGGTTTAGTACCGCCTACCACCCCAAATCGATGGGCAGTCAGAGTGCACCATACAGACACTCGAGGACCTCCTATGCGCTTATGTACTAAACTAGAGAGGCTCCTGGGAGGAGCATTTGCCCCTTGCAGAGTTTGCATACAATAACAGCTATCATTTGAGCATTGGCATGGCACCTTACGAGGCTCTGTACAGGAGGAAGTGTACTGCACCCTTGAGTTGGGTCGAGGTGGGGACCAAGTGGGAGGTTGGTCCCAAGCTGATCCGGCAGAGTCAAGAGGTGATAGAGTAGATTCACAAATGACTCCGCACTATCAAGAGCAAGTGGAAGAGCTACGTCGATAGGAAGCGTAGGGAGGTATAGTTCGAGATTGGGGATCATGTCTTCCTCCGTGTTTCACCCATGAAGGTCTTGTAGCATTTTGGGGTGAAGGGGAAGCTTGCACCGAGATTTATGCAACCCTTTGAGGTCTTGGAGCGGGTATGACCTGTTGCTTACCGGCTTGCCTTTTCTCCCCAGCTCTCTAGAGTGCACGACGTGTTCCATGTGTCCAACCTCAGGAAATACGTCGCCGATCCCAGCCACGTTTTGAGCCATGAGAGCATTGAGGTGGGAGACGACCTTACCTATCCTGAGAGGCCAATACAGACACTAGACAGAGCCATCCAGAGTTTGAGATGGAAGCAGGTACCACTGGTGAAGGTCCTATAGAGAAGCCAGCGGTACTAGGAGGCGACTTGGGAGTCTGAGGCGGCAATGCGAGAGCAATACCCAGAGCTTTTTGAGGGTACGTCTCTTCAGACCTACTTTGGTCCTCTTTAAGTTTGTTATGTGCTTTTACATATTTTCCACACCCTACTTTACTCAAGTTTTGGAGACGAAACTTCCTTTAAGTTTGTTATGTTGAAATGACCCTTCCAAGGACCGTTGGGAGTTTTTCTGAAAAATTAGGGGCGTGAATGAAAAACTTTAAACCCCCTTGGGTTTAGTTTTGGGTTTTGTGAGAAAGGAGGGAAATATGAGGGGGTGTCACGCTATCTTCCCCTTCCTCTCTCTTTCTCCCTACACACTCACCCATACACAGATGCACACGCACACTCCCTTTCCAAACCCAAAACCCTAACCCACTCCTTCTATTTAACCCCTCCACCCCACTCCATCTCCACACCACCACCTTCATCTCCTTCCCCCAGTTGGTGGCCATCTTCTTCCTCGCCCCCTTGCCGCAGCGAGTGGAGAGGAAGGAGAGGGATGGGACAAGGAGGAGAAGGAGAGAGGGTGAGAGTGTGAGCAAGGGAGAGTGAGGGTGTGGAAGGGAATGAGAGACCTCGAGGAATCACGAGCGTGCGTGGCAGATGAGCTCAAGCAGGAGAGCTCACGTGCAAGGAAGGACTTGCTGCGGGTGCAGCGGCGAGCACTCAGAGTTGCGAGGGAAGGAGTCACGGTCGGAGGATCCGTAGGAGCTCGGAGGAGCTCGTGCGAGAGGAGCCGAGCACTCACATGAGGAGGAGGGGCTCATAGAGAAGAGCTTCTCGACCCGCTGCAGTTGCTGGAGCTACTGCTGCCGTGCTGCGTGCGGAGACAGCCAAGAAAATGAGTCACGCGAGGAGTTTCTGGATACTGGATTTTTCTAGTATTAAACGTCTATAGAATCTGCCAGACGTCTGGAGCGGCGGCGGACGTCCAGAGCTGAGGCTGGACGTTTGAAAACTCGCAGAGTGCCGAGGTAAGCGTCTTGAACGTGCATGCATGCACATAGGTTATGTACGTAGCATTGCGCTGTTGAAGGTTTCAACCTGCGAGTGTGTATGTAGGTCCAAGCCTTGGAAAGGCACGCAAGCACGCTCTTCGAGGTGCTTTAGAATGTCTGGACATCTCCACAGACATCCGATAGATGCATTGGATGTTCGGACACATAGATAGACGTCTGGAAACACCCAAGACAACTGTGAAAGGGTTCCAGACGTCCGCCAACAATGCAGGGAAGTAAGGTGAGGTTCTAAGATCATTTAAGACGTCTGGGTCTAGTCCCAGTCGTATAATTTTAGGCAGTATGTACATTTTTGGCTCGTTTAGAGCCCAATTGAAGGCGGATTTCCGCAAACGGAGTACCGTTGTTTTTCGCTCGAGTTTCTCTACGTGTTAGTATCGAGTATATACTATTTTGAACTCATCTGATGTGACTTAGTCACTGGTACAGGACCTACTGTTCCAGTCCCCATTCCTCTCGTGTGTTCCCAGTAGAGTGGTTTATCTTAATATTAAGATTTAAACAAATAAAGTTCTTGTTTAGAATAACTTGATTGAAGCCTAGGATGTGAAATGAACCCTAAGGTAGAAATGAATGAATATTGCATGAGCGAAACTATTTATTTGAGATGCATGTTAAACCCTAATTGATTGTAAGTGTATTAATTAAGTTGATGAGATGCTTCCTCAGTTAGTAAAACACGAGCTGCCTGTTATATGAAAAAATGAAACCCGGGATGTAAATAGTGAGATCTAAATATTGAGAAATGGAATGAAAGGAATACAAGCATGAACCTTACGAGGAATTAGGAGAACTCCTGTGTACGGAAAGAACTTAGTAAGTAAAAGGGAAGTGAGCTAGCCCTTGTGTACATAGTACCAAGGAGAGTAACTGTCCCGTAGAGTAGAGGGGAGCTACCGCCCCTTGAGTTGAGACCCGGGGTGGATTTGGCTACTCTATGTTGACTCTTGTTTGGCTCTCGTGTACGTGGTACTGAGGTGAGCTACTTAGTGTAGGGAGGGAGCTAGCCACCCCACGGGGCCTAGGGTTAGGACTAGCCACCCTACACCGACTCTTATTAGGCTCACTGGGTAAACTAAAATAGTCGGATGAGGGTACACGAATTGTGGAGGGACAAGACCCTTGTTCTGTTCTAAGAGGGCAAGGCCCTGTGTGTTCCATGCTGTACCTTAAGCGTACCCGCTAACAAAAATGACTGATTGCATGCCAGTGTAGGGTAGCTACCGGTGTGCTTATGGCATGTGCTATAATCACCGCTACGTCGTGACCGTGACCTCGGTGTGGTTGACTGGGTGTAGGACTACCACGGGGGACTCTCCTGGCCAGGAAAGCACCACGTGTACATCCTACATCATGGGAAAAACTACAATCAAGATCGTCTCCTTGAGGGACAGTCAAGATCATGAAATGACCAGATTTTTAATATAATAAACAAAATAGAACCACTTAGTTGAGCTAAATGGGAATGAATAATTAATTAGTTTTATGTAAATGGCTTCATTACCACTCTACTCAGCATTAGCTGATTACGGATTTTATAACCTTGTTCAGGTCAGGGAGTTGAGCAACCAGCACCACCGGCTACAGAGGGAGCTGGGCCCAGTGGAGCCCAGCTTAGCTGTTATCGTTTTCTGTTCCAGCACATTCTTTTGTTGTAGTAGTGAGTATTTGTTATATGTAATCCTATTTCTGTTACATTTCTATTACTTTCTGTTGTTGCAATTGTGATGCCTGTAATATTATGAGACATCTCGTTCTGTTTCCTTTCCTGTCTCTGTATTATTTTCTCCTTAGTTACATTTCACGTGTGGTTGTGTAATATTTTCTGCTTTTTGTTATTTCTCGTTGGACGACTGGGTCTTCGGATTAGTCGAGGCGAGCTAATCTCGGGTCTTGTAGGGATCTAGGACTGGGTCATAACATTCTCTCTCAGACCTAGACCAAGTGCATATTTGGATCTAGATACTCGGGTATTCGGGTCTCAAATAGTGTCCAGGGCTGCGTGCGTGGGTCACAGGCAAGTAGTGAAGTAGGTCAGGTAATCGGGTGAGTGGGTAATTGTAACGACCCGATTCCCGAGTCCCTACGAGACACGAGAACCGGACCGACTCGACTAATCCCAAGACCTAGTCGTCCAACGAGGAAGTAACCAAAAGAGTAGTAAAATAAACCACATTCAGCATGAATATAACTAACAGTAAGAAAATACAGTAGTAAGAAAAGAAATCACTACAGTATATACCACCACAATAGTAGAACAACATTCGTAACATAATATGAACTGCAGGTAAAGAAAAGTACAGCGGAAACAAGAACTATTCACTACAGTGGAACAAAAAGAGGTACAAGAGAACAGTGGTAACTCTACTGGACCCTACTCGGCCCAGCGTTCTCTGCAGCCGCTGGCCCTGGCTGCTCCACACCTGGTCTTGAAAGGTAACGAGTGTAACACGTCAGCAAAACGCTGAGTAGAGTGGCAACTAAAACTAAAGAAACAGTAAAGTGTACAGTAGCTGTTTTAATTTTCTTTCTTCCTTTATTTATGTCTTTCTATTATTTCACAATTTATCTATTTCTCAGAGCCTTCACTTCATCTCGAATGTTCCTCGTGGGAACGATCTTGATTGCAATCTTTTCCGAACAGTAGAAGTAGCACGTGGTGCTCTCCTGGCCGGGAGAGTCCCCCGTGGTGATCCTACTCTCAGTCAACCACCCCAAGGTCATTGACAGACGTAACGGTGACTACGGCACGCGCGGTAAATGCACGGGTAGCTAACCCGCACTGGCACGCGGTCAGTCGTTTCCGTTAACGGGTGCGCGCAAAGCACAGCACGAAACCAGTACAGGGCAGAGCCCTCTCAGTAACAAGGGTCCAACCCCTCCACAGTAACTAAACAGGGGCCTTGCCCCTCCACAGTCCGCGCACCCTCGCCTGACTACCCTGGTTTGCCTCAGTGGGCCTAACAAGTTGGTGTAGGAGGCTAGCAGAACCCCGGGACCCGTGGGGTAGCTAGTACCTCCCTACACTAGTAGCTCTCCTCGGTACTACGTACACGAGGGCCAGCAAGTCGGTACAGAGTGGCCAGTCCTAACCCCGGGTCCTTGGGGCAGCTAGCTCCGCTCTGCACTAAACAGGGGGATAGTC
The DNA here is from genome assembly GCA_037157565.1 of Thalassia testudinum. Classification (NCBI taxonomy): domain Eukaryota; kingdom Viridiplantae; phylum Streptophyta; class Magnoliopsida; order Alismatales; family Hydrocharitaceae; genus Thalassia; species Thalassia testudinum. Next base: position 2,356,500 of record JAZHRO010000051.1, read on the forward strand.
ACTCTCCTTGGTATTCCGTACTCAAGGGCCAGCTCACTTCCCCAATTCTATTCCATTCACTTTCTGGGAGTTCTACTCCTAATTCCCTGTAGGGTTCCAGCTCTTTAACTCAGCGCATTCCGGTTTCACCTTTCCAGTTTCACGTTCATACATCCCATATTCTTAATCATGTTCATTTATTCATAACAGGCAGCTGTTAATTCAATTCACAGGCAACTATTAATTCAATTCACAGGCAGCTATTATTTCCTTTCCACATTTTCCAAGACTGCAGTATTCATACATTCCACTAATTTTCCTGTCCTAGGATTCATGCCATATCCTAGGATCTATCATACAATCTAGTTTTCTAGCCCTAGGATTCATGCAACACCCTAGGATCTACCATTCAATCTATTTCTCATTCCTAGGATTCATGCAATGTCCTAGGTTCTATTTATGGTTTCATAATTTAACTGATTATACTTAAAGCCACTCTACCGGTTACAACAGGCGAACTGGGGGCGTGGTCGGGAATCCCGCGTGCCTTCACAACCCCCGAGACTGCAACGGAACGGGGTCCTATCACAAGGATCAAACACAAGGAGTGTCTCAAAACAGTGTATAGCTACTGTAGATGGGTAGAGGATTTAATTCCGAAAAGGACGCAACTCGAAACGTGGAAAACGGAACCCGAACTGGCCCTAAACGGGTCAAAGACGACAAAACAGTGCAAAATCAGACGTCTGGAACTTATTTCAGACGTCTTAAAAAGTGGATCAGCGAATTACCTCGCTCTGCGTGGGCTCTTAGACGTCCAGAAGCCTGCGGGGGCGTCTGGCCTAGTTCCCAAACGTCCGATGGTCACCCCGGACGTCTGGATCTCGGTCCCGTCGTCTGGTACTACAGCCAGACGTCTGATTCGCGTTGGATGGCGAATCACCGAACCTGCGCGTACCCATCTCTCTCTGTCGCAGTACGGTTAGTCGAAAGGATGGAAGAAGACGGAAAAACTCACCTTTCAGACGTCTGGACAGTCTTCCAGACGTCTCCCCAGCCGTCTAGATATAATCCCAGACGTCTGATTCTGGAAAAGTTTCCAGAACCAGGGCGCGACTCGCCCTCCGCTCACGACGCCCGGCCGCGCCGCGCCTCGTGCGCTTGCTGCTCGAGCCGCAGCAGTCCCCCCTGCGTCGCTCCGCGCCCGCTGCGCCCCCCGCCGGCCGGTCCTAGCAGCCCCGGCGAGCTCGACCTCACGGCCGAGCGCCTCTCCCACGCGCAGCACCTCCTCCCACGCTCACCGCAGCTATCGCTGCCGCTGCACCCTCGCTCTCGCTCTCACGCACTGGCTGGAAGGAGAAGAGGAAGGAGATAGAGGTTACGGGCGTGAGGGAGAGGGCATGGCCTTTTAAGGCTGCACGAGGAGGAGAGAGAGAGCGCGACAAAGGGTATAGGAGGGAGAGGGAAAAAGAAAGAGAGGGAATTTCCGTAGGTTTGCGTGCTCAGGCGCGCAGACGAAAGAATCGTGCCAAAATAACCGATTTCCAGACGTCTGGAAATGATCCCAGATGTCTGGTCCGACGTCTGGAGGTGATTCCAGACGTCTTGTCCGACGTCTGGGCCACCTCCCAGACGTCTTAAAAGTCGTCTGGAGCGCACGTTCATAACAATATAACAAACTCAAAGGAAGTTTCGTCCCTGAAACTTGCGCTAACTAGGGTGCGGGAAAACGTCATAATTACCATAACAAACTCAAAGTGGACCGAAGCCGGTCTGAAAAGACGTACTCGCTAAGAGTTCCGGGTACCGCTCCCGCATTGCTGCTTCAGGCTCCCAGGTAGCCTCCTCTTACCGCTGGCTCCTCCACAAAACCTTTACCAGGGGTACTTGCTTTCGTCTCAAACTGCGGACGGCTCAGTCTAGAATCTGCACTGGCCACTCGGGGTAGGTCAGGTCGTCGCCCACCTCGACGCTCTCGTGGCTCAGTACGTGACTGGAATCGACTACGTACTTCCTGAGGTTGGACACGTGGAACACGTCGTGCACACTAGAAAGCTGGGGAGGGAGGGCAAGCCTGTAAGCAACGGGTCCAACCCGCTCTAGGACCTCAAAGGGCCCCACAAACCTTGGCGCGAGCTTCCCCCTCACACCAAACCGCTGCAGGCCCTTCATGGGCGAAACACGAAGGAAGACGTGGTCCCCAACCTCAAACTGCACCTCTCTGCATCTTCGATCAGCGTAGCTCTTCTGTCGACTCCTGACAGTGCAGAGTCGCCTGTGGATCTGCTCGACTACCTCCTGACTCTGCCGGATCAACCTAGGGCCGACCTCCCACTTGGTCCCCACCTCAACCGAACTCAAGGGTGCCGTACACCTCCGTCTGTACAGAGCCTCGTAGGGAGCCATGCCGATACTCGAGTGATAACTGTTGTTGTATGCAAACTCCACCAGGGGCAGGTGCTCCTCCCAAGAGCCCCTCCAGTCCAGTACACAGGCACACAAAAGGTCCTCAAGTGTCTGTATCGTGAGCTCAGACTGTCCGTCCGTCTGGGGGTGGTAAGCCGTACTAAACCTCAACTGCGTCCCCAAGGCCTGCTGAAACTCAGCCCAAAACTGGGATGTAAAGCGGGTATCCCGGTCGGATACGATCTCCCGCGGAACTCCGTGTAGTCGTACCACAACACGGATATACCTCTCTGCCAACTGTGCTGGTCCCAAAGTGACTCGGATCGGCAAGAATCGCGCCGTCTTCGTCAGTCTATCCACTATTACCTAGACTGCGTTGTGTCCTCGCTGGGTAACAGGTAAGCCCACCACCAAGTCCATGGTGATGCTCTCCCACTTCCACTCTGGCACTGGAAGCGGCTGTAGCGGCCCTGCAGGCCTCTGATGCTCGGCCTTCACCTGCTGACACACTAAGCACTGCTGCACGAACTCACCCACATCCCGCTTCATCCCCCTCCACCAAAACTCGCATCTCAAGTCGTGGTACATCTTCGTGTTTCCGGGATGTATGGTGAATCTCGAACCGTGTGCCTCAGTCAGGAGCTCTCTCAACAGCTCCTCGTCTCTGGGAACGCACAACCGTCCCCTCAGGCGCAGCACCTGGTCTGTGAAAGAGAAGTCCCCTGGGTCTCCCGACAGTACTCTGTCACGCAAGGACTGCAAGTACGGATCGGCCATCTGTCCTGTGATGATGCGGTCTATCAGCTCTGGCCTGGTCTGTCGTGTCACCGTCACTGCCCCACAGTGCCCCCGTAACTCCAGAGGTCACCAACTGCCCACCTCCTCCAAAAGGCTCCAACTCTGTAACTGTAGACTGGCCAAGTGTGCGGGCGCCTTACGGCTCAAGGTGTCAGCCACCACATTGGCCTTCCCTAGGTGATAGGAGATGCTGCAGTCGTAGTCCTTCAGGAGCTCCAACCAACGTCTCTGTCTCATGTTGAGCTTCTTCTGATCAAAAAGGTATCTGAGGCTCTTGTGATCTGTGAAAATTTCGAAGGTCTCACCGTACAAGTAGTGCCTCCAAGTCTTCAGCGCGAAGACAACAGCTGCCAACTTTAGGTCGTGGGTAGGGTAGGTATGCTCATGGGGCTTCAGTTGCCGCGAAGCGTAAGCGACAACGTGACCCCTCTGCATGAGCACACCTCCTAACCCCTGCAAGGAGGCGTCCGTGTACACAACGAACCCGCCACTACTGTCAGGGATGGTGAGCACGGGAGCCAAGGTCAACCTCTCCTTCAGCTCCAGAAAACACGCCTCACAGGCGTCTGTCCAAGCGAAGGGCACGTCCTTCCGGGTCAACTGTGTCATAGGACGCGCAATCTGTGAAAAACCTCTGATGAATCGTCTGTAGTAGCCAGCCAGTCCCAGGAAACTGCGAATCTCAGTGACTGAACGCGATCTCTCCCACCTGAGTACTGCCTCGTCCTTGGCTGGGTCCACCGCCAAGCCGTCTCCAGAGATCACATGAACTAAGAAGGTCACCTCCCTCAACCAGAACTCGCACTTGTTGTATTTGGCGTACAGCCTACATCGTCTCAGTTTGTCCAGAACCATCCGCAAGTGCTGTCCGTGCTGCGTCTGATCTCTAGAATAGACGAGTACATCATCTATGAAAACCACCACGAACTGGTGCAAGTACGGTCTAAACACCCGGTTCATCAGATCCATGAAAGCAGCGGGGGCATTGGTCAGCCCAAATGGCATGACCAAAAACTCGTAGTGTCCGTACCGGGTGCGGAAAGCTGTCTTGGAGACGTCGGTCTCCCTGATCCTCAACTGGTGGTATCCAGACCTCAAGTCAATCTTGGAAAACACCGTGGCACCCCGCAATTGGTCAAACAAGTCGTCGATCCTCGGCAGCGAATATCTGTTCTTGATGGTGACCCTATTCAGCTGTCGGTAATCCACACAAAGGCGTAAGGTCCCATCCTTCTTCTTCACAACAGTACCGGGGCTCCCCAGGGAGACGCACTGGGCCTCACGAAACCTTTCTCCAAAAGGTCCTGCAACTGAGACTTGAGCTCTCGTAGCTCAAGCGGTGCCATCCTGTATGGCGCGGTGGAGATGGGGCTGGTCCCTGGTACTAGTGAGATCTCAAACTCGATCTCACGCTCGGGCGGTAGTCCTGGTAACTCGTCTGGAAACACGTCGGGGTACTCTCTGACCACCGGTATGCTCTGGAAGTCTGCCACAGGGCTGGGCTCTGCCACCACACAAGCTAGGAAGCCCTCACACCCCTGGCTCAAAAGCCTCGCCGCCTGAAGTGCCGAAATGCACCTGAAACCTCCGTCCACTGGCTGTCCGTGAAACTCAAAAGAAGGCAACTCTGGAATGGAGAAGACGATCTTCCTCTCAAAACAGTCCACCAAGGCGTGGTAAGCGGATAGCCAATCCATCCCCAGAATCACTCCAAAGTCCTCCATCTGTATCATAATCAGGTCAGCTGGCAAGCTATGTCCCCCGACGCTGACCTCGTAATTCGTGTACACCTCCTCAGCTACAAACAGCTGACCACTCGGACCTCTGATTACGAACGGATTCTCTAACAGTGTATAATCCTGGCCCAAACTAACTGCAAAACTGGCTGCGACAAACGAGTGCGTAGCATCGGAATCGAAAAGCGTGTAAACGAGTCTGCCGAAAACTGAAACCATACTTGCTACCACCGATCCCGAAGCTCTGGCGTCCCTGTGTGCCAGGGCGTTGATACGCCCCTCAACTCTAGGTGCGGACGAAGCAGCCACACTCTGCGTCGGACGGGTAGGTGCTGGTCGGTACCCTCCTCGTGACTGTTGTCCTCCTCCTCGCGCCTGGTAACCGCGGCCTCCTGCACATCCTCCAGTGCTCTATGCGGGAAGTATCTGCTGACCTCCTGCCCTAGACGGGCAGTCCCTCCTGATGTGGCCCGGCTGGCCACACTGGTAATAGAGGGGAACCCGACTCCCGCCCTCAGTGGGTCCCTGCTGTCGGCTGGGCGGGGGTCCGGTGCTGGCAATTGGCCCCTGTGGAGGGCCCCCATAGGCCATTGATGGCCCTGTAAAATGTGACGGCTCTCCTGCGGACGCCACGTGTCTCCTCTCTCGTCGGCCCTGAGAAAAGTCTGGCTGGAAGGGCCTCTTCCGCCCGCCATCAGTGTCTCGCGCAGACGGGTTGGTCTCCTCGTAAGTCATAGCTGCCTCTACCACCCTCGAAAACGTAGGCAGCTTCAGGGGTTTGACAAACCCCCGGATCGCAAGCCGGAGCCCCTCGGTGAACCTCCAAAGGCGCTCCTCCTCAGTGGCTACCGCTGTCGCTGCAAAGCGGGACAGCTCCAAGAAACACGGGCGGTATGCGCTCACAGTCATCGTCCCTTGGCGGAGAGTGTGGAACTCCCGCCTCCTCTGGTCCTGCCACGTCTGGGGAAAGTACTGCTCGCAGAAGAGGGTGACAAACTGTTCCCACGTTGGCTCGTCCCTCTCCTGTCCCCGGACCGCCCTCCACCACCTGTGTGCTGCACTCTCCAGCTGGTACGTGGCAAAGGCCACGCGGCACTCCACCGGGGGGCGAAGGGTGTCGAAGATCTTCTCCAGCTGCTCAAGCCAGTCCTCTGCCTCGGTCGGGTCCTCATCCCCCATGAAGGAGGGGGGCTTCAGCTTCCGGAACTGCCCGAAAAGCTCGAAGTGGCGCTGTAGGGGAGGTGCTGGTGCACCTCCAGGCGAAGGTGCCTCGTGCACGGAAGCATCGGAGGAAGGTGGGGGCTGCGGCGGCCCATCCCCTCCCCCGTGTCCAGCGCCGCGTCCGTCAAGTGGTCCCACGGAGGACTCCCCCTCTGCAGCCCCAGGAGGAGGTGCTCGTGGCGGTGGGTGGAGCTCCTTTCGTACAATGTCCCGTATCAGCCGGGCGGGGTCCTGGGCTTGGATGCCCTGGAGTGGTGGCTGGTCCACCGAGACGTCAACAACGGCACGTCCACCTCGCCGACCTCGTCCTCGGCCACGCCCGCGGCCAATCTTGCCAGTCCCGCGACGAGGCATCTCCTGCAAGGAGACGCGAAACAAAACGAAAAACGTCAAAACAGACGGTACCTAACGAAACGTCTAAGAGATCATGTCAAGAGATATGTTGTGGTGGCTACTCTAGTTATAGACATGTGAATTGGTTATTTTCCAGTCAGTTGATTCACTTCTCGGGACGACCTTTCTCTGATACCATCTTGTAATGACCCGATTCCCGAGTCCCTACGAGACACGAGAACTGGACCGACTCGACTAATCCCAAGACCTAGTCATCCAACGAGGAAGTAACCAAAAGAGCATTAAAATAAACCACATTCAGCATGAATATAACTAACAGTAAGAAAATACAGCAGTAAGAAAAGAAATCACTGCAGTATATACCACCACAACAGTAGAACAACATTCGTAACATAATATGAACTCCAGGTAAAGAAAAGTACAGCGGAAAGAAGAACTACTCACTACAGTGGAACAAAAAGAGGTACAAGAGAACAGTGGTAACTCTACTGGACCCTACTCGGCCCAGCGTCCTCTGCAGCTGCTGACCCTAGCTGCTCCACACCTGGTCCTGAAAGGTAACGAGTGTAACACGTCAGCAAAACGCTGAGTAGAGTGGCAACTAAAACTAAAGAAACAGTAAAGTGTACAGTAACTGTTTTAATTTTCTTTCTTCCTTTATTTACGTCTTTCAATTGTTTCACAATTTATCTATTTCTCAGATCCTTCACTTGATCTCGAATGTTCCTCGTGGGAACGATCTTGATTGCAGTCTTTTCCGAATAGTAGAAGTAGCACGTGGTGCTCTCCTGGCCGGGAGAGTCCCCCGTGGTGATCCTACTCTCAGTCAACCACCCCAAGGTCATTGACAGACGTAACGGTGACTACGGCACGCGCGGTAAATGCACGGGTAGCTAACCCGCACTGGCACGCGGTCAGTCGTTTCCGTTAACGGGTGCGCGCAAAGCACAGCACGAAACCAGTACAGGGCAGAGCCCTCTCAGTAACAAGGGTCCAACCCCTCCACAGTAACTAAACAGGGGCCTTGCCCCTCCACAGTCCGCGCACCCTCGCCTGACTACCCTGGTTTGCCTCAGTGGGCCTAACAAGTTGGTGTAGGAGGCTAGCAGAACCCCGGGGCCCGTGGGGTAGCTAGTACCTCCCTACACTAGTATCTCTCCTCGGTACTACGTACACGAGGGCCAGCAAGTCGGTACAGAGTGGCCAGTCCTAACCTCGGGTCCTTGGGGCAGCTAGCTCCGCTCTGCACTAAACAGGGGGACAGTCATTCTCCTTGGTATTCCGTACTCAAGGGCCAGCTCACTTCCCCAATTCTATTCCATTCACTTTCTGGGAGTTCTACTCCTAATTCCCCGTAGGGTTCCAGCTCTTTAACTCAGCGCATTCCGATTTCACCTTTCCAGTTTCACGTTCATACATCCCATATTCTTAATCATGTTCATTTATTCATAACAGGCAGCTGTTAATTCAATTCACAGGCAACTATTAATTCAATTCACAGGCAGCTATTATTTCCTTTCCACATTTTCCAAGACTGCAGTATTCATACATTCCACTAATTTTCCTGTCCTAGGATTCATGCCATATCCTAGGATCTATCATACAATCTAGTTTTCTAGCCCTAGGATTCATGCAACACCCTAGGATCTACCATTCAATCTATTTCTCATTCCTAGGATTCATGCAATGTCCTAGGTTCTATTTATGGTTTCATAATTTAACAGATTATACTTAAAGCCACTCTACCGGTTACAACAGGCGAACTGGGGGCGTGGTTGGGAATCCCGCGTGCCTCCGCAACCCCCGAGACTGCAACGGAACGGGATCCTATCACAAGGATCAAACACAAGGAGTGTCTCAAAACAGTGTATAGCTACTGTAGACGGGTAGAGGATTTAATTCCGAAAAGGACGCAACTTGAAACGTAAGAAACGGAACCCAAACGGGCCCTAAACGGGTCGAAGACGACGAAACAGTGCAAAGTCAGACGTCTGGAACTTATTCCAGACGTCTTAAAAAGTGGATCAGTGAATTACCTCACTCTGCGTGGGCTCTCAGACGTCCATAAGCCTGCGGGGGCGTCTGGTCTAGTTCCCAGACGTCCGATGGTCACCCCGGACATCTGGATGTCGCTCCCGTCGTCTGGTACTACAGCCAGACGTCTGATTCACGTTGGATGGCGAATCACCGAACCTGCGCGTACCCATCTCTCTCTCTCTCAGTACGGTCAGTCGAAAGGAAGGAGGAAGACGGAAAAACTCACCTTTCAGACGTCTGGACAGTCTTCCAGATGTCTCCCCAACCGTCTGGCTATAATCCCAGACGTCTGATTCTGGAAAAGTTTCCAGAACCAAGGCGCAACTCGCCCTCCGCTCGCGACGCCCGGCCGCGCCGCGCCTCGTGCGCCTACTGCTCGAGCCGCAGCAGTCCCCCCCCGCGTCGCTCCGCGCCCGCTGCGCCCCCCGCCGGTCGGCCCTAGCAGCCCCGGCGAGCTCGCCCTCACGGTCGAGCGCCTCTCCCACGTGCAGCACCTCCTCCCACGCTCACTGCGGCTGTTGCTGCCGCTGCACCCTCGCGCTCGCTCTCACGCACTGGCTGGAAGGAGTAGAGGAAGGAGACGGAGGTGACGGGAGTGAGGGAGAGGGCGTGGCCTTTTAAGGCCACGCGAGGAGGTGAGAGAGAGCACGACAGAGGGCGCAGGAGGGAGAGGGAAAAAGAGAGAGAGGGAATTTTCGCAGGTCTGCACGCTTAGGCGCGCAGACGAAAGAATCGTGCCAAAATAACCGATTTCCAGACGTCTGGTCCGACATCTGGAGGTGATTCCAGACGTCTGGGCAACCTCCCAGATGTCTTAAAAGACGTCTGGAGCGCGCGTTCATAACAGTAATGAGGGACCCGACCCCACAGTGCTTGGGCGAATAACTCAAGGTACAAAAACACTTTGTGTGCTGTTGTCACTTTAGAATCCTACGATGTGGAACTAAGGCACCCGACTTCTTCGCGCAAAGCTGCAGTGGAGGTCTCATTCAATTAGCGCACACCCGTAGCTAGAGCCTTTAATTGAGGACCTAGGCATGGACCTTGAGCCAAGTCGCAGCACCTAGGAGCGTTCGTAGGGCATGTAGTGGCCGGAGGACTGCGAACAAAGGCGGAGATGGAGGCGGTGGCAATGGAGAATGGTGAAGACCTGAAACAATGAATAAGGCCTCACGACCACATTAGAATACCTCAGGATTATTGCCAAAGCATGACAAAGGTGGTCGTGGTGTTTGCGTGGAGCTTGGCAGTGTGTGGGGGTCTGCGGAGGTCAGAGATGATGTTGCGAAGGTGTGGTGATCGGTGGAGTGGTTGGTGTAGCAACCCCCTCAATTTCTTGAGGGGTCTTTCTTATGTGGACATGGCGGAGGTGTAGGAAGTGTTGGCGAGCCAAACGGTCGTCTGTGGTGGTGTGTAGGTGTTAATCACTCTGAAATGGGTTTTAAAATAATCGCATTACAGTATAGATTGAATCAGTGCGAAAAATAGATAATATTTATACTTGAAAGAAATCCGAGGTCATTCGCTCGGAGCAAGTGGCAATTCTATCTCAAAATCACAACTCTAAGTAAAAGATATGAGCAATTGCAATCAGAATTGATTCCAAATGACATAGCAATAATTTCTAGTAGCAATGTGCAAAAAGAAGAGGGTAAAATGGTGATTTGAATCACCAAATTACCCTACAATGTTAAGCTTTGCAAGTTACTCAAGAAACATAATCGTATAAGTCAAGCAAATCTCAATTTAACTAACAGAACCAAGGTATCAACAGATATCAGACAATAGAATAGGTGCTTAGACGCCTTAACCGATGCTCAGTAGACAGAGGCAAAGGCCTCTTCCTTCCTTCTCTTCAAGCCTCAGGGAGAGGCATAGGTGTAGCAGCTTCAGAGGCAAAGGCCTCTTAATCAGCTAAGTGTAGAGAGAGCGTGAGGCAAAACCCCCCCTTCTCTTCTCTTCCCTCTCAAAACCCCGCTCTAATCGGGGAAACAGGCGGGTAACCGGATCTAGCCAAACTTGCATGGTGTGACTGCAGGTGAGGCGTGCGTTTGGGCATGCGTGTAGGGACCTCACCCCCTGTGCGTGCCGAGGCAATAAGCCGGATGCACAAAATCAATTTAAACTGTGTAGGGGAGTCTTCCGTATCTGATGTGGGACTATCTTGTCCCCTGTTCTTTACGCAGCAGGCAGCTGAAGATGGCTTTTGATTAAGGCAGCAGCTGTGTATGTCGATGCCAATTGAAGGTCTAGAGTGCTGGGACTCAATCGCAGAACCTGGAGATGAAATATGAGAGAATCATGATTGGAGGATTGACGACTTCGTCAGAGAACTTGAGGTGGCGGTGGATGTCCGATGAAGGTACCTGAGACAGAAATACGGGCTATAAGCCCTAGTTAAAGTGCTTAGGAGGATCGCCGAGGATCGGCGAGTGCAATGGTGGTGTCGGTTTGGTGTGAGTGTGTGAATGTGCGTGGCGAGGTCGAAGAGGGTGCGTGGAGGTGGCTGTTCTCGGGGAGACGAATGTGTGGGCAATAGTCCTAATTAGGTTAGGGCTTTTGCTTCTAGAGTCATGGCGGAGGTTTTGAAGGTGGTGGTGTGAAGTTTGATGCAATGTGGCGATGGTGCGGGTTCACCGGAGTTCCATCGGCCGTGAAGAAGATGAAGTGCGGAAGGAGTGGTTGGCAGTCGTGCGTGTGTTGTAAGTGCGGGAAAAAGAAACAGAGGAAGAGAGAAAGTGATAGAAGGACTTAGCTAGGTGGGAGAGAGGCGGAGGCAACCGGTTGTGATCGATCGACGCCAGAGAAGACGGAGAGAGTGGTGGAGTGGCGACGGTGATGTAGGCAAAGGCATGTCCTCCCTTTGGTTGTGGAGGATCGCGACGAGGAGAGTCAAGAGGGCCGACCAATTTGGTCGTTGAATGGCCAGAGGAAGGGGATCGAAGGAGGTCACCAGAGAAGCGATTGTTGGTGGCCAGATGAGGTGATTTAGGGGTTGTTGTCTCACCAAGACTTACTAAGAAGCACGGTGAGGCATTGGGCGTGCTTATATAGGCCATGGGAGGTCCTTCCAAGTTTGGAAAAAGCTTCCAAGCTCGAAAGGTTTTCACGAAATAGGATACCCAAACCTTTGAAAGGTTCGCATGACCTTTTGGGAAAGAATTGGAGCCCAAGACCGATCCCATGTGGAAGGAAATTTCACAAAGAATCTCCGGTTCAATTTTGGGAAGGTTTGATTGAGAATCAAGCGAGAAATCTCTGCTTGAATCTCACCGGAGTTGGGCATGTTCACACTAATGGAGGAGGGACCGGTTTGCAAAGAAGATGACAAAAATTAGGGAGCTAAATGCAAACTTTTTCGAAAGTTAGGGGCATAGTTGTGAAAGAAGGAATCAAACAGGACCAAAATGCAAACTTAGTCAAGATGATCTCAGATTGGGCCCAAATTTTGGTACAATCCTAATTTAGGTCCAAGGAATCCAATGGTGAAGTTGAATTTTATTTTTAACCAAGTTTGACTGAGTAATTTGCACAGTTACCTAAATTAGGGCAATTTTCCGTTTTAGACTCTGTTTTAGATCAAATTAAGGCTTGATGGTCAAATCAAATATACCAAACCCTATAGAATATTTTTATATGAATTTTAGAGGATTTAGGTGAATTTTATCCTGAACAAAACCTCAGTGAATTAGGCAGGTCTGTTTTTAAGGTTTCAAATGTCATATAATTCCCGAAATGTGTGAAAACCCATTTTGTTTTGCATGAACCCTCTTGTTAGACTCTAAAGCACATTTTGACCTTTATTTAACCCTTGAGAAAACCCACAATTATTCTATGTTTGTGATAGAATGGTAAATTTGTAGAAATAACCCTATTTTCTTATTTTCTTCTCAGATCAGTGTTTTGTGCCCTTAAGACCTTCTGATGGATATGTAGGAGCTTTTATTCACTTAATCAAATCAAATTGAGCTAGTTATGGCTTATGGTGGTGTTCCCATTAGTAGGACTCGGCAGAGGTGCAGGCGGAGAGGAGGAAGATGACAGGTAGACGGCGTATCGGTGCTCGAGTTGAGTGATAAAGCAGAGGAAAAAAATAGAGGGAAAGGGAAACCTAACTAACCTAATCTAACTGGATGAAAGGGGAGGAAGACGTCGGGTATGGTATGGCCGACACCGTGGAAGGTGAAGTCTTCATTGAGGGAGAACGACGAGGAAGACGGTGGAAGGTGGTGCCTGCTGGTATTGCGAGATGCAAAGGAGCTTGAGGAAGAAGAACTGACCAGCTATAGTCTATGGCAACTGGCGAAGAAGGTGGATGGAGAAGCTCGCCAGAGCTTGCAGAGTGTTCGGACAGAGAGAGAGGAAGAAGTGAGATTTCCGGTCCAAACCAAGTTAAGGAGGTGTAGTTGTCATTAGGGGATCTTTTATGGCATTCCAAGCTTGGAAACCAAGCTTGGAAGCTCAGGGATTTCACACATGTGGGATACCCACATCTTCCATGTGTTCGCATGGGAGATTGGGAAGGAAATGTGATTCATGGCCGATCTCATTTGGAAGAGAATTCTTCAAGGAATTTCTCTTTCAATTTTGAGACTACTTGATTAAGAATCGAGCGAGAAAATCTTGCTCAAATCTCAAGGTGAGCTGTAGCTCACTCCTAATGGCAGCAGGGACTTAAATGTGAAGACAACGAAAAGCTCAGGGACTTGATTGCAAAGAATTTGAAAGTTAAGGTGTGAATGTGACAGAAAAAGTCTTGATTAGACTGAAATGCAAACTAGGTCAAGATGATATCTGATTAGGCCCAAATTTTGGTACAAACCTAATTGGACCCAAGAAATCTGATGGTGAAGTCAGATTTTGGTTTTAACCAAGTTTGACTGGATAATTTACATAGAAATCCAAATTAGGGCAACTTCCTGTCTGAGACTATTTTAGGTTAAAATGGGTTCCAATGGCCAAATCAAAGGTACAAAACATTATGGAATATTTTTATATGATTTTTGGAAGGTTTAGATGGAATTTATCTTGACCGTAATCTCTGTTATTTAAGCGGATCTGAAATTAGGATTTTGGGTGCTGTTTTGACTCTCGAAATGTGAGAAAACTCGTCTCTATCTGCATGGACCCTCTTATTAGTTGTTAATGAACATTTGACCTTATATTAACCCCTGGGAAACCCCATGATTATTTTGCATTCATGATCTTCTGTTAAACTGCAGATTTAACCCTAATTTAATGCACTTTTCTTAGAATGGATATGCAGTGAATTATGACTCTCTGGCAGTTATGTAGGAGCAATTGTCAATTGATTTTGACTAATTAAAGCTAGTTATGATTGATGATGACGTTATCATCAATGATTCCAGCTTGTTTGGGTTCATGCTCTTAACATGAGCTATACAACTCCAAATGCGTAGGTGTCTTGCACCAAGCTTCCTTCGCAACCACATCATATGCAGAGTTTTAAGGATGGATCTGGTTGGAATCTTGTTCAGTATGGATGTAACTATTTACAACACATACCCAAAAAGGTAAAGTGGTAATTCTACTTTGCTCATCATAAACCATAGCATATCCAATAGGGTTTGGTTGTGTCTCTCAGATACTCCATTTAACTATGGTATACCAGGTGGAATGAGTTCAAAGAGGATTCCTTAAATTTCTCTCAAAGGTGCTCAACCCCTCAATCTGATCAAATTGCTTTGATTTGTTTACCCATTTGATTCTCAACCAATGTTTGATACTCTTTGAACTTTTCAAAGGTTTCAGACTTGTGACACATAAGATAAATGAATCCATACTACGAATAATCTTCAATAAATGTCACAAAATACTGTTGACCATTTCTAATCACAGTATTAAATGGGCCACATACATCAATTTGTTAAGGTCTAGTAATTCCTTACATCTAACTCCCTTTCCCTTTTCCCTGCTTCCTTTGCTTGAACCTCTCACCGCTCTCAGCAACCATTGCCTCAGGTGAGTTCTCCTTCTTAATAGTGTCCAATAATGTCCTTTGCAAACTTAACCAAGGAGTTCTCTCAACCATAGTCGTCTTCATCTTTCCCATGTGAAATCCGATGATGAAGTTAGTGAAGCAACTTGGAAGAGATTGCAAGATGATATCCGTAAATGTCTCATCATCAATATTCATCCCCAATGTTTGTAGTTCTGAAATATGTTTGTACATTTTCAGAACATGCTCCCTTACTAGAGTTCATGCCTTCATCTTGCATGAAAGCAACACCTTGAATACATTATAGCACTGAGTGTGATTTGCATCCTTGAACATTTCCTTCCAGCTCGTCAAGATTTCCAAGGCAATCCTCATCTCCTCATGTTGCTTCTAAAGCACACTAGAGAGCAAACCTAGGATGTAAAATTAGGCAAGAGTGTTATCCTTATCTCGATTCGCATTATACTCCTAAGAGTTCCGGGGATTTTTGTACTTGTTTTCCTTAATCGCATACTCTATGCGATCAAAAGTGAGAACTAGCTCGAGGTTACGAGGCTAGTCCGTATAGTTGGGGCCCGTTAGTTGGATCTTTTCAAGTAGTTTACTTAATGGGTTGATGTTTGTCATCTGAAAAGAATTAAACTTTAATTAAAATCTAGCACATGAAAAATAAACTTTGTTTCAGGATTTGGAAAACAAAGGTTCCCACTTTAAGTCAAATTTGAATTTTATTCTCTCTAACACTCAAACCAAGAGGCACGCCGACCCTAATGCCTCAACTGGGATCGGATTCTCTTCTCTAATGAGATGATGTATTTGCTTTGGCAATCTACACAATCCTAATGAGAAAAATGAGAACTCTTTTTACCTTACAAGTCTAATTTGCATATCCGAATGATTTGGTCCTTTGGTGTACCCTACACCATGTACATTGATGGGAATACCATCATAAGCCCTAATTAGCTCATTTTGACCTAAAAAAGAGAACAAAAGCTCCTACATAACCAAGTGAAGGGTCTAATTCAAAGAATAACTATTTTGAGAGAAAAGCAAGAAACAAAGAGTAAAACTGTAATTTTACCACTGCAGTACAACAATGGAATTTATCAGGGGCTAAACATAGGTCAAATGGTCTTAACAAGATAAAAAGTGGGTTGGTTCAATTAAAAAAGGGTTAATGTGAAATCTGGGAGTTAAATGACTTCTTGTAACTCTAAAACAGACCCATTTAATTTAACAAGGTTCTGGTCAAGATAAAATTCAACTAAATCCTCTAAAATTCATAAAAAATATCCTCTAAAGTTTATAACCTTCAATTTGGCCTTGGGAACCTATTTTGACCTAAATAGGGTTCCTAGTCAATTATTTGCCCTAAATTGAGTTTTTGTGTAAAATGCCGAGTTAAACATGGTCAAACCTAAAATCCAACTTCACCATTGGATTCCTTAGGTTCAAATTAGATTTATACCAAAATTTGGATCTAAGGGGAGTTCACCTTGACCAACTTTGCAAAATAGTCCAACCCAGTTACTTTTAGACCCCTGGCTTTTGAAAACCTTGCAGATACCCCCCTATCTTCCTCGTCATTCTTTGCAATTAGGTCCCTCCACCATTACAGTGGAGGAATCCTACTCTAACGAGGATTCAAGGGGGGATTTCTCCTTGATTCCTCAGAGACTCCCTCTCAAATTTGAAAGGGAGATTCTTTGAGGAATTCCCGATCATATGAATGCAATCTCAAGCCCTGATTGTCACCCAATCTCTCATGCGAACGCATGAGAGATTTGGGTGTCTTTCGCAATCCTACTCCGGCGAGGATGCCCGTGCTTGGAAGCTTGCCTTCCAAGCACAAGGCCCTCTGCCTAGGACTATAAAAGGTTCCCCTGACCCGGCCGTCCATCCTCAGCTTGGTTTGGCCGGAGACAACCCCTCAAATTCGTCTCTTCTCCTCCGGCCAGACACCCAACGAGCTCCGGAGACATATTCCTCCTCCTCTCGTCGCTCTGCCACAAAACTAGTGGCAGAGTTGTCTCCGCCTCCTTCCGCGTCGCGCCATACCTGCACACGCACCTATATCCTCTTCATCGTCGCCGTCCCCCTCCACTGGGATCTTCATCTCCGGCAGCGGCAAGTACGTGCCATCTACCATCTCGCCCCCCTTCATCATTAAACTAGGTTAAATACTTTCCCCTTCCTCTACTTTTTATTTTCCCTCTCTCTATTTTTGTTTCCACCCCTTGACAACCACAGACCACCACCATCGTCTCCACCTCCGGCAGACCACCGGCGAGGTGCCTCTGTCACTCCACGCACCCATCCACCTCACCAAACCCCTTTCCCCTTCCTCTACTTTTTATTTTCCCTCTCTCTATTTTTGTTTCCACCCCTTGACAACCACAGCCACCACCATCGTCTCCACCTCCGACAGACCACCGGCGAGGTGCCTCTGTCACTCCACGCACCCATCCACCTCGCCAAACCCCTCAGAAGCTCCACCACATTCTCCTGATCATTCTCCCCCTCTCTATCGACCGCCACAGCCTCCACACATTGCCCCCGAACAAACCCATCATCACGACCATAGACCGACCTAGGCATGCATGCCCAGGCCGTCACGCACCACACCAGCACCCGACCACCTTCGCTATGTCACGGTGAAGCCTTCTGAGTGTTTTGACATGGCCGTGAGGCCGTATTTGTGTTGACAGAGTCTAACCCCTATCCACCATTGGAGAAGGAGCGAAGCTTGCTCGCAAGCTTGAATCAAGCAGAACCGCTCCAGGTTCCAGGTTCTAGACGCGTGGAACTCCTTTGCAAACGAATTGCACCCAGCAATTGGAGTCCCAACATTCGCAGCTGCAGCAATTGAGTGCGACATTCCCTACAGGCACGCGTGAGGCGGGTGGGACATTTAGTCCCACCTCGGGCGTTTTGGAGTTGGTTGTGCGGAATAAATTGTAATCGTGTTAGGGGCTTATCGCCTCCTGACACGGGATGAGGTCCCATGCCCCACCATGCCTCGTCCGTGCCCACTACTCCGCGAACCTAGCAGCCTAACCCGATAACCCGTGCACTCCTCGCGCATCACCCACGCCAGTGCGCCTGGACCCAGGCGTGCTAACCCGACCCGTTTACTTGAGATGACTCTGGGAGAGCAAGCCTAAGAGAGAAAAAGAGAGAGAGTTCGCGGGGGAAGGTAGGGGTAGGTTTTGCACTTGCTTTCAGGGAAAGGAAGAAGGAAGAGGATCCCGAAGGAGAAGCTAAGGAAGGAAAAGCTAAAAGAAGAAGAAGGCTAAAGAGAAGGCACGGTTGAAGAAGAAGAGCTAAAGGCCTAAGCCAAAGAGAAGGAAGAGAAAGTCAAGGCAGAAAGGAAGAAGAAGAAAGGAAGAAGGAAGAGGAAGCTGATGGAGGAAGCTGAAGAAGGTAAGGAGACGGAGACCGCAGAGGAAGCTAAGGAAAGAGAAGGCACGGTTGCAGATAAGACAGAGCTGAAACCAAAGAAAGAAAGAAGAAGAAGAGTTGAAGACCAAAGCCAGAGAAGAAGGAAGAGAAAGTCAAGGTGGAAAGGAAGAAGAAGGAAGGAAGAAGAAGAAGACAGAGGAAAGAAGCCAACGACAAAGGAAGGACCAAAGCTAAGGAAGAAAGAAGAAGGAGAAGAGGAGCCAGAGAAAGAAGAAAAGAAAGAATAAAGAAGAGAAAGAAGAGAAAGAGAAGAATAAGCAAAATGAAGAAGCAACAGAGAAAGAAAAATCAAACACTTTTATCGAATTCTTCCTAATTTCTCTTTTATGCTACATTTTAGTATTCATAAACTCATGCTTGACATTTTGAATTATATTTTGAGTAGGTTTAAGTGTTTAAATTGCCTCTATTATTGAGATTAGTGTATGAACTCCATTTGCTTCCTTTGTTTGACCTCAGACTTAAACTTCGAGTAATAACATTTATTTGTTTTGAACGCTTTTTCGACTATATTACAACGTGACCTTTTTAAAACCCGATCAAGCGCTCTCAACACACATCAAGCATTGCTGAGCGTGCACATGACTACGTATGAGAGCCCCATAGATGTACCTAACCTTTAGGCTAGGAACTACATCCAGGCAAACAGTTGTGTAACCCGTACCTTTTGGGAAGCGAGTAGGCTAGTTATTTTGCTAATGCCCTTTCTTTGGGGAGTGTATTCACTAGCATAGCCCTATGGCTACAATTCCCTCAACTTAGCGGGGACCATGAATCATCATCACCATAACTAATCCGTTGACACATTTGAAAATAAGAGAACCAATCCTATAAGGAATTTGACTAGGACTTGTTTTGAGAAAAAGTTCAATTTAATCATATTAAATTAACTAATTCTCGACCTAGTCTAGATTTTAATCTTGTCCTATATTTCATGTTTAATATTGCATCCCATGCATTCAAGCACATTCACATAAGACCATTCTATACACAAGAATACAACACATGTAAAGGCTCCCAAATTATTAGGATTACATTAAAAATAATGCAACTTGCTTGCAATATGTTACGACCCGAGACAGGCTCGCCTCGACTAGATCCCAAGACCCAGCCGTCCAACGAGAAATAATCAAAAGAAGAAAATATTCCACAAACACACATGCAATGTAACTAAGCAGAAATAACTAAGAGATAGTAAAGGAAACAGAACGAAAAGTCTCATAATATTACATGCCATCACAACTATAACAGCGAAAAGTAGAACAGAAATATAACAGAAACAATAATACATGTTAGAGTACTCACTACTACAATAAAAAGCTCGAAAACAAAATGGTGACAACTACTATGGTTGGACTCGATTGGGCTCAGCTCCCTTTGCAGCCAGTGGTGCTGGCTACCCAACTCCCTGACCTGAACAAGGTTATAAAATCCATGATCAGCTAATGCTGAGTAGAGTGGTGGTTAAGCTATTTACATGTAATTAACATAAGATAAGCAACAAATTAATTATTCATTTCCATTTAGCTCAACTAAGTGGTTCTGATTTGTTTATTCTATTAGGATCCATACATTTCTTGATCTTGCCTGTTCCTCAAGGGAATGATCTTGATTGCAATTTTTCCCGTGATGTAGGATGTACACGTGGTGCTCTCCTGGCCGAGAGAATCCTCCGTCGTAGTCCTACACCCGATTTACCACCCCGAGGTCACGATCGCGAAGTAGTGGTGACTACGGCACGTGCGATAAGCACACAGGTAGCTACCCCGCACTGGCACATGGTCAGTCGTTTCCGCTAGTGGGTATGCCTAAAAGACAACACGGAACAGCACAGGGCCTTGCCCTCTCAGAATGGAGGTCTCATCCCTCTACAGTCCGCGTACCCTCGTCTGACTATCCCGATTTGCACAGTGGGCCTAACAAGAGTCGGTGTAGGGTGGCTAGTCTTAACCTCGGGCCCCATGGGGCGGCTAGCTCCCTCCCTACACTAGTAGCTCACCTCGGTACCACGGACATGAGGGCCAAACAGGAGTCCATGTAGAGTGACTAGTCCTAACCCCGGGTCTCAACCCAAGGGGCAGCTAGCTCCCCTCTACACTAAAGTGATAGTTGCTCTCCTTGGTACTGTGTACACAAGGCCAGCTCACTTCCCGTTTACTTACAAGATTTTTTCCGTATACAGGAGTTCTTGTCCTAGTTCCTCGTAGGGTTCATGCTCATATTTGTTTCATTTCATTTCTCAACATGCATATCTCGTTGTTCATCTTTTGATTCTCATTCATATGACAGGCAACTCGTGTTTTTATAACTGAAGAAGTATCACATCATATATCCATACAATTTCTAGCAATTAGGGTTTAACAAGTATATCAATGTAACAGTGTAGCTCAAGTCACGTTCATACATTTCTGCCCTAGAGTTCATTCCACATCCTAGAGTTCAATCAAATTATTCTAAGCATGCACTTTACTTATTTAAATATTAGCATTAAAGTAAACCACTCTACCGGGATTCATGGGTGGAATGGAGGCCTGAAACGCAGATCCTATCGTCTCCGTGGGCCCCGAACACGCTACAAGCTAGAAACCAATACCAGTTACTAAATTACATCATACGAGTTCATAATAGTATATAAGTCACTAACACGTAGAGAAACTCGAGTGGAAAACAACGGTATTACATTTGCACATAACCGACTCCGTCTGGGCCCCGAACGGGCCAAAAACATGCATACAGACTGAAATCAGACGTCTGGGACTAGGCCCAGACATCTTAAATGGCATTAATAACTCACCTTGTGTTCCTGCATTGCTGGTGGATTCTGGAACCCCTTTACAGTTGTCCTGGGGTCTTTCCAGATGTCTGTCAGTGCGTCCGGACGTCTGATAGGTTTATCAGATGGTTGTGGAGATGTATAGACATCCTAAAGCACCTCGAAGAGCGTGCTTACATGTCGTTCCAAGGCCTATCCCTACGTATGCAAACACAGTTCAAAAAATGCAACAACAAATATTTACATACTTCACGTACGCATGTGCATGAGCATACAGAACTCATACCTCGACACTCCACGTGATTTCAGATGTTCAGCTGCAGCTTCGGACGTTCTACTGCTGCTCCAGACGTCTGATACTAGAAAAATCTAGTACGTAGAAACTCCTCACGACGTTCGTCTTCTCGCAGGCCTCCGCCCAAAGCACAGCAGCAGCGGCTCTAGTAACTGCATGAGGTCGAGAAGCTCTTCTCCACGAGCTCCTCCTCGTGTGCATCCTCTTAAGCTCCTGCAGCCGCAACTCCAGCTGCGGCTCGTCTCCTCGCACGTCCGAACTCCTTGGAGGTCCTCGCACCTTCGAGCTCCACGCGGCTGCAATCGCAGCTCCCCCACGCATGAGCTATCCTGCTCGAGCTCCTCTAGCTGCGCATGCTTGAGTTCCCCCGAGCTATCTCTCTCCTCGCTTCCACGCCCTCCCTCTTCCTCGCTCACACTCTCTCCCTCTCTCCTTCTCATCCTCTCGTGAGCTCCTCTCCTCCACGCGAAGCTGCAAGCAGAGACGGGAAGGTTGTTGGTGCTCACCGGCAGTAAGGGTGAGGATGAAGGTGGAGGTGGTGGCGTGAAAGTGGAGAGGGGTGTGGGAGGTTTTAAATAGAAGAGGGGTGGAGTTAGGGTTTTAGGGAGGAAGGAGAGGTGTGTGTGAGTGAGTGTGTGGGGGGGGGGGGGGTGTGTAAGTGGGAAGAGAGAGAGAGAGGGAAAAATTATGTGATACCCCCTCGAAATTCCCTCTTTCCCCGTAAACCCCACACGCCTAAACCTAAGGGGTTTAAAATTTTGCTCACGCCCTTAACTTTTCGGAAAAACTTCGAACGATCCTTGGAAAGGGTCATTTCACAATTGCTCTACTCTGTGTGCCCATGATCACATCATATCATCATTCCACAATTAAACCATCAAACTCATGGAAAAACATGGCATATAGAAAATACTCATCGTAATATCACATGTCGAGAGATGCGATTGTACATTCTTATATGATAACTAATAAATCAAATGATCGTGTGGAATCCCAATTTAAGATCGTGTGGAATGAAATAGCCATCCTATTGTTTTGAAATCTCTTAATCCAAAAAATAATAACATTAATTTTGAAATTAATTTTCAAAACAATGTTTCAATTTGTTTTGATTTTGAAAATCTATGCACTTGTTCACGTTCATATGAACAAGCATTTAATCAAAATCAACAAATAAATTCACAAAAGTCTCATAAAAATAAATGAATATTCTCCAATAATTATATCAAGTTCTTTCTCAATGGTTGCATCAAATCCAATTCAATTTCGGGTTAAAAACGTACTTGAAATTAGGGTTCCCATACTGTCTAGACGTCTAACAACTCTCACTTAACATCCAAAGCATCAAACCAACAAGTTCAAAAGTCAGAATCTAAATTCTTCATAACTCAAATGTCTAACAAGATGATCAGCATTCGATTTCACCAAATCAATCTCTGACACTTGAACCAAACATCTAATTTCCTCAACTAGGGTCGTGTAAACAAGAACAGTTTCTATTGCAATATCAGATGTCTGATCTAACCATTAGATGCCTTATTTTATAGCATCGGACATCTAATACTACTATCATACGTCCTAAATACTGTTATGCAATTCTAGTCATATGGCATCTAATGTCAAATGTTCGGAGAGTCTATAGGCCATCTGGTCTAATGAGTAGACATCCTCTATGCAACCCATCAAATGTCTAGCATCATTGTCGGACGCCCGCTAGGCGATTAAAACAAATTTCATGTTCTAATCCTCTAATTTTAATCAACTAAATGTGTTTAAAACCTGAATCAGTGTGTTTTCTAACAAAACCCGAATCGACCAAGCTTTAATACTAGTGAAGGGAGGTGATCAAATCGCTCCATAGCATCACGGAAATGTGAAATCAATGTTTCAAAATTTCAAAGTGGCGAACGATTCAATGCCTAAAACTAATCTACAATTGAATTAAAACACCCTAAAATCGGAACCACATGGGAGAAACTAATTTTCTCTTGTTCCAAGGTCCTACAA
Source organism: Thalassia testudinum (assembly GCA_037157565.1). Lineage (NCBI taxonomy): Eukaryota > Viridiplantae > Streptophyta > Magnoliopsida > Alismatales > Hydrocharitaceae > Thalassia > Thalassia testudinum. The sequence goes on from JAZHRO010000051.1 coordinate 2,379,527, forward strand.
GATAGAGGTATACCTTTGCGGGCGTCATGGCACAACTTCCAATAGCAGCGCCTCCTACTATAAGTCTGGGTATGAAGGAGAGCCTTCTTCTCGACAGGTTGATGAAACACGTCGAGCCAAGAACATTTGATTATTGATCTTGGAAAACCCCATCGTGAATTGCAAGGGCGACTCCCACCCTTCACCTTAATCCACGTACTTTTCTAATAAAAGGAACAATTCATCTTATGCTTAGAAGTTGACCACCAGGAGCAAAGGCTATCCAAGGCCAATGCTCTTCTAGATGTCCAACAAAGGCGTTGGACTTGTTGTGGTGCCTCTAGAAGTCCAAACAGAGGTCTAGACATCCAAAAAGGTAGCTGGAAAGAAGAAGGGCGTCATCGCCTTTTTCCTTTCTCTCTCTCTCGGTTGTGGTGGTGGGATTAGGTTTTAATCAAGCTCAATTATGGTTTCTCTTTCCCTTTAGAAGATACATATAGGGATTCCAAACCAATCCTAATATAATGGGATCTCTTAGATCTCCATCTAAGGGATGGGATTGAATCCTACTTGATTTTTGCAAGATTTTCCCATAACAAATTATGGGAAGTTTGGATTTAGTATCCAAACTATGTTTAATTGCCATGCAAACCTTTTGGATTAAATCCAATCAAATTAAGCCCAATTAAATGTTAAATAAATTGTTATTAATCAAATGCTATTTAACTCCTTAAATAACAACTGATTTCTCTACAAGTAGGAACCCATCAATGTCACTATTGGTTTCATCATTCTAATAATGAAGCATTTACGACTCTAGAAATTGCCTTCCCAAGTATTCTGAATGCCCATGAATCCTTCACACATTGTTCAATATTATCCTTAAGGTCTAATCCAATAAACAACTGTCATTTGTCCTCGGATAATATTATTTATGACATCTTTTTATATCATTGGGACAAGAACAAATACCAGCTCATTTTCCAAAGGATTATATTCTTCTCTCTCATGCTTGAGTTTGATTAAGACTCTACGACCACATATGAAATTTGTCTTTCCCAATGTACTTACAGTAAGCTCTCACCTCCAATCTACTACATGCAGTTATGAAGTAGATTTATGTGATCTCTTCAAGAGATCATGTGTCTTCTGGTCCCTCCCACATGTACTAGCTTTCCAGTATCAACACTAAGGTGGTGCATCTACTATTGGTTCACCAAATATATGTGTTCATAAACAGAGACACATATCTATCTTAGGTCAAATGATATGCCTTTTCCATGACAACATTGGAGATGGACTTCGATTAGCTCTTGTTTCATTAGGTCAGCCCCTTAACCCGACCGGCGTGATAGTTCTGAATCTCCATTCAAGAACATTAATCAGGCAATGATCTCTAGAAAAGGTTGCCATTCCAACTCAGATCGTAAACAAATGATTGAATCAAATATGATGTTTTCTTGATGTGCTATTGAATCCTTTAAATGTTTAGATCACCAAGTCAACACACATCGAGTTTATTGGATTTGGCTAAGTAGGTCACCCCATTTGCACTGAAGGACCCAATTCATGTACTGAAAATAATATAATTCTTTTATTGAGATGAAATGTAATCTCATTACATTATTCACAAAATCCAACAAGATGGGCCAAGGTCGAAGAGGTGGTAGCTGCTTCAATAAGAAGACATGGCGTCAACCCAAGAACAAGGGGGACTGATAGAATTCCTTCTGTGATATGGATACTAACCTAGGAGAGGGATATGGCAACCCGAGGGAGAGGGATACCAGGAGTATAACCCCCTCACAGTAAATTGGGCAGACATCTTAGCCAAAGACATGGCTACTAACCAGGATCTCCTACCACTGCATAAGCATAAGTCAAATACAAAGCCTTATTTTTGCTATCACAAATTGAAAGGCCATACTACAGAAGATTGCCAAGATATGAGGGACCGAATTGAATATAGGATCCGACACAACAACTTGGCTTACTTTGTGAAACACAATAAGGGCCATGATAAAGGCAAAAATCCCATAAAGGACCTTGAGGAATATCATAGGAACAACCTGCAATAGCTAATGGAAATATTATGGTTCTAGTGGAAGGGGTGTCTCGTGAAATGATCACCTAGATCCTCGAGAAGCGAGATCTCAATAGAGATCTACTAGAGGATTGGCACGAATGAACCTTAGCCTTCCTCACGAGAAGGCATGTGTAACGAACGCACGCTTCAGACATCTTTTAAGACGTCTAGGAAGTGGCCCAGACGTCTGACCAGATGTCTGGAACCACTTCCAGACGTCTGGGAATCGGTTATTGTTGGCACGCGCGATTCGTCTGCGCGCCTGAGCGCGCAGATCTGCGAAAATTCCCTCTCTCTCTTTTTCCCTCTCCCTCCTGCGCCCTCTGTCGTGCTCTCTCTCTCCTCCTCGTGCGGCCTTAAAAGGCCACTCCCTCCCCCTCACTCCCGTCACCTCCGCCCCCTTCCTCTTCTCCTTCCAGTCGGTGCGCGAGAGCGAGCGCGAGTGAGCGGCGGCGGCGACAGCCGCGACGGGTGTGGGAGGAGGTGCTGCGCAAGGGAGGAGGCGTCGGCCGTGAGGGCTCGAGCCTGCCGGGGTAGCAGGAGCCGGCCGGCGGGGGCGCAGCGGGCGCGGAGCGACGCGGGAGGACTGCTGCAGCTCGAGCAGCAGGCGGACGAGACGCGGCACGGCCGGGCGTCCCGAGCGGAGGGCGAGTTGCGCCCTGGTTCTGGAAACTTTTCCAGAATCAAACGTCTGGGCTGATAGCCAGACGACGAGCACGACGTCTGGAAGACTGTCCCGACGTCTGAAAGGTGAGTTATTTCCGTCTCCTTCCTTTTCTTCGGCAGACCATACCAAGAGAGAGAGATGGGCACACGCAGGTTCTGAGATTCGCATCCAACGCGAATCAGACGTCTGGCTACAGTGCCAGACGACTGGAGAGACTTACAGACGTCCGGAGTGACCATCGGACGTCTGGAAACTAGGCCAGACGCCCCCGCAGGCTTCTGGATGTCTGAGAGACCACGCAGAGCAAGATAACCCCTGATCCACTTTTTAAGACGTCGGGAATAAGTTCCAGACGTCTGATTTTGCACTGTTTCGTCGTTTTCGACCCGTTTAGGGCCTGTTCGGGTTCCATTTTCCGCGTTTCGAGTTGCGTTCTTTTCGGAATTACATCCTCTACCCGTCTACAGTAGCTGTATACTGTTTTGAGAAATTCCTTGTGTTTTATCCTTGTGATAGGACCCCGTTCCGTTGCAGTCTCGGGGGTGCGGAGGCACGCGGGATTCCCGACCACGCCCCCAGTTTGCCTGTTGTAACCGGTAGAGTGGCTTTAAGTATAATCTGTTAAATTATGAAACCATAAATAGAACCTAGGACCTTGCATGAATCCTAGGAATGAGAAACGAGATTGAATGATAGATCCTAGGGTGTTGCATAAATCCTAGGGCTGGAAAACTAGATTGTATGATAGATCCTAGGGTATGACATGAATCCTAGGATGGGAAAACTAGTGGAATATGTGAACACTGCAGTCTTGAAAATGTGGAAAAGAAATAATAGCTTCCTGTAAATTTGTTTAAACAGCTGCCTGTCATGAATAAATGAACATGAGTAAGAATATGGGATGTATGAACGTGAAACTGGAAAGGTGAAATCGGAATGCGCTTAGTTAAAGAGCTGGAACCCTATGGGGAATTAGGAGTAGAACTCCTGGAAAGTGAATGGAATAGAATTGGGGAAGTGAGCTGGCCCTTGAGTACGGAGTACCAAGGAGAGTGACTGTCCCCCTGTTTAGTGCAGAGCGGAGCTAGCCGCCCCAGGGACCCGGGGTTAGGACTGGCCACTCTGTATCGACTTGCTGGCCCTCGTGTACGTAGTACCGAGGAGAGCTACTAGTGTAGGGAGGTACTAGCTACCCCCACGGGCCTCGGGGTTCTGCTAGCCTCCTACACCGACTTGTTAGGCCCACTAGGGCAAACCAAGGTAGTCAGGCGAGGGGTGCGCGGACTGTGGAGGGGCAAGGCCCCTGTTTGGTTACTGTGGGAGGGGTTGGACCCCTGTTACTGAGAGGGCTCTGCCCTGTACTGGTTCCGTGCTGTGCTTTGGGCGCACCCGTTAACGGAAACGACTAACCGCGTACCAGTGCGGGTTAGCTACCCGTGCGTTTACCGCGCATGCCGTAGTCACCGTTACGTCTGTCAGTGACCTTGGGGTGGTTGACTGAGAGTAGGATCACCAAGGGGGACTCTCCCGGCCAGGAGAGCACCACGTGCTACTTCTACTGTTCGGAAAAGACTGCAATCAAGATCGTTCCCACGAGGAACATTCGAGATCAAGTGAAGGATCTGAGAAATAGATAATTGTGAAACAATAGAAAGACGTAAATAAAGGAAGAAAGAGAATTAAAACAGCTACTGTACACTTTACTGTTTCTTTAGTTTAGCTGCCACTCTACTCAGCGTTTTGCTGATGTGTTACACTCGTTACCTTTCAGGACTAGGTGTTTAGCAGCCAGGGTCAGCGGCTGCAGTGGACGCTGGGCCGAGTAGGGTCCAGTAGAGTTACCACTATTCTCTTGTACCTCTTTTTGGTTCTACTGTAGTGAGTAGTTCTTGTTTCCGCTGTACTTTTCTTTACTTGCAGTTCCATATTATGTTATGAATGTTGTTCTACTGTTGTGGTGGTACATACTGTAGTGGTTTATTTCCTTACTGCTGTATTTTCTTACTGTTAGTTATATTCATGTTGAATGTGGTTTATTTTACTGCTCTTTTGGTTACTTCCTCGTTGGACGACCAGGTCTTGGGATTAGTCGAGTCGGTCAGGTTCTCGTGTCTCGTAGGGACTCGGGAATCGGGTCGTTACAAGATGGTATCAGAGCAAGGTCATCCCGAGAAGTGAATGAACTGACTGGAAAATAACCAATTCACATGTCTATAACTAGAGTAGCCACCACAACATATCTTTTGACATGAGTTCTTAGACGTTTCCATTCGGTATCGTTCCGTAGTGACGTGTTCCATTTTGTTTCTCGTCTCCTTGCAGGAGATGCCTCGTCGTGGGACCAGTGAGGCTGGCCGCGGGCGCAGCCGAGGACGAGGTCGACGAGGTGGGCGTGCCGTTGCAGACACCCCAGTGGACCAGCCACTACTCCCGGACGTCCAGGCCCAGGACCTCGCCCGGCTGATACGAGACATTGTACGAGAGGAGCTCCACCCACCGCCCCGAGCACCTCACCCTGGGGCTGTGGAGGGGGAGTCCTCTGTGGGACCACTCGACGGACGCGGCACTGGACACGGGGGAGGGGATGGGCCGCCGCAGCCCCCACCTTCCTCCGATACTTCTGTGCACGAGGCACCGTTGCCTAGGGGTGGACCAGCATCCCCATTGCAGCGCCACTCCGAGCTCTTCGGGCAATTCCGGAAGCTGAAGCCCCCTTCCTTCAAGGGGGATGAGAACCCGACCGAGGCAGAGGACTGGCTTGAGCAGCTGGAGAAGATTTTCGACACCCTTCGCCCCCCGGTGGAGTTCTGCGTGGCCTTTGCCACGTACCAGCTGGAGAGTGAGGCACACAGGTGGTGGAGGGCGGTCCGGGGACAGGAGAGGGACGAGCCGACCTGGGATCGGTTCGTCGCCCTCTTCTGCGAGCAGTACTTTCCCCAGACGTGGCAGGACCAGAGGAGGCGGGAGTTCCACACTCTCCGCCAAGGGACGATGACCATGAGCACGTACCGTACGCGTTTCCTGGAGCTGTCCTGCTTTGTAGCGACAGCGGTAGCTACTGAGGAGGAGCACCTTTAGAGGTTCACCGAGGGGCTCCGACCTGCGATTCGGGGGTATGTCAAACCCCTGAAGCTGCCTATGTTTTTGAGGGTGGTAGAGGTAGCTATGACTTACGAGGAGACCAACCCGTCCGCGCGAGACACTGACGACGGGTGGAAGAGGCCCTTCCAGCCAGACTTTTCACAGGGCCGGCGAGAGAGGAGACACGTGGCGTCCGCAGGAGAGCCATCACGTTTTACAGGGCCATCAGTGGCCTTTGGGGGCCCTCGACAGGGGCCAGTCGCCAGCACCGGACCCCCACCCAGCCGACAGCAGGGACCCACTGAGGGCGGGAGTCAGGTTCCCCTCTGTTACTAGTGTGGCCAGCCGGGCCACATCAGGAGGGACTGCCCTTCTAGGGCAGGAGGTCAGTAGATACTTCCCGCGCAGAGCACTGGAGGACGCGCAGGAGGCCGCGGTTACCAGGCGCGAGGAGGAGGACAGCAGTCACGAGGAGGGTACCGGCCAGCACCTACCCGTCCGACGCAGGGTGTGGCTGCTTCGTCCGCACCTAGAGCTGAAGGGCGTATCAACGCCCTGACACACAGGGACGCCAGAGCTTCGGGATCGGTGGTAGCCGGTATGGTTTCAGTTTCCGGCAAACTCGTTTACACGCTTTTCGATTCCGACGCTATGCACTCGTTTGTCGCAGCCAGTTTCGTAGTGAGTTTGGGCCAGGATTATACGCTGTTAGAGAATCTGTTCGTAATCAGAGGTCCAAGTGGTCAGCTATTTGTAGCTGAGGAGGTGTACACGGATTGCGAGGTCAGCGTCGGGGGACATAGCCTGCCAGCTGACCTGATTATGTTACAGATGGAGGACTTTGGAGTGATTCTGGGGATGGATTGGTTGTCCGCTTACCACACCTTGGTGGACTGTTTTGAGAGGAAGATCGTCTTCTCCATTTCGGAGTTGCCTTCTTTCGAGTTTCACGGACAGCCAGTGGACGGAGGTTTCAGGTGCATTTCGGCACTTCGGGCGGCAAGACTTTTGAGCCAGGGGTGTGAGGGTTTCCTAGCTTGTGTGGTGGCAGAGCCCAGCCTTGTGGCAGACTTCCAGAGCATCCCGGTGGTCAAAGAGTACCCTGACGTGTTTCCAGACGAGTTACCAGGACTACCGCCCAAGCGTGAGATCGAGTTTGAGATCTCACTAGTACCAGGGACCAGCCCCATCTCCACCGCGCCATACAAGATGGCACCGCTTGAGCTGCGAGAGCTCAAGTCCCAGTTGCAGGACCTTTTGGAGAAAGGTTTCGTGAGACCCAGTGCGTCTCCCTGGGGAGCCTCGGTACTGTTTGTGAAGAAGAAGGATGGGACCTTACGCCTTTGTGTGGACTACCGACAGCTAAATAGGGTCACCATCAAGAACAGATATCTGTTGTCGAGGATCGACGACTTATTTGACCAGTTGCGGGGTGCCACGGTGTTTTCCAAGATCGACTTGAGGTCTGGATACCACCAATTGAGGATCAGGCAGACCGACATCTCCAAGACAGCTTTCCGCACCCGGTACGGACACTACGAGTTTTTGGTCATGCCGTTTGGGCTGACCAATGCCCCCTCTGCTTTCATGGATCTGATGAACCGGGTGTTTAGACCTTTTTTGGACCAGTTCGTGGTGGTTTTCATAGATGATGTACTCATCTATTCTCGAGATCAGATGCAGCACGGACAGCACTTGCGGATGGTTTTGGACACTCTGAGACGACGTAGGCTGTACGCCAAATACAGCAAGTGCGAGTTCTGGTTGAGGGAGGTGACCTTCCTAGGTCATGTGATCTCTGGAGACAGCTTGGCGGTGGACCCAGCCAAGGTTGAGGCAGTACTCAGGTGGGAGAGACCGCGTTCAGTCACTGAGATTCGTAGTTTCCTGGGACTGGCAGGCTACTACAGACGTTTCATCAGAGGTTTTTCACAGATCGCGCGTCCTATGACACAGTTGACCCGGAAGGACGTGCCCTTCGCTTGGACAGACGCCTGTGAGGCGTGTTTTCTGGAGCTGAAGGAGAGGTTGACCTCGACTCCCATGCTCACCATCCCTGACAGTAGTGGCGGGTTCGTTGTGTACACGGACGCCTCCTTGCAGGGGTTAGGAGGTGTGCTCATACAGAGGGGTCACATTGTCGCTTACGCTTCGCGGCAACTGAAGTCCCATGAGCATACCTACCCTACCCACGACCTAGAGTTGGCAGCTGTTGTCTTCGCGCTGAAGACTTGGAGGCACTACTTGTACAGTGAGACCTTCGAAATTTTCACAGATCACAAGAGCCTCAGATACCTTTTTGATTAGAAGGAGCTCAACATGAGACAGAGACGTTGGTTGGAGCTCCTGAAGGACTACGACTACAGCATCTCCTACCACCCAGGAAAGGCCAATGTGGTGGCTGACGCCTTGAGCCGTAAGGCGCCCGCACACTTGGCCAGTTTACAGTTACAGAGTTGGAGCCTTTTGGAGGAGGTGGGCAGTTGGCGACCCCTGGAGTTACGGGGGCACTGTGGGGTAGTGACGGTGACACGACAGACCAGGCCAAAGCTGATAGACCGCATCATCACAGGACAAATGGCCGATCCGTACTTGTAGTCCTTGCGCGACAGAGTACTGTCGTGAGACCCGGGGGACTTCTCTTTCATAGACCAGGTGCTGCGCCTGAGGGGACAGTTGTGCATTCCCAGAGACGAGGAACTGTTGAGAAAGCTCCTGACTGAGGCACACGGTTCCAGGTTCACCATGCATTGCGGAAACACGAAGATGTACAACGACTTGAGACGCGAGTTTTGGTGGAGGGGGATGAAGCGGGATGTGGGTGAGTTCGTACAGCAGTGCTTAGTGTGCCAACAGGTGAAAGCCGAGCATCAGAGGCCTGCAGGGCCGCTATAGCCTCTTCTAGTGCCAGAGTGGAAGTGGAAGAGCATCTCCATGGACTTGGTGGCGGGCTTACCTGTTACCCAGCGAGGACACGATGCAGTCTGGGTAATAGTGGATAGACTAACGAAGACGGTGCGATTCTTGCCGATCCGAGTCACTTTGGGACCAGCACAGTTGGCAGAGAGGTATGTCCGTGATGTGGTACGACTACATGGAGTTCCGCGGGAGATCGTATCCGACCGGGATCCCCGCTTTACGTCCCAGTTTTGGGCTGAGTTTCAGCAGGCCTTGGGGATGCGGTTGAGGTTTACTACGGCTTACCACCCCCAGACGGACGGATAGTCTGAGCGCACGATACAGACACTTGAGGACCTTTTGTGTGCCTGTGTACTGGACTGGAGGGGCTCTTGGGAGGAGCACCTGCCCCTAGCGGAGTTTGCATACAACAACAGTTATCACTCGAGTATCGGCATGACTCCCTACGAGGCTCTGTACGGACGGAGGTGTACGACACCCTTGAGTTGGGTTGAGGTGGGGACCAAGTGGGAGGTTGGCCCCAGGTTGATCCGGCAGAGTCAGGAGGTAGTCGAGCAGATCCACAAGAGACTCCGCACTGTCAGGAGCAGACAGAAGAGCTACGCGGACCGGAGACGCAGAGAGGTGCAGTTTGAGGTTGGGGACCACGTCTTTCTTCGTGTTTCGCCTATGAAGGGCCTGCAGCGGTTTGGGGTGAGAGGGAAGCTCGCGTCGAGGTTTATGGGGCCCTTTGAGGTCCTGGAGCGGGTTGGACCCGTTGCTTACAGGCTTGCCCTCCCTCCCCAGCTTTCTAGTGTGCACGACGTGTTCCACGTGTCCAACCTCAGGAAGTACGTAGCCGATCCCAGTCACGTACTAAGTCACGAGAGCGTCGAGGTGGGCGACGACCTGACCTACCCCGAGCGGCCAGTGCAGATTCTAGACCATGCCGTCCGCAGTTTGAGACGAAAGCAAGTACCCCTGGTAAAGGTTTTATGGAGGAGCCAGCGGTACGAGGAGGCTACCTGGGAGCCTGAGGCGGCAATGCGGGAGCGGTACCCGGAACTCTTCGCGGGTACGTCTTTTCGGACCGGCTTCAGTCCTCTTTGAGTTTGTTATGGTATTTATGACGTTTTCCCGCACCCTAGTTAGCGCAAGTTTCGGGGACGAAACTTCCTTTGAGTTTGTTATATTGTAACGAACGCGCGCTTCAGACATCTTTTAAGACGTCTGGGAAGTGGCCCAGACGTCTGGAACCACTTCCAGACGTCTGGGAATTGGTTATTGTTGGCACGCGCGATTCGTCTGCACGCCTGAGCCCGCAGACCTACGAAAATTCCCTCTCTCTCTTTTTCCCTCTCCCTCCTGCGCCCTCTGTCGCGCTCTCTCTCTCTCTCCTCCTCGCGCGGCCTTAAAAGGCCACGCCCTTCCCCTCACTCCTGTCACCTCCGCGCCCTTCCTCTTCTCCTTCTAGTCAGTACGCAAGAGCGAGCGCGAGTGAGCGGCGGCGGCGACAGCCGCGGCGGGTGCGGGAGGAGGTGCTGCGCGGGGGAGGAGGCGTCGGCCGTGAGGGCTCGAGCCTGCCGGGGCAGCGGGAGCCGGCCGGCGGGGGCACAGCGGGCGCGGAGCGACGTGGGAGGACTACTGCAGCTCGAGCAGCAGGCAGATGAGACGCGGCGCGGCCAGGCGTCGCGAGCGGAGGGCGAGTTGCGCCCTGGTTCTGGAAACTTTTCCAGAATCAGACGTCTGGGCTTATAGCCAGACGACGCGCACGACGTCTGGAAGACTGTCCCGACGTCTGAAAGGTGAGTTATTTCCGTTTCCTTCCTTTTCTTCGACTGACCGTACTAAGAGAGAGAGATGGGTATGCACAGGTTCTGAGATTCGCATCCAACGCTAATCAGACGTCTGGCTGCAGTGCCAGACGACTGGAGAGACTTACAGACGTCCGGAGTGACCATCGGACATCTGGGAACTAGGCCAGACACCCCCGCAGGCTTCTGGACGTCTGAGAGACCACGTAGAGCAAGGTAACCCCTGATCCACTTTTTAAGACGTCTGGAATAAGTTCCAGACGTCTGATTTTGCACTGTTTCGTCGTTTTCGACCCGTTTAGGGCCCGTTCGGGTTCCGTTTTCCGCGTTTCGAGTTGCGTTCTTTTCGGAATTACATCCTCTACCCATCTACAGTAGTTGTATACTGTTTTGAGAAATTCCTTGTGTTTGATCCTTGTGATAGGACCCCGTTCCGTTGCCGTCTCGGGGGTTGCGGAGGCACGTGGGATTCCCGACCACGTCCCCAGTTCGCCTGTTGTAACCGGTAGAGTGGCTTTAAGTATAATCTGTTAAATTATGAAACCATAAATAGAACCTAGGACATTGCATGAATCCTAGGAATGAGAAACGAGATTGAATGATAGATCCTAGGGTGTTGCATAAATCCTAGGGCTAGAAAACTAGATTATATGATAGATCCTAGGGTATGACATGAATCCTAGGATGGGAAAACTAGTGGAATATGTGAACACTGCAGTCTTGAAAATGTGGAAAAGAAATAATAGCTGCCTGTAAATTTGTTTAAACAGCTGCCTGTCATGAATAAATGAACATGAGTAAGAATATGGGATGTATGAACGTGAAACTGGAAAGGTGAAACCAGAATGCGCTGAGTTAAAGAGCTGGAACCCTATGGGGAACTAGGAGTAGAACTCCTGGAAAGTGAATGGAATAGAATTGGGGAAGTGAGCTGGCCCTTGAGTACGGAGTACCAAGGAGAGCAACTGTCCCCCTATTTAGTGCAGAGCGGAGCTAGCCGCCCTAGGGACCTAGGGTTAGGACTGGCCACTCTATACCGACTTGCTGGCCCTCGTGTACGTAGTACCGAGGAGAGCTACTAGTTTTGGGAGGTACTAGCTACCCCACGGGTCCCAGGGTTCTGCTAGCCTCCTACACCGACTTGTTAGGCCCACTGGGGCAAACCAGGGTAGTCAGGCGAGGGTGCGCGGACTGTGGAGGGGCAAGGCCCCTGTTTGGTTACTGTGGAGGGGTTGGACCCCTGTTACTGAGAGGGCTCTGCCCTGTACTGGTTCCGTGCTGTGCTTTGGGCGCACCCATTAACGGAAACGACTGACCGCGTGCCAGTGCGGGTTAGCCACCCGTGCGTTTACCGCGCGTGCCGTAGTCACCGTTACGTCTGTCAGTGACCTTGGGGTGGTTGACTGAGAGTAGGATCACAACAGGGGACTCTCCTGGCCAGGAGAGCACCACGTGCTACTTCTATTGTTCGGAAAAGACTGCAATCAAGATCGTTCCCACGAGGAACATTCGAGATCAAGTGAAGGATCTGAGAAATAGATAATTGTGAAACAATAGAAAGACGTAAATAAAGGAAGAAAGAGAATTAAAACAGCTACTATACACTTTACTGTTTCTTTAGTTTAGCTGCCACTCTACTCAGCGTTTTGCTGACGTGTTACACTCGTTACCTTTCAGGACCAGGTGTTGAGCAGCCAGGGTCAGTGGCTGCAGAAGACGCTGGGCCGAGTAGGGTCCAGTAGAGTTACCACTGTTCTCTTGTACCTCTTTTTGGTTCCACTGTAGTGAGTAGTTCTTGTTTCCGATGTACTTTTCTTTACTTGCAGTTCCATATTATGTTATGAATGTTGTTCTACTGCTGTGGTGGTACATACTGTAGTGGTTTATTTCCTTACTGCTGTATTTTCTTACTGTTAGTTATATTCATGTTGAATGTGATTTATTTTACTGTTCTTTTGGTTACTTCCTCGTTGGACGACCAGGTCTTGGGATTAGTCGAGTCGGTTAGGTTCTCGTGTCTCGTAGGGACTCGGGAATCGGGTCGTTACAGCATGTAGTCCAAGTGGAAAACTTGGATGTACATCAAGGGGAGAGCCTTATGCAAATTGTGTTATAAATGCAAAAATTACCGGTGCTTAAATAAGAATGGTTTCTTCTTTGTCTTTTCCTTTTCACGGGACATATAAAATTCTCTATCGAGAAAAGACAAAGAGTGCCACAAGGTTGACAACAACTCCAAATTAATGTAAGCTAAGCACTCAAGTGTTCGCAACCCTTGTGTAGATCTTCTAGTTGGCATGAGCACAAACAATGCAAATGGATGCTCTCGCCACTAGCCCTTGATAATGCATCTTGCCAATGAATCAATAATCTCAATCTTATACTACAGGAGAGGACATGTTGACGAGCTTATATTTAGACACCTTGCCAAACATCTTATCCTAACTCAGTTGGTCGACTAGCATCTTCATCTCTTGCATAGATATTGCACATTTCTAGGGTACTTTAGGCACCTTGACGTATGTTTTGTCTCTTTCTTCTAAATGAAAGAGCATTTCTTTCTTTCCAAGAGTGCTTGTCCCAATGGGCGAAAAAAAATCTCATCTTTTGTGGAGACTCACACTCTATTAGAAGATTTGACATATGGATATCAATATGATAGAATAGAGCTTTCTAAGGAGTAAAGATCCCTAAATACCACCTAGAGAAGAGTTCCCTTTCATAGGAGAAGACCATCGAGCGAGTAACAAGTGCAGGCTTTTTGCCACTAAGTTCTTGAGTGAATCGTTCTAATGAAATTGGAGGAAGAGTCCCTTGTCAAAGTCTGGACTTCTTTGTAATAAGCACAACTTTAGGAATTAAAAAGAAAATGAACTACATAGATTCTATTGGATAGGAATTGCGTGGTTTTGTTTTTCTATACCATAAAGTTTACTAAAGTTGGTGGCAAGTTTGCATTTGCTTGTCTACTTAGGGGTGGGCGTTTGATCGACTTAAGTGGATTTGGGTTATTTAATTTAGGTTGTATTCGATTTAGGTCGACAAAATGATCACCCATAACTCAATCAAATTAAATTATATTTGGGGTGAAACCTAGATTTTGCACATGTTTGTTAATAGAGAAGATTTTTTTTTTTGCAAAATACTTTACAGCATAATAGTAATTAAATGTTCCATCCATCTTATAAAAAATTAAATACCATCTATAATTACAAGAAGTAAGCTTCTAAAAAATATGCCAATATCATTTACAAATCGATTCACCTATATATTTGGATTTGGATTAGATGGGTGGATGTAACCCACATGTCATCAACGAACTCAAATCCTATATAAGTTTTACATTTTGGATCTTCGTCTGATCATAATCTAAATAATTTAAATCAAATGATTTATTTCAAATTATTTAAGTGAATTATTTGTATTGACCCGAATAATATCCACTCCTACCTCGACTCTTGTCTAACATCTACTTTAGCCGAGTCTTCATCTTCAACCGTCAAAAATTGATTAGGTACAATTTGTTGACGGGCATAAGTGCCCTTAATTTATTCTCTAACTCGCTTGAACTGTTGGTGGAATGGACGTTCTTATTAGAATTAAGCTGCATGGTCAGATAAGAGGAGGAAGCGCATTACAAAATCATATTCACAATTAATCAACTTTATGGTGTCTATGTATATCACATGTTGTCTTCAGATAGTTGGAAGGGATACATATTGTATAAGGAAAGTTATAGAGGCAACCATACATCAATGGTTAAAAATGACCAAGATAAAGGCTCAGCCAATTTCCATATCAATTTCGAGTCCTCGTTTTGAAATGAAAGCCAACGATCCAACAACCATGTGGATATGAAACTATTTATTCCCATCAAGTCGACAAATGGAAACATGATCTTAGACAAAGGATATGGCTTATGGCTTTTTTCTCTTTTGCAAGAAACAAAATTTCATTAGCAGCCAAGAATCCGACAAGGTAAGTTGGAAACATCCCAACTCCCTTGGACATTACAGATTAGACGTGTCTAGCTAGAATATGCGCAGGATGAACGTCATTCCTAGACACTTTAAAAAGTTGAAATCCGAAATGATCATTCAAAATTTTTGACAAGCTTTGAATCATATTCCTAATTTCCTAATATGGCTGCTGTTGAGCTAGAATCTGACTCACGGGGGTGATGGCATCTGAGATTATCACCACTTCGGAGAGTTCAGCTTTTAAGGCCAATTGAAGACCTTGGTAAATTACCCAAGATTCCACGAATTCACTGCAATTAAACTTACTTTTAGCATCAGTAGCCAAGATTGGCATACCTGTGATGTTAAACAATACAGCCGCACTAACAGAGAAGTCTTTCCCCACTGCTGCCTCCACCATTATAATTGATTTTCTAGCAAATTTGTTTTTGGATGAGAGACATCCTCTAATTTTGAATCTCTAACCTCCCCCATTCACCTTTTCATTACTTTGTCTTATGTTCTTACATTAAAAACTAATATTAACTATGATTTACGAGAGTATATAATAATATATATATCAAATCATACAGTATAAACCTAATATAAAATACCGATTGAAAATTAAAATACATCAGACAAAATATTTTGCAATACACGGTGTGTATTAATTTTCAATCAGTATTTTCGGTATTTCATCAGTCGAAAATGAAGATACATCGACCAATGCATTTTACAACGTACAGTACATTGATTTTCCACCAATGAAAAATTAAGATATATCAGTTGAAAATCATATTAGACTTTTATATGATTGACTTTTGCATTCTTACAGTAAAACATGGGTTAAAAATTAGTTGTGTACAAACATGTATGATTATAGGTGACTGTAGCGTTCTCTTTAGAGAAATTCGATAAAATTGGAAAGATACATGAAACTCATGACCCTCTCCATCAAGTTCATATGAACTTGGAAATTAAGCATGCATAAGCTTATTTATATTAAGACTACAATTAGCTAAGGCCCTATTGTTTGTCTAAAGGTTGAAGTCAAACTAAAATATTCGAAATTATTAGGAAGTATTCATTTTGTCCTAGCAGATTAATAATTAAGCTGATGCAAAGGTCAAAATGACAATAGTTTAAGTATTGAGATATGGGAGAACAAAGCTATTTATCTTTTGACTGTTTGACCTGTTCCATGAAAAATAGCAGGTTTCTTTTCTGAAGCGTAATTCTGAGAGTATTTATGTAATGGACCATCAACGAGGCTTGCCGATAAGATTCAGGGGCATAATTGTAATAATATTTCATCGCACATATATGTTAAAATTTCTTAACTAAAAAATGGGAACTAAAATCATTACCACACCTTGCACCTATACCGACGATCAAAAATAGTTAACATAGGTTGAAAAGACCATTATTATCTCTCCAGGACCTATTTTGACGAACTTTTTTGACGTTGCGTTAAGACAGGTTGCTATAGGGTACCACGATAGTAAAAATCCACAGCGTTAAAACACTAATGCAATTTTATGCTCATATAAACAACAATAATTTTGACCATCTATGTGAATCTTATCACCAATTGGGCCAGTGGACAAGAGAAATTGTAGTAAAACTTGTGATTTTATCTATCACTACAACCGTGCGAGTAGATCCTTCATGTAATCTTTGTTAATGTATTTACTAAAATAGATTCCATCAATGACCTAAAAGTTATCAAAATTAGCCTAGATTAACCAAATTATCACTACAACAATTTTCAAATGTAACTATTGTAATCAAAGGAATTCAACATTTGTATAAAAGTTCAACATAACTAAAAGATGATCTATCATTACCCACTTGAAAATATGACTATATTTCAAACATCGATAGTAGCAAACACCTAACGCCTTAAACACCTACAAAAAGAAAAAAGAAATCTAAGTATTTTTTTTAATCCCAAGGCTGCAAGGAGTTGATATTTGGATTGAGATCTTATCACTACTACAAAGCTTATGATTTGTTTCCTT
This sequence comes from Thalassia testudinum, assembly GCA_037157565.1. Classification (NCBI taxonomy): domain Eukaryota; kingdom Viridiplantae; phylum Streptophyta; class Magnoliopsida; order Alismatales; family Hydrocharitaceae; genus Thalassia; species Thalassia testudinum. Next base: position 2,396,032 of record JAZHRO010000051.1, read on the forward strand.
TTACATGATCAAATGCAATTCATATCCTATCATGATAATCGACACCTTAAATACAACTAATAAATATAAACTATGCATTCTTATATATCAATAAGCTAGAGAAAAAAGGTGCTAATATATTTTACTTATCACTTACACTAACTTGACTGAATGGCTACATTATTTTCATTGTCACCTTTCCTTGGAATTACTTTATGATATAATTATTATATTAATAAAAAAATCATTTCTCTATACAAGTTTAAGACTATGCAATTTTAATTTAATACAAATAAATAGCATGATCTATAGATATTATTCTCTGTTCATCCTACCTGTATTTCATACGCCTCCACATCATTTTGTCACAAAAATAATTAATCAAATATCTTAGGACGGACATAACATTTTTTGAAAATTCAAATATGTACGGATCATTAGATAAAAATATTATATATCATGCAAAGGCTAATATTTGAATTTTGGATTATAAGAAAGAGAAATTATAAATATTTAATTATCGTCGAGTTACCAATCAAGGACCATATATAGAGAAACGTACAAGGTGTAGCATATATATTTGTCTAGAGGGTGTGCGCAAGTAACCACGTGGAAGATCATATCTGAAGAATCTAATAAACCTAATTTCGATTAGAGATTAGAAAACAGTTTTAATTAGTTGGGGCCCATAGAGGCCCAAATGAAGTGAAGAATCAATCAGCAAAACAGTTCAACGCAAAGTTATGAAGTCATTGCCATGATATGAATAGTATACTTTAATTTGTTTCTAGCAACCGACAGGTCATGTTATGTCACTATATTGATGCGTATAATGGGAGGAAGCACTGGGACATGAGAAATTAAATATTCACAGGACCCAGTACCTCTTTTTGTATTTTCTTATGCTATTTTGTTTTTTATGGGACCCAGTATTATAGGTGAGTAAGAGTTCATTTCCTGTTTTTAGAAACTGATCGAGTCCTAATAGTACAAAATCGATAATATAATTTTATCTAAATGGTGTATATATGCGAAGGGAGTGTAATCCTCAAGCATACACTAATAGAGTATGATTATCTTGGGTTTCAGACCCTTTTACAGTATTGGTATGATTATCTTGGATTTCATACCCTTTTGTAAGGTCTTCAAGGACAATATATATAGAGATAAGGATCTCTTTCTTGATATCAACGCCGACCATTCTATTTTACGAGGATTTCATGGTGGCTTCGATGCACCTTTCCAGTTTCTTCAATTGAGTTGGTAAAGGTTCGACAATAATTTTTAATATCCTTTTTTGTCCTCGCGAAGAACTCAATTTATATAATCCCTATATGTATATATGGGGCTTCCAAGAAGGGACTAAGCATTTTTACCCTAAGGCTTGATCCTTGGTTTGCCTTCCAAAGCATCTGGGTGGACTTGGATTTAGAGACACGGAATGGTCTAATCCAGCCTTTCTCATGAAAATGGGTTGAAAGCTCCTTACCCAGTCTGATGGATTGTGGCAATCTCAGATTGAAGGGCATTATTCTCCAAAACCTGGTGGCTCGCCTTTCATAAAAGCCTTATTCTCCATTTAGCCGATAGGAAATGGGGAGGACATCAACTTATGGAAGGACAATTGGGTGAGGGATCTTTCTAGGGGACTCTCCTCCCAAATTCGATTCCCTACCCACACATCAAGTCTCTGAAGGACCTTATCGATAGCCACCAATGCATCTGGAATTCTGATATCATGCAACACATCTTCCCTCAAAATACAGCTTCCCACATTCCGAACACTCCTATCCATCGTGGCCTTGACGACACTCCGATCTGGTCTGCACACCCAAGGGGTGTTTTCTCTATCAGATCGGCCTACTTATCTTAATTGTTTCATTTTCGAAGGCCTACCCACAATGGCATTGATATATCTCATTGCACAATGATCTGGTCGCTGGATGTCCCTCCAAGAATCAAGATTCTTCTATGGAAGGCGATCACTGGGGCACTATGTGCTAGAAAGTTGTTGGCCAAGAGAATTTCAGGGGTGGATTCCTCCTGTGAAATATGTAGACAGGGAAGCGAGAATGTAGACCATATATTCCTCTCTTGTCCCTATGCCAAAGTGGTCCAGTTTCTTTTCAGATATCGCACTGACAACCTACATGGTAATTGGTTTGAGGAGTACAAAAGAATCAGCCAGCAGCTCGCCGACTCGGATACAGATACTTCACTTCCCTATCATGTGACTTATGTCCTCTGGATTAATAGATGTAACTTTATTCAGTGGTAGCCCATACCAGACCCTATTGAGGTGAAGGGTCGTATATCGGCATCCCTCACTTCGCACTCCGACCAATTCCAACTGCAAGACTTCCATCGGGTCGCGGGGTGTACCCCCTCCCCTCTCTTGGCATGGAACATGAAGATGACCAAAATACTGATAGAAATTCCATTACCATCTCAGTCGATGCGGCTGTATCCACTGATCACCCGATCCTTGCTGTGGTGGTTCTTCTTGATGGAGAGAATTCGGCCCTTGCAGCAATGGCCTCAAGACGCTACACCTCTAACAGCAAGGAAGTCGAGGCGCGTGCAATTCTACAAGGTATTCACTTCGCCCATAACTCAAATTTCACACAGGGGAAGATTCTTAGTGATACCCTATCCCACGTTCGTCAAATTAATGGATCTATGGAACCTTCTTGGCGTTCCCTCCACCCCGTCAAAAGGTGCCAAGAATCTCTTCTCTATCTTCCCCATCTTGAGGTTGCTCATGTGAGGAGATTGGGTGCTCAAAAGGCCCATAACCTGCCAAACTTCTGCAAGCTGAACGGCATCACCGACGTTTGGGATCCTTTGCATCTCTCTTCGGCATCCTCTTGCCGTTTCTTTGGCCTTAAAGCTGGGATCGCCCTTTGCGATACTTTCTTCCCAGTGGGTCAAAGCTATCAACATTGCAATCTACTGGAGATCCTTCACATCCTTCCTGCAAATCTATTTCTGCCTTTCCTCTCTCTTTGTTGGGAACATCTTCTTCGTTCCACTAGAAATATGCCGCAATGGTCTCTCTGCGTATCTTTCGTATTCTGTCTTTGGAGGGCCTGACTTTGGCCACTCATTCATTGTATCTTACGAGGGAAGCAATGGATCTCCCCTGTTAACCTTAAAGCAGAAAAAAAGAACGGAGAAATTTTGCCGGAAAAGGAACAGTAACCTTTCGAGACCCTCAAAAATCATCTTGCTAATCAAGAGGAACCGTTTCACCATTACTAGTCCCTCTCTTCCCAATTGGCTTCTGAGATTTGTAGTAGATTGTTCAAACCTTTATTTTGTAGCTTTGTATCTAATTTTTATTTTTATGTTTTTTTGATGTAAGTTGGGAAACGTGAATTGTAACATGTTTTACAACGTATATTCTCATTTAATAAAATACATCGATTAAAAATAAAAATATATCAGTATATTTTAATTTTTAATCAATTTTTACTATGCAAAATAGTTATTCACCTATAAAAAATAATTTTTTACTTGAAAATTAATTTTTCACCTCTCTATTTAATTCTTAGTGTTTAGGATTTAAGTCCCCTAAATCTTAAATTTTAAATCCTAAACTCACAAGTAAAAAATTATTTTTTAAGTGAAAAATCAATTTTCATAAGTAAAATCACATTCCCTAATCTTAAAACCTAAACCCAAAACCTATAGATGAAAATCAATTTTCACTTTTTAAATGAAAACCTATGTTTCACCTATTCAAAGTTAAAATGCATCTATATATTTTAATTTTTAATCAATATATTGATGAAAAATTAAAATATACTAATTATAAAGTAAATTCATCAGTATTTTTGTTGAACAATTGATGCGCTTTGCAGCATATATATATATATATTTTTTTTGACTTATTTTTATTATTTTTTCGAAAGGTGCAACCGTGTTTCGGCTTGAGAAATTTCTTATCATAAGCTCGATTTTTTCAGCAAGATTGCTGATGGTAAAGATCCATATGCGGTGATTTTTTACAAAGCTGTTTTCAGCACTTAGCAGTCTATATTCTGGTTCCCCCATTTGGTCACTGCATTCACTCTCCAGCAATAGGAATAGGCAGACCAATAATGGGCCTATGGCCCTGTTAGTGAGTCAACTCAACCTTAGGCCCATCTAACTTCTCGGTAATAACTATTTGAACCTGGTAAATATCTCAAAATAATTTAAGTAAAAATAAATGTGCCACATGTTTTGTACTCTGAATTTCGGTAACGGTGTGCACAATCATGGGACATCTATATCTGTCCTTTATATTTTTTAAGCCTGCATACATAACCCTCGTTGAGTTGAATTATTAAGTCTAAAGAGACTCACGTAACCTTTTCGAGGTCAAAATTCACCTCAGGTTCTACCCCAAGGAGTTCTTAGTAGACTTGACCACAATAAAATCACTGATTTTTACGTGCCCTAGTTAATTCTGTAGATGGATAATAAAAAGGGTTAGAGGGGCCAACGGATGTTAATGGTTTACTCTTATGTGGTAATAGATCAATGGAGGGGCAAGGGAAATTGACGAGGGAAATAAGCATTTTGTTAAAAATGTAAAATATTATCGTTGTATGTGTAAATTCACAATCAATTCTTAAATTTGTAAATCTATATAATGAAGTATCTAAGGTCATCTAGGGAGGTCAATTTGTTAGTCACAAAGTTGGTTTCCTCTTTCGCATATCAAATCTACACTTGTATTGTTTTTGTTTTTTTATTTTATTGTTTTTAGGATTTTCAAAACAATCAGTCAATGGTAAATGAAGATAACTACGCTAAGGACTACGCTTATCAGCTACTCCTAAGTGACAAGAATGTCCTCTCTTCTAAGCTCACCCTAGGCAAGTACGCCTAGGCTAACTAGAAGAGAGTAGTGGTGCACTAAAGAAATAACAAGAAAGCACACTAACTAGAAAAATATGAAATTGGAAGGCTAAATTGGAACTTGTATTACTAGCAAACTAGTTGAAATGTAGCTGAATGCTTGTTACATGAAAGACAAGGAAATACTAGCTAATACAAGAAAATATAAAGATAAAAAAGAGAAGGGATCCTCTGGTAGAGCTTTGGATAGCCTTGCTCTAAGTGTGGTTGCTCTCGCACTTAAAAAGTCTTCTCCTTTGCTTCTTGAAGTAGTCCTCCAAACTTTCTCCTCCAAGGTGGGTGTTAACCACCTTACTCCTCCTCAATGTCTGGCCATCTCCCCTTTGCGAAGAAGATCTCCTCCTTGGCGTGTCACAAGGAAGAAGAGAGAAGAGGAAGAAGGCACCAAGGGGGTGGGTAGGATGCCCCCTTAATCTTCTTCTCTTCTTCTCTTTCCTTGGTCGTGGGTATGGTGGATATAGGTAGAAAAATGTGGCAACCAAGGATGGGAATTCTGTGGTGGTAGGGTAGGGTATTTATAGGATGGGAAGGGGGGTGGTTATGATTTTTTTTGGAGGGAAATGAAGGGGTGCTTGGATATTTTTGGAGGGAAAAATGGGAGGGAAATAAAGAGGTGCCTTGGTTTTCCCTCCAAAAATACATTCTAGAAGGTGTTGATTTTGGAGGGAAAAAATGGAGGGGTGGAGATAGGTTTTGATGGTGGATGTAGGGTGGTGATGGAAGGGATAGTTGGCACCAAAATGAAGTAGGAGTAGGTGGCCTTTTTGGTGGAGCTTAGGTAGTAGGGTAGTCGGCCATGAAGTGGAGTTAGGTTGAGCTAAGCTAAGCTAAGCTAGCTTAGCTAGTAGATGAGTTGTGGAGAGAGGAGGTAGAGCTAGGGTTTTAGACGAGAAGAGCTAGAGGGAGTTGGAAAGGACTGCACTGGAGTTGATATCTGCTGAAGGTAGCTCAAGTGGAGCTCAGTAGCTAGCTTAGCTTGCTAATTTTTTGCTAAAAACTAAGCCAAGCTAATCTGAATTGGATTCTTCTAATATGAGCTGAGGTGAGCTGGGTCTGGTCTTCCTGAAGAATACCTAGTTAATTGGAGTAGCTAGCTCAGGTCAAGTAGCTCAGCTCAACCAAGTTGAGCTGAGTTGAGTCTCCAGGAGCTGGACTTGAGCTGGCCTGAGCTGGTTGAGGTTCATCTCTAGCAGACTAGGTCTAGCTAGTTGATGACAGTAGTTAGTCCTAGTCAGGTTGAACTTCCAGTGAACTGTTCTGAGCTGGAGGAGATGGAATCAACTGTCTTGAGCTAGTTTAAGTTGCCATCCAGTTGAGGTGAACTAGATGGAGCTTAGGTGAACTAGCTTTAGCTACTATTTAGCTGAGATGAGCTGAATGGAGCTACAGATGAGTTGATCCAGCTAGAATAAGCTAGGATCCAGCTAATAGGAGCTTTTTCTTCATCTTCTACCTTCTTGAGTGCCAAGGTATGTGAGATATGACTTTCTATCTATCCCTAACACTCAAGTAAATGTATCAAAAAGATAATAAAATGCAATGCATGCCTATCCTAAGTAAATGCCTAAATACAACCTGAAAATCCATTTGCGGAGTTAAAACCCTAAGAGCTAAATCAGTTTTAGGACATAAGAATGATGATAAACTACCGTTTATCATACGTACATGTTTATCTTTTGCTAGCCTCGTAATAAAACTGATTTTCACAAAAACATTAAAGGCATGGGATTTGTCTTTGGATCCAAAAAGTTAGATGCATCAAGATAAATGTATCTTTCAAAATTTCACAAGTTAACTCCTTATTAATTCAAATGACCTGAAATTTTTTGTAATTAGGATTTCCTTGGCTCATGAATCTGAATCACAACTTACATAATCCTTTAAAACCTTGTGTTGGTGCTTTGTGAATGCCAACATTTATAAGGTCATGTTTTTTTGAAACTCCTTTTTTTTTGTCTCTCCCATGCTTATTCGTAGCTTAATCCTGTAACAGATGTGTCGAGGTCATCATTTCCGTTACCAATCCTCAAGGGGACTTTGGCACCAGCACTTCGAGATAGTACTGTCCAAGATACCACCCAGGAGCTCACAACCCCAAAACACAATGTGATGTAAAGGGGCGCTCCAAGCAAACTCAAGCTCTTACTCTGACGCTATGGGTAGAGCACCGTCCAAGACACTTGAGCTGCAAAATGCACTTTAATGCTCGGTCTAAGATAAGAAATATAGATATAGAGCAGTGTAGAGGTGATATTTGATGACTCTACAATTATTGGTGTTAATATTATCAATTAGAGCTAATTTCGAAGGCACATATGCATTAATGTCATATTATAGTGGTTTGGGAGCATTGCATGCATTCTGCATTATTTTATGCTAGAATTACTTAGAATCAATGTTTAATAACCATGTGTACAAGTGCATATTGAAATAGGTCTTAGATGAGCAATCAGACCGTACAGATGGATTTGGATTGACGAACAGAGTCCAACAGACTCAAAATTACCTCAATTCAAACTCCGCAGCTCTCACAACAAGCTTAAGAAGTTTTGACCGTTGATCTAATGATCAACGGCCCAAACTCGGCCATGTGTCGCGCATCCACTCACCCTCAGCCACCGCTCTCTCTCTGGTGCTCCTTCATCAAGCGATCTTAGCCGTCGATCCATGATTGGATGGGTAAGAGCACATAGGAAAAGGCGTATGAACTCGACCAATGCGAGAGGGTAGCGCATTGGTCCACGCCTCAACACCAGACCAGTAAATGCGGGTTCGAGCCCTTGTGAGGCTCAAAAATTTGCTGAGCACGGAGTGCATGGCACAGGCACAGTTGCGGCTCACGCCCGCACGTGGAGAGCATGGGCCAGCAGAGCGGAGCGCGCGTGCGTTGGACATGCGTGAGCTAGTCTTCAATCACATTTGAGGCAGAGTTTTAGCAACGTCTTTGATGTCGCTGTTGACTCAAGAATGGATTTTGCCACTATAAAAAGACCTACACTCTTCCATTGTTGGACATCTTTTACCATCATCTACCAAGCACGTCCTCCACATTCTTAGAACCTCCAAGCAAGGTCTTGGAGTTGTCAAGCCGCCAACAGAAGCCTCTCCACCACCGTGGCTGCCTCGCCTCTCCATTTTGTCGCATTTATTCTTCCTTAACTTAATGTTTATTTTAAGCTTTCCTCTAGCATTGTAGTTACGAAATAATTTTACCTATTCATTATATGGTTTTATCATCTTGTGCTAGAATCTCTTATGCTCATCATGTCTACTCTTCAAGCATAGTTAGACATCATTGCTCTACTACAAATGTCTAACCCTTTTCTCTCTCTCTCTCTCTTTCTCTCTATCCTTCTCGCAAGCAAACCAAACGATGTATTTTGTGACATTAAAGCGATTAATTGATCTCATTTCTTGCCTCCCTATGATTGACACTCACACTCACGTATGATTATTCTTATTAAAATTGAGGTCGTAAGCGCATGCTACAACAAATTACTTAACCTAACGCGTTTAACAACGTCAGTAATATGTTGACATCGCATCCTCAAAGGGGGCATTTTCCTCCTCGGCGGTGGGAACTCAAACCAATCAACTACTTCGGATTTCACTAAGACTAAACAAGGGGTTTTTCTAATTTTTTTAAATATTTTTAGGTATTATTTGTGTGTGAAATTTGGCAGAAGAATTTTTGCAGGAGATGCAAGTTTTTGAGTCGAAAACTAAGCCAAGTAATTTCCAGGTTACAAAAAAAGATTAAGTCACCTAAATCATCATGAGTTCAGGTGGAATCTAGAGAAAGATACTTGATCTAGTCTAAGAATTAACCCAGAAATTCTAAAAATTGGATTCGCATTCTAGTTTGTTAAAGATTAAATCCCATTGTACCTTAAAAAGAATCTTTCAACCTTAGTCCTGAATTTCAAAATTTTCCTCAATGAGTTTTATGATTTTCTATAATGAGATGTATGCAAAAGAAAAATTGCATATTTTTACTTTTTGAAATTCCTGAATTGATCGTAAAAATTTAAAGCACCCTCCATGCTTATGATATGTCATGTCCTCATGCATTAGGAGGGAAAAGAGATTACCTTAGTGAGAGCCGATCGATTTTAGGATGGTCAAAACCTAAGAGAAGAAAAAAAAGGAAAGCAGGAAAAATGATGGGTTACCTCCCATTTAGTGCTATCTTTTACGCCTATTCAGCCAGGCGTGAAGTGATGCATGGAAGACGGATAGTCATGTAAAAAATTAGACACATGAATGCTCTCATGAAAAAGGTCTTCCTCAGGATCCCCTAAAGGATGATTGGTAAAAATATGGGGATCAAAATGAGTTGGAAAAATGGAAGGATGACCCGAGTCTGGCCAAGGTTTGAGTTCATGATAGATGCCATACTCGGGCGGGTCTGGTGGTAGGTCCAAGGGAAAGGGAGTGGGAGAGAAGTCAATGTGATGAAAGGTGGGTGAAGTTAGTATGGGTGGCTTAGGTGGAAAATCAGGAAGAGAGTAAGATTGAAAACAAGGCTCCAAGTCATTGATGTTGCCGACCACTAATTCAGAGTCAGAATCTTCAAAAAAATTGTAGTCAGGAAGGGAATCTATTAACATTGTCTCCACCAAATTAGATATTTCTGTGTCTGAATCCTCGAAAAATTTATCACTATTATGGAATCTCCTGGAGGATTTGAAAATATCAAGAGTGATAGTTTGGCCCGCTCAAGTGATATCCATTTTGCTTGTATGGCAATTTATATCTGCTTTCGCGGTGGCAAAAAAGGATCGTCCAAGAATTATTAGGGCATTAATAAGAGATTCGAGTACCTCAATGTCAAGAACCAGAAAGTCTACGGGGAAGACACAATTCTGGACTTTGACAAGGACATCCTCGACAATCCCATAGGGTTTGATTGCAGATCGATCGACTAATTGTAGGATAACCTCGACAAGTTTTAAATCACCGATCTTAAATTCTTCGAATAAAACCATGGGAATGATATTGATCGAGGCACCGAGACCGAGGAGGGTGCAGTTGAAAGTGGTATCATCAATAATTACTGAATCAAAGGCATGCCTAGGTCTTTCATCTTAGGAGGCAGCTTGCTCTTTATAACAGAGCTTACTATCTCCGAAAGATGCACCTGTTCTAGGTTTCTAGTCTGCCTTTTGGGAGAACAAATATCTTTCAAAAACTTGGCATAGGCAGGTATGTATTTTATTGCATCTAGGAGAGGGATGTTGATCTAAACTTGCCCGAATAAATCCATGAGTTCTTCAGTCGTGGGCTTAGATTTCTTTTTCTGATTGGTGGTGGAGTGGAGAGCTTGGGGAAACGAGACAAGAGTCGTATCGTGTGATTTTTGTGTTTCTTTCTCTTCCTAAGTGGGGGGTTGAGTGTCAATTTGTATATGAATGATAGGGGTTTCATCAGGTTGTTGTGAACGCCCAAGATCAGTGGTGGTTTTCCCACTCCTTAATGTAACTACATGTGCAGTTGGATTATTACTTGGAGGAGGTGGGGGGCCTGTTGTTGTGGAAAACCTGATGGCTACTAAGGTATAGGGTGGATGGGAGGCTGGTTATGGTGGTTTTGATTTAGATTTCCTCCCTGATATTGGTTCCTATGATTGACAGGGTTGGGTATGGGCTGGGATAGTAAATGTTTTGCAGGTCATTGAGTTGGAGTAACCCCAACTTGGTTATAGAGATTGTTAATAATGCAGGTTACTTCTGACATTTTACTTTACATTCCCTACAGGGTTCTCATCATCTGGGCATTGATATCTTCTTTAGATGGCCCAGGTTGATAGAAAGTTTGATTTGGCCCATACCCTCCAAATGGGTTTTGTTTCTGATAAGGAATCGGGTTGGTCTAGCAATGGGTCGGGTAATTCTTCCAATTTGAGTTGGAAGAATTTTTAAAATTCTCCTGGAGGGTAGAAATATTTTCAATGGGGTTATGACTTGGATATGTGTAATGCCCTAGTGAACCATAAAAAGCCTCAGAATAGTGATTATACTCAACAGGGGTAGTATTTAGATTATGCAAATTTTCTCTCCTTGGGATGTTAGATGGGATTAGATGTAGAGCCTGTGGAACCTGGATAGATGTGGCAAGTCTTTCCTCAAATTTCTTCTGATTTATTTGCATCTGGTCAAGTCATTAGGCAATCATTTGGAGATCGTCTTGGGTTACAGGAATAGATTGAGTGCCTATCTCATGAACACTGAACTGCAGGTTTGAAGTTCTGCAAAAGGTGTTCATGGATGCCTGATTAAAGGAGTTTTCACTCATTTCCACGAATAAATCATAGGCACTTTCGGCATCCTTATTTAAGAAGTTTCCACCACATGAGACATTAACAAAACGTCTAAGTTGATCTTCTAATCCATGATAGAAGATCTGCACAAGCTTCCATAAGGGAATCTTGTGGTGCAGGCAACTTCTTAAGAGATCTTGGAATCGTTCCCAAGCATCATGTAGAGTCTCACCAAATTTTTACTGAAAGGTCATAATAGATCTTCGCAGGGAATTAGTATGACCTATGAGAAAAAATGTCTTTAGGAAAGTACTTTTGAGCTGAGGCCATGTTTTAATAGGTCTTCGGATTGTTCTGAACCAATAAGCGGTCTTATCCTTAAGAGATAATGGGAATAGCTGCATCAGCCAAAGATCTTCTTGCACATTGCGGGAATGAGTTGTTTGTACAAGGAGAGTGAGTTCTTCAAGGTGGCTGAATGGGTCTTCCTTAGGAAGGTCATGAAAATGCTCGATCAGGTTCAAAATAGCTGGTTTGATCTCGAAGCCCCCTTCTGGAATTACCACCCCCGGTCTATCCTCATAATTGGAAGGATTGTAGTAATCCTTAAGAGGAACGACATGCTGCTGACAAGATAATAGGTTTTGCCCTTGGTTGGCTAGTTATGTTATAGTCCTAGTCAACTGTTGTTGATTAGCTTGTAGCTGAAACAGCTGCTCAACTATCATGGAGTAGGGATTAGGCAGGGGGCTTGTTGTTGTTGTTGTGGTCTCTCAGGAATTTCTTGGTTAGGCAAGTTAGGAAAGGGCAAGTCAAAGATGGAGGGGTTAGTTTGTGTGTTTTGGGTGGAAGGGTCGGAGGTGGGATTAGAGGTGGATGTGGATGGGTCAGTGGACCTATCTTTTTGGTTTTCCATTATTTTAAAATGTAGAGGAGAATGAGGAAAAAGAGGTCTTTTTGTGCGAGGGGCAAAATCAAGTGGTCCCTCCAAGTGTGGAGTTTGTGATCGTCGCCCATGCATACAAAAGAAGAAACGGGGAGGAGAGGAGGGAGATATGAGAGAAGTGTGCAATCAAGCAACAAAATTTTAGACCTAACTTAAATGTGACTCCCTAAAAATTAACCTAACACTTGGTCTATCTAGGAAATAAGAAATCAATAGTGGATAACCGTTCCCTCAACAAATCTAGTTAGGCTGAATAAGGGGAGGGTTGGGCCCAAACATGTCCCAGGAAAATCACTGGAGGCTTGTATGAACCCGCGCTTGATCGTTTGACATGGCCCCTTGGCCTGACATCAAATATAGATAAAGGAATTGATACCAACTAAAGAAAACTTAAGACCTAGGTAACAAGCCTAACTTTGATGAAACCTTAAGTGTCAAACTGCTACAAATTTTTAATTAGGTTTAGGAGCTTAAAGTACATAAGGAATGTGATGGGCGTTGTTTAAGATAATGCCCAATTATTTCTTTTTTGTGTGTATGTGAATTAGGCAGGAGGTGGTGCCCAAGCCAAATCAATAGGGTTTGCAAACAAGGATTATTTTGGTTGAAGTGTTTTAAGGTTTTGATTAAAATTTAATGTCTTTTAAGATTCTCTCTTATTAATGATTCAAATAAGGTTTTCGTGTTCAACAAAATAATAGCAAACAAGTTGTTAGTGGAGATCAATTCCTTTGAAATTTGATGTGACTAAGAGAGAAAATTAAAAATCCTAAAGTTGGAAAATCATATGCATGCAGCTCCTAAATGAATCTCATTTTTAAAATCTTTTAAGGTGGTGGTCCAAACAAGACAAACAACACCACCACCTAATAACAAATAAAAAAAGGAATCCAAAAATGTTTTTTTTATGATTTTAGAAAATTGTTTGATATTTTTGAAAATTTTCTTCTTACTGGTGTCAAGAGTCAGAAATGATAGATTCAGGGAATTGATTCTCCAGAAATCTTAAATGACCTCAAAAATTTTTGAGAATTTTATATGATGTAGATAATTTCTTAAGGTTTCCAAAAATATAAATTTTTCCCAAATCTTATCTATAGAAAAAGTAATAAAATTCACGGATTAGAAAATAATAAGGAAACAAGTTTTGACCCCTGTTTAGTCTGTGAATTTTCTAAATATTTCTGTTTAACAAAATTTCTTGAAAATTAGAGTCAAGGTTCCTAACTTGAAGGGGCTTCCCTGGATGAAATTTAATGATTTTAGGAAGTTCCTAAGTGCCCGAACATGATTTTTGAAAATCATGACAAAAGTTTGGATTTTCAAAAGTTAGATAGCAATAAAGCAAAAGTGGTGGGAAAGTGAAGCAAACAAGCAACAAATAAATGTTAAGGTTCCACCACCCTTAATTTTTCTTGTTTTTGATTTTTTTTGATAATTTAACGATATTTTAAGAGATTTTGATGATGATGAAAGAGATGGCTGAGGGTAGTAACCTAAAGTACGCGAGAAGACAAGTTCATTTGAAGTTTTCCGCTCCAAGCGAATCCGAATCCTGCTCCCATTCCTGACTTGCACCCTGAATCAAAACAAACAAAATTTCATGAAGACCTAATAAAGCAAGAGAGAGATAAATAATGTGATTAAGCCGTGCCCCCTGGCAACGGCGCCAAAAAGTGATGTAGATTTTACGTTGTTTGTAAATTGCGGGTTTTAGATATCGTTGCAACACGTAAGATCAATCAACTCTTAAATTTATAATACCTAGATAGTGGAGAATCTAGAGTCATCCAAGGAGGCCAATTTGTTAGTCACCAAGTTGGTTCTCTCTCTTGCCTCTCAAATTCGTACTTGTATTTTTGTATTTTTGTATTTTGTCGTTAGGGTTTTCAAAATAATCAGGCAACGGTAAGCGAAGATAACTACACTAAATACTACGCCTATCAACTACTAAGTGATAAGAATGCCCTCTCTCGTAAGCTCACCCTAGGCAAGTGTGCCTAGGCTAATTAGAAGAGAGTAGTGGTGCACTAAAGAAATAACAAGAAAGCACACTAACTAGAAAAACATGAAATTGGAAGGCTAAATTGGAACTTGTATTACTAGCAAACTAGATGAAATGTAGTTGAATGCTTGTTACATGAAAGATAAGGAAACACTAGCTAATACAAGAAAATATAAAGATAAAGAGGAGAAGGGATCCTCTGGTAGAGCTTTAGATAGCCTTGCTCCAAGTGCGGTTGCTCCCGCACTTAAAAGGCATCTCCTTGGCTTCTTCAAGTAATCCTCCAAGCTTTCTCCTTCAGGGTGGGTGTCAACCACCTTACTCCTCCTCAATGCCTGGCCGTCTCCCCTTTGCGAAGAAGATCTCCTCCTTGGAATGGCACAAGGAAGAAGAGAGAAGAGGAAGAAGGCACCAAGGGGGCGGGTAGGATGCTCCCTTAATCTTCTTCTCTTCTCCTTCCTTGGCCGTGGGTATGGTGGATATAGGTAGAGAAATGTGGCAACCGAGGATGGGAATTATGTGGTGGTAGGGTAGGGTATTTATAGAATGGGAAGTGTTGAGAGAGTTGAATCGGTATTTAAAAGTGTTGCGTTGTAGTACAGTCAAAATAGCATTCAAAATAAATACAATTTTATTCTTAAATATATTCCGAGGTCGAACACAGGGAGAAAATGGAATTCACACACTAATCTCAATAATAAATGCAAATTGAATACATAATACTACTCAAAATTCTAATTAGGAATGTAAAGCATGAGTATATGAAGAATAAAAAGAGTTGTAAGCAAAAATAATGAAGATAATATGAGTATCAGACATCTGATTTTGCAATCAGACATCTTAAGTGTCTAGTGCTACAGTGCCTTGCTTCTTTTCTGATTTCTCTTTCTCTGATTCTTCTTCTTCTCTTCTTCCTTTGGCTTCTTCTTTCCTTAGCTTTCTCTGCCTTCTCTTTCTCTGTCTTTGGCCTTTTCTTCCTCTTCTTTTCCCTGACCTTCTCTTCTTCTTCATCTTCTTCCTTCTTCTCTTTCTCTGCCGTCTGCCTTAAGCCTTTTCTTTTTCTTCTTCCTTTTCTACCTGACCTCCTCTTCTTCTTCTTTGAATTGGCTAAGTATTGGAGCAATCTCTTCAGAGCAAAACCCCCCTTCCTCTGCGTAGCTCTCCTCTCTCTTTATCTCTTTTCTATTTCAAAGTTGCTCTCCCAGAGCCTTTAACCGGTCGGCTAATCGAACCTAACGCAAACCCAGGTCCAGGCTCACCGGTGTGGGTGGTGAGCGAGGAGTGAATAGGTCAGGTAGTCGGGTCCTGGCCAGGTCCGCGGGTTATGTCGCGGACGAGTCCAGTGAGAGGGGGGAGGAGGACCTCACCCTCAGTGTTGGAGGCGAAGAGCCTCTAACACTTTTTTCCTTTTATGGGAACGAGGGTGGCTTTCCACTTCCGAGGTGGGACTAAATGTCCCACCTTCCTTTGTGCACCGCAGCAGCAGATGAGTGGCTAAATTGGTGAGGCCGCAGAGCACTCGACTTCAGCTGAGGGCTTGGATGCGTGCGCGCCTTAAGTCCGTGTAGCCTGGGCTATCTTCCTGGAGCAGCGCAAGGCCTGGAGCACTCGAAGCTTACTTCAAGCTCAGCAACAATGGCGGTAGTCGTCCTAAACCTGAAATCAATAGCACAGCCTCGCGGCCACGTCAAATCTCTTAGGGGGCATCGTCGGAGCATGGCGGATGTGATGGGAGTGGTTTCCTGGAGTGTGGGTGGCTATGGTGTCGTGCCTAGGGCACACTGTGTGCGTGTGAGTGGGTGTGTTCGGTGGGGTGTTTGGGTGATCGGTGGAGAGATTGGAGTGAGGGGGTGTGATCAGGCAGTCGAGGCAGAGGCTGTAGGGTGGTTGGCAAGGTGGATGGAGGTGCGTAGCGATGGGGGCACCTCGCCCGAGGAGTCACCAGAGGTGGAGAAGGTGACGGTGGTCAATGGCGTCGGTGGGTGGTTTTGAGAAATAAAGAGAGGGGGAGAAAGTGTGGAGGATAGGGAACTTAAGAGACCTAATCTAAGGGACGAAAGGGAAGGAGGTCCCACGCCGGTATGGTTGCCGAACGTGGGGAAGACGAAGACCTCCGTAGGTGAGGTGGCGGCGAAGATGAGGCAAAGGCGACGTCGGCCGATGTTGCGCAATGCGGAGGAATGAGGTGGAGTTAACCCAACCACTGGTGTTGTGGTTGGGCGACGAGAGAACAAGGGAGAAGCTGCCAGAGCTTGCGGAGTTTTTGTGGTCGGAGAGTAGAGAAGAATGGAGGGAATCCGGCCCAAATTCAAGCTGAGGAACCTCAGTTAGATCTGGGGAGTCTTTAAATAGATCTCTGAGGAGGTTTTGTGCTTGGAAGCTGATGGGAACACCATCATGAGTCCTAACTAGCTCATTTTGACCCAAAAAAGAGAACAAAAGCTCCTACATAACCAAATAGCGGTCATAACTCAATGAATAACCCTTCTGAAAGAAAAGTAAGAAACAAGGGGTAAAACTACAATTTTACCATTGCAGTGCAACAACAGGATTTCTCATGGGCTAAACACAGGTCAAGCGATCTTAACAAGATAAAAAGTAGGTTGGTTCAAATAGAAAATGGTTCATGTGAAATCTGGGAATTAAATGACTTCTTGTAATCCTAAAACAGATCCACTTAATTTAACAAGGTTATGGCCAGGATAAAATTCACCTAAATCCTCTAAAATTCATGGAAAAATATCCTCTAGGGCTTAGAACCTTCAATTTGGCCCTTAGAACCTATTTTGACCTAAATTGGGGTCAGTCAATTATTTGCCCTAAATTGGATTTTATGTAAATTACCCAATCAAACATGGTCAAACCCAAAATTCAACTTCACCATTGGATTCCTTAGGTCCAAATTAGGTTTGTACCAAAATTTGGACCTAAGGGGGATTCACCTTGACCTACTTTGCAAACAAGTCCAACCCAATTACATTTTTACCCCTAACTTTTGAAAGCCCCTACAGAAGCCCCCCTAACTTCCTCGTCGTTCTTTGCAATTAGGTCCCTCTTCCATTACAGCGGAGGGAATCCTATTCCAACGAGGAATCGAGGGAAAGAACTCCCTGATTCCTTAGAGAATCCCTATCAAATTTGAAAGAGAGATTCTCTAAGAAATCTCCTCTCATGTGAACCCATTATGAAGCCCTAATTCCTACCCAATCTCTCATGTGAACACATGAGAGATTTGGGTCTCTTTGACCTTCCAACTTCGGCGAGGTTGCCGTGCTTGGAAGCTTGGCTTCCAAGCACAAGACCTCCTGCCAGGGCTTATAAAAGCCTCCCCTAATCATTCTGCACCTCTTAAGCTTGAAATTGGCCTGAGATACCCCCCAATTCATCTCTTCCCCTCCGGCCAACCACTTAGCAAGCTCTGGAGACCCTTATCTCTCTCTGTCGTCGCTCTGCCACAATACCGGTGGCAGAGTTACCTTTATCCCCTTCATCCGCGTCGCACCGCACCAGCCGACGCTCTTGCAACCCTCTCGTCGTCGCCGTCCTCCTCCCACTAGGTCCTTCGTCTCCAGCGACGACAGTACGAGCTGGCCGCCTCCTCTGCATCCCCCTTCGTTTATCCACCCTCAGATAAGTTCTCTCTCTCTCTTCTCATCCTTTTTCTATCATTTATTTATGTAAATCCTCCTCGACGCTCACAAACCACCTCCACCTTCTCCACCTCCAGTCAGACCTCCGGCGAGGTGTTCCTGTCGCTCCACACGTCCATCCACCTCGCCACCTACCTCACGAGCACCGCCATGCCTCACTGACCCTAAACCCTCATTCCATCCATCGCACCAAGCCCCCAGAACACCCCTCGAACACACCCACCTTCGCACCCACAGGGTGACCTAGGCACGCACGCTCAGGACACCCCACGCCACGTTGACCACTGTACCACCTTCGCCGTGTTCAGGCGAAGCTCCCTGCGTGTCCTGATGAGGCCGTAAGGCCGTTTTCTTATTGACAGGGTTTAGGCCTTCGCTGCCATTGACGAAGCACGAAGCTTGCTTGGAAGCTTCATCCAGGACTCCAGGCACCAGGCACTAGTTTCCAGGCCCCAGGTCACGAGTCGCGCACTTAGCCCAGCTATTGGCAGCGAATGCCCATGCAGCTGTTGCAATTCGAGGAGACATCTGCTGCGGGTGCTTTCGAAGAAGGTGGGACAACATAGCCTGTAACAACCCGGTTCCCGAGCCCCTACGAGACACGAGAACCGGACTGACTCAACTAATCCCAAGACCTAGTCGTCCAACGAGGAAGTAACCAAAAGAGCAGTAAAATAAATCACATTCAACATGAATATAACTAACAGGAAGAAAATACAGCAGCAAGGAAAGAAACTACTACAGTATATACCACCACAATAGTAAAACAACATTCATAACTAAATATGAACTGCAGGTAAAGAAAAGTACAGCGGAAACAAGAACTACTCACTATAACAGAACAAAAAGAGGTACAAGAAACAGTGGTAACTCTACTGGACCCTACTCGGCCCAGCGTCCTCTGCAGCCGCTGACCCTGGCTGCTCAACACCTGGTCCTGAAAGGTAACGAGTGTAACACGTCAGCAAAATGCTAAGTAGAGTGGCAACTAAAACTAAAGAAACAGTAGAGTGTACAGTAGCTATTAAGTTCTGTTACTTTCTCTATTTAAGTCTTACAATTATCTCACGATTTATCTATTTCTCAGATCTTTCACTTGATCTCGAATGTTCCTCGTGGGAACGATCTTGATTGCAGTCTTTTCCGAACAGTAGAAGTAGCACGTGGTGCTCTCCTGGATGGGAGAGTCCCCCGTGGTGATCCTACTCTCAGTCAACCACCCCAAGGTCACTGACAGACGTAACGGTGACTACGGCACGCGCGGTAAACGCACGGGTAGCTAACCCGCACTGGCACGCGGTTAGTCGTTTCCGTTAACGGGTGCGCCCAAAGCACAGCACGGAACCAGTACAGGGTAGAGCCCTCTCAGTAACAGGGGTCCAACCCCTCCACAGTAACCAAACAGGGGCCTTGCCCCTCCACAGTCCGCGCACCCTCGCCTGACTACCCTGGTTTGCCCCAGTGGGCCTAACAAGTCGGTGTGGGAGGCTAGTAGAACCCCGGGGCCCGTGGGGTAGCTAGTACCTCCCTACACTAGTAGCTCTCCTCGGTACTACGTACACGAGGGCCAGCAAGTCGGTACAGAGTGGCCAGTCCTAACCCCGGGTCCCTGGGGCGGCTAGCTCTGCTCTGCACTAAACAGGGGGACAGTCGCTCTCCTTGGTACTCCGTACTCAAGGGCCAGCTCACTTCCCCAATTCTATTCCATTCACTTTCCAGGAGTTCTACTCCTACTTCCCCGTAGGGTTCCAGCTCAGAACGTCTAAGTTTCACCTTCCAGTTTCACGTTATCACAATCCATGTTCTCAAACACGTTTATTTATTCAACAGGCAGCTGTTAATTCAATTACAGGCAGCTATTTGTTCCTTTCCATTTTTCCAAGACTGCAGTATTCATCTGTTCCACTAGTTTTCCCATCCTAGGATTCATGCCGTATCCTAGGATCTATCATACAATCTAGTTTTCCAGCCCTAGGATTCATGCAACACCTAGGATCTATCATTCAATCTGTTTTTCATTCCTAGGATTTATGCAATGTCCTAGGTTCTATTTATGATTCCACAATTTAACAGGTTATACTTAAAAGCCACTCTACCAGGTACGACGGGAGTAATGGGGGCGTGATCGGGAATCCCGCGTGCCTCCGCGACCCCCAAGACTACAACGGAACGAGGTCCTATCACAAGGATCAAACACAAGGAGTGTCTCAAAACAGTGTATAGCTACTGTAGACGGGTAGAGGATTTAATTCTGGAAAGAACGCAACTCGAAACGCGGAAAACGGAACCCGAACGGGCCCTCAACGGGTCGAAAACGACGACACTGTGCAAAATCAGACGTCTGGAACTTCTTCCAGATGTCTTAAAAAGTGGATCAGAGAATTACCTTGTTCTGTGTGGTTTTTCAGACGTCCAGAAGCCTGCGGGGACGTCTGGCCTAGTTCCCAGACGTCCGATGGTCACCCCGGACGTCTGGAGGTCGCTCCCGCCGTCTGGTACTACAGCCAGACGTCTGATTCGCGTTGGATGGCGAATCACCGAGCCTGTGCGCACCCAACTCTCTCTCTCAATACGGTCAGTTGACAGGAAGGAAGAAGATGGAAGAACTCACCTTTCAGACGTTTGGATGGTCTTCCAGACGTCGCCCCCGCCGTCTGGCTATCAGCCCAGACATCTGATTTTGGAAATGTTTCCAGAATCAGGCCGCGACTCGCCCTCCGCTCGCGACGCCGCGCCTCGTCGCACCTCATGCACCTGCTGCTCGGACCGCAGCAGTCCCCCCCCGCATCGCCCCGCGCCCGCTGCGGTCCCCGCCGGCCGGCCCTGGCAGCCCCGGCCAGCTCGCCCTCACGGCTGAGCGCCGCTCTCGCACGCAGCACCTCCTCCGCGCTCACTGCGGCCACCGCTGCCGCTGCAACCTCGCGCTGGCTCTCGCGCTCACTCTCGCGCTCACTGGCTGAAGGAGAAGAGGAAGGAGGCGGTGGTGACGGAAGAACGCGTGGCCTTTTAAGGCCGCGTGAGGAGGAGAGAGAAGGAGCGCGGCAGGGGAATCTGCAGCCGCAGGAGGAAGGAATAAGCGAATATGCGGGTCAAAGATAACAGATTTACAGACGTCTGGCAACGATCCCAGACGTCTGATATGACATCTGGAAGTGATTCCAGACATCTGGTCCGACGTCTGGCCCACCTCCCAGACGTCTTAAAAGACGTCTGGGGCATGCATTCATAACAACATAACAAACTCAAAGGAAGTTTCGTCCCCGAAACTTGCGTTAACTAGGGTGCGGAAAAGACGTCCAAATAACCATAACAAACTCAAAGAGGACCAAAGCCGATCCGAAAAGATGTACCCGCGAAAAGCTCTAGGTACCGCTCCCGCATTGCCGCCTCAGGCTCCCAGGTATCCTCCTCGTATCGCTGGCTCCTCCACAAAACCTTTACCAGGGGTACTTTCTTCCGTCTCAAACTGCGGACGGCTCGGTCTAGAATCTGCACTGGCTGCTCGGGGTAGGTCAGGTCGTCGCCCACCTCGACGCTCTCGTGACTCAGTACGTGACTGGGATCGGCTACGTACTTCCTGAGGTTGGACACATGGAACACGCCGTGCACACCAGAAAGCTGCGGGGGGAGGGCAAGCCTGTAAGCAACGGGTCCAACCCGCTCCAGGACCTCAAAGTGCCCCACAAACCTCGGCGCGAGCTTCCCTCTCACCCCAAACCGCTGTAAGCCCTTCATGGGCGAAACACGAAGGAAGACGTGGTCCCCAACCTCAAACTGCACCTCTCTGCGTCTCCCATCCGCGTAGCTCTTCTGTCTGCTCCTGACAGTGCGGAGTCGTCTGTGGATCTGCTCAACTACCTCCTGCCTCTGCCGGATCAACCTGGGGCCAACCTCCCACTTGGTCCCCACCTCAACCCAACTCAAGGGTGCCGTACACCTCCATCCATACAGAGCCTCGTAGGGAGCCATGCCGATGCTCTAGTGATAACTGTTGTTGTATACAAACTCCGCCAGGGGCAGGTGCTCCTCCCAAGAGCCCCTCCAGTCCAGTACACAGGCACGCAAAAGGTCCTCAAGTGTCTGTATCGTGCGCTCAGACTGTCCGTCCGTCTGGGGGTGGTAAGCCGTACTAAACCTCAACCCCGTCCCCAAGGCCTGCTGAAACTCAGCCCAAAACTGGGACGTAAAGCGGGTATCCCGGTCGGATACGATCTCCCGTGGAACTTCGTGTAGTCGTACCACATCACTGATATACCTCTCTACCAACTGTGCTGGTCCCAAAGTGACTCGGATCGGCAAGAATCGCGCCGTCTTCGTCAGTCTATCCACTATTACCCAGACTGCGTCGTGTCCCCGCTGGGTAATAGGTAAGCCCACCACCAAGTCCATGGTGATGCTCTCCCACTTCCACTCTGGCACTGGAAGCGGCTGAAGCGGCCCTGCAGGCCTCTGATGCTCGGCTTTCACCTGCTGGCACACTAAGCACTGCTGCACAAACTCACCCACATCCCGCTTCATCCCTCTCCACCAAAACTCGCGTCTCAAGTCGTGGTACATTTTCGTGTTTCCGGGATGTATGGTGAATCTGGAACCATGTGCCTCAGTCAGGAGCTCTCTCAACAGCTCCTCGTCTCTGGGAACGCACAACCGTCCCCTCAAGCGTAGCACCTGGTCTGTGAAAGAGAAGTCCCCTGGGTCTCTTGACAGCACTCTGTCGCGCAAAGAATGCAAGTACGGATCGGCCATCTGTCCTGTGATGATGCGATCTATCAGCTCTGGCCTAGTCTGCCGTGTCACCGTCACTGCCCCACAGTACCCTCGTAACTCTAGGGGTCGCCAACTGCCCACCTCCTCCAAAAGGCTCCAACTCTGTAACTGTAGACTGGCCAAGAGTGCGGGCGCCTTACGGCTCAAGGCATCAGCCACCACATTGGCCTTTCCCGGGTGGTAGGAGATGCTGCAATAGTAGTCCTTCAGGAGCTCCAACCAACGTCTCTGTCTCATGTTGAGCTCCTTCTGATCAAAAGGTATCTGAGGCTCTTGTGATTTGTGAAAATCTCGAAGGTCTCACCGTACAAGTAGTGCCTCTAGGTCTTCAGCGCGAAGACAACAGCTGCCAACTCTAAGTCGTGGGTAGGGTAGGTATGCTCATGGGGCTTCAGTTGCCGCGAAGCGTAAGCGACAACGTGACCCCTCTGCATGAGCACACCTCCTAACCCCTGCAAGGAGGCGTCCGTGTACACAACGAACCCGCCACTACTGTCAGGGATGGTGAGCACGGGAGCTGAGGTCAACCTCTCCTTCAGCTCCAGAAAACACACCTCACAGGCGTCTGTCCAAGCGAAAGGCACATCCTTCCGGGTCAACTGTGTCATAAGACGCGCAATCTGTGAAAATCCTCTGATGAATCGTCTGTAGTAGCCTGCCAGTCCCAGGAAACTGCGAATCTCAGTAACTGAACGCGGTCTCTCCCACCTGAGCACTGCCTCGACCTTGGCTGGGTCCACCGCCAAGCCGTCTCCAGAGATCACATAACCTAGGAAGGTCACCTCCCTCAACCAGAACTCGCACTTGCTGTATTTGGCGTACAGCCGGCGTCGTCTCAGAGTGTCCAGAACCATCCGCAAGTGCTGTCCGTGCTGCGTCCGATCTCTAGAATAGATGAGTACATCATCTATGAAAACCACCACGAACTGGTCCAAGTACGGTCTAAACACTCGGTTCATCAGGTCCATGAAAGCAGCGGGGGCATTGGTCAGCCCAAACGGCATGACCAAAAACTCGTAGTGTCCGTACCGGGTGCGGAAAGCTATCTTGGAGACGTCGGTCTCCCTGATCCTCAACTGGTGGTATCCAGACCTCAAGTCGATCTTGGAAAACACCGTGGCACCCCGCAACTGGTCAAACAAGTCGTCGATCCTCGGCAGCGGATATCTGTTCTTGATGGTGACCCTATTCAGCTGTCGGTAGTCCACACAAAGGCGTAAGGTCCCATCCTTCTTCTTCACAAACAGTACCGGGGCTTCCCAGGGAGATGCACTGGGCCTCACGAAACCCTTCTCCAGAAGGTCCTGCAACTGAGACTTGAGCTCTCGTAGCTCAAGCGGTGCCATCCTGTATGGCGCGGTGGAGATGGGGCTGGTCCCTGGTACTAATGAGATCTCAAACTCGATCTCACGCTCGGGCGGTAGTCCTGGTAACTCATCTGGAAACACGTCAGGGTACTCTCTGACCACCGGGATGCTCTGGACGTCTGCCACAGGGCTGGGCTCTGCCACCACACAAGCTAGGAAGCCCTCACACCCCTGGCTCAAAAGTCTCACCGCCCGAAGTGCCGAAATGCACCTGAAACTCGAAAGAAGGCAACTCCGGAATGGAGAAGACGATCTTCCTCTCAAAACAGTCCACCAAGGCGTGGTAAGCGGACAGCCAATCCATCCCCAGAATCACTCCAAAGTCCTCCATCTGTATCATAATCAGGTCAGCTGCAGGCTATGTCCCCCGACGCTGACCCCGCAATCCGTGTACACCTCCTCAGCTACAAACAGCTGACCACTCGGACCTCTGATTACGAACAGATTCTCTAACAGTGTATAATCCTGGTCCAAACTAATTACGAAACTGGTTGCGACAAATGAGTGCGCAGCGCCGGAATCGAAAAGCGTGTAAACGAGTCTGCCGGAAACTGAAACCTTACCTGCTACCACCGATCCCGAAGCTCTGGCATCCTTGTGTGTTAGGGCGTTGATACGCCCCTCAGCTCTAGGTGCGGACGAAGCAGCCACACTCTGCGTCGGACGGGTAAGTGCTGGCCGGTACCCTCCTCGCAACTGCTGTCCTCCTCCTCGCCCCTGGGAACCGCGGCCTCCTGTGCGCCCTCCAGTGCTCTACGCGGGGAGTATCTGCTAACCTCCTGCCCTAGATGGGCAGTCCCTCCTGATGTGGCCCGGCTGGCCACACTGGTAACAGAGGGGAACCCGACTCCCGCCCTCAGTGGGTCCCTGCTGTCGGCTAGACGGGGGTCTGGTGCTGGCGACTGGCCCCTGTCGAGGGCCCCCAAAGGCCACTGATGGCCCTGCAAAAGGTGATGGCTCTCCTGCAGACGCCACGTGTCTCCATTCTCGCCGGCCCTGTGAGAAGTATGGCTGGAAGGGCCTCTTCCGCCCGCCGTCGGTGTCTCGCGTAGACGGGTTGGTCTCCTCGTAAGTCATAGCTGCCGCTACCACCCTCGAAAACGTAGACAGCTTCAGGAGTTTGACATACCCCCGGATCGCAGGCCGGAGCCCCTCGGTGAACCTCCAAAGGCGCTCCTCCTCAGTGGCTACCGTTGTCACTGCAAAGCGGGACAGCTCCAAGAAACGCGTGCGGTACGCGCTCACAGTCATCGTCCCTTGGCGGAGAGTGTGGAACTCCCGCCTCCTCTGGTCCTGCCACATCTGGGGAAAGTACTGCTCGCAGAAGAGGGTAACAAACTGGTCCCACGTCGGTTCGTCCCTCTCCTGTCCCCAGACCGCCCTCCACCACCTGTGTGCTGCACTCTCCAGCTGGTACGTGGCAAAGGCCACGCGGCACTCCACCGGGGGGCGAAGGGTGTCGAAGATCTTCTCCAGCTGCTCAAGCCAGTCCTCTGCCTCAGTCGGGTCCTCATCCCCCTTGAAGGAGGGGGGCTTCAGCTTCCGGAACTGCCCGAAAAGCTCGAAGTGGCGCTGTAGGGGAGGTGCTGGTGCACCTCCAGGCGAAGGTGCCTCGTGCACGGAAGTATCGGAGGAAGGTGGGGGCTGCGGCGGCCCATCCCCTCCCCCGTGTCCAGCGTCGCGTCCTTCGAGTGGTCCCACAGAGGACTCCCCCTTCGCAACCCCAGGGTGAGGTGCTCGGGGCGGTGGGTGGAGCTCCTCTCGTACAATGTCTCGTATCAGCCGGGCGAGGTCCTGGGCCTGGACGCCCGGGAGTAGTGGCTGGTCCACTGGGGTGTCGGCAATGGCACGCCCACCTCGCCGACCTCGTCCTCAGCCGCGCCTGCGGCCCGCCTCACCAATCCCGCGACGAGGCATCTCCTGTAAGGAGACGCGAAACAAAACGGAAAAACGTCAAAACAAACGGTACCTAACGAAACTTCTAAGAGCTCATGTCAAGAGATATGTTGTGGTGGCTACTCTAGTTATAAACATGTGAATTGGTTATTCTACAGTCAGTTGATTCACTTCTCGGGACGACCTTGCTCTGATACCATCTTGTAACGACCCGGTTCCCGAGCCCCTACGAGACACGAGAACCGGACCGACTCAACTAATCCCAAGACCTAGTCGTCCAACGAGGAAGTAACCAAAAGAGTAGTAAAATAAACCACATTCAACATGAATATAACTAACAGTAAGAAAATACAGCAGCAAGGAAAGAAACTACTACAGTATATACCACCACAACAGTAGAACAACATTCATAACTAAATATGAACTGTAGGTAAAGAAAAGTACAGCGGAAACAAGAACTACTCACTATAATGGAACAAAAAGAGGTACAAGAAACAGTGGTAACTCTACTGGACCCTACTCGGCCCAGCGTCCTCTGCAGCCGCTGACCCTGGCTGCTCAACACCTGGTCCTGAAAGGTAACAAGTGTAACACGTTAGCAAAACGCTGAGTAGAGTGGCAACTAAAACTAAAGAAACAGTAGAGTGTACAGTAGCAGTTAAGTTCTGTTACTTTCTTTATTTAAGTCTTTCAATTATCTCACAATTTATCTATTTCTCAGATCTTTCACTTGATCTCGAATGTTCCTCGTGGGAACGATCTTGATTGCAGTCTTTTCCGAACAGTAGAAGTAGCACGTGGTGCTCTCCTGGATGGGAGAGTCCCCCGTGGTGATCCTACTCTCAGTCAACCACCCCAAGGTCACTGACAGACGTAACGGTGACTACGGCACGCGCGGTAAACGCACGGGTAGCTAACCCGCACTGGCACGCGGTTAGTCGTTTCCGTTAACGGGTGCGCCCAAAGCACAGCACGGAACCAGTACAGGGTAGAGCCCTCTCAGTAACAGGGGTCCAACCCCTCCACAGTAACCAAACAGGGGCCTTGCCCCTCCACAGTCCGCGCACCCTCGCCTGACTACCCTGGTTTGCCCCAGTGGGCCTAACAAGTCGGTGTGGGAGGCTAGTAGAACCCCGGGGCCCGTGGGGTAGCTAGTACCTCCCTACACTAGTAGCTCTCCTCGGTACTACGTACACGAGGGCCAGCAAGTCGGTACAGAGTGGCCAGTCCTAACCCCGGGTCCCTAGGGCGGCTAGCTCTGCTCTGCACTAAACAGGGGGACAGTCGCTCTCCTTGGTACTCCGTACTCAAGGGCCAGCTCACTTCCTCAATTCTATTCCATTCACTTTCCAGGAGTTCTACTCCTACTTCCCCGTAGGGTTCTAGCTCAGAACGTCTAAGTTTCACCTTCCAGTTTCACGTTATCACAATCCATGTTCTCAAACACGTTTATTTATTCAACAGGCAGCTGTTAATTCAATTACAGGCAGCTATTTGTTCCTTTCCATTTTTCCAAGACTGCAGTATTCATCTGTTCCACTAGTTTTCCCATCCTAGGATTCATGCCGTATCCTAGGATCTATCATACAATCTAGTTTTCTAGCCCTAGGATTCATGCAACACCTAGGATCTATCATTCAATCTGTTTTTCATTCCTAGGATTCATGCAATGTCCTAGGTTCTATTTATGATTCCACAATTTAACAGGTTATACTTAAAAGCCACTCTACCAGGTACGACGAGAGTAATGGGGGCGTGATCGGGAATCCTGCGTGCCTCCGTGACCCCCAAGACTGCAACGGAACGAGGTCCTATCACAAGGATCAAACACAAGGAGTGTCTCAAAACAGTGTATAGCTACTGTAGACAGGTAGAGGATTTAATTCCGGAAAGAACGCAACTCGAAACGCGAAAAACGGAACCCGAACAGGCCCTCAACGGGTCGAAAACGACGACACTGTGCAAAATCAGACGTCTGGAACTTCTTCCAGACGTCTTAAAAAGTGGATCAGAGAATTACCTTGTTCTGCGTGGTTTTTCAGACGTCCAGAAGCCTGCGGGGACGTCTGGCCTAGTTCCCAGACGTCCGATGGTCACCCCGGACGTCTGGAGGTCGCTCTCACCGTCTGGTACTACAGCCAGACGTCTGATTCGCGTTGGATGGCGAATCACCGAGCCTGTGCGCACCCAACTCTCTCTCTCAATACGGTCAGTCGACAGGAAGGAAGAAGACGGAAGAACTCACCTTTCAGACGTCTGGATGGTCTTCCAGACGTCGCCCCCGCCGTCTGGCTATCAGCCCAGACGTCTGATTCTGGAAATGTTTCCAGAATCAGGCCGCGACTCGCCCTCCGCTCGCGACGCCGCGCCTCGTCGCACCTCGTGCGCCTGCTGCTCGGACCGCAGCAGTCCCCCCCCGCGTCGCCCCGCGCCCGCTGCGCTCCCCGCCGGCCGGCCCTGGCAGCCTCGGCGAGCTCGCCCTCACGGCTGAGCGCCGCTCTCGTACGCAGCACCTCCTCCGCGCTCACTGCGGCCGCCGCTGCCGCTGCAACCTCACGCTTGCTCTCGCGCTCACTGGCTGAAGGAGAAGAGGAAGGAGGCGGTGGTGACGGAAGAGCGCGTGGCCTTTTAAGGCCGCGCGAGGAGGAGAGAGAAGGAGCGCGGCAGGGGAATCTGCAGTCGCAGGAGGAAGGAATAAGCGAATATGCGGGTCTGCGTGCTCAGGCGCGCAGACGACCCGCGCGTGTCAAAGATAACAGATTTACAGACGTCTGGCAACGATCCCAAACGTCTGATACGACGTCTGGAAGTGATTCCAGACGTCTGGTCCGACGTCTGGCCCACCTCCCAGACGTCTTAAAAGACGTCTGGGGCACGCGTTCATAACATAGCCCCACCTCGGAAATGTAAGAGCGGGCGCAATGATATAAAGTGAAAAAGTGTTAGGGGCTTATTGCCTCCTAACCATAGGGTGAGGTCCCACTCGCCCATCGCCTTGTCCGTGACCCCACTGCCCGCGGACCTGGCCTTGACCCGTATACTGATTAGCCTGCACTCCTCGCCCACCACGCACACCAGTGGACCCGGTCCCAGGCATGCATACCCGACACGATAACCTGAGAAGGCTTTGGGAGAGCAAGCCTAAGAGAGAAGGAAGAAGAGAGATCGCAGGGGAGGGTAGGGGTAGGTTTTGCTCTTAGGAGAAGAAGAGGAAGCCAAGGAGGGAAGGGCGGCAGCCAGAGAAGTTAAGGAAGGAGAAGGCAAAGCTAAAGAGGAGGAAGCTGAAGAAGAGCTGAAGGCAGAAGTGAAGGAAAGAAGCAATCAGAGAAGAAAGAAGAAGACAAGGGCCAGAGAAATCAAAGAAGCTACAGAAGGAAGAAGAAGAAGAAGCCAAGAAGAAGACAAAGGCCGAGAGCAGAAGAAAGAAAAGAAAGAAGGAAATTAGATATAGAGATAGGGATCATAGACAGAAGAAGCACTGTAGCAATCTAATATTTAAGATGTCTGATTTTGAAAATCAGACGTCCATATTATTTTTTGTGCTTCTATATACATTGACATTATATTTCTTACATTATAACTCTAATTTTTCATTGCATATTATTTCCAATTTGAAAGTTGTGCTCTTGATTTTTAGACCCCAATCTGCTCCCTGTGTTCGACCTCGGATTTACAATTTTGAGTAATAAAATTCATTTGTTTTCGAGCGATTTCAACTATACTATGACGCATTGATTTTACATTGATCTTGACTCGATTAAACAGAAGCCAAGCTTCCAAGAAAGGCAGGGTTCGTCGGAGATGGAAACTCAAAAGAGACCCAAATCCCTCATGCATTCACATGAGAGATTGGGAAGGAATTAGGGCATCAAACTGGGTTCATATTGGAGGGATTTTCTCAGAGAATCTCCCTTCCAATTTTGGAGGGGATTCTCTGAGCAATCAAGGAGAAACCTCCTTTCAAAGCTTGCCGGAATAGGATTCCTCCACTATAATTGAGGAGGGACCTATTTGTGAAAATGATGAAAAAGTTAGGGGGCTATTTGTAAGATTTTTTGAAAGATAGGGGTAGAAATGTAATCAGATTTGACCTTTTTGCAAACTAGGTCAAGATGAGTTCCCCTTAGGTCCAAATTTTGGTAAAAACCTAATTTGGACCTAAGGAATCCAATGGTGAAGTTGGATTTTGGGTTTGACCACGTTTGACTAGGAAATTTATGCAAAAATTCAAATTAGGGTAAATATCTGTCTGAGACCCCATTCTAGGTCAAGATGGGTTCCAATGGCAAAATTGAAGGAACTAAGCCCTAGAGGATATTTTTATATGATTTTTAGAGGGTTTAGGTGAATTTTATCTTGACCATAACCTTGGTTAATTAGGTGGGTCTGTTTTAGGATTTCAAGAAGTTATTTAATTCACAGGACACATACAAACCCTTTTCTATCAAATCCAACCCACTTGTTATCTTATTAAGACCATTTGACCTTTGTTTAACCCTTGAGAAAACCTGTGGTTGTACTACAATGGGAAAATTGTAGTTTTACCCCTAGTCTCTTATTTTTCTCTCAGAAAGGTTTTGCAGTGAATTAGGACCTTCAGTTGGTTATGTAGGAGCATTTATTCTCTCAATTGGATCAAAATGAGCTAATTATGGATCATGATGGTGTTTCCATCAGGAAGGGGGTGGTTATGGCATTTTTTGGAGGGAAATGAAGGGGTACTTGGATATTTTTGGAGGGAAAAATGGGAGGGAAATGAAGAGGTGCCTTAGTTTTCCCTAAAAAAATACCTTCTAGAAGGTGTTGATTTTGGAGGGAAAAATTGGAGGGTGGAGATAGGCTTTGGTGGTGGATGTAGGGTGGTGATGCAAGGGATAGTTGGCACCAAAATGAAGTAGGAGTAGGTGGCCTTTCTGGTGGAGCTTAGGTAGTAGGGTAGTAGGCCATGAAGTGGAGCTAGGTTGAGCTAAGCTAAGCTAAACTAGTTTAGCTAGTAGATGAGCTGTGGAGAGAGGAGGTAGAGCTAGCGTTTTAGAGGAGAAGAGTTTGAGGGAATTGGAAAGGACTGCTTTAGGGTTGATGTCTGCTGAAGGTAGCTGAAGTGCAGCTCAGTTGCTAGCTTAGCTTGCTAATTCTTTGCTAGTAGCTAAGCCAAAGTAATATGAACTGGATTCTTCTAATCTGAGCTGAGGTGAGCTAGGTCTGGTCTTCCTAGAGAATACCTAGCTAGCTGGAGTAGCTAGCTCAGGTCAAGTAGCTCAGCTCAACCAAGTTGAGCTGAGTTGAGTCTTCAGGAGCTGAACTTGAGCTAACCTGAGCTGGTTGAGGTCATCTTTAGTTGACTAGGTCTAACTAGTTGATGATAGTAGCTAGTCCTAATTAGGTTGTGCTCCAGTGAACTATGCTGAGTTGGAGGAGTTGGAATGGGGCTAGGATTAACTGTGTTGAGCTAGCTTGAGTTGCCATCCAACTGAGGTGAGCTAGATGGAGTTGAGGTGAACTACCTTGAGCTACCATTCAGCTGAAATGAGCTGAATGGAGCTAAAGATGAGTTGATCCAGCTAGAATGAGCTATGATCCAACTGGGATGAGCTGGATCTAGCTGGGATCCAGCTGTAAGAGCTTTTTCTTCATCTCTACCTTCATGAGTGCCAAGGTATTTGGGATATAACTTTTTATCTATCCCTAACACTCAAGTAAATGTATCAAAAAGACAATAAAATACAATGCATGCTTATCCTAATTAAATGCCTAAATGTAGCCTGAAAACCCATTTTCAGAGTTAAAACTCTAAGAGCTAGATCAAATTTAAGACATAAGAATGATGATAAATTGGCGTTTATTAAAAAGCAGTTGCTCCCTTTCTCCTATGACTTTTTAACCTTTTTAAGGCTCAGTTTGATTAGGAGATAAGGATTACGATTTAAGGCTCAATTTGATATGGAAGGTTTGGAAGGAGCGTAACTCAAGGAAGCATGGCAGTACCCCCTCCATCCTTGAAAGCCTTCTTGCCAAGGACTGTGATACTTGTAATGATCACTAATCCTGTTTGTATTTGTTTCTTTCTTTTGAAATTTTAATATTTGTTTGTACTTAACTGGTCGCCTTTTGAGTAATACATTACCTCTTACTCAAAAAGGAATATCAAAAGATTTAATTATAAAGTTAAAAGATAAATTTTATTTCTCTTCAGCGATCAACATTAACATCAAATTATCTCACTACATCACATTAATATTAATATATATTAAAATATATTCACTTCAATATAATATACCTATTAAAATGCATTCACTATATCATATCAACCCACTCATATTTATATTATAATATTAAAAAATTATCCACCGATATCACATCACGATACCAATCATTTTAATCCACCTCTTATTATTACACTCTAACCAAACTCCCCTCTTCACTTATCCCTACAATATTTTATCCTGATATAACATTTATCTCTCTGTCAGACGTAACCTAAAAATGTTATAATACAACCTTAGTATTTAACTTCTATATTTTGTTCCTCATGATTTTCAGCCCTGCATTTTTAACTATAACCTCCTTCAATTTTCCCTCTCTTAAACTAAACTCCCCATTACTTCTTCCTAAAACAAATTTGAATGCTGTAAGATCCAAATTGAATGCCTCCCTTCCCCTCCTGCCTCAAACATCAATTAACATAGAACTCCTGTTGTATTGTTGCATAGAGGTTATTTTTAGTACCATTGATTATGTGGTGGTTTTCTTTAAACTTTTCAAAATTTTTCCCACCAACCATAAACTTGAACGTGATATTTTCATTTTCACATTCT
Organism: Thalassia testudinum; assembly: GCA_037157565.1. NCBI lineage: Eukaryota > Viridiplantae > Streptophyta > Magnoliopsida > Alismatales > Hydrocharitaceae > Thalassia > Thalassia testudinum. The sequence continues at coordinate 2,428,624 of JAZHRO010000051.1, forward strand.
ATTTAGTAAGCAAGGTAAATCAATCCCAACGCTTTCTAAGCATCTCACTTTCTTGACTTCACTATTCTCTGATCAAGGAAGTTCATGAGAAGTAATACACTTCTTACTCTTCCCAACATTTATATCATAAACCTTATTGAGGTTAAACATCTATTAAACGAAAAAATAATTGCATTTCTCTCTTTTTTATCCCAATCCAACTTCATACATTTGGACCCAACATAGATTGACCACAAGGACTTCTACATTCTACACCTCCAAAGCAATATCCTTCTTTCATAAACAAGTGAAAGAAAGATCAGTCTAAAGATACAATATCCTTCTACATGGGGTGGGGGAGGTGGCATAGCTTGCGGCATGGTGCTTAGCCTAGGATTCCACCACTCACCTCCACGATATTTCCTCATCGGGGTCATGCTAGAGGTCGTAATTTCTCACAACAAATGTTGTTGACTCATCTTCAACTCTTAGGCTCTCACTAGTGTAGATTGAGATGATCATTGAAATCTCTTCTTCAGTGTCATTGTCGTTATTCTACAACATGGAGTAATCTTTAAGATTTGTTGTTATTTAATTATAAAGGTATCTATTTTTTATCTTTTTTATTTTATTTCTATGCTTTGTCTCTTTCGATTCAAAGCTCCCCCCACTTCTTATTAGGTGACGTAGTATCCCTTGATTAAGATAGGACATTTTCTCCTCTTTCAAGATAATTTTGGTTGTTCTTCTCTTTTATCTTTAGAGATTTTGCATCTTGTAATTAAAAAAATAAATAAATAAATAAGTGAACGAAAGAAATATACACATACTGGGATCCACATGCAATGATTAGTGAAATATTTAATATCAGCTTTCTTCGTCATCACCGGAGAGGATTTGCATAAAAGGTACCCACTTTATCTTCATTTCCTATTCCCCACAAATACTGTATGGTCTCCCCCGACGCAACAATTATATTTTAACACCACTCCAATAACTACCATTCGTAGCCTTTTCCATCAATAGCCTCACGCGATCCGAACGGAATGGGGAAGAGTGGGCCCCCGCACGAGCGCTGGCGCGGCTGCTGGTGGACCTCGTGGCGGCACGTGGGTGGACCCCATTCGTGCAAGGGATTCGGAATGGATAAATTATGTAGGTGCCGCTGAGCTGCGACATGAGTTTAGACGTGGTCCTCGGGCTCTCAGGTGAGCAGCTTTGAGCGCTATTTGGTTGGGTGTAAAGTTGGCATTGGATTATTTTTCAATTGTTTAGAAGATGTGATAAATAGTATATCATATGTGATCTATGAGCTGAGATGCTATGAGCAGAAAATCGAAAAAATCATATATTATTCGTTTGGATTTGAGGTTAGATTAGTTTTTTGTGTTTTTTTTTTATTCAAATTACAGGATAAAGAGTGGATTAGATGTGTCACGTGAAGTGATTTTTCCTTTATGATCCAAAATCCTTTGTAGGTAAATTTAAAGAATTAATGATTTTACAACTTCAACTTCTCGTAAGGTCAAAATTTGAACCCAAATCCTCTTTTCCGTAGTCAATGAATAAGGAAGTGAGAATCTCGGTTGCTTCCAAATTTTATTTATTAAAAGCTTTATTTCATTATAACCTCATCTGCCCCCATTTTACCCCATGTACACACTTTCATCGTACGTCCCACCCAACCCACTTTAGTGAAATAGGTATCCGATATTTGTATTTGTCTTGCAAGAGCGTTACAAAGGTAAGGAAAAATTTAGAAAAAAAAAAGAGGTTATGTTTATCAATGTAGTCCACTATTTACGGGAGGTAAAATATAAGAAAATCTATTAAAATTAAAAGTTATGACATATCAAGAGAGAAGTAATTTACATTTACGTTTATCAGAAGAAAGAGAATAACCTATGGAGCTATCCTAAGCTCTTCTACCTGGAAAGGTAGGGTTAGGAAGATGAAATGAATTGTAAAGATGGAGTTAGATATCGTGAAGAGCTAGTGAGGAGGCGAAGTTAGAAAGATGAAATGGAGGGTTTATATGATAATATTTTCATGCATGCCACTTGTTTTGTGATCCAAAGGAACATAGTGGATCCAGTGGAGTTGCTAAGATAACCCTTAATTAAAAGTGATAGCATCCTTAAGCATATGGAGCACATTTTAGTGGAAGAGTTGGACTTCTTTGACCTTTGCTTTCCACTCCCTTGCCTCTCCTTCTTTGGAAAATTTATTATTGGGAGATGTGTCCATCGTAATAAACCATGCCTAGATGGTGTCCCTTTGAAATCATCATGGATCAATCATGATACTTCGTGGAGGTCTCTAGTGACTTATTAGGTCTACTTATTGGACACTTCTTTTGCCTCCTTTAATTAATTAGCATGTATAAAGGATTTAAGAATGTAACTTAGGTTTAAGATTGATATTTTTAATTTCAAGGGAAGACACTGATGCCATATGGTATTTCTTTCCACAAGATACAATTTTACGGTAAAAATAACTTTCAGTAACATGTCACCAATCTTGGAAAAAATGAACAACCACAAGTCATACATTTTAGATACATCTTCCTCTAAAGAATATTCCTCCTCAATGACATCACGATGGAAACAAGCAAGACAAATAAAGACACGTGGGATGCTCCCTCCTCTTTTAACTCGTACAAAGGTTTTTATATTTATCAAAATATAAAGAAATTCAAAAATTAACATAACTATTGTTATACAGTGAGGTCGACCATCATTTAAAAAATCATCACTTTTAAATTAAATATATAGATGTAAAATCAAAATTTACCTATACAAAATTAAAATACACTAGTAATTTTTAACTTTACACCATTACTAGTAATTTTTTATTTTACGGTAATGTAATTTGAAACTTAACTAAAAGTATCATTGATGTTTGATTTCACATCAAATGATTTGATCATGAATTAAAATATATAAGTAATTTTTAATTTTACATAGGTGTATTTAAATTTAAAAGTGATGGTAATTTTTTAAGCAATTATGGATCTTATCACACATAATAATAGTTGTGTTGCTTCTCACGTAGCTTTTCGAGTTTTCATACTCTTACCCTTTATATTTTATAACAAACAGGGTGCCTTTCACTTTTTTGGAAATTTAAAAATTATGGACGTTGTGTTGTAATCGTTACAAAAGTGGGATTGGCATTTAACTTCTCTTTTAATGCTGTTAGTAAATAATTAATTTAATTTTCTTTCTTTGCGTAAAAAGGTAAATCTTACTCAAATAATTTTAACAAGTGCATCAACTCATTCATGTGCTCGGGTGCCTTGTGCGTTACATGAGAAACTCAGCCTACGCCCATAAGCTCCGTGCTTAATACATACGTTACAGATCTTGGAGCATAATATCCCTGCATTCATTCTCCTATTTGAGCGAATGAATAGGTTCATTTCCTTCCAAATGTACCACACCATGGCATAAAGGGTTCTGCTGCTTTCTCGACAACCTCGAGTTACGGTTGATGCCTTAGCAATTGCTTGGGGGATGGTGTAGATCTCCTCCATGTGAAGCCTTCTCTGGCACCCGCTTTCAAATGTTCATTCCGAATGAGCATTTATCTGCGTTTGAAATGAGAATATTTGAAAGAAAGTTATATGGAGTAGTCTCACTTAGAAGTTATTTTAAGGGATTCTTTGAATAACTATATTTCTCTCTCCTTTTTGTCCAAACATGAAACATAGTCTTTTATTCCTCTTCATAACAAAAGTTGAACTCAAATATCTAAAGAAACTTATTCCTCCACTTCTGCATAATGTGCAATTATTCAAAATCTCATTTCTCGAATCAAATAAAGATCACGAATTCATGCCAACCCCAAGAGTGGAACATGTCTCACATCAAAAGTTGTTGCCATACTAAAAGTGAGGTACACATTGACCAAGTCAGCCTTCCGCTCCCTCAACTTTCTGCTTCGCTCCTTGCTTCTGTGAGCAGCGCTCTAAAAACCTTCAGGCCTCGATCAGTTGTACAGGCTGATCGAGACCCCCCTCTCTACCAGAATCGCCTGCTCCTCCTTTAAGATCGATCCTCTCCAAAGTGCGGGGCTCATCTTCGACATGCGTGGCCGTTCGTGGCTCGTGGGGGGCTGTTTGTTGCTGAGGTGGTGGTGGTGGTGCCATGTCTGGTGAGTAAGTCGTGGTAGTGACTTGTGTAGGTCTCGACGTTCTCATTCTCGATAATCGTGCCTGCAACAACTCACAGAGGCGTGTTGTCTCATCGTTAGTCCCGATGTTCAGTTGCGTTAGCTTAATTGTATGTTGGGGGTGTTGTTTCGTGGTTTGGTATGGGTTGATCTTTCTTTTTCTTTTTTTTGGTTTTAATTTTGTTTGGGGACCACATATGACACCGGACTTTTACGGTAGAGATTACTTATGTGAGATAGTAGTCGAATTCAACTTTCGGGTCATTATATTCGGCTTCTCATTAGCGTGATATTCGAGTTTGTCTTGTCGGTGCTTACCATATCTATAAGTGTGGGGTCGCTCTCCTTCGGGAGGTCGTCCGATTCTTAATCTTAGAACACGTTTTCTTTTTTCTTATCTCCTTTATTTCTTGTCTTGTTTCCTAAGTTTTAGCTTTCCCTCGTTTTTATGGGGTGTAACCTTTCCCTCTTGGCGAGAGCATTAGGCATCTCTCTCTCTTCCTTCCCCATTTAGATGCATCCTTTTGTATTGAGTACTTCCCCTTGTTAATGAAAACTTTCTTTCCAAAAAAAAAAGTGAGATACACATTGACCACCTAGGGACATGATTTTTGACACAAATGAATCCATGCTCAATTTTGATGTTAAGAAAAATGTCACATATACTTAATTGTTTTGATACTAAAAGTGTTGATATTTCAAATATATATGTGAGCAACTAACACATGAGATTCAAATTAGGCTCGATGCTCATGAAAAAGGTTTAATGTCAACTTGATTGAAAGGTGCTCATGGGATAAAAAAAAACTTGAAGGAGGTGGCTACAAGAGGAGTTAGAAGAAGATAGCTAAAAGAAACATTTTATCTTCATTATAATTTTAGGAATGATGTCAAAGAAGTATATCAAATTCTCTCTTAGAGGTCATAAGATTCAAAAAAATTAGAGATCCAACATCCAAGGCAATTTCAAGGCTAAAATCTCAAATTCCAAGTATTCAAGTTTAAACACTCATATTTTTCATCGTACTTGATGTCTATAATCAACCTAAAATCATCTGCACCTTTAACTTGAATTGCATTAGATGTTTGATGGTAATTTCCAAGTTGATCCAATACTTAAAACATTTCATTGGACAATTCTACTAAAAATCAAACTAATTTGATCGGTGAAGCATCTCCTCAAGGCATGTTGTAGAGGTTTTGTCATGCAGTTTCTTGGACATCTTGTTTTTCAAACATCAAATGCCCAAATATTACATTAGACATTCAACTCTTTATATGCAAACTAGGCATCTAATAAGATTCCTAGACATCTAATTCGAGTTTGTCCTTAATAATGTGTAAAGAGCCATTGCTCCACAAGTTGCATCTTGATTAATAAAATTTTTACATGTTATGCAGTGTTAAATCATTAGTCTAGATATCCCTTGACATCCATAAGTACTTTAGATCCTATCCTTTGATCAATATGTTCAAGTAAAAAAATCATCCTTGTGAGTACTTTCTACATGGTTCAAGAGCTACTACTTGTTGGAACTTGTGCCATTGGCGAGTGAACCTGAGTAGAATCACTCGATTGGTGATTCGGATATGAATGTCAGATCACTTGGACACACAACTATGGTTAGTTGAGTCCCTCAATACAAGTGAGAGGATGTACTATAGCCATGTTCGATATACTGATAATAGGGATCGAAACTTCTAAAAAATTTGGATTTAAGGATTTTGATAAATTATCAATAACCATCATGATATCCAATCATTACCTCCAATCTGAGAAGAGACGAAAATCTTCTCAAGATACCATCTCTTGACAGATTCCCTTAATTATACACATCTTTTGCATAGAAAAGAAGATTCAGGGTTCTCACATAGGTTAAGTCAAGGGGTTAACTCAACAAGACGAAGATGTGTGAAATCCTTCTCTTAGCATTGTCATGGAGAAGGTGTATCTTCGGACCTGAGACAAATAAATGTCTCTATGCTTGAAAATCATATTTGGTACGTGACGAGATGCAAAAAGCACCCTCAGACTTAAAACTCCACAAGAAGTTCAACAAGGGGTCTGACTACCTGAAAGTGAAATAGGCAAGCAGGTCCAACCTGCCTCCACCCGGGAAGATCCGAATATAGGCGGGTCTGGATAAACCCGACCCACTAAAAAACTTGGCGCCAACTGGAGACAGGGAAACTACGGAAAAGTTTAACACGGCCATACCAATAATAAATGGTGGCATGGCTGTAGCAATTAATAGCCTAACAACATACATGCCTTGACAACGGATGTATCTGGTCAGAAGATCCTACAACAGGACCAACCCCCAGCACTATAAATAGCTAAGAGAGGCCCTCAATACCCTCTCTTAGGCAATCAAAGAGAAAAAGGGAGATTGTATTATCACTTCTTACTAGTGAATAGTTGGGAGCATTTAGATGTACACCCTACATGGTGAAACTGGGTTATCAACCATCTTGCCTCATTGTGATTGCTTGTTTCTAAATCATTGAGTCAAACCCTCCAATCACTTAGGAGGTCTGATCAATTGGTGTCGTCTATGAGAAACAATTATCAGTTGATAACATTTCCCAACCTTTAAATTTTTCCAATGGCCGCTACGACTTGCAACTCCTTCCACGTCAACCCTGAGAAAGTACCGGCCTAGATAGAATCAAGTGCCTTGGTGTCCAAGAAACAACCTAGCCAGCCGGGCCAAGTAAGAAGCCGGGAGTCCTCGACCCACTACTAAAAGTCCCTGGGCAGAACACTCTCCTGGAGATCCAAGCGAGGGGGGAACAGTATCAAGCCAAGCTAGTGGGTCTTAGGGCAAAAAAACTTTCAATCGTAGAGAAACTCCAAGAGATTAGACAGATCCAGGAGTTAGGCAAAATCCCATCGGAGGAGCCCCACCAATTGAGCCTTGAAGACGAACAGCAAATGTGGTGCCCTATGGTGGAGGATGAGAACGCTCACCTGTGCAAACAGCTCAAAAAGTTAAAAAGAGAACTTAGTAGCTAGAGAGGGGAAGGTCCTCTTGATCTGCCTAAAATTCCCTGCCAGCCTTTGTTGGGGGAGCATTTAGGAACTCAACCTTTGGAGACCAATAGCGGAAGCTCGATACCTGAGATTGTCCACTAGGTCACCCAGGCAATGCAGGGTATATGCCCACGGGCTTATGTCACCACCTATCCTTTCATTGAGGAGGTGATGACGGCCTCTCTACCGAAAAAATTCAAGCAGCCTATCATGGCCCAATATGATTGGACGATAGACCCCAATAGCTACATTGGGAGTTATCGTCAGATGATGCTGGTTCATGGCTGCCCTGATGGAGTACTCTGTCGGGTATTTTCGTTTTGTCTAGCATGGTCCATGAATGGTTTAATGAACTGCCGACTGGATAGATAACCTTCTTCTAAGAATTGGCAGACAAGTTCTGCTAATACTCTGCTAGGCAACAGAGAATTAGAGACAACCCAAATAGGTTGTCGGAGATTCAGCAACGGAAAAATGAATCTTTCCAGTCTTACCTGGATCGATTTAAGGCCCATTACTTCAAATGTAAGCGGCCTCACGATTCCATTACTATCCAATGCTTCAAGTTAGGACTCCTAACTCAAAGGTTTTGATATGGCATCGACAACTTCTCACCTAGAGATATGGCGGAACTCTGGGATAAAGCCACAGGGTTCGCTGAGCAAGACGATTCTCTCTGCTCCCACAGCCTGCTGGAGGAGGGATATGGAGACAATGCCGACTCGATTGAAGAGAAGTGGGCCTTGAGGGAGTCTGCCTCCATCTCCATCCACAAAGGCAGCCGTTGCAACAAGCAGAAGGCTAGCTTCCTAGAACAGAAAAGTAATCGGCTCGCAAGGGTCGAAATAATGAACCTCGCTAGCCTAAGTAGGATTATTTTGAAGAATACACTCCCCTGGCCATAAACCAGACCGACGTGTTGGCAAAAGTATGGTCTACTGACAAAGACTTGCTACCCCTGCCCAAGTCATTGAAAAAGAAGGCTAACTCTGGGCCCTACTGCATATACCACAAGGCCCAAGTCCATGCCACCAAAGACTGCCAGGGTATGTGGGACCAGATCGAGTCTCAGATCCGGCACTAAAATCTGGCCTACTTCGTTAGGCAAACTGAGGGCCAGGATAAGGGAAAAAGGCCCTTGGAGGGCCTAGAAGACTACCACAAGGAAAAGTTTCAGCAATTCCGTGGAGTCAACATGGTCCTTACTGAGGGCCACAGGCCTGACAGCAACTTAGCCTACCAGATCGAGTAGATGGTGTCACCCCTGCTCCCTCCGATCGAGTACCATCGCTAGGTTCTGGAGACTATGCCTGAATTACCCCAAAATGCTCATCTCCTGACATCTACGAGCACAGAGATTAAAGTGATTTTCAGGGTCAATGCTGCCTCGGGTTAGCAACTCACCCCTTTGGGTAGGCGACTTGTAACGTGTTCCCCACTCTTTAGTGGGGCGAGAGAGGCCTCATCAAGGAGGTAACCTCTAGGCTATTTGCCTCTTTGCCAAACCTGGTAGAGCACACTGACTCACTGATGAGGTGTGGCTCATCATAGCTAAAATGCCTAAGTTAAGCTAGAAACTAGGTTAAACACTAATGAATTAACACATGAAATGGGTTAAGTGTGGGAAATAGAGAAAAAGGCCTAAAACATCAAATTTATGTTAAAAATGCAAAATTAGGTCATTAAATGAGATATTCTATTCATTAATGTAAAATGATGATCCATTTGCAAATTGAACAAACATTTGAGTTCAAAAGTTTAAATCAAAAGTACAATTAACTTCCTTAATGTTCAATTAAGCTTAAATAAAAACTTGGCTGCATTTAGACATCATTAGGACCTTGCATTAATAGTTTTTCACTTAGGTCCTTAGGTCATATACATGTTATTCATGTAAAAACCTCCAGGGACTGATTTGATAGCTGGTAGGGACCTCTTTGCAAATTCTAGGGGCAGCTCTGCAAAACTTCTTCATCACTTATGGGCTTCAGCACAAAAACTCTACCCCTTCACCCATAAGGGCATCCCCGCAAATTCACCTTTACACCTGCTGCCATGCGGTCTACTGTAGCTGTGAGGAACTTGGTCAATCACGGTCGTCCATTCCTTGATCTCTCGATCTTGTGGCCCTTCTCCAATCGAAGCTTCACGTGCTTCGGCGCGTGAGGTCACCACCTTGCCTGGATCCCATCCAACGATAGCATTTTTATTTGATTCTCACGTGCACTCGCTATGCCATCTCCACTGCCTATACCCTAAGTGTAAAGACCCATTCTGTTCTGAGCCTTTTAAGATGTCTGGACTGTCAGTCAGACGTCTGGACCCCTTCCCAGACGTCTGGAGATTGAAAAATCTGTATGCAAGGTCAGTTCAGCGTGCTGGCTGCACGCAGACGCTTTCCTTCTCTCTCTTCTCCTTTTCTCCTCCCTCACTAAACCCTAACCCCACTCCCTATATAACCCCTCTCCCCCCTTCCTCTCTTCTCCACTCCACCACCACCACCACCTTCCTTCCTTCCTCTCCGTTGCAGCGAGAAGGACGAGAAAGAGAGAGGGCGCGAGAGCGAGGAGCGAGGAGGAGAGGTAGCGTGAAGAGAGGAGGAGCTTGAGCTCGTGAGTTCGTGGGAACTTGCCAGAGGACGCATGGCCGGAGCGGTGCGTGCGGGAGGAGGAGTGCATCGGTGAAGACGTCCCTGACACCCTGCTGCAGCCGAAGCTGTAGACGAGGAGGAGAGGTCGTGGCTGCGCACGGTGAGAGGAGCAGGAGCTCATTTTCGTTCTGGGTTTTTCCCAGAATCAGACATCTGACGTGTCGTCCAGATGACGGGTTGGACGTCTGAAAGCAGAGTTTCGTGAAGGTACATTCCGCTTGCGATTACGGCCATGCAGGCCACACTGCAAAGCCAATCTATATGGCTAAAAGTAGGCAATTCGGTCTGTCACGCGCAGGGACAGGTTTGGGAAGACGCGGGGCATGCCCTCCCACGCGTTTCGGACGTCTGGACAGCTTACCAGACGACCGAAAGCACTCCCAGACGACTGGAGGAGAGGTCAAACGTCTGGAGCTGGGTCCAGGCAGTCAAGTAGGGGTTCTGGATGTCTGAAGTCGACGCAGGAACTTGAGGTGAGACCCTGGTGACTTTTAAGATGTTTGGACCTTGTGCCAGACATCTGATTTAGGTCCGCAGTCTTGTTTTTGACTCGTTTAGGGTTCATTTGAGGTCTGTTTTACGCAAACAAGATATCTATGTTTTCCTTGTGAGTTCTTTTACATGTTGGAAAGCCTTATATACTTTTTTGAACGTTCCATTGTGGTATGTTCCTTGGTATAGGACTTCGATCAGTTGCGTGTTCGGGGCTTGCAGAGGCATGTGAGTCTGCCGTTCGAGCCCCCAGTACTCCCGGATTGTCTGGTAGAGTGGTTTCCCCTGTTTTAATTATAAAATATGAATGCATATGTGAAATTGGATAACTAGAAACCTAGGATGTGGCATGAATCCTAGGACGAGAAGTACTTGCACTGTTTGTATGCGTGTTTGAGATTGCAGTCATAAATGAATGAATATAATTGTAAACAACTACCTGTTAATAAATATGAGCTGCCTGTGAAATATGAAATGCCTATGCTAGTTAAACAATTACCTGTGACATTACTTGTTGTATATGTTAAATTGTGGAAATACGAGCTGCATGCGTATAATATGAGAATGGAAATGTGAATGATGAAACCTGGTATGGAACAACATGGTGAATACGAGCATGAACCCTATAGGTAATTAGGAGTAGAGCTCCTGTGCATAAATGGAATGGATCTGGAAATGTGAGTGGGAAGTGTGTTGGCCTTTGAGTACATGGTATCAAGGAGAGCGACTGTCCCCTATTTAGTGTAAAGCGGAGCTAGCCGCCCTTGGGTTGGGACCCGAGGTTAGAAGTGGCCACTCTATACCGATTTCTGTTGGCCCTCGCGTACACTATACCGAGGAGAGCTACTAGTGTAGGGAGAGAGCTAGCCACCCCACGGGGCCCGAGGTTCAGCTAGCCACCCTACACCGACTTGTTAGGCCCACTGGGCAAACCGGGGTAGTCAGAAGAGGGTGCACGGACTGTGGAGGGGCAAGACCCATGTTTAGTTCTGAGGGGCTAGACCCCTGTTACTGAGAGGGCTAGGCCTTATACTGTTTCGTGTTGTACTTTAGGCGTACCCGCTAGCGAAAACGACTGACCGCGTGCCAGTGCGGGGTAGCTATTCGTATGCTTATCGCGTGTGCCGTAGTCACCGCTACGTCTGTCCGTGACCTCGGGGTGGTTGACTGGGTGTAGGATCACCACAGGGGACTCTCCCAGCCAGGCGAGCACCACGTGTGCCTTCTACTCTTTGGAAAAGACTGCAATCAAGATCATTCCCACGAGGAACATATGAGATCAAGAAAGAGATTTGAAAAGTTAACTAATGGGTGAAAAAGAATGACTTGTAAAATAAATAATTGGAAAAGATAAATTTACCTGTTAGCTTTTACTACTTTAGTTAGTTTGGTTACCACTCTACTCAGTGTTCGCTGACTTTATTTACTCATAACCCTTTTCAGGTCCAGGAGTTGAGCAGCCTGAGTTATCGGCTGCAAAGGGCGCTGGGCCCAGTCAAGCCCAGCAGTAGTTTCTTACTGTTGTTGTACTTCCTTTTTGTTAATGAGTTCAGACTTTATTACTGTTATTGTTCTATACCTTTGTTCTACTTTACTGTTGTGGTGGTGATATGTACTGTTAGCAGCTTTTATTTCCTTTACTGTTTGTACTCTTTTACTGTTAGTTACTTAGCATAGTGAATGTTGTTTACTTTCTTGCTTTTTGGTTATTTCTTGTTGGACGACTGGGTCTTAGGATTGGTCAAGCCGGTCTCGGGTCTTATAGGGATTCGAGAACCAAGTCGTAACACTAAGTGTCTAATCACACCACTACGGTGCTTTCATCCAGTGCCCTGCCTACTTAAACCCCTGTCTGAGCTCGCGTGCAATGGATTGACTCCCTCCTACATCCCTTGAGCTGGTCATTCATCCACTCCAGCTCCTCTCCTCATACTGTCTCTGTTTCACTACCACTAGCGGTGAAGCTCCATCTTCCCCTTCGACTCTCCTCGGTGCTAAGGACTTCATAGCACCTGAGGGCAACCCAAAACTCCACTAGCAAGTTTTCCATCCATTGGAGCACCTCTTCCCTCTCTTCTTCCTCTCCATCCACCAAGTGGAGACCCAAAGGTCCCATTCCTCTAATTAGTTAGGATTTAATGCTTTTGTAGAGTAGTTTTCCTGCTTTCTAGATTAGTTTTAGTGTAGTTAATGTAAGTTCGATTAGCTTAGGAGTAGATTAAATGGAATTCACTGATTTGTTAGATTAGCTAGGAGTAGAGTAGCCTAGATTCAATCTCTCCCTCTCTGATCAATTTAGATAAGAGAGGTGTTTTTTCACGACCATTTCGATTCATTAATCTCCTTTATCATCTCATTACTCGCATTTTTTGATTTCTTCAAGAATTTAATTCGCTAACCACTCATCCATCAAGGTCTAATTTTAGATTTGGAATTTTGGTTCCTAGATTTGAAATTAGTGCCTAAAACTACCATTGGGGGGTCTCCCACTCTTTCCATAAATTTGCAAAGACCCCCCAATCTGATTTGATTGTCTCAAATTGCTAGATTTTCTTTCAGATTTGCTTTTAATGCCAAATCTCTTGATTTGGGACTCATTTGGTTTTCATTGGATTTAATCAAGCATTTTGAGGTTTTTAATTGCTTAATTAGGTGTCATGCAATGCATCTAATGTTTTGGATTTGGTTTTTAATGTGTGGATGAGCATGCGCTTAATTTAAGTGTTATTTGGAGAGTTTGGCCAAGGATAATCAGTAAAACTGATTTGAGGTTGAACAAGGATCCAACGGATCCTGAGATGACACTAGATCACCTTGAACATCAATCAATGGTGTTCAAGATGATTAGGTGATTAGATCAATGAGAGATCCATATCAACAGCCTAAATCATTGCAACATTAGTTTTAACTTTAAAAGATTTCCAGATTTCCGTTGAGAGATGCCCACAACTGAATTGAATCTTTGAGAACTTAATCTGATTTGATTCAGATTAGAATTTAGCAGCTGTTCTATTGATGGATTTATGGGTTTTTATTTTTTGATGAGTTGATGAAGAAATGGATTTCATATGTCTTAGATCAGACCTTCTTAGGTCTAATTTGGGCTATTTTTCAGAGAAAATTGATACTCCTTTAGGGTTTGAATAATTAATTTACTCTTCTTGTGTTTTCTATGACACAAGAGAATGATTAATTAGTTCTTTAGGTCCTTTAGGAGTGAGGTTTACTTGTTCTGATATGAGTTACTGCCGCTATATCCAACTGCTGACCGTTTGGTTGGATAGCTGCTGAAATAGCAGTAGTGGCCACTTGAGTTTAAGTTGTATGGTAGTTGGTTCCATCACATGTTTCCTATTGAGCAGCAGCTTCAGATCAGCTGCCAATTTGTTGGTAGCAAATCAAATTTGAGTAGAAATCAGCTGTTGTTTTGAAGCCCAATCCAGCAGCTACTGTCATGACTGGAATGGAATCTGATTAGAGTGCAACTAAGCTTGTGTTTGGAGTGTTTAAGGACCTGGCCTGTTGTGTAATGTTTTGTATATCATTCACAAGCATTCATGCACTTTAGATTAATTGAATTTTAACTTGAATCGCTTGTATTTTGCTTAAATACCTCTATCAGCAACTTTCATTTGCATAAACTGTCCAAAATTTGAAATTTAATGAAATCACATCAAAAATCAAGTTTAACTGACCATGCATGTGTATTATAGTGAGCTGAATGTTTTGATGTGTTTTTACACCTTTCCCAGCCATTCCAACTAATTGTAGGCCTTAGGTTCCCTTTGAAAACCCTTTAAAGGCCTAAAATGTATGAACTTTGTAAATAAATAAAAACTATAAAAAATTCAAAAGAAAAACTTGTCTTGGTCAAGATTAGGTATATTTTTAAATGTGTGTCAAGTTTTAAAGCATTCTGAACTCCCGACTTGGTAGAGCATACTAGTCGACGGTTTAGTCTACCATAGAACTTAATAAAAGATGTCAACTTCAAAAACATCTCTCTTCTCTCATCCCTTATCTCTATTATACCTTTGAAACCCATAAAATCAGAAAAACCTTAAAAACCCCTAAAAATACTATGTATACTATGTATATACTAGTATATAGTAATTAAATCTAAGCTATATGTAAATATTGTATAATTTGTATAAAACATCTATAAGTAACATACATATGTAATCTATATAGTATAGTAAGTATTTAGGATAACTTAATGTATAGATAACTTTATTGTATTATTTTATATTAAGTGATATGACTTAAATGTAAAATAACTAAGTAATTATATAAACATATTTAATTGTACATATCTATACCCAATACTATACATACGTATTTATATATGTATTATGTATAATATAAACCTGTAATGTAATTTAATTATATATATACAGTGAATAATTAATTTATTAAGTTAAAATAAATTAAAATAGTAAATTAAGTTAATACTGAAATAACTTATAGTGTATACTTGTACTATATTATAATAAGTATTTTCAACTTATTTATATCATATTTATGTTGTATTTCAGTGTTTATAGTTTATTTATAAGTATAACTAACTAAAACATGTATTTAAATCTAAATAAATTAAAATAAAGCTTATAAAATATCATAAAAACCTGTAATAAATAATTTATTATGTATATTAGTGCTGTTTAAAGTCAATTGTACAATTAATTAACTAATTTATACTGTAATTAGCAAATTAAACCTTAATTTAATGTGTATAAACAATCAACTTCACCTAATTTAATTATATAATAAACTAACTTATTTTTGTAATGTAAGTACATAATTATGTAGCCTTATATAAGGGCTTTAAAATCCTATAATTTATTTTTAATTTATAATAAATTATGGCCCTCAATTCGAGGGCCAAAGAAGCACATCAGAACGTAGTGCGCACAGCTGCAGCGCTTGAAGGGCGCTTTAGATAGCGCCACATCGATAGTTTAGGAGTAGCGATAGCGCCATATTAAGAATTTGTGTTGTAGCCCCACCGGTTGTCAGGCATTGTGCGCCCTTATACGCATACTTATCCTTTCTCTCTCAAATACGAGCATATGGCATGAGATTATGGTGCGGTGCATGGGTCGGGGGCTATGCACTATGCATGGGCCTGTGTGGGCCCAATAACAAGTTATAGACCATATTAAATGCACCTAATGATGAATAGGGTGGCCCTAGTAGAGGTCTGGTCTCACCCAAAAATGGGTGTTGTGTATCCCTCGAAAAGGCCACCCGCCAATTAAACCAATTTTCGGGTTAAGGACTGAACCGGCTAGGAAGAGAGAAGAGAGAAGACAGTTGAAATTTGGCTAAGTGTTAGCCTCCTTATGCCTGTGCCTTAGTGTGGTGTGTGTTGAGTGTGTGTATTATGCATAAGTAGTGCGTACATATGTGTGTATGCGTTTGTATATATGTGTGTATATATATATATATAAAGTGTATAATAAGTATATGTATACAAATAATATAATATAATGTATACTAGTATAGTATAGAGGTAGTGTATATAGAGTAGGCTTGTTTGAGCTCTTGTATGTATATATATATAACACTAAGGGCTTTAGTGACAAATACATCTATCACTGTATATATATATGTATGTTAGTATATGTAGTTTTTGCCTTAGTGTAAATTTGTTACTAAGGCTACACTAACATTTATATATGTCACTGTACATAGGATTATATGTTAGTACAAATAATAGTTTTTGCCTTATGTTTTGTATATAATTTTACTAAGGTTTTAGCGACACTTATGTATGTTACTATATATATATAATATGTTACTATAGATGTTAGTATGCTATAATCAACTAGTATAGTAAGTATTATTAACTATTTTTGTACCTACACTTAGGTATTAACTATATTAGTTGTAAATAACTAACATAGAGTAGTTGTACATACTTTTTAATGCTTGTGTGTGTACATTTGTTTCCAATCATTGTAATATGTTTTAATTCATTCATTCTTTTGTACATAATTAACCAAATTCTTTTATTCATTGATTTTTTTGTTTATTTTTGTAAATAAAATCAACATTTTTGGAATTAAAGAATGTTTTTTGGACATAGAGAGTGATGTATATCAATAACTACCTCCCAATGAACGACCTAGAATAAACCAGTAAAAATTAAGTATATAAATAAAATTGATGCGACATCAGTTTGTATTTGTGATATATACTACAACAACAACATTTTAAAACCCCTTTTTAGTATGAATCAGTCGTTGACGCTTCATATATTTGGCACCGTTGTCAGGGATAAAAACCTGTCAACAGCGCTTTATTGTGATTGTTTGACAAATGTTGCAGAAAGTCGATTATTTTTTACGCCGTCACTAGGGAGGCAACTCTCTATTTGTCAAAATTATTCTTTTATTGTTCATTTGTACATATTTTTGTTTTTCTTTGCATATAATTATTCTTTCATTCATATTCTTTGTTGTATATAGATTCTTTTATTCTTTGATTTGATTTGTTTATAATTGTCTTACTAATCATTTGCTGTTTTTGTAGCACTTGAGGAGTAGTAGTGACTTCTTCCTGGTAGTCTTCTTCCTAGTGGATTTGCTGCGCTTCATACTCGACTTCCTGGAGGAGTTTTTCCATGGAGATGCATTTCCAGCTTTTCTTAGATTAGTAGATAGGTAGTTTAGACTTAGGTATATTCCTTAGGATTTTTTGTTAGGCATAAGTTGTGAGAGCCTATTCTCACACATTCGTGTAATAACTTAGACTCTCTCTATATTTCTCTACTAATCTCTCATCGATGCGGTTTTTCTGTATCACGATTTTTCGTATCGATTCCTTTTCTTTTGTTTCTGCTTGTTGCATACAAAAATCCAAAAAAATTATAAAATCAAAAATAAAAAAATCTCATCCCTCATCTAGCAGCAGCATACTCTAAGCATCCATACTTAAGATCAAATTTCTTGCTAGATTTTCATTAGAAGTCAAATTGTATACTGTAGAATTGCTGGAGTCAGGTATGCATCTTCTATCCTTCCTTAGCTCTTGCCATCCCTACATTTGACTTAAAGTTAAAAAGACCATCTTCTGTTTGAAAAGAAACTAAAAAGCGAGATGCTGCATAGAATACATGTAACGAACGCGTGCCCCAGACGTCTTTTAAGACGTCTGGGAGGTGGCCCAGACGTCGGACCAGACGTCTGGGATAACATCCAGACGTCTGACCAGACGTCTGGGATCATTTCCAGACGTTTGGAAATCCGTTAATTTTGACACGCGCGGGTCGTCTGCGCGCCTGAGCGCGCAGATCGGATATTCGCTTATTCCCTCTTTCTCTGCGGCTGTAGACACCTGCCGCGTCCTCTCTCTCCTCCTCGCGCGGCCTTAAAAGGCCACGCTCTCCCTCCCGTCATCTCCATCGTCTCCTCCCTCTTCTCCTTCAGCCAGTGAGCGTGAGCGCGAGTGCGAGGGCGGCAGTGGCGGCCGCAGTGAGCGCGGAGGAGGTGCTGCGTGCAAGAGCGGAGCTCTGCCGTGAGGGCGAGCTCGCCGGGGCAGCTAGGGTCGGCCGGCGGACGGCGCGGGGGGGCACGGAGTGACGCGGAGGGGGGACTGCTGCGGTCTGAGCAGCAGGCGCGCGAGGTGCGACGCGGGCGGCGTCGTGAGCGGAGGCCGAGTGGCGCCCTAATTTTGGAAGAATTTCCAGAATCAGACGTTTGGGTTGATAACCAGACGGCGAGGGCGACGTCTGGAAGACCTTCCAGACGTCTGAAAGGTGATTTTTCCGTCTTCTTCTTCCTTCCTGTCGACTGACCGTACTGAGGGAGGGAGATGGGTGTGCGCAGGCTCAGTGATTCGCCATCCAATGCGAATCAGACTTCTGGCTGTTGTACCAGACGGCGGGAGCGACCTCCAGACGTCCGGGGTGACCATCGGATGTCTGGGAGCTAGGCCAGATGTCCCCGCAGACTTCTGGACGTCTGGGAAACCACGCTGAATAGGTAATTCTCTGATCCACTTTTAAGACGTCTGGAAGAAGTTCCAGACGTCTGATTTTGCACAGTGTCGTCGTTTTTGACCCGTTTAGGGCCCGTTCGGGTTCCGTTTTCCACGATTCGAGTTGCGTTCTTTTCAGAATTAATTCCTCTACCCGTCTACAGTAGCTATACACTATTTTGAGACATTCCTTGTGTTTGATCCTTGTGATAGGACCCCATTCTGTTGCAGTCTCGGGGGTCGCGGAGGCACGCGGGATTCCCGATCACGCCCCCATTTCTCCCGTTGTACCTGGTAGAGTGGCTTTAAGTTATTAATAAAATCTGTTAAATGATGGAACCATAAATAGAACCTAGGACATTGCATGAATCCTAGGAATGAGAAATAGATGGAATGATAGCTCCTAGGTGTTGCATGAATCCTAGGACTGGAAAACTAGATTGTATGATAGATCCTAGGATATGGCATGAATCCTAGGATGGGAAAACTAGTGGAATGTATAATACTGCAGTCTTGGAAAATGGAAAGAGATATAAAGCTGCCTGTAATTTGAATTAACAGCTGCCTGTTGTGAATAAATAACGTGGTTGAGAACATGGATTGTAAGAATGTGAAATTGGAAAGTGAAACCTGGATGTTTGAGTAAAACGGATGGAACCCTACGGGGAAGTAGGAGTAGAACTCCTGGAAAGTGAATGGAATAGTATTGGGGAAGTGAGCTGGCCCTTGAGTACGGAGTACCAAGGAGAGCGACTGTCCCCCTGCTTAGTGCAGAGCAGAGCCAGCCGCCCTAGGGACCCGGGGTTAGGACTGGCCACTCTGTACTGACTTGCTGGCCCTCGCGTACGTAGTACCGAGGAGAGCTACTAGTGTAGGGAGGTACTAGCTACCCCACGGGCCCCGGGGTTCTGCTAGCCTCCCACACTGACTTGTTAGGCCCGCTGGGGCAAACCAGGGTAGTCAGGCGAGGGTGCGCGGACTGTGGAGGGGCAAGGCCCCGGTTTGGTTACTGTGGAGGGGTTGGACCCCTGTTACTGAGAGGGCTCTGCCCTGGACTGGTTCCGTGCTGTGCTTTGGGCGCACCCGTTAACGGAAATGACTGACCGCGTGCCAGTACGGGTTAGCTACCTGTGCGTTTATCGCGCGTGCCGTAGTCACCGTTACGTCTGTCAGTGACCTTGGGGTGGTTGACTGAGGGTAGGATCACCACGGGGGACTCTCCCGGCCAGGAGAGCACCACGTGCTACTTCTACTTTTTGGAAAAGACTGCAATCAAGATCGTTCCCACGAGGAACATTCGATATCAAGTAAAAGATCTGAGGAATAAATGAAATAGTGAGACAATTGAAAGATGTGAATAAAGAAAGTAATAGAACATAACAGCTACTGTACACTCTACTGTTGTCTTTAGTTTTAGTTGCCACTCTACTCAGCGTTTTGCTGACGTGCTACACTCGTTACCTTTTTCAGGACCAGGTGTTGAGCAGCCAGGGCCAGCGGCTGCAGAGGACACTGGGCCGAGTAGGGTCCAGTAGAGTTACCACTGTCTTTTGTACCTCTTTGTTTCCGTTATAGTGAGTAGTTCTTGTTTCCGCTGTACTTTTCTTTACCTGCAGTTCATGTTATATGATAAATGTTGTTCTACTGTTGTGGTGGTATATACTGTAGTAGTTTCTTTCCTTACTGCTGTACTTTTTTACTTTAGTTATATTCATGTTGAATGTGGTTTATTTTACTGCTCTTTTGGTTACTTCCTCGTTGGACGACTAGGTCTTGGGATTAGTCGAGTCGGTCCGGTTCTCGTGTCTCGTAGGGACTCGGGAACCGGGTCGTTACAATACACTTCTAATTACTTGAATTAAATTCGACAGGAGACACTAAAACCTGTTTGAAACCCTGACTGAGTTTCATCGTAATTCTGTTGATTGCTGTCGTGTACACACTACATGATCACTTAAGTTCACAAATATACGGGTTTCTATCTCATCTCCTTGTGCAACCACAGGATCTAGATTCACACGCCAATCTTATCTAGATTCCTGATGGATTATAGAGGTCTGCATGCCACTAGGTTATCTTTAGGACACGTACGATTGTTTTGAAACATTTGTTTGCGTATTTAATTTTTCGTAGCAAACTCTAGGAAAAATTCGGATTTCTTGCTTGACTTGTTTGATTGGTCTTTTGATTCATGAGATTGATTGGGATTTCTGATTTTGTGATTGATTGAGATTATTTACCTTTCCCTTTGAGTTGTGACTATTTTAAAAACTTATTTTCAGAAACCGACTCAATGGAAGGTAGGAGATCCCAAAACCCTAAACTAGTACTTCCCTTTGGTATTGATGCTCGAGCTTCCACTTCAATGCCTTCCACATCCAATTCTATACCTCTTAGGCCTCAAACTCCCATTCACCACTCCATCCATCCTGAGGATGATCATGATTCTGCACAATTTGAGGATTTCGAAGAACTTCCTCCACATCTCTCTACACATCATCCTCCACCACCACCACCCACAAACCATAGGTTTTAACCTCCTCCATATCCTAATTTCCCTATCCAACCACCATCGAAGAGAGGTCTTATGCCTCATCTTCAATACTTGTTTGAAACATAATTACAAATGAATACCGTTACCCAACAGGTGCAACAATTTGCACAAGTTGTTAACTTCTTAGCAAACCCCCAACCTCAACCTAGAAATCCCCAGGCACCACCTCAACCTCGTAGATGTCAACTACGAGATTATTATAATCCTGCAGTTGCACAACCTATGCCTGTGGTATGTTATCCCGATGGGGGTCGTGCTGCTGAAATGTAAAGACTCGTTCTGATTTGAGCCTTTTAAGACGTCTGGATTGTTAGTCAGACGTCTGGCCAGACGTCTGGATCCCTTTCTAGATGTTTGAAAATTGAAAAATCTATATGCACTTTTGGTTCTGCACGTAGGCAGCGCGTAGCCCTTCTCTCTCTCTCTCTCTCTCTCTCTCTCCTTTCTTCTCCTTTTCCCCCATCGAACCCTAACCCTCCAGCCTATAAAAGAGACCCTCCTCCTCTCCTCTCCACTCCACCACAACCACCATCCTCCCCACTCCACTTCCATGAGCTGAGGTGTGTGAGAGAGAGAGAGAGAGAGCGAGAGCGAGGAAGAGGAGCAAGTGTGAGGAGGAGGAGAAGGTCGAGGTCGCTAGCTTCGTGGAAGCTCGCTGGAGGTTCGCACGGCCACCGCGGCACGTGCAAGAGGAGGAGAGCGTCGGGGCATCGTCTTTGACCTTTTGTAGCAGTCGGAGCTGCAGTGGAGCGGAAGGAGCTGCGGCGGAGCGCGGCGAGAGGTGTAGGAGCGCGGTCTGGTATTGGAGTTTCTCTAGTATCAGATGTTCGGAGGGTCTTCCGGATGACTGGTTGGACGTTTAGCGTCGACACCAGATGCCTGAAAGCGGGTGTATCGCGAAGGTACGTCTTCCTCGCGGTTATGGCCATGCAGGCTGCACCGCAGTGTGATTTGCTTGGCTAAAAGTGGAGAGCTGCTCTGTCGTATGTAGGAGCAACTTTGGGAAGGTACGCGGCACGCCCTTCCATGCTTTTCGGACGTCTGGACAGCTTACCAGATGACCGGAGACGTCCCCAAACGACTAGAGGACTGGTCAGACATCTGGAACTGCTTCCAGATGGTCGTGGCGGAGTCTTGGATGTCTGAGATCATCACAGGAGCTTGAGGTGAGTCTTTGTGACTTTTAAGACGTCTGGACTTGTTTCCAGACGTCTGATTTGGGTCTGCAGACACGTTTTTGACCCGTTTAGGGTTTGATCGAGATCCGTTTTATGCAAATAAAATATCTGTGGTTTCCTTGTGAGTTCCTCTACATATTAGAAACCTTTATATACTGTTCTGAACATTCCATTGTGATGTGTTCCTTGGTATAGGACTTCGACCTGTTGCATGTCTGGGGCTTGCAGAGGCATGTGGGTCTGCAGTTCAAGTCCCCAGTACTCCTGGATTGTCTGGAGAGTGGTCCACCCCTATTCTACTTATAAAATATGAATGCATCTATGATAATTAGATAACTGGAAACTTAGGATGTAAGATGAACCCTAGGATGAGAAATGGTTGCACTGTTTGTATGCATGATTGAAATTTTATTTATAAATGAATGAGCTAAACTGTTAGTAACTTCCTGTTAATGAATATGAGCTGCCTGATAGAATATTAGCTGCTTGAGATAATTAAACAGTTACCTGTGATATCACTTATTGCATGTGTTAAATTATGGAAATATGAGCTGCATGTACATAAACGAGAACCGAATTGAGAATGTTGAGACTGGGATTGGAATAATATGGTGAATATGAGCATGAACCCTATGGGGAGTTAGGAGTAGAGCTCCTGTGGATAGATGGAAAGGCCTGGAATATGGTTGGGAAGTGTACTGGCCCTTGAGTACATGGTACCAAGGAGAGCGACTGTCCCCTTTTTAGTGTAGAGCGGAGCTAGCCACCCTTGGGTTGGGACCTGGAGTTAGGATTGGCCACTCTAAATCGATTTCTGTTGGCCCTCGTATACATGATACTGAGGTGAGCTACTAGTGTAGGGAGGGAGCTAGCCACCCTACGGGGCTCGGGGTTCAGCTAGCCACCCTACATTGACTTTTTAGGTCCTCTGGGCAAACCGGAGTAGTCAGACGAGGGTGCGCGACTGTGGAGGGGCGAGACCCCTATTTGGTTCTGAGGGGTGAGATCCCTGTTTCTGAGAGGGCTAGGCCCTATACTATTCCGTGCTGTACTTTGGGCGTACTCGCTAGCAGAAATGACTGACCGCGTGCCAGTGCGGGATAGCTACCCGTGCGCTTATCGCACATGCCGTAGTCACTGCTACGTCTGTCTGTGGCTTTGGGGTGGTTGACTGGGTGTAGGACTACCACGGGAGACTCTCCCGACTAGGAGAGCACCACGTGTACCTTGTACTCTGCAGAAAAGATTGCAATTAAGATCGCTCCCACGAGGAACATGTGAGATCAAGAAAGAAATTTGAAAGTAAACTAATGGGGTGAAAAGAAATTACTTGTAAAATAAATAATTGGAAAAGATAAATTTACCTACTAACTTTTACTACTTTAGATAGTCTAGTTACCACTCTACTCAGCGTTTGCTGACTCTGTTTTCTCATAACCCTTTAGATGTCCAGGAGTTAAGCGGCTTGAGTTACCAGCTGCAGAGTGTGCTGGGCCCAGTCGAGCCCAGCAGTAGTTTTCGTACTGTGGTTGTACTTTCTTTTCTGCTAGTAAGTTTCAAACTTTTCTTTACTATTCCTGTTAGTGTACTTTTGTTCTACTTTCCTGTAATTGTGGTGGTATGTACTGACTAGCAGCTTTTACTTTCCTTTACTGCTTGTACGCTTTTACTGTTAGTTACATTGCATAGTGAATGTGATTTATTTTCTTGCTTTTCGATTATTTCTTATTGAACGACTGGATCTTGGGATTAGTCGAGTCGAGCTGGTCTCGAGTCCTGTAAGGATTTGAGAATCGGGTTGTAACAAGATGGAAATGAACAAACTAGCTTGAGAATAACCACTCACGTGCATGTAACTAGGGTAACCACCACAACATATTGCTTAACATCTGTTTTGAGTCCCTTTTCGCAGAAGTCCGTTAGAGTTGACATCTTTTGTTCTGTCTTCCACATCTCCTTGCAGGAGATGCCTCGTCGGGGAGTTCTCGAGGCGGGCCGCAGACGCAGTCGTGGATGAGGTTGGAGGAGGAGCGCCTGTGGAGGTTCACTGAGGGGCTCTGGCCTGCTATTCGGGGGTATGTCAAACCCCTGAAGCTGCCCACCTTCTCAAGAGTGGTGGAGGCAGCCATGACATACGAGGAGACCAACCCAGCCGTGCGAGACACCGACAGCGGATGGAAAAGGCCCTATTAGCCAGAGTACTCACAGGGCCGACGAGAGAGGAAGCACGCAGCACCCACAGGAGAGCCGTCTCATTTTGCATGGCCGTCAGTGGCCTTTGGAAGCCCCAGATAGGGGCCATCTATCAGCACTGGACCCCCACCCAGCCGTCAGTAGGGACCCATCGAGGGAGGGAGTCGAGTCCCCCTCTGCTACCAGTGTGGCCAGTTGGGCCACATCAAGAGGGACTACTCGTATAGGGCTGGAGCACAGCAGATGCTCCCCGCACTAAGCGCTAGAGGCCGAGCTGGTGGTCGTGGTCCCCAGGCGCGTGAGGGAGGGCAGCAGTCACGAGGAGCGTATCGACCAGTGGCTGCTCGCCTGACCCAGAGTGTGGCTGCTTCTTCTGCACTGAGAGCTGAGGGGCATATCAACGTCCTGACACACAGAGATGCCAGGGCATCTGGTTCAGTGGTGGCAGGTATGGTTAGCGTTTCTGGCAGATTAGTTTACGTGCTTTTTGATTCTGGCACCACACACTCTTTTGTCACTGCAAGTTTTGCTATCAGTTTGGGACAGGACAATGTGTTGTTAGAGGATCCGTTTGTGATCAGAGGCCCAGGTGGCCAGCTGTTTGTAGTTGAGGAGGTCTACACGGACTGTGAGGTCAGTATTGGGGGTAGAGCCTCCCCGCTGACATGATTGTGATACCGATGGAGGATTTTGGCGTGATTCTGGGGATGGATTGGCTATCTGCTTACCATGCCTTGGTGGACTATTTCGGGAGGAAGATCTTCTCCATATCGGAGATGCCTTCCTTTGAGTTTCACGGACAGCTGATGGACGGAGGTTTTAGGTGCATATCTGTGCTTTGGCCAGCAAGATTTTTGAGCCAGGGGTGTAAGGGCTTTCTAGCCTGTGTGGTGGCGGAGCCCAGCCCCGTGGCGGACTTTTAGAGCATTTCAATGGTTAGTGAGTACCCCAATGTGTTTCCAGAGTAGCTGCAAGGACTACCGGCCGAGTGTGAGATCGAGTTTGAGATCTCACTGGTGGCAGGGACCAGCCCCATTTCTACTGCATCGTACCGGATGGCACCACTTGAGCTGTGAGAGCTCAATTCACAGCTACAGGACCTATTGGAGAAGGGCTTTGTGAGGTCCAGTGCGTCCCTGTGTTGAGCCCCTATGTTGTTTGTGAAGAAGAAGGATGGTGCCCTACGACTTTGTGTTGACTACAGACAACTGAATAGGGCCACCATCAAGAACAAGTATCCGCTGCCAAGGATTGATGATCCTTTTGACCAGTTGCGAGGTACCAAGGTATTCTCCAAGATAGATCTGAGATCAGGCTACCAACAGTTGAGGATCAGGGAGACTGAAATTTCCAAGACAGCTTTCCGCACCCAGTACGGACACTACGAGTTTTTGGTCATGCCGTTTGGACTAACCAACGCCCCCGCTGCTTTTATGGATTTGATGAACCGAGTTTTCAGACCGTATCTGGATCAGTTTGTGGTGGTATTTATTGATGACGTGCTCGTTTACTCGCGGGATCAGGCACAACACGGATAGCACCTACGGATGATTTTAGACACTTTGAGATGGTGCAGGCTGTATGCCAAGTATAGCAAGTGTGAGTTCTGGTTGAGGCAGGTGACTTTCTTGGGCCATGTGATCTCAGGGGATGGTTTGGCTATGGATCCAGCCAAGGTTGAGGCCGTACTCAGGTGGGAGAGGCCACGTACAGTGACAGAGATACACAGCTTCTTGGGATTAGCAGGTTACTACCGATGGTTTATCAGGGGATTCTCGCAGATTACGCATCCTATTACTTAGTTGACTTGGAAGGATGTGCCCTTTACCTGGACTGATGCTTGTGAGGCTTTTTTCAGGAGTTGAAGGAGAGAGTGACTTCAGCTCCTGTGCTTACCATCCCAGATAGCAGTGGTGGTTTTGTGGTCTACATAGACGCTTCGTTGCAGGGGTTAGGGGGTGTGCTCATGCAGCGGGGTCACGTTGCTTACGCTTCGCAGCAACTGAAGCCCCATGAGCATAGCTACCCTACCCATGACTTAGAGCTGGCAGCTATTGTCTTCGCGCTGAAGACATGGAGGCACTACCTTTACGGAGAGACCTTTGAGATTTTCACAGATCATAAAAGCCCCAGGTACTTGTTTCATCAGAAGGAGCTTAACATGAGACAGAGACGTTGGTTAGAGCTCCTGAAGGACTATGACTGTAGCATCTCCTACCATCTGGGGAAGGCCAATGTGGTGGTTGACGCCTTGAGCCGGAAGGCACCCACCCACTTGGCCAGTTTACAGGCACAGAGTTGGAGACTTATGGAGGAGTTGGGCAGTTGGCGACCCCAAGAGTCACAGGGGTATTGTGGGGTAGTGACGGTGACACGACGGACGAGATCAGAGCTAATAGATCGCATCATCGCAGGACAGATGGCAGATCCGTACTTATAATCGTTGCAAGACAGATTGTTGTCAGGGGACCTAGGAGACTTCTCTTTTACAGATGAGGTGTTGCGCATGAGGGGATGTTTGTGCGTTCCCAGGGACGAGGGGTTGTTGAGAGAGCTCCTGACGGAGGCGCACGGGTCCAGATTCACCATACATCCTGGAAACACAAAGATGTATCATGATTTGAGATGCGACTTTTGGTGGATTGGGATGAAGTGGGATGTGAGTGAGTTCGTACAACAGTGTTTGGTGTGCCAGCAGGTGAAGGCAGAGCACCAAAGGCCTGAAGGGCCGTTGTAGCCACCTTTTGTGCCAGAGTGAAGTGGGAGAGCATCACCATGGACTTGGCGGTGGGTCTACTCGTTACCCAGTGAGGACACGACGCAGTCTGGGTGATAGTGGACAGGTTGACAAAGATGGCACGTTTCCTGCCGATCCGAGTCACTTTGGGACCAGCACAGTTGGCAGAGAGGTACATTCATGATGTGGTACGCCTGCACGGAGTTCCGTGTGAGATTGTATACGACCGGTGTACCTATTTTACTTCCCAGTTTTGGGCTGAGTTTCAGCAGGCTTTGGGGACACGGTTGAGGTTCAATAGTGTGTACCACCCCCATACAAACGAACAGTCAGAGCGCACTATACAGACACTTGAGGACCTTTTGCACACCTGTGTACTAGACTGGAGAGGCTCTTGGGAGGAGCACTTACCCCTGGCAGAGTTTGTATATAATAACAGTTATCACTCGAGCATCGGCATGGCACCTTACGAGGCTCTGTACGGACGGAGGTGTACTGCACCCTTGAGTTGGGTTGAGGTGGGGACCAAGTGGGAGGTTGGCCCTAGGATGATCTGGCAGAGTCAGGAGGTGATAGAGCAGATCCACAGACGACTCCGCACTGTCAGGAACAGGCAGAAGAGTTATGCTGACCGGAAACACAGAGAGGTGTAGTTCAATGTTGGGGATTACGTCTTTCTTCGCATTTTTCCCATGAAGGGCTTGCAGTGTTTTAGGGTGAAAGGGAAGCTTACGCTGAGGTTTGTGGGGCCCTTTGAGGTCCTAGAGCGAGTAGGACCTATTGCTTACTGGCTTGCCCTTTCTCCCCAGCTTTCTGGTGTGCATGACGTGTTCCACGTGTCCAACCTCAGGAAGTACATCGCTGATCCCAGTCACGTTCTGAGCCACGAGAGTGTTGAGGTGGGTGACGACTTGACCTACCCCTAGAGACCAGTGCGGATACTAGACAGAGCTGTCCGGAGTCTGAGAAGGAAGCAGGTACCCCAGGTGAAGGTTTTGTGGAGGAGCCAGTGGTACGAGGAGGCTACCTTGGAGCTTGAGGCGGTGATGCGAGAGTGGTACCCGGAGCTTTTTGAGGGTACGTCTTTTCGGACTGACTTCGGTCTTCTTTAAGTTTGTTTTACGTTTTTATTCCTTTTTCCGCACCCTAGCTAGCTCAAGTTTCGGGGATGAAACTTCCTTTAAGTTTGTTATGATGTAAAGACCCATATTTATTTGAGCCTTTTAAGACATCTGGATTGTCAGTCAGACGTCTGGCCAGATGTTGGACCCCGTCCTGAACATCTGGAAATTGAAAAATCTGTATGCTATTTTGGTTCTACGCGCAGGCAGCGCATAGCCCTTCTCTCTCTCTCCTTTCTTCTCCTTTTCCCCCGTCAAACCCTAACCCTCCAGCCTATAAAAGAGACCCTCCTCTCCTCTCCTCTCCACTCCACCACAACCACCATCCTCCCCACTCCACTACCGTAAGCTGAGGCGTGTGAGAGAGAGAGAGCAAGAGTGAGGAAGAAAAACGAGTGTGAGGAGGAGGAGAAGCTGAGGTCATGAGCTTCATGGAAGCTCGCCGGAGGTTCGCACGGCCACTGCGGTGCGTGCGGGAGGAGGAGAGCGACGGGGCGTCGTCTCCAACCTTCTGCAGCAATCTGAGCTGCAGCGGAGCACGGCGAGAGGTGCAGAAGCGCGGTCTGGTACTGGAGTTTCTCTAGTATCAGATGTCTGGAGGGTCTTTCGGACGACTGGCTGGACGTTTGGGGTCGACACAAGATGTTTGAAAGCGTGTGTATCACGAAGGTACGTCTTCCTCGCGGTTACGGCTATGCAGGCTGCACCGCAGTGTGATTTGCTTGGCTAAAAGTGGCAAGCTACTTTGTCGTGCACAGGAGCATCTTTGGGAAGGTGCGTGGCACGCCCTTTCATTCTTTTCGGACGTCTGGACAGCTTACCAGATGATCGAAGACGTCCCCAGACGACCGGAGGACTGGTCAGACGTCTGGAACTACTTCTAGACGGTCACGGTGGAGTCTTAGACATCTGAGATCATCATAGGAGCTTGAGGTGAGGCTCTGTGACTTTTAAGACGTCTGGACTTGTTTCCAGACGTCTGATTTGGGTCTGCAGACACGTTTTTGACTCGTTTAGGGTTCGATCGAGATCTGTTTTACGCAAACGAAATATCTGTGGTTTCCTTGTGAGTTCCTCTACATATTAGAAACCTTTATATATTGTTCTGAATGTTCTGTTGTGATGTGTTCCTTGGTATTGGACTTTGACCTGTTGCATGTCTAGGGCTTGCAGAGGCACGTGAGTCTATAGTTCGAGCCCCCAATACTCCTGAATTGTCTGGTAGAGTGGTTCACCCCTATTCTATTTATAAAATATGAATGCATCTATGATAATTAGATAATTGGAAACCTAGGATGTAGCATGAACCCTAGGAAGAGAAATGGTTGCACTGCTTGTATGCGTGATTGAAATTGTATTTATAAGTGAATGAGCTAAACTGTTAGCAACTGCCTGTTAATAAATACGAGTTGCCTGATAGTTTTCATACTGTTGTTGTACTTTCATTTTTGCTAATGAGTTTCAGACTTTTGTTTACTGTTCCTGTTACTATAATTTTGTTCTACTTTCTTGTTGTGGTGGTATGTACTAACTAGCAGCTTGTACTTTCCTTTATTGCTTGTACGCTTTTACTGTTAGTTACATTGTATAGTGAATGTGGTTTATTTTCCTGCTTTTCAGTTATTTCTTGTTGGACGACTAGATCTTGGGATTAGTCGAGTCAAGCTGGTCTCGGGTCCTGTAGGGATTTGGGAACTGGGTCATAACATGAATCGAAGCCAAACATCATAGCACTTATACCTCACTTCTATGGTCTTTTGTTGAACTTCGGAGGACTATGCTATCGGATTTGGTTTCAAAAACCTATCGTTGTAGTTTGAATAGTGAAGAACTCGGGTTCAAAAAATAAAATTTATACCGGAATAGAAATCCCGGGTCAAACTCAGGGAGGCTACGTCGATCAAAATTCACAATTATATATATTTTTTGTTTTTGTTTAAAGAGCGGAGTAATTACAATGCAATGGAATCAATATAAACAATCAGAGAGAGAGGGAGAAAACATCCACTTGAAGTTGCAAAATGTTTGTACATCTAAGAAAGTGAGAAATTACACTACAAAGTAGGAAAACTACTACAACTAGAAAGCAGGAAAAAGGAATTGGAGAGAGAAGTTATCATCCTCGACGATCGCTTGGAGGACGAGTTGGACGAGACAACGCTTGGAAGATGAGGAATGGAGTGGGAAGAAGGAGGTCAAAGCAGGAGGAACGGGAATGAGGCAGCACGTCATCGTCGTCACGGGATCCGCTTCCGGAATGGGGGCGAAAAATTGATTTTATCTCTTGAGGAGCATCCCGAGTGTGGGACAAGCTTCTCTTGAGCTTTGGAGAGGGAGAGAAGAGAAGGAGGGGATGAGAAAATTGTATGGAGGGGGTCTCCTTTTATAGTTGCAAGGAGTTGGGGCATTTTGGACATTTTAATTTGAAAATCATTAATATGGGACCCTTAGTGACGGATAAATCAGTCACTAAAGGCTTGAACATGGCCTTCGTGTGTGTGCGTCGAGCACCTCCTCGTCTCCGTGTCGCACAACGCACGTGCACATCTGTGCGCTTACAGCCGTCCGATCAAGAGATCGGACGGCTTAAACCATCCTCGCCTATGTCGCACGCCCACATGCGATCACGCGTCAACGCCGTGCGTCTAATTGCACGTGGGCACTAATGGACTATACTGTTTATATGGATATGGTAGAGGGGCATATCCCATCTTTCTTTGCCCATTCGTTCCTAGCTCCTCAGCGTGGCGGAGTAGAGCAGCCTGGTAGCTTGCAAGGCTCATAATCTTGAGGTCGCAGGTTCAAATCTTGCTTGCGCAGCGCCGCACAATCTTCATCGCACGGCTCCACTTGCCCACACGCCCGCTCGCCCACTCTTCAATTTGAGGCGCAGCGGGTTTGAATGAGTGCCTTACGTCTCGCATAGCACACTCGACCGCTGCGCTATGCCAGGCTTTGTGTCGCGCGGCGGTTTCGAGTGCGCATGCCTACAACCGTTGGATTAGCATCCAACGGTCGAGATCGAGCGGGCGGGTGAAGAAAGAAAGGCAGCTACGGGTCCTTAGGGCTGGTTGGGCGGCTGAGATGGTACCACGTGGCACCATCTTGGCCGTCCATCTTCTAAGTATTGTAAATGGTGCCACGGGTGTTGGATTAGATCGATTTTCACACCGTTAAGCTGTGATCGTCGATCAAATTCATCCGTGCAGTCGGATTTGTCGTCTGAGGTGTGGATTAACACCATCTTGACCCTTGATCTTTAGGGTTCCTCGGTCTCTAACTGGTGCTATGGATGTTCGATTAGGGTGATCTTAGAGTCGTTGAACTCCAATCGTTGCCCTGATTTGATTCGTATGGTTGGATCTTCGATCCAAGGCCTCGATAAAAAGTGGCCCTGTCCCTAACCATAAAAAGGAGACAATTACTATATAATTTATACAACTTGATCTAAATGCATGATTATGCATGTTATGCACTATTTACAATGTATGATGCTAATGTGACACTAAGAACATGCATTAATAGACATTTTAGGTTAATCAGATGTATGCACATCACACTCCCATGCCTTGCTAGTCCCTAGCAAAAACTACTTGCTATTTATAAAATAATTAGGTTGGATTACTTGGACATAAGTTATTTTCAACATTAATAAATTTTTTACTCAGGATTTGAACTTTCAAAGACACAACAGCGCCCGGGTATTTGCCAAAATGCAGACTGCCTCAAGCCCTAGCCTTATTCAAAGAAAAATTTCTTTTTCTCTTTTCCTTCTTTTCTAATTTTTTTTTTATTTTTGAGTTTAGGGTTAAAGAGTGGCTTTCTACGGCCACTCAACCCACCCAAGATTTGATAAGAACCGTAAATTCTAAGCATCTTATTGTGAATGTGATAGACTCGTTGATCGGCAATTAGAACGGACTTCGGGTTTCTACGCCGCTAGGTGATCTTAAAAAGAGAGTTCTGCCTAAAGGTGGCTTTCTTTTTTTCTAATTTTCTAATTTTTTTGTAATTTTTTTTCTTTTTGACTTTCTTTTTTTTTATTTTTAAGTAGGTAGCTTCCCTGGTTTAAGATTTACCTAAAGGCAGTAAGAAGAGAATGGTCTAGTGACTGGGCTCTTGACAACCTACCTATGGGTTGTTACCCACGATAACTAGCCAGCCATATCACCCTAGAAGGTTCATTAGCTACCCAATTTTCGTTAAAACCACCGATCAACAAGCAGTGAAAAGAGTGTGTAGATGCTTTAGACTTAAAGTTCCTTCAAATCAGAGGGTGGGTTGATAAGTCGTATACTTATCACCCAAACTTATTTAATCAAATTACAATAGAATTCAAGATGGCGAGGACTCGAAAAATAAATCCACATTTTAGTGGATACCCGGGCTGATTAAGCCTAAAGACCTGAAGAGTCTTTGTCTTCAGATCCTAATGTAATATTTCCTAAGATTGAAAAGTCCTAATGTCCAAGTATTCCTTCCTAATTCATCATTTTTTTATATATATAAATATAAATAAAAGAAAATAAATGAATCTACGGAGCTGAAAAAATAATTCAGAGATGAATATCCACCCCCCCATGCCTATCTAATGCAATGTCCTCATTGTATTAAAAAGACATGAAACAGAGTGGAGTAGAGTAGAAAGCACATGAATTGCGTAAATAATGGGTCTGCTCTGAGATAAACAGAAATTGTATAAGTGCTGAATTTAGTTCCTCCAGCTAGGCACACTATACAAAGAAGAGAAATAAAGAATTCACAGGTACAGGTTAGAATTAGAATAAAAAGATTCACTTTAGGACCTGCCAGCAGATGTCCACAGATGTGGACCAGATTGTGGTGCAGACCCATACCCCATGATTGAGAATATCTAAGGTTCTGGATAAAAATTATCCAGAACCTAAAATCAGTATGCAAACGAGGTTGGGTCTGCCATTTATGAGGATGCAACCCAAGATCAAAAAGTTGAGTTACAGAGAATTCGATATCAAAAGGATAATCAATGAATGTGTGCTTGGGTTGGATATCCTCAGAACAAATGTCGTAAGGGTCCTGGTTTGATGGTTTCAGCTTAATTGGAACCCTTAGACTAGGTCTTCTACTTCCTCCAGAGTTGCTTCCCAAATCAAAATTTCCCAGCTCCTATCCTCCTTCAGAATGTCAAATTCCGGGACCTCCTGCATAATAATCACCCCGTCTGAAATTTTCAAGTCTAAAAGATGTGGCTAAATCAGAATTGACTTAGGTCTAGTTATCTCAAAAATAGAATTGTTGGTAAGCTTAATGGGGTGTAACTGACAATCAGGGCATTGGATTGAATCCTTCAAAAAATACGATTCTGAATCTATCATGTGAGCCCCAATAAGATCAGTTTCCTTAGTTATTGGGCCATCAAATGATTTATCGGATTCCTCAGGCCCAATCCTCTCACAAAAATCGTGTTCTGTAAACTTACGTGAGACTTCGCAAATTGAATCTTCACCATCAGAATCAAAGAAATCAAAATCCGTATTAATGTATGTCCCAAAATCATTCGTCACTTTCTAATCCATGGAGGCATACGTTTCCTCATACCCCGGCTCAAGGATCTCAGGTGAAGAAATCGGATCATCCTTAATTGGTTGCTTTAATTAAATCTGGTCAGCCTCGTAACACGTGTCCCCCTAAACAGGTGCTTGAGCAGGTTCTGACATTAGCTCTCCTGAAAGGGGGTTCATCTTGGGGATCATCCCACGATTGAACTAAAGCAACCACAAATCTCATTCTCAATTTCACTAACTTCCCAAGTAGAAACTCACCTGGATTCTTATCCTTAACATCCTGGAGCCAATCCAACAAATACTTGTTCAGATCATCAATCATTTCAATCAGGGGCTCCAATTCTTTAATGCAAGGTATTGGCTGAACTTTTAAAGATTGTATGGTATTCCTTAAGTTAGCCAAAACCTTATCTTGAACCTGGTTACCCTGAACCAAATTACTTGTTTCAGGGTTGGGCGGGTTTGGGATCAGTGCAGAAGAGTTAACGAATTGATATTCAAGATACCCTTCCTGATAATAGGTCATTTTGGATTGTTCAAAAGGTGGTGATGACCTAAAGGCAGTGTATTTAGAGGATGGGTAAGGATCAATGTATCCTTCTTGATTGTAGATCGTATTAGGTTGTCCATGAAAGGGTGGCGATCTAAAATCGATATGGCTTGAAGAAGGATAGAAATCGCAATTATGTTGTTCAAGGTTTGACCCCAAACACGAAGGTCCAGAACTGTATCCCCAATCTGAGTTGTCCCGACTAACCGATGATTGGTTACAGTACAAGTCGGGATAATCATCATGTTGAGGATAAGTCATAACAGGAGGGAAAGAGTGGGAATGAATATGAAATGTGGAAGGATTCATGATAGACGGGAGGAAGAAAGGCACCCTGCAATACAAACAATCAAACCTGTCCTTAAGTGGGCTAGCCTAATGACCTACAGACTCCCAGAACCCATCTTGAGATAAATAAACGATTTGATCTACTTCTGTCCATTCAATCCAACCAATTAGAGGGAGGGACTGGGGAGAAGGTTCTTCCTTCGGCTTGCGCCTCTGGTTCCTAGTGTACCCCCCAGCCGTGGTCGTTTGATGCTACTCCCCTAGCTAGACATCAGATTAATCAGTACAAGTAGGTTAATCATAAACAATCTCAGACTAGGCCCTAAAGAGCGAATCAGTCCTTAAGGCCAACATCTACTCGATTTTATTGAGGCCTGGGATTGTAGTGCCTATGGAATGTGATGGGCCCTTAATGATTGATTATGTGTAAGTGCGTGCACAACCAGGGTTTTCAAGCAAGATTATTTATGATGTGTAGATTTTAATGTTCAAATCTTGCTTAAGTAGCTTTTAGGGTTTAGAATTAGGTTGATTTCAATCAAGTTTGAGGCAAACCAGGTTTTCAAGCACGGGTGAAGATTGCTTTCCTTTAAAATCAGAAATAAAGTGGAGTGCCTGGTATGTTCCTAGATTGAAAATCCTAAGAGGAAGCTACTTGGTGAGTTGATTTTAGGTTGAGTGGTGTGGCCCAAACAACTCAAACAATTGGCCACAATTGCACCACTGGGTTAGGCACACAGAAATGGTTAACCTAGAATGATTTCTACTCTTTTATGTATTGATTTGTGTGTACCGGTTCCACAGATCAGAATCTGGTTGAGTAGGAGAAAACCAAGTAGGTTAAGTGCCTTGAATGTGGGTGTATATTGTGTGTATGTTGAAAATTACCCCACAAAATTATCTTTTTATTTTTTATTTTAATATGCGAGGGTGAAATGTGAGTGTGAGTGAAAATTCAAACAACCAAACTAATCCTAGGATTTATGTAAACACCTAGGTTAATTAGAATTTGAATTTAATGTGATGAAATGAAATCTATGGAGGGGGGAAGAATGGGGAGCACTTACAGTTGTCTTCAACTACACTTTACACCAATCTACCACTTGACGATTCCTTGATAGAGGTCTCTGCAAAACAACAGACATGAGAGAAAGCAAGTCAGAAGATAGTAAAGTGCGTGAAATGTGAAAAGAAGATCGGAAAATCGTTGCCTCCCTGGCAACGACACCAAAATGTTGAACATTGGAGGACTACGCTATCGGATTTGGTTTTAAAAACCTGTCGTTGTAGTTTGAGTAGCGAAGAACTCGGGTTCAACAAATAAAATTTATACCTAAATAGAAATCCCGAGTCGAACTTAGGGAGGCTACGTCGATCAAAATTCGCAATTATATATATTTTTTATTTTTGTTTAAAGAGCAGAGTAATTACAATGCAATGAAGTCAATATAAACAATCAAAGAGAGAGAGAGAGAAAACATCCACTTGAAGTTGCAAAATATTTGTACATCTAAGAAAGCGAGAAATTACACTAGAAAGTAAGAAAACTATTACAACTAGAAAGCAGGAAAATTCTACTCTAGAAAGCAGGAAAAAGGAATGGGAGAGAGAAGTTATCCTCCTCGACGATCGCTTGGAAGACGAGCTAGATGAGACAACGCCTGGAAGATGAGGAACAGAGTGGGAAGAAGGAGGTCGAAGCAGGAGGAACGGGAACGAGGCAGCACATCGTTGTCGTCGCGGGATCCGCTTCCGGAATGGGGGCGAAAATTTGATTTTATCTCTTGAGGAGCATCCCAGGTTGGAGATAAGCTTCTCTTGAGTTTTGGAGAGGGAGAGAAGAGAAGGAAGGGATGGGAAATTCATTTGGAGGAGGTCTTCTTTTATAGTTGCAAGGAGTGGGGGCATTTTGGACATTTTAATTTGAAAATCATTAATATGGGGCCTTTAGTGACAGATAAATCCATCACTAAAGGCCTGAACGTGGCCTTCGTGTGCACTCACCGTGTGCCTCCTCACCTTCGCATCGTGCGACGCACGCGCACGTCCGCATGCTTACAGCCATCCGACCAAGAGATCGGACATCTTAAACCATCCTCGCCCGTGCCACGCGCTCGCGTGTGATCACGCGTCAGCGCCGTGCGTCTGATCGCACGTGGGTGCTATTGCTCGTACATCGCCGCACGATCTTCATCGCACGGTTTCGCTCGCCCACACTCCTGCTTGCCCGCTCTTCAATTTGAGGTGCAGCGGGCTGATACGCGTGCCTTGCGTCTCACATAGTGCACTCGACCGCTGCACTATGCGAGGCTTTGTGTCGCACAGCGGTTTCGAGTGCGCAAGTCTGCAGCCGTTCGATTAGCATCCAACGGTCAGGATCTAGCGGGTGGGTGAAGAAGGAAAGGCAGTTGCGGGTCCTTAGGGCCGGTTGGGCGGCTGAGATGGCACCACGTGGTGCCATCTTGGCCATCCATCTTCTGAGTATTGTAGATGGTGCCACGGGTGTCGGATTGGACCGATTTTTGCGCCGTTAAGCTGCGATCGTCGATCCAAATCCATTCATGTGGTTGGATTTGTCGTCTGAGGTGCAGATTAACACCATCTTGACCCTTAATCTTTAGAGTTCCTTGATCTCTAACTGGTGCTACGGATGTTCGATTAGGGTGATCTTGGAGTTGTTGAACTCCATTCGTCGCCTTGATCAGATCCGTACGGTTGAATCTTCGATCCGAGGCCTTGATAAAAAGTTTCCCTATCCTTTACCATAAAAAGGAGACAATTACTACATAATTTATACAACTCGATCTAAATGCATGATTATGCATGTTATGCACTATTTACAATGTATGATGCTAATGTGACACTAAGAACATGCATTAATAGACATTTTAGGTTAATCAGTTGTATGCACATCATCTTTATTCTGAGGACCCTTTTCAACATTTAAAGGAGCTAAAAAACCTTGCTCAAACCTTGGATCCTCATGGTCATGGTCAGCACATGCTTTTAATGAAAATGTTCTCCTTTTCATTGAAAGACAAGGCAGCTTTCTGGTATAGAACCTTAGCACAGACAACACCAATAGAAGACTGGGCTTCTTTGGAACATGAGTTCCTAAAGAAGAACTTTCCTATAGGCCACACAAATGCTTTAAGGCATGCCATCACTACCTTTACATAGAATTCAGGAGAACAGATGCACGAGGCTTGGGAGAACAGATTCCACGAGCTACTTAGAAAATGTCCCCACCATGGTGTCGTACGTTGGCAATAGGTCCAGATCTTCTGTCATGGGCTCCATGATGACATAAGGATTTTTGTAGATGCCGCTTGTGGAGGCAATTTTTTGTGTTGGGACAAGGACTCAGCTTTTGAGCTCTTCGAAGGCATGACAGAAAATTCTATTAATAGTGCTTCAATGATTGTTTTTAATAGAAACTCCTCTCATTCCAACTTACACACGGGAGTACATGAAGCCCAATCCAGCAACAGAGATTTAGATATTGTGGCTAGTTAGCTGGATAAGGTGGGCTTAATAGAGAAGAAAGTAGATGAAGTATGAAAGTTCCTATCTCAACCTTCATCATCTTCTTCTTCTCGGTCACCTACACCTCACACTTCTTAGTTTCCCACAGGGAGGGAAACTGTGAACAATCTATCTGTGACACAACTTGCACTACCGAATTATACTTTTTCCTATCCTTCATTGGTTGGAGGAACCTTTGTTCCTCCTTACACTGAATTCCCTGCACATTCTAGAGCTTCGGAGGAGCTCCACGTCATTCACAATGACCCTTATTCACAAACCTACAACCCTGGATGGCGTAATCATTCAAATTTATCATGGTCGGGAAATTCACAAAGACCTATCTATCAACAACCTTCTACACCACCACTTCGCAACCCGATCTGAGCACCACCTCCACAACCACACGGGTATCCACCGCGTGCCTACCAACAACCCCAACCCAGGCCTACCCCTCTCAATCTGGGCATACACAAGATGATTAGTTAGGGACAATCATGAAAGGTCTCGCTGACATGCAACAACAAAACATTGCTATGCAGCAGAGATAGACACGACACTAGCTGAGATGAGAGCCCAACTATTGCACTTGACGGAATCCTGTCAACCACATTCACTCCCATCTCAAGCAGAACCCAATCCTAGGAACATACCTACCCAGAGGTATGTCCAACCCAGATCTAATCCTCCCCAGGGCCAAGCACATTTCATATCACAGGCCTTGCACAATTCTGGTCCATCCAAATCTTACTTAGATCAACAACCACCTCTTCTTCCCAACCTAAATTCATCTTCTTCATCTTGACTCTGCATTAATTGATTGAAGATGTGGAAGCTGTTGATTTTTTTGGATATACTGTTTCTTTACTTAGACCTTGAGCCAAGTAATTTTGAGATGATTTGATCTTGTCTACTTGGACCTTGGGCCAAGTATTTCTGATTTGATACCCATTCTCTACTTAGGCCTTGTACCAAGTATCTGATTCTGATTCTGAATGACTATGGAGTTATTCTTCACCTTGAGATTGACAAACTTCCATTCTATTCACCATGATTTATATTCTTTCATTGAACTTTAATGACAAATATATACATATCTACAATGAGAAATATATTCGTCACTAAGGCCTTAGGATTTATTTATATATATAAGGCTCAAACAGTATCTACTATTCTAATTATATTTATATATATATTATCTATGTATACTTATACATTATATACATATATTTTATTTAATATATACTGCATATATTTTATATTATATACATATATTTGATATTATATGCATACATACTATACATGTACATACGTACACACGCAGGCACTATTGTCTTAACACTTGGTCATTTCACATGCACATCTCTCTAAAAAGCTCAACACTTAGCTGTTTGGCTCACACACATACACATCATTGTGATTCAACACTTAACTCGAGTTACTGTTCACTTACACAAAAATTAGGTTTTATGATGGGCGAGGCCAGCCCGGTTTGTAGGATCAACGACCCAGCTGGGTCGGATTGGTACCACTACTTTTGAAGTAGCCCCTAGTTTAATTAGGATGCATTTCATTCAATTTTCATTTCAGGCCCATAATAGGCCCACAGTAAGCCCGGCATAGTGCACGACTCCCGACATAATGCTGTTCAAATGCATACTCATTCATATGCTTAGAGGGAAAGAGGAGAGAGGGATATATGCTCGTATTACTCATTTTAGCATGTTAAGGCATGGCACGCTATTCCTTTTATGCCACACCAACTGCTCTGCAGCGCACGATGTGGTGCTATGTAGCGGTGAAATCAAGCGCTGTGCAGCGCCCAGATGCATGTTGATTGCATGATTTTGGCCCTCGATTTGGGGGCCATAATTAAATCCAAATTTTAATTAATTCATATTTTTGGAAAACCCTTATATAGGGCTACATGGTTGTACAATTTATTTACGAAAATAAGTTATTTAAATATATACTAAAATTAGTTAAAGGTAGGAAATTATGCATGCTAAATTAAGGTTTCATTTCTTAATTACTATACAAATTGTTAAATTAATCATGAAATTGGATTTATAAATAGTTAATTTATATACCAAGGTATTTATTATACATTTTTATTCTATTTTAGAGCCTTTATTTTAATTTATTTACATTTAAATGCATGTTTTAAATAGGTATATACATATTTAAGTTATAAATACTGTAATATAATACAAATACAGTATAAATAGGTCAAACGTACTTAAAATAATACTATACAAGTGTACATGATAAATTACTTCAGTATGAGCTTAATTTATTAATTTATTTTATTTTAAATTAATAACTTACCTAATTAACATAATAACATAATTACCTACAATAATTACATAATTAAATTAATTTACAGGTAGGATACAGTATATAATAATTATTTCAATACGTATGTGCAGTATTATATATGGTTATAGACATACATAGGCTTTTATAATTACTTAGGATTATATACATTTAAGTTAATATAAATTAATATATAATTGTGCAATAAGGTTACATGTTTAATAAAACATTCTAAATACTTAATTAAATATATAGAATACATTTATAAGTTATTTATGTACATTATCTAAATATGGTACAATATCTACATATATCTTAGTATTAAATTATATTTACAAGTATAAATACAATGTATAAGGTATATTTAGGTTTTTTTTATTATTTTATAATTTTTATGGTTTTTATATCTAGAATGGAGGTAGGAGATGAGAAAGGGTGAGATGATAATAAAAATTCTTTTTGGTGTTTTGAACTTTGGTTCTTTTATTAAATTCCAAAGTACACCGAATCGTCGGTTGGTATATTTTAACAAGTTGGGGGTTTAGAAAACTTTGAAACTTTGCATACAATTAGAAAAATACCCAATCTTACTCAAGATAGGTTTATTTGATTTTTTTGTGATTTTTTAATCATTTTTATTTATATGTAAAGCTAACCCAAATTAGGCCTTAAATGAGTGTTTTGAAATGAACGTAAGGCAGTAAAATGCGTTCTAAGTGTCGGATTTGAGAAATAAACCCTCAAAACTATCCAACATTTCATCTAATAGATATTCAAACATTTAAACATAATTTCCAATTCAGTTCCATTCAAATTTCACTCGTGGACAGTTAATTCATTCAAGTATAGCTGAGAAAGGAATTAATACAAAGGTTACAAGCATTTTACATCAAATTAAAATCAGTAACAGTCCATGAATGCTTGAAACATGAAGTCTTAACACTATACATATGTCAGCTTCTTTAAATTCCTAATTACACCACAAATTACACTCCAAATTTTGCCTGACAGAATACAACAGTTGTTGTTGATGCTGCTATTATAGCAGCTTAAAGTTGCTGTTGTTGCTATCTCAGCTACTGATTGCTACTGCAGCAAACATCAGGCTTGATTAAGGGCCTTGAGTGTCTCAGTAGAAATATAACACATTGAACTAAGTGTTCTAAAGCTTTGATAATCCTCAAATCCACTAAAATAAGAAATTCAATCTCACTGAAGAATCAACTCACACAGCTACACATAGAACACAGCTGCTTGTTCAACTCCCATTAGAGCTAATCAAAACATTCAGTTCCAATTTCAAGTCTCTAAAATATTCATTAGAAAGTCTGAAAAACATCACAAATCAAATAGAGATCTAAAGAAAATATAAGAGACCTCAATTAATCCACCTCTTATGTTATAGACAACATAAAGAAAATGGATTAACTTAAGTTCAAATCAATTTGAAAACCTCCTCAAACACATTAAACATTCCAAACCTCAATAAACTCTTGCAGATCAAATTAATACCATTTTTGAACTTAGAAACCATTTTGAAGTGAAAATCAAATGTTGCCCGGATTGGGCCTTTTAATCCAAGAATGCCACTGTGGATTACTCACTTTGAGTTCCTAAACACTATAAATCAGTGTTTAGGACCTTAAATAATCTTAAAAAAATAATTTGGTCATTACTTAGGCCTTAAATCATTTTATATGACTCTCATTGGCCCAAACTACCTATCATTCACCAAAAATTCAGAATCTAACATCAAATGAAACATAGAGGATACGATTACTGAAAACTTGATCAAATAAGTTTAAAAACAATTTCAATATTTCAAATCAAACTCAGATAAACCCAATTTCATCAATTAAATCTGAATAGATTGCAATTGGTTCAAAGCTCATTCAGTCAACTATAAAAATCCATCTCAACAAAATCAGTCAGATATGATCGCTTTAAATCAGAGGGAAGGCATCAGTGAGTATATGGGATGAATGGAATGCCCATGATTTGATGTTTGAGCATGCCAACAAATCTGAAAGCTAATGAGCTTCTGATCTATTAAATGCTCTTGTGAATAGGTGATTGGTGACAAAATTGTGCATTAAATGAGTGAACGTGAATTGTGAGATGAGGAGCGAGAGGAATGAATTGAAATGGAGGTGGAAAAACACCTTTATGATCTGAATTGATTAGAGAGGGCGAGATCGAATCTAGGCTAATCTACCTCTAATCTAAGCTAACACATTACTAAATTCAACATTTAAATTACTCCTATTGATCTACAGTATACTAATTATCACTATAACTAACTTAGAAAGTAAGAGAAACCTAATCTAAGTGGATGAATGAGACCTTTGAGATGGACTACAGCTGGTGGCTGCAGTGATGAATACGGGAGGAGCTCCGTCTGGTTGAAAACTCACTAGAGGAGTTCTGGGTTGCCCTCAGGTGTTTCGAAACCCTTAGCAGCGAGGAAGAGTCTAAGAAGGTGGAGTTCCATTGCTCAGGCGGAGGAATAGGAGTTGATGAGGAGGGGAGACTGGAGGGGAAGAAGGGATCGCCTGAAGAAATGTAGTAGGGAGGTGATAATGCGCACAAGGGTCTAGGTAGCTGCTTAAGTAGGCATGCCAGTAGATCAGAGCACCGTTAGGTGTGATTCGATTAATCAAGATTAGGTTCAACGATGGGGATGAGAAGGTTGATATGTAGGAAGTTTTAAATAAAAAACCCACCATTGGATGAGATCTGGGTAAGGCTACAAAGCTTCGTGCCAAGGCACGGGATCGGAGAATCACAATCAATCGTAGGATAAAATGCACAAGGAAATCGACGGCAACTGTTCACCATGTTCTTCGACAGTGAATAGTGCACTACAGTATTAGGTGTAAATGAAAAAATTATAGATGTAACCGCAGAAATTTTATGCTCAAGCCCATAAGTGGCTGAGAAAGATGGTAACATGATCCTTAGTCTTGCAAATAGGTCCCTATGGGTTTAAAATGGGGTCACTGGGTGTTTTATGTGTGAATAAATGTGAATGAACTAAGGTCCTATATGTAAAGTCATCAATGCAGGGTCTTGATGATGTTTAAATCCCATAAAGTTTTTATTGGAGCTTAATTGAACATTTAAGAGCATGATTTCACTTTCAATTTGAACTTTTGAGCCTAAAGTTGTGTTAAATTGGCAACTGGATCATCATTTTGCATTTAGTAATAGAATATCTCATTTAGTGACCTAATTATGCATTTTTAACCTCAATTTGTTGTTTTAGGTCATTTTTATTATTTTCCTCACTTTACCCATTTCTTGTGTTAATTATGTAGTGTTTAACTTAGTTTCTAGCTTAACTTGGGCATTTTAACTATGATGAGCCACACCTCATCACCCGCCTCCAGCTGAACCCCGACAAAGGTATCTTTGGGGTCTTAGCTGGCAAATTTCTGGGGTTCTTGGTCTCCAATAGAGGAATTGAAGCCAACCTCAACAAGATCTAGGGGATAGTGGACCTTCAGCCACCAAGCATTCTGAAAGAGATGCAGTCATTGGTCGGCAAAATTGCCTCTTTAGGCTGATTCTTTTCTCGATCCTCTGATAAGTGCCTCCCCTTCTTCGAGTGTATCAAGAAGGATAAAGGTTATACTACCGCACATTGAACTCCTCTTTACTAAAAGGCCCTACAGGATGTCAAAGAGGTGCTCCGGAGCCCCCTATCTTGGCAGCTCCTAAGCTTGGGGAAGCTCTTTCTTTGTACTTGGCAGCATCTTTAACTGCCGTCAGCGCCATCTTAATTAGCGAGCAAGAAGGAGCACAACAACCAATATGCTTCATTAGCAAAACCTATCAAGGTGCAAAATATAAGTATACGATGATTGAGAGGCTCAAGCTTGCCCTGGTGATTACCGCTAGAAAACTGCGTCCATATTTCCAAGCCCATACTATAATCATTCTATTTGACTACCCCCTGCGACGAATGTTACATAAGCCCACGGGGTCAACACGACAGATAAAATGGGCTATGGAGTTGGCTAAATTTGATATCCAGTATCGACCGAGGAAGGCAATCAAGGGGCAAGTCTTGGC
The DNA here is from genome assembly GCA_037157565.1 of Thalassia testudinum. NCBI lineage: Eukaryota > Viridiplantae > Streptophyta > Magnoliopsida > Alismatales > Hydrocharitaceae > Thalassia > Thalassia testudinum. The sequence goes on from JAZHRO010000051.1 coordinate 2,473,011, forward strand.
GGACTTCGTGGAGGAATTGATGAAAACACCATCATGAGTCCTAACTAGCTCATTTTGACCCAATGAAGAGAATAAATGCTCCTACATAACCAACTAAAGGTCATAATTCACTACATAACCTTTCTGAGAGAAATACAAGAAATTAAGGGTAAAACTATAATTTTTCCAATGCAGTAAAAAATGAGTTTTCTCAAGGGCTAAACAAAGGTCAAATGGTCTTAATAAGATAACAAGTGGGTTGGATTTGACAGAAAAGGGTTTGTGTGTGTTCTGTGAATTAAATGACTTCTTGAAACCCTAAAAACAGACCCACTTGAGTAACCAAGGTTTTGGTCAGGATAAAATTCACTTGAACCCTCTAAAAATCATATAAAAATATTCTCTAGGATTTAGTACCTTCAATTTAGCCATTAGAACCCATCTTGACCTATAATGGGGTTTCAGACAGATATTTGCCCTAAATTGGATTTTTGCATAAATTTCATAGTCAAACGTGGTCAAACCCAAAATCCAATTTCACCATTGGATTCCTTAGATCCAAATTAGGTTTGTACCAAAATTTGGACCTAAGGAGAACTCATCTTGACCTACTTTGCAAAAAGGTCCAGTCTGATTACATTTCCACCCCTAACTTTCAAAAACCCTTGCATTTAGCCCCCTAGCTTCTTCATCATTTTCACAAATAGGTCCCTCCACCATTATCACGGAGGAAACCTACTTCGGCGAACTTTGACAAGGCCAATCTCCTTGATTGCTTGGAGGATCTCCTCCAAAATTGGAAGAGAGATCCTCTGAGAAATTCTCTCTTGTCTGAGCCCAACCTTGAGATCTGATTCCCTCCCAATCTCTCATGTGAATGCATGAGAGATATGAGTATCCTAACAACTTCTTTCTTTGGCGAGCCTTCCTTGCTTGGGAAGCTTGCTTCCCAAGCCCTAATCGACCTTCAGAGCTCTATTTAAAGGAGCCCAAACCTCTCCGATCTCTCCATGCTCGATTTCGGCTGCGAGTACCCCTAATTCCTCTCTTCCCCTCATGGTTGTAGGTTCCTCGACATTCGGTGATATTCCCTGCTCCTCCACGTCGTCCGATCGCCATACCTACGATAGATCCACCTTCCCTGACTTCGTCCACGTCTTGTCGTACCAGCAGGCGCTTCTCTCCCTTCGTCCTCACCGATCCCACCTCATTGGAGCTGCCTTCATCTCTGGCGCCAGCCATACCAGAGCCGACGAATTCGTTCACCCCCTTCATCCCTTAACCTCCCAAATAAGCTCCCTCTCACCTCTACTTTACTTCCACATTTACTTCACTTCAAATTGACCATTGCCGACCTCCATCACCTCCATCCCTTCCATCTCCGACCATCAACTCCGGCGAGGCCATCCCACCTCCACAGGCCACTCCAACCCTTGCCAACAAGACCACGAGCTTCCTTCGCTTCACTGATCCTTTCCCCTCACTCCACGCACCACGCCACTCACCCACTCACACACAGTACGCCCTAGGTACGCACTCACAGGCACCGCCAAGCCACGCCGACATCCCCATCACATCCGCCGTACTCCGGTGATGCTCTCTGAATGTTTTGACGTGGCCGCGAGGCCATTCTTGTGTTTTTAGGTTCGTCGCCCATCTGCCATTAGCGAGAGAGCTTGCAGCTTGCTTGTTGCAGCTCTAGGTTCCTCCAAGCCCAGGCTGCTGCCCCAGGACACACGAAAGCCCCTCGTGCACACACTCAAGCCTTCGATTGGAGTCAAAGGCCTTCACAGCCGTTGCAATTGGGAGCTCAACCTCTACTGAGGCGCATGCGAAAGGAAGGTGGGACATTTAGTCCCACCTCAGAAGTGAGGAAACGCCCGCACCTGAATAAAGTGAAAAGTGGCAGAGGTTGTTCGCCTCAGATCCACGGGGTGAGGTCCCACTCACCTGACCCGGTCTTGTCCACGAACACGCCCTACAAACTTGGCTTGACTTGATTCGACCTGCACTCCTCACCCACTACCGCACGTCGGTGGGCCTGGTCCCGGGTACGCACCGTACTCGATTACTCGAATTCCTGTGTGGCTCTGGGAGAGCGAATCCTAAGAGAGAAAGTGAGGAGAGTTGCACGTGGGTAGGGGTAGGGTTTTGCTACAGTGTTCTCTGGCCAACACTTAGCCGCAGTTTGAAGAAGAAGAGGAGGCCAGAAGAAGAAGAAGAAACGAAGGGGACGAAAGGCTTAAGTCAGAGAAGAAGAGAAGGCCAAAGCTAAAGGTAGAAGGCAAAGGAAGAAGAGCAGAAGCCAAACCACAAAGAGAAAGACAGAGAAGAGAAAGAGAAGAATTGTGAAGGAAAAGACAAAGGAAGTCAGAACAGAGACCAAAAGAAGAAGAAGACAGAGAAGAGAAAGAGAAAGGAAATCAGACACTTTAAGTCGTCTGATTCACAAATCAGATGACAGAACATTGCTTTCATTTCATAGTCATACATTGAATTATTTGGTGATATTGTAGGAGTATTTGGTGATTTACATCACCATCTTACTCCCATATTTTTGCACTCTGACACTGCTACTATTGCAATTTCCTTCAGTTTAAATTGTGATCTTGATTTCTAAATACCAATTTGCTCCCTGTGTTCGACCTCGGAAATCTTTTCGAAAAATAAAATTATATCTGTTTTGAACGCTATTTCGACTGTACTACAACGCGACACTTTCTAAAACCCCGATTTAGCATGATAAACATTTTGGCATTGTTGCCGGGGAGTAACTGGCAATTTAGAATTCTTGATTACAATTTCTGATACAGATACTAACTTGCCATATCTCTTTTGTTGTGGTTGTTAAAGGGGAGAAGATTCAAAGAAAGACAGCCGCACATCAAATACACCAGGGATATGTAACTTCTGATTACTCTCTCTTAAAAGCCCCTCATTCTGAGAAGGAAAAGAGGATAAAATCAATTAGGGCTACTTGCTTTACATTCTTAGCTAATTCATCAAGTTGCATGATTTGATTTCAACAACAAAAACTAGATTTATGCACCCATTTAAGGTAACTAGGGTATCACCTTCTTGTTTGAGCCTTAGATACCACATTTGGCAAACTAAATTGGACCAAAATTAGAGCTAATTAAGGATTCCAAGTTAGGGTTTTTAGAGACACACTTTCATAAGCAAGAATCAGCTTTCCAAAAATGATGTGTGCCTAAGCCTTGGTTGAAGTGGTCTATTCAAGCAAACCCTAAAAATCAGGCTCTTAATCTCACTTGAATCCTAAGAGAAGGACCTAAAACTTCTCAAAGGACAAATAGGTGAAGTTGACTCACCTTGTTGGGTCAACTGATGGGAACACCATCATGAGCCCTAACTAGTTCATTTTGATATAGAAAAGAGAACAAAAGCTCCTACATAACCAAATGAAGGGCTTAACTCAAGGAATAACCAGTCTGAGAGAAAAGCAACAAAGGGTAAAACTGTAATTTTACCATTGTAGTGCAACAACGGGATTTCTCAGGGGCTAAACATAGGTCAAGTGATCTTAACATGATAAAAAGTAGGTTGGTTCAAACAGAAAAGTGTTAATGTGAAATTTGGGAATTAAATGACTTCTCGTAACCCTAAAACAGACCCACTTAATTTAACAAGGTTCTGGTCAGGATAAAATTCACCTAAATCCTCTAAAAAGTATGGAAAAATATCCTCTAGGGTTTAGAATATTCAAATTATCCTTTAGAACCTATTTTGACCTAAATAGGGGTTCCAGTCAAATGTTTTCCCTAAATTAGATTTTTGTGTAAATTGCCCAATCAAACATGGTCAAACCTAAAATCCAACTTCACCATTTGATTCCTTAGGTCCAAATTAGGTTTATACCAAAATTTTAACCTAAGGGGAGTTCACCTTGACCTATTTTGCAAAACAATCCAACCCAATTACATTTAGACCCTTAGCTTTTGAAAACTCTTGCAGACACCCTCCTAGCTTCCTCGTCGTTCTTTGCAATTAGGTCCCTCCACCATTGCAATGGAGGAATCCTACTCCGGCGAGGATTCAAGGGGAAACATCTCCCTGATTCCTCAGAGAATCTCTCTCAAATTTGAAAGGGAGATTCTCTGAGGAATTCTCGTTCATGTGAACCCAATCTTGAGCTCCAATTTCCACCCAATCTCTCATGCGAATGCATGAGAGATTTGGGTATTTCTCAACCTTCCAAGTTCGGCGAGGTTGCCATGCTTGGAATCTTGCCTTCCAAGCACAAGGCCCAACGCCAAAGGTTATAAAAGCTTCCCTTGACCCTGCCGTAGATCCCCAGCTTGATTTGGCCGGAGATAACCCCCAATTTCCTCTCTTCCCCTCTAGCCAAACTCCCAGCGAGCTTCGGTGAGCTTTATATCCTCTCGTTGCTCTGCCACAACACCAGTGGCAGAGTTACCTCTGCCTCCTTCGTCCGCTCGCGCCACACCTGCGCCCGTGCCTATCTCCTTCTCGTTATCGTCGTCCCCTTCCTACATGGACCTTTGTCTCCAGCGACGGCACATACGAGCCATCCGCCTCCTCCGCTTATCCTTCGTCTATTCCCTCATAGATAAGTCCTCTCCTTCTGCTCTTTATTTTTTCCTCATTTATTTCTATTGTCACTCCTTGACGCTCACACACCATCGTCACCTTCTCCACCTCCGGCAGACCACCGACGAGGTGCTTCTGCCATTCCACACAACAATCCACCTCGCCAGCCACCTCAAAAGCTTTGCTACATCCCATTGATCATCTTCCCTCTTTCCATTGACCGCCACACACTCCACACACTTCCTCCAAACATACCCATCTCCACAACATTAGAACGACCTAGGCACACACACCCAAGCCACCTCGTGCCATGCCGACCACCGGGCAACCTTCGCCGTGTCACGGCGAAGCTTTTTATGTGATTTAATGAGGCCGTAAGGCCATTTTTCTTGTGGACAGGTTCAGGTCTTGGCCTCCATTGGAGCGAGCTCGAAGAAGCTTGCAAGCTTCATCCAAGGCTTTAGGCTTCAGGTTTTCAGGTCCTCGATAGGTAGGCTTCCTTCACGAATAACTCCAACCTAGCGATTAGAGGCCAAGTCCCCGCACCTGTTGCAATCGAGTGCGTCACCTGTTGCGGGCGTGCACAAGAAGAAGGTGGGACATTTAGTCCCACCTCAGAAGTTTTCAAGCAGGCGAAGCGATATAAGTGGAAAAAGTGCCAGGGGCATAGTGCCTCCTAACATGGGGTGAGGTCCCACTCATCCCATATTCCTCATCCACGGCCCACACCTCCATGGACCTGGTTCTCGACTAGACTACCCACGCACTCCTCGCCCACCATGTACGCCGGTGGGCCTGGTCCCAGGCATGCTGACCCGAGCCGTTAACCCAAGAAGGCTCTGGGAGAGCGAGCCTAAGAGAGAAGAAAGAGAGAGTTTGCGGGGGAGGGTAGGGGTAGGTTTTGCTCTTGCAGGGAAAGGAAAAGAAGAAGAAACCAAGGGCAAAGCCAGGGAAGAAAGAAGGAGGAAGCCGAAGGTGAAGCTAAGGAAGGAGAAGGCACTGCAAGGCTGAAAGAGGAAGTTGAAGGGCTGAAGGTAGAAGAGAGCTGAAGAGTTACAGAGAAGCTAAGGAAAGAGGAAGAAGAAGGGAAGAAGAAAGTAGTTGAGGTTCGCAGGGCAAAGAATAGAGAAGAAAGAAAAGAAAGAAAGAAGAAGAAGGAAGGAAGAAGAAGAAGACAAAGAAGAAAGAAGCCAACAACAAAGGAAAGGAATAGAAGAAAGAAGAAGAAACGGAAGGTAGAAGAAGGAAAAAAAAAGAGGAAGACTTTGTAGCACCACACATATAAGATGTCTGATTTTATAATCAGACGTTCAATTTTTCATCAGATCTTCATTTGTTGTAGCTACAATTCTTTTTATGCTCTATATACTCTTGCTTTACATTCTGAATTAGATTTTGAGTAGTTTTATGTGTTCAATTTGCATTCATTGAGCTTAGTGCATGAATTCCATTTGCTCCCTGTGTTCGACCTCGGAATTAAACATCGAGTAATAAAAATCTATTTATTTTCAAAGTGATTTCAACTATATTACGACGCATTACTTTAACCCAATTTCGCTTTTGACTGAACATTTTGGCACCGTTGTCGGGGAGCAATGCACAATTCATCACTAGTCTCTGCATTATTTTGATTATATTTGAGCACTAACTTGCCCTCTTTGTCTTATTGTGATTTTGCAAGGTATTTCACGAGGAGATCTCCCGTGCAAATCAACCACTCCAGGGCAAGTAACCTCTCTCTTCTTCCCTAATCCATCTCCTAATCCTGGGAAGACAAAAAGGAAGCAATCAATTAGGAATCAACTACCTTATTCTCTTTAGTAATTATCATTTTTAAGGCAAAATTTGCGAAAGTTTTTTTTTAATCCTATTGAAGTTGAAGCGATTTCTTGAGATCCTACCCAAAATTCTTGTGCCTATTAGGGATCATGCTTAATTCCTAAATCTCCGGGGACTACACACTTCTTGTTTGAAGTCCAAGGAGAACTTCTGTGAAAATAAAAGAGGATTGGAAATAGAACCAAATTAGGGTTTCTATAGTAGAGTATTTGGAGTGCTAGTTCATACGTACTTGCATAAAAGGAAACAAACTCACCCGCATCCGTGTGCTACCCAAGCCCTTGATTGAAAGAATCTAATCAAGACAAACCCTAAAATCAAGCTCTAAAATCATTTGAACCTTAAAAACCTTGGACCTAATAACCTGGGAGTCAAATCAGGGTGATTTCTAGGTCTTGACCTAGAATCATTCTACCATCTTTAGGGCAAGTCAGGTAAAGTTGGACTACATTGTAGGCCAACCAACCTCCAAATTAGGTCACAAGTCCAAATAATTGCTAATTCAAGTGAAATCAAAGGCACAAACTAGGACATAAAACTGATAGACCTAAGAGGTCAAGGTCCCCATTGTGGTCTACCTAGAATCTCAGTGACAAGAGAGGTCAGGTGGGGGAAACCCTGTAACCCGTGGGGATGCTTTACCATGTAGGGGCCTTTTTGGGACTCTCCCTCTTTGGTTGCCCAGGTAGTTCTTAGGTGGATGACTTTCCAATCCAGGGGTATCATCTGCCCTGAACCTCCATAGTCATCCGAACATCTTTTGGGTTTCTTGATTGAGTCAAAAACACATCCAGTTCCTCATCCCTTCTCTTTAGAGCACACACATAGATTTTCAGTGGGATTCTCTATTCAGAACTAATCACTTCATTCTAAAATATGAATTCTGATTCTACATCTTAATTCCACCATCTGATCCAAATATGCAGCCCAGTTACTTAGGATTACCATTCAAGAAACCTGAATCACAAAGATCCATCAGAGATAGGATGATTGAGGATGCCCTTGAATTTTATGAAATTGAACACAAAACCTCAACACCAATAGAAGACATTCAGGTTAGTGTACCAACAACCACAATTTTCATCATAAACTGTGCCCAAGTGTTATTGACAGAAGACACAAAAGGAGCAACCCGAGACATTCTCATAACTGGATACATTGAGATAGAAAAATTGCATAACTTTGAATACCTTCAATGCATGAAAAATCCTATACTTTGGGAATAACACCAAGATGATCTTGAAAAATGGGAAGATATAATGAGATTATTGAAACAAGTTATCGATCAGAAATACCTGTACATGCCCCAAATAGATAATGAACCATCTTGGAATAGTATTGAGGATCAATTTGATTCCCCAAATCCCGGGTTTGAGGCACAAGGTTGTTGTAGATTCCCAACCCAGATAAAATACAACATGCCTGATCTTGAATTAGTTTGGGAAGTCCCAATTGCAGGAGAACATGATTTTGAGCCAGCCCTAGATCCTGGGTCACCAAGCATAGAATTCCGAGACTCCTGCAATGATGAGATTAAAACTGAACCTCTCAAGGGTGTAAATCTCGCCCCTTATTCTGATAAGGTGACCCTCAAAGGTAATTCTGACCTAGATTCTAGTAATTCAACCCACATCCTTAGCCTAGAATCTGGATCTGAAACTTATTGGGAAGATTACGAGGCCCCGTATGACAAAGATCAAAGTTTCAAAGAAGAGTATAATTCTGGGCCTCTATTTGATGAATATCCCTCTCCAACATCCTCAGAGATTCAGATCGATTTTTCAGAAGTCACGCCAATCTATGATGCAGAAACCGAGTTGGAAGAGTGGGGTTTTGATTGGGTCTTTCCTACAAATCTAGAACTTGAGCCTAGAGCAGATAAGGACACCTTTTTAAGCTCAGAATTCACATATAGGCTAGACCCAAGTCAGGTTGCTGAGTCTACATCATGTGATTTACTCTGTGGTGGAACCCCTGATTTCGAAACTCATTCAAAAATTGATTTTTACAATATCTCCGACAATTTCAAATCTTACCATGATTTCAGAGAACCTCTGTTTCATGAATACAATGAGCCAATCTACGACTTCAGCTCACATGATTCATTTTTTGACTCCGACTATGAGGTCCTTGTTCCTGGGATCACTGATTTAAATTCAAGTTCCAGTGAGATGGACTCATTTCTTTTCAATCCTCAGGAATCAAAATCAGAAAGTGCAGAGAGTGTCTATAGCCTAGAGTTCAAATCTTTTCTCGACTCAGATTTCCCTCATCTTAGGGACACTCTTCAGGCATTCACTTTTGAATTTGAGAGCTACTATGAGGACTCTCTAAATGAAACGACCTGTAACTCCTTTCTAGAAGAGCTCTCATACACAATTCTTATTGAAGCCACCTCTTCCGCATATACAGAACCTATCCAATACCAGTGGCAGAGTTGGATATACATAACCTAACCAATTCTTATTGAAGAGCTCTGGCGACCTTTATCTCCTTCTCTCATCGCTTTGCCGCAATACCAGTGGCAGAGCTGCCTTTGCCTCCTTCGTCCACGTCGCGCCACACCTGCGCCCATGCCTATCTCCTTCTCATCGTCGCCGTCCCCTTCCTACTGGGACCTTCATCTCCGGTGACAGCACATACGAGCCATCCGCCTCCTCCGCTTCCCCTTCGTCTATTCCCTCGTAGATAAGTCCTCTCCCTCTGCACTTTTTTTTCCCTTCATCTATTTCTATTATCATGCCCCGACGTTCACACACCACTGTCACCTTCTCCACCTCCGGCAGACCACCGACGAGGTGCTTCCGCCATTCCACACAACCATCCACCTCACCAGCCACCTCAAAAGCTTCCATACATCCCACTGATCATCTTCCCTCTTTCCATTGACCACCACACACTCCACACATTTCCCCCGAACACACCCATCCCCTCACAGCCATAGAATGACCTAAGCATACACGCCCAGGCTGCCTCACGGCACGTCGACCATTGGGCCACCTTCGCTGTGTCACGGCAAAGCTTTTTGTGTGATGTAACGAGGCCGTAAGGCCATTTTGCTTGCGGACAGGTTTAGGTCTTGGCCGCCATTAGAGTGAGCTCGAAGAAGATTGCAAGCTTCATCCAAGGCTTCAGGCTTTAGGTTTTTAGGTCCTAGACATGCGGGCTTCCTTTGCAAATAACTCCAGCCCAGTGATTAGAGGCCAAGTCCCCGCATCTGCTGCAATCGAGTGTGTCACCTGCTGCGGGCGCACGTAAGAAGAAGGTGGGACATTTAGTCCCACCTTGGAAGTTTTTGAGCAGGATAAATGATATAAGTGGAAAAAGTGCTAGGGGCTTAGTGCCTCCTGACACGAGGTGAGGTCCCACTCATCCCATACACCTCGTTCGCGACCCATGCCTCCACGAACCTGGTTCTTGACTCGACTACCTGCGTACTCCTCACCCACCATGCATGCCGGTGGGCCTGGTCCCAGGCACGCTGACCCTACCTGTTAACCCGAGAAGGCTTTGGGAGAGTGAGCCTAAGAGAGAAGAAAGAGAGAGTTTGCGGGGGAGGGTAGGGGTAGGTTTTGCTCTTATAGGGAAAGGAAAAAAAGAAGAAACCAAGAGCGAAGCCAGGGAAGAAAGAAGGAGGAAGCCAAAGGTGAAGCTAAGGAAGGAGAAGGCACTGCATGGCTGAAAGAGGAAGCTGAAGGTAGAAGAGAGTTGAAGAGTTGTAGAGAAGCTAAGGAAAGAGGAAGAAGAAGGGAAGAAGAAAGCAGTTGAGGCTCGCAAGGCAAAGAACAAAGAAGAAAGAAAAGAAAGAAAGAAAGAAGAAGAAGAAGGAAGAAGAAGAAGACAAAGAAGAAAGAAGCCAACGACGAAGGAAAGGAACAGAAGAAGGAAGAAGAAACAGAAGGCAAAAGAAGGAAAAAAATAAGAGGAAGACATTGTAGCACCACACTTATAAGATGTCTGATTTTATAATCAAACATCCAATTTTTCCTCAGATCTTCATTAGTTGTAGCTACAATTCTTTTTATGCTCTATATACTCATGCATTACATTCTGAATTAGATTTTGAGTAGTTTTATGTGTTTAATTTGCATTCAATGAGTTTAGTGCATGAATTTCATTTGCTCCTTGTGTTCGACCTCAGAATTAAACTTCGAGTAATAAAAATCTATTTGTTTTTAAAGCGATTTCAACTATACTACGACTCATTACTTTTACCTGATTTCGCTTTCGACTAAACATCAACCAATCTTGAAATTAGGTCACTTTTGCACTCAATACATCTAAAGTTCAAGTGAAATCTTAAGCACCCTTGCTCTTTAATAAAACTGGTAGACTTAAGAGGTGAAGTCCCCATTCTGGTCTACCTGAAACATCAGTGACAAGAGAGATCAGGTGGGGGAAACCTTGTAACCCATGGGGGCGCTCTACTGTGTAGGGGACTTTGCAGGACTTTCCATCTCTGGCTGATTAGGTATTTCTTAGGTGGACGACTTTCTGACTGAGGGTTATCATCTGCCCCGAACCTCTATAGTCATCCAAAATTTTTGGGTGTCTTGATTGGGTCCATCACATTCTACTCTCATTTAGACCATCGGTGCATGTTCAGTAGGAGGTCCTTAAGACCATCCTTGAGGTCTCCTTTAGTCATTCACTCCCGCCGAGGCCAAACCTCGACTTTCGTGTTTGTGCAGCAACACATAGACATCTCCTTTGACTCATCTAAGCCTAATTCTCCTTCATCCATCATCATGGCACAACCCGCAGAAGAAGAAAATAACCTTGAGAACCGACTTCAGCACCTTAATGATTTATTCCAAGCCTTTGTGAATCCACCACAATGTCCTATGATGCGAGATCATTACAATCCCACTATGGTGGCGATCGAACCTCGAGTCCAAATCCTGGCTGGTGGTCCTGATTCTGAACTCAAGCCCAACATGATTCATGCTATTCCAAAGTTTCATGGGCTCAATTCCGAGGATCCTTTTCAGAATATCAAACAACTCAAGCATCTAGCCCTGACCTTCGGGTCAAATGTCCAAAATTAGGATATTCTTCTCATGGAAATGTTCTCCTCTCTCATGGACAAAGCAGCTCACTGGTATCAGACTCAAACACATCAAATCAACACATGGGTTGAACTACAATTCGAGTTTCTGAAAAAGTTCTTCCCAGTTGGTCGGACGAATGCTTTATGATACCAGATCACACACTTCACACAACAGCCTGGAGAACCACTTCAAAAAGCATGGGATCGTTTCCTAGATCTCATGTGGAAGTGCCCCCATCACGGAGTTCCTAAATGGGAACAAGTCCAGTGTTTTTACCAGGGACTCCGTGAAGATATCCGTTTATTCGTCAATGCAACTTGCGAAGGAAATATCATGGGTCAACACGAAGACACTGTGTGGGAAATTCTCGAGAATATGTGCGAGAACTCCATCAATAATGACTACATGGGCTTATTCGACAGGACGAATGCTTGCGCATCGATGAATCCAAGGGGAGCACATGAGACGCGGGGCTTGTCCTCATCTGTCGACTTGGAATTGATCGCCAATCATTTGGACAAGGTCTCTATCATTGAGAAGAAGGTGGATGAGCTAACTCGAAATCTGCAATGAGCCACCTTTGTGCAAAACCCGTTCACTCAGCCGCCCTCTGGGAGGGAAGCTGTGCATAACATCTATCACCAATCTTCTCAAGGGATGGACCCGTATCCACCCCCGTCTGACTCTAGGATCGGAGGAAACTCTGACCCTGGCTACTCTAGTTGGGGGAACTCCGAACCCTTGTACTCTGATTCTTCCGAGGTTCCTCAGACCTGCAAGGACCTCAACACCATCCAGAATGGCCCATTCTCTAATACCTATAACCCTGGATGGTGGAATCATCCCAATTTCCTGTGGGTGGGAAACAATCAGAATCAAAGACCACCATATCCATCCCGTCCACAAGCTCCTCGTCCATATCAGTCGCCTTAGCCTCAGCCCAACCCTACCTATCAATCTGGGCCAACTCAGACAAATCAAATGCCTCTTATCCTTCAGACCCTGGCTGACATTCAAAAGACGAATGCGGTTATGCAAAAACAACACAAAGATGAGATCACAGAGGTTCACAACCAACTCTCCTAGATGGCGAATTCCCTCCAACCTAGCACACTCCCTTCACAACCTTTGCCGAATTCGAATAACGTGTCGAACTAGAGGCGTGTTATGAACCCAAATCCGAGCCAAGCCCACATGATTTATCAGGCCCCTTCTGCTCCATCATCCGATGGGATGGAAGCTTCAGCATCATACTCGGGATTTCAGTAGTAGCCACCTATTTTACCCACACCGAACCAGAACCAGGCAGGACTAAATTTAGTAACAACCTGTAGTGGCAAAGCAACACAAGACCCACCTTATCCAAGCCACTTTCAGCCTGGTAGTGATAACCCAAGCCCTAGGATAGTCATCCAAGATACCCCTGTCCCAGATCAAGAACCTGGACCTATTCTAGAGGAACCATCCAAGGTTCCATTTCCCGAGTCATTGACCAAGGGAAAGAGGACAACCAAACCCGTGGCACCTGAGGATGACCTAGTCAAACTCTTTGAGCAGGTCCATATAAACATCCCCTTGTTGGATGCGATTCGCCACATACCGACTTATGCACAATTCCTGAAAGATGTGTGTATACCTAAGCATAAGCCGTGAACCAAAAGTGGGAGCCCAATCGTATTGTCAGAGTAAGCCAGCTCTGTAATTTGGAGCAAACTCCCACTTAAGGCAAAAGACCCAGGTACTCCCATGATTTCCTGTACAATTTGTGATATCCAATTTGATAGAGATTTATTAGATCTAGGAGCCTTTATAAAACTAATACCTACATCCCTACTTGACCATCTTGAGGAATTTGAGCTCAAACCAACAGACGTGATATTACAGTTGGCAGATCGATCTATTAAGTCACTTAAAGAAGTTCTTGAGGATGTCATTGTTAGGGTTTGGGATTTCTATTTCCCGGTGGACTTCGTAGTCTTGGATATGGATGCTCCAAAAAATTTGAGGAATACACCAATCATACTAGGGAGACCCTTTCTGGCCACTGCTAGGGCCAACATAAATTATCAGGGCCAAATTGAACTGAAATTTGGGAACCAGACATTAAAGATTGACATCTTTAAGGCCCAACAAGGGATTAATTGTGGAGTTATAGAAAAAATATGTGACATCAAGGCTGTGGTTGACGATCCGTATATTGAGGAAAACTTGACTACTTCTGACCAACCACAAGAGGATCAAAACACGCAATCAGAGGAGTCCGAACTTAACCTAGACACACCCATAACTCCTTCCCTTGCTCCTGACGCACACCCAGAACCACCCGCTGCTGCTGATAACCCTATTTTGAAACTTAAGCCTCTTCCCGATCATCTAAAGTACGTCTTTTTGGGTTCCAATCAGACGTTTCCTATGATTATCAATTCCAGGCTTACTCCTGATCAGGAATCCCGTCTGATTACTGTTCTCGAGCAACATCGAAGAGCCATTGGATTGACTCTCAATGATTTGACTAGCATCAACCCCTCTTACTGCACACACCGCATCTATATTGAAGTGGGCACATGACCTTCCTGTGAAATGCAGAGACTTCTGAATCCTAATCTGCAGGAGGTCATGAGAAAGGAGATCATCAAGTGGTTAGATGACGGGATCATCTACTAGATCTCCGACAGTCGGTGGGTGAGTCCAATCTAGGTTGTGCCTAAGAAGGCAGGACTCACCGTGATCACGACTGAGACCGGAGAAATCATACTGACCCATGTGGCAAATTCGTGGAGAGTCTGCATTGATTACAGAAGACTCAATACCTCCACAAAGAAGGATCATTTCCCATTACTATTTATTGATCAGATCCTCAAGAAATTAGCAGAAAAGAAATTTTTCTACTTTCTGAACGGGTACTCCAGTTATAACCAGGTGGCAAACCATCCTGAGGACCAACAAAAGACCACTTTCACCTGCCCCTTTGGGACGTATGCATTCCGAAGGATGCCTTTCGATCTTTGCAATGCACTCGCTACTTTTCAGCAGTGCATGCTTGCCATATTCTCAGATATGGTAGGTGATTATCTGGAAGTCTTCATGGATGACTTCTCAGTGTTTGGCGAATCATTTGATAATTGCCTCCTGCACTTGGTCCAGATCCTCAGGCAGTGCATTGACGTGAATTTGGTTCTTCCCTAGGAAAAGAGCCATTTCATGGTGCCTGAAGGAAATGTCCTAGGACATCTCATCTTAGAAAAAGGCATCCAAGTTGATCGAGCCAAGGTGAATCTAATTTCCAAACTCCCTATGCCTAGCTTGATCAAGGACATCCGATCTTTTCTGGGGTACGTCAGTTTTTACTGTCAATTCATTCCTAATTTCTCAAAGATCGCACTCCCCCTGACTACTCTACTATCTAAGGATGTTCCTTTTGAATTTTCAAGGAATGCACTCAAGCATTTGAGATCCTGCGTGATTGAGTTACCCAAGCCCCAATCCTACAGTCCTGATTGGTCTCAACCCTTTGAGATCATGTGCAATGCCTCTGATTTTGCTGTAGGAGCGGTACTTGGGCAGAAAATTGACGGGAAACCCATGGTCATCTACTATGCTAGCAAGACACTTGACGAGGCTCAAAGTAACTACACAGTTACTAAGAAAGAGCTACTAGCCATAGTATTTGCCCTGGAAAAGTTCAGATTATATCTTTTGGGTTCCCGTGTTATCATTTACTCTGATCACACAGCTGTGAGGCATCTCCTTGCGAAAAAGGATGCAAAACCTCAACTAATCCACTGGATCTTGCTGTTGCAAGAGTTTGACCTCGAGATTCGCAACAAGGCTGGAAAACAGAACTGGTAGCTGATCACTTGTCCTACCTTTTTTCTGATATCATCAACCCTTCCGGACCCATTACGGAACATTTTCTCGATGAGCACCTCTTGACTATCAGTACAGGGCTTCCATGGTTTGCTGATCTAGTAAACTACCTGCCATCACATTAGATCCCGTCTGATTGGCCGAAGGCTAAGAAAGACAAATTGCTTTCCGATGCCAAGTAATACTTCTGTGAAGACCCTATCTTTTCTGCATCGGTGCTAATCAAATCATCTGACGGTGTGTCCCAGAAGTGGAAATTCAAGGCATTTTGTCCTTCTGCAATGGCCAGGCATGCGGTGGACACTTCTCTGGTCATAAAACCACAGATAAAGTCCTCTAGTGCGACTTCTATTGGCCCACAATTTTCAAAGACGCATACAATCACTGTAAGGCATGCACTCGTTGTCAGACCTTAGGCAACATGAGCCACCATAATATGATGCCCTTACAGCCGATTCTCGTATGCGAAATCTTCGACGTCTAGGGGATTGATTTTATGGGACCCTTTCCTGTTTCGGACGGCTTCGAGTACATTCTACTCGCTGTTGACTGTGTCCAAATGGATCAAAGCCATTCCGACCCAAACCAATGATCATAAGGTGGTTATCAAATTCATTCATCAGAACATCTTTTCTTGGTTCGAGATTCCACATGCTATAATCTCTGATGGAGGGACCAATTTCACTAATGCTCATTCAGGTCACTGATGACCAAATACGGGGTGTCACACTGAATCTCTACTCCTGATCACCCCCAAACTAATGATCTAGCTGAGCTATCAAATTGGGAGATCAAGAAAATCCTTCAAGTTACTATTCGACCTGACAGGAAAGACTGGTCATCCCGACTTCCAGAAGCTTTGTGGGCATATAGGACCGCCCACAAAACCTAATTAGGTATGTCTCCCTTCAGATTAGTGTACAGGAAGGTATGTCACCTCCCTGTCGAATTGGAGCACAAAGCCTATTGAGCAGCACGGAACTGCAATCTAGATCTTTCTAAGGCAGGAACCCATAGAAAGCTTCAAATGAGCGAGATCGATGAATTACAGCACGACACGTATGAGAACTCACAAATTTATAAAGAGTGGGTTAAAGCCTTTCACGATAGGCATATATCCAGAAAGATCTTTTACCCTGGTCAAAAAGTCCTACTCTTTGATGCCAAACTAAAACTATTCCCAGGAAAACTCAGATTAAAATGGATCAGACCTTACCTCGTCCAAGGAATCTTTGGAAATGGAGCCATCAAAATCAATCAACTTAGCTACGATTCAAAACCTTTCATCGTGAATGGTCAGAGACTCAAACCATTCATTGAACTTACTGATATAAATCTGGTTGAAACATCTTTTACCCTCCATTCTCCCTGAGCTCATTGCGCCCAGCTGATGGTGTTAAACTCAGCGCTTAATGGGAGGCAACCCGTCATTTTGAAAAACTCGAAACCTTTCTTGATACATTCCTATGCTGAACTCATATTGCACTTTAGAGTTCATCCACTAGAACAGCCAATTCCACCACTGGTACCTGTACTTGAGCTTGAAATTATCCGCAACAGTCATCCCGACCCATTCACACACCCAAAACCTGTTCTAATGAATGATCTAAGCTGAAATCGAACCCACCTAATTTACAATGGGAACATTGCAAATCGTAGGCATGGGGGGTATGAAAGTGTAAAACACCGTGAAAATCATCTCACAAGAAAGGGTTTCATCACAAAAATCACATATCCCAAAAATACCAAAAAAATGAAAAAATTCTTGAAAAAGAACAAAAAAAATGAGAGGAGAGAAAAATTTTGAGGGCATATCAATTTTGAGGAGAAAAGGGGAAGAAATGAAAACTGTCAAAAAAGGAGCACAAGTTGAAAATAAAAAGAAAAGAGATAGTCATTAGTAAGAAATTAAGGAATTAACTTAGTTTTAGACCATATCAAGAAAAAGAAAATGAAAGGCAAAATGTGCTAATGAAACACAGAAGAGATTAGTAGGAATGCTGATCTTAATCCTCTTGGGCAGTGATCCTAGGCTTAAAAATTCAAGTACCTGCTAAGATCTGGATAGTCCTCAAGAGGTTGGGGAAAATGCGAAGCTTAATTATTAGGTCTAAGGCTTAGGGAGTATTCGGCCTCGTTAATTGACCTCTAGTTTGCGGGACTCGGTAACCTAAGCACCCAATCCACACACAGTCTGGTTCAGTACACATAAGTATCAAAATCACGTAAATGCATTTAAGTTGTTTTGAAAAAGTCGCCTAGATTAGGAGCGGCTGATCAACACAAGTTGATTTGGATGAGTTCCTGGTGCGGAGAGGCAGGAAATTCCCCTCGAAGATGCACAATAACATATCGTCTTTTCGGTGCTTGCCTCTTAGGATATCTACATATCATATCGAGGGCATGTAAACACTTTGTGCTGATTTAGATGCCATGGGCAGCAATATCCCAAAATGTCGATTGTCAGGGTCTGGATTTAGCTACAGAACACCATAGGCACGATTATCTCAAAATCTCGAAAGCCAGGGTTCTGGGGGTTGCC
Source organism: Thalassia testudinum (assembly GCA_037157565.1). Taxonomy (NCBI): domain Eukaryota; kingdom Viridiplantae; phylum Streptophyta; class Magnoliopsida; order Alismatales; family Hydrocharitaceae; genus Thalassia; species Thalassia testudinum. The sequence continues at coordinate 2,490,861 of JAZHRO010000051.1, forward strand.
ATGGGCGGTGCTATCTCGAAGCATCGATTTCCAGGGACCCTTCGAGGATTTGCAAACTGAACCGAGGCTAAAATATGTTACAAGCATGGGTGCTTTAACTGCGGAGTTCAACAAACCTTAGGATAGTTCCTGTGGCCTTAAAAACCTTCACAGCAGATTGAGGCTAGAGCTGGTCAGGTTCGGATCTTGGTTGGTACTTGAGTACCTCTAAGCCTACTATCGGCATTCTAACTTAATCTACAGAAGAAAGCACACATCACAGTTTTTTAGCATCAAAGGATTTCATGGTCTAGAACCAAAGTTAAACCTTAAAATTTTGCTAAGGGACTAGAAAAATCTAGGCATGGGGGTATGATGGGAACACCATCATGAGTCCTAACTAGCTCATTTTGACCCAATGAAGAGAATAAATGCTCCTACATAACCAACTGAAGGTCATTATTCACTGCATAACCTTTCTGAGAGAAACATAAGAAACTAGGGTAAAACTATAATTTTTCCAATGCAGTACAACCACAGGTTTTCTCAAGGGATAAATAAAGGTCAAATGGTCTTAATAAGATAACAAGTTGGTTGGATTTGACAGAAAAGGGTTTGTGTGTGTTCTATGAATTAAATGACTTCTTTAAACCCTAAAAATAAACCTACTTGATTAACCAAGATTCTGGTTATAAAATTCACTTGAACCCTCTAAAAATCATAGAAAAATATTTTCTATGATTTAGTACCTTCAATTTGGCCATTAGAACCCATCTTGACCTAGAATGGGGTCTCAAACAGATATTTGCCCTAAATTATGTTTTTGCATAAATTTCCTAGTCAAACATGGTCAAACCCAAAATCAAAAAAGGTCCAGTCTAATTACATTTCTACCCCTAACTTTAAAAAACCCTTGCATTTAGCCTCCTAGCTTCTTCATCATTTTCACAAATAGGTCCCTCCACCATTATCACGGAGGAAACCTACTTCGGTGAACTTTGACAGGGTCAATCTCCTTGATTGCTTGGAGGATCTCCTCCAAAATTTGAACTGAGATCCTCTGAGAAATTCTCTCTTGTCTGAACCCAACCTTGAGATCTGATTCCCTTCCAATCTCTCATGCGAACACATGAGAGATATGGATATCCTAACAGCTTCCTTCTTCGGTGAGCCTTCCTTACTTGGGAAGCTTGCTTCCCAAGCCCTAACTGACCTTCATAGCTCAATTTAAAGGAGCCCAGACCTCTCCGATCTCTCCACACTCGATTTCGGCCACAAGTACCCCTAATTCCTCTCTTCCCCTCACGATCGTAAGCTCCTCGACGTCTGGTGACATTCTCTACTCCTCCACGTTGTCCGACCACCATACCTGCGGCAGATTCACCTTCCCTGACTTCATCCGCATCTCGTCATACCAGCAGGCGCTTTTCTCCCTTCGTCCTCACCGATCCCACCTCATCGAAGATGCCTTCGTCTCTGACGTCGGCCATACTAGAGCCGACGCCTCTACTCACCCCCTTCATCCCTTAACCTCCCAGATAAGCTTCCTCTCACCTCTACTATACTTCCACATTTATTTCACTTCAAATTGACCACTGCCAACCTCCATCACCTCCATCCCTTCCATCTCCGACAATCAACTTCGGCGAGGCCATCCCACCTGCACAGGCCACCCCAACCCTCGCCGACAAGCCCACGAGCTTCCCTTCACTTCATTGATCCTTCTCACTCCACAGCCCGTGCCACTTACCCACACACCTCACCGAACACACCCACTCACTCGCACATAGTATGCCCTATGTATGCACTCACAGGAACCCTCGAGACACGCCGACATCCCCATCACATTTGCCGTACTCGACGATGCTCTCTAAACGTTTTGACATGGTCGTGAGGCTATTCTTGTGTTTTCAGGTTCGTCACCCATTCGCCATTAGCGAGCGAGCTTGAAGCTCGCTTGCTGCAACTTTAGGTTCCACCAAGCCCAGGCTGCTGGCCCAGGACACACGAAAGCCCCTCGGGCACACACTCAGGCCTTCACAGCAGCTGCAATTGGGAGCTCAACCTCTGCTGTATGCGCATGTGAAAGAAAGGTTGGACATTTAGTCCCACCTTGGAAGTGAAGAAGTGCCCACACCTGAATAAAGTGAAAAAGTGACAAAGGTTGTTTGCCTCAGATCCACGGGGTGAGGTCCCACTCACCCAACCCGGTCTCGTCCGCGAACACGCCCCGCAGACTTGGCCTAACCCGACCCGACCTGCACTCCTTGCCCACTACCGCATGCCGGTGGGCCTGGTCCTGGGTATGCACCCGACCCGATTACCTGAATTCTTGTGTGGCTCTGGGAGAGCGAATCCTAAGAGAGAAAGTGAGGAGAGTTGCGTGTGGGTAGGGGTAGGGTTTTGCTATAGGGTTCTTCGGCCAACACTTAGCCGCAGTCTAAAGAAGAAGAGGAGGCCAAAAGAAGAAGAAAGGAAGAGGATGAAAGGCTTAAGTCAGAGAAGAGAAGGCCAAAGCTAAAGGCAGAAGGCAAAGGAAAAAGAAGAAGAGCAAAAGCCAAAGCACAAAGAGAAAGACAGAGAAGAGAAAGAAAAGAATCATGAAGGCAAAGACAAAGGAAGTCAGAACAGAGGCCAAAAGAAGAAGATGGCAAAGAAGAGAAAGAGAAAGGAAATCAGACACTTTAAGTCGTCTGATTCACAAATCAAACGACAGATCATTACTTTCATTTCATAGTCATACATTCAATTATTTGGTGATATTGTAGGAGTATTTGGTGATCTACATCACCATTTTACTCCCATATTTTTGCACTTTGACACTGCTACTATTGCAATTTCTTTCAGTTTAAATTGTGATATTGATTTCTAAATTCCAATTTGCTCCCTATGTTTGACCTCGGAAATCTTTTCGAGTAATAAAATTATATCTGTTTTGAAAGCTATTTCGGCTATACTACAACGTAACACTTTCTGAAACCTCAATTTAGCGCAATTAATAGGAATTCACAGACTCGAATGTCACTCTCACTCTTCCTTGGAAGCTATATGTGGATGGCTCGTTGATGACAACCGGGTCTAGGGCTGGCATAGCCTTGACCGCCCTAAATGGCGCTACTCATAAGTACACCATCAAACTAATTTTTCCAGCATCCAATAACCAGACGGAGTATAAGGCCATGCTAACCGGCATCTGGGTGGCCAAATCAAAAGGTGTCTCCTCACTCGAACTCTACACAGATTTCCAGCTGGTCATTAATAAAGTCAATGGCGAGTACCAAGCTAGGGACCCAAACATGATCTTGAATGCCGACAAGGTCAAGGAGTTGTCTGACTTTAGAACTGTCTCAATTAAGGGGTATCTCGGTCCAACAATCCCCTGGCAAATGCCTTGGCTCGCTTGGCCTTGGCAATCCTTCTTGACCAAGAGGAGGATATCTGTCTGCAAACCATGAAGGAGTCAACAGTACTTGCTCCTAGACTGTTCACAAAAAAGCAATCCTCATTATGGATGGCACCCATCGTCACCTACTTGAACATTGGCGAGCTACCCCCAAGGGAACCACGCCCCAAGGTGTTCCGCTTAAAGGTCTCTAGGTACACCTTGATAGATGGGCGATTAAACAATCAGGGTTTCTCCACCCCCTTGTTGCATTGCCTTACAGAGGAAGAAACATCTCAAAACCTCCAAGAAGCTCATGGTGGTACTTGCGAGAACCCTGAAGGGCATAAGGCCATTTTGGCCCGGCTACTCCAGGCAGGGTATTTTTGGCCCCAGATGAACCAACAGTGTAAGGACTTCATGTGGAGGTGTGATAAGTGCCAGCGGTTTGCTACCCTACACCACTTATCGCCTAGAAAACTAGTGCCTATAATGTCACCCATCCACTTTCGCAAAATGGGGGATGGACTTCATTGGACCTTTTCCTCCAATCTCGGCTTAGAAGCAGTTCATACTGGTGACAGTCAGATACTTCTCCAAGTGGGTTGAGGCTGAGGCTTTGGCTAGCCGAATAGCTAATAGACTTATCTCCTTCATCCAAGAAAACATTATAGCTCTATATGGGATACCTCAGTATTTTGTCATAGACAATGGCACCTAGTTTGCATGCAAAATTTTGCACTAGCTAGGATGTCCGCCTATGCTTCACATCTGTGGGACATTCCCAAGCAAATGGACATGTGGAGATAACCAACCGCACCATCATCTTGGTGATCAAACGTCGGCTGCAATCAGCTAAAGGGAGATGGGCAGATAAGCTATCGGACATGTTGTGGGGCTACAGGACATGTTAGAGGACTTCCACAGGTCACACACCATTCAGCCTGTTGCACGACATGGAAGCCCGACTACCGATTGAGACTGTCCTCCCCACCTATCAGACACAGCTCTACAACCCTGCCACCAATGATGACCAGATCTGCCTAGCCCTAGACCTCGTGAACGAGCTAAGGCATGAAGCTTCAGAAGCATTGCTTAAGTATAAGTATCTGCAACTGCTTACAATAGGCCGGTCAGCAAAAGAGCATTCTCCGAAGGAGACTTAGTCCTGCGGAAGTACGGAGTCTCCATGACAAGCAAATCGAGCAAAAAACTAGATGCCCCTTGGGAAGGGCCTTGCAAAGTTTGTAGGAACACTCCAGGCGACTTTTACAAATTATAGACCCTAAGTGGCGAGGCAATTCCTCGTACTTGGCATGCAAGTAACTTACTCTTGTATGTACGAAAACAAAACTCAATAGAAATAAAAGCTTTTCTTTCATTGAAAATGCTGCCTATTACATCACCTGGAACCACTGTTCCTGGCGACAAAAAAAAAATGGGGGGGAGGGGGGGGACGATAACAAGATCACTTTGTATACTAAGTGACTTCACTCCCAATCTTCAGAGATGTCCACTCCAGGCATCTTAGGCAGCGACGAGACAGCTCAAGGAGAACTACTAGGCCGAATCGACGATTCTGTAGCTTCTGACAGACACAACTTGGGGGCCTCCTCCTCAAGGGCTGGGCTTCCCAGCTGACTTATGGGCCCCTGTTGTTCCTTAGGAAGTCCTATAGGATCTTTGTCCACAATATGACCGTTAGCTTTTTAACGGTCATTCTCGAAAAAAAACTGATCCATAGACCAGGTACATGATTGCGCAGCAATCATAGGACTTAAATGACCTGAACTAAGTTAGAACTTAGCATAATTGTAGTGCAATGCATGCATAAAATGCATACATTGATTCTTTCCTATTTTATTTAGATATGCATAAAATAATGTTATAATATACTGATTAGTGTGTTATTTGAATTGTAGGCAATAAGAAGCTCAAGAGATGGCTTGAAGTTGGATCTGAAGTAGGGAAGAAGCTAGAGATGGAGCAGAAGCCCTGGAATAAAGAGAAAGAAATAATGTAGGGAGAGGTATACTACTCTACTAGGTAGAATGTTAATGTAGAGTTAACTTATGAAGAACATAGGACCTTTCCTAGCCTTAGGATAGCCATAGAGACCCTCCTAAACCCTAGCCATCGACAGAGAAATTTTTGCTTAATTAAGATAGTCGTAATAAAATAATTCATTATTGTATTTTATGTGGTGGAAAATCTCTCAATCAAAAATTAAAACAAATATCAAATTGAACCACAATAAAGATGTCACATCCACAGGGAGGTGCGAACCAAATAAACTCACAAATATTTCCACATTAATCTTAATTCCATAGAAAAATGCTCCGCAAGATTATTCCTTAAATGCGTCTCTTGTTTTAATCAATTCTTTCATTGGATGAAATAATAATAGATGAGAGAGTTAAATGATGTTGCATGCAATTGACACCTCAGACATCCTAATAAGTATTTCCTGACTTCATGATTATCTTAGTCATGAGAGATAAAGAGAGCATGCGGGCCGCAAAAATAGATTTCGAAGAATAGAGGGAACAAGGGGGCCAGAGAGCAAAACCACCAAATAGCCAAAACTAATCAAATAACTCGGTTGGCAATGGCACAAAATGTAAAAGCAAATTCAACCTGAAATAGAGCATTTGCTACGGAGGGTTGTGCGTGCAAGTAGGGGGATCGCCGGCCGTTTGCTTTGGTGGAAGGGGTCCACCGGAGGAGAGGAGTGCACTAGTGGTGACGGCTTGGCCTGGGACGATCGGATGTGATCGGGCGACAGATCAGATGTCGGTGGCGGTGGGTGGCTGCAGGCAAACCGTGGAGGCGTCGGTGGGTGCTTGCGATCGGCGAGAGGGCTCGTTGGTGCTTGAGATCACCGGAGTTAGGTTGGGGCTGAGTTTGGCAGTTGGAGGATGCTCGGAGGAGGTGCTGCGGGTTTGGGTGTGTTGGGTTCTTTTGGGATAGAGGATGGGTTGGTGGAGAAGAAGAAGAAAAAGAGGAAACAGAGAAGAGGAGAGGTGGCTGTGGTGTTGTTGGAGATGGTGGGCGTGTGCTGCAGCGAGAAGGATTGAGGGTAGGGACGACTATGGGGGTGGCGGGTGTCTACAATGAGGATGCGAGAAGGGTAGGATGGTGTTGGGTGGTTTTGAGGAGGATGGTGAATAGGGAAAGGGTTGGGTGGTGATGGTAAAGGAGATAGGGAAGAGGAGGATGGTGGAGGGTGCTTGATGAGTGAACACTGTCACCATGCACTCGTCGATGGTGAAGGCAAGTGGAAATAGGGCACACTCAACTCATGGTGCACGCCATTGACATAGTGCAAGCAAGTGGACCACGGTGGTGATCGATCACCCCCTTGCGACCGCTGCACTTCATCTTTTAAAAACACTTGCCGTTGGTTTCTTCCGCTCAAAGTCTCGGCAACAGCTTGACGGGGATCTCAAGGCAGTTGCGAGAAGCTCGACGCAATAGCGGAGTAGTTTTGTTGGCGGTAGCACATGCATCGACATGTGCACTCTGCAGGAAAAATAATAAAACTTGGTTATTTGTATAATGCATGTAATGTATGCATGTCAACTAAATTATACTATATACTATCCTTTATTTCATTTACATATGAATGCCATGTATGAACTATACAAGTAATTTTATAAACTAATTTATTTACATATTAATAAAGTATGCTATGAACATGTAAATATTATCATAATATTTAGGCACTTATGTAATTAGTTAGCCCACACATGTGGTCTCATCAAATGCCCCCATGCCTAGTTTTTGCTAGTTCCTAGCAAAAGTGAAAAGTGATGGAAAGTGAAAAGTGATGGAAGTGACCTAAAGATTTCTTCTTTCCTTATTTCAAAAATTTAGTAGATCCAGACAAAGGTGAAGTGATAGTAGCTTAGGTAATGATTCAAGAGAAAAGTCAACTTACATTTAAAGTTTATGCTTTACCCCTGATAAAATTCTATCGGGATAGGCAATTACTTCCCTCGGGAATAAAGCAAAAAATGATCTATAATTTGACCCTAGCTTTTTGGCTTAGGTAGAAGAAACTGAGTCGGATGGATTTATATTTGGTGGCTCACACTCATCTGGTACTACATGTCGTCTAATACTGTAGACTCTAAATCTCTAGACTATTAATCGAGTCACCCCAGAGAGAGGCTAAAAATTGTGCTCCCTTTGCATTCCTTTGCGCTCACTCTCTTCTCTCTCTTTTATTTATTTTTATATATATATTTTTTCTTTCTGAGATCACACATCTCACCTGATTTTGTCCATGTACTCAGTGTGTGGTCGCCTCGCATGGCATTCACACTTCAATTAAAATCCTAATAACCCTACAACTAAGTTAGAAGTCCTTAGCCAGTATTCAAATGATCTGAAATATTGAAAAGTAGGTATGGGTCATATTTGGTGGATCGTAATGGGTGTTTTTGTTCCCTCAAAAACATCGACACATGATGAAAAATGACACGAAGATAAAACTATAAACTTGAACTTTTTTTTTCTTCTTTCCATATTTTTCTAAAGATATATATATATATATATATTTTATTTTCCTTTTCCCTTTTTTTTTCTTTTCTTTATTTTTTTAACTATCGACACAAAATGATGCAACTTTATTAATGAGGCATTATTAGGGAAAATGATTATCAAGATGACATTGTGTTGCTTATTTGGGGGAAGTGCCTACTCTCGGCACCAAGAAGGAATGGATAGGACAAGCGTATTTCTGACCTTTGACACTACTACCCTCCTTCAGCCGAGGACTCTATGACGGTCGTAACCATCTACCATAGTCATAGTTTTATTAGATCTCAATCTTTGTGTATCTGCCTTATTTGGTGACTCTTAGGAATTCACACACAATGTTTACACGTAGGAACAGAGAACAAAAACTATGCCTAACTCCGAGGTATCATCATCTAATTATCCAAAACTTAAGAGCCCTTGCACTAGACTTAGCACACCAGTAGTCTCTCTACTTTCTCCTCACAAATATTAGGTGGATCTAATATAAGATAGTTTGGCAGACTCCCTACTAATTGTCTAAGGGTTCAACAAACTAAAAATGTTTATTGATTTTCATAAAAGATCTGTTACCTAGTCTACGTGTAAGTGAAGTAAATATACTGGATTCTAAACTTAAGAAACAATTTATGAAGAAAATCTTCAATGACACCTCCTTGATAAAGATATTTTGCTAGGAACTAACCAAATCAGCTCAAGAAACTAAAAGAGATTTTTTTTTTAAGCCAAGAACTAATGTACCTAACCTAAATGCATGCAAATATTTATAAATGATATAAACAACCTCAGGTTATACCCCTCCATGCATAAGATTGACAATATCCTCATTGGAAAAATGAAGACATAGAAGAATATCACTTGAGGAGGAGAGTGGGAGGAGCTAAGGCTCCTTAAGCCGAAGTATGTCCAAAACATGGCCATATGAAAGAGTAACATAAGCTTTGAGTCGTTGACCATTTACCTTAAAGCTCGCACCAGAAGTAGGGTTCCAAATTTCTACTACTCCATGAGGGAAGGCATTGATAACAACATACGACCCATCCCAGCAAGACTTGAGCTTTCTAGGAAATACTTTAAGTCTGGAATCGAAAAGCCAGACCCACTGGTTGGGCTCAAAGGTCTTTCTAATGATGTGCTTATCATGGAATACCTTTGTACATTGCTTGTAAGCTTGGGAGGTTTCATATGCTCATTGCGAAGCTCCTCAAGCTCACTTAACTCCAGCATGCATGCCTTACCCGCTTTATCCAGATTTAAGTTAACGTTTTTAATAGCCCAATAAGCTTTGTGTTGGATTTCAACGGGAAGGTGACACACTTTTCGGTAGATAAGAAGTAAAGGAGACATGCCCAAGGGAGTCTTATTCGCTGTTCTGTAGGCCCAAAGAGCATCATTTAATCTTTTCAACCAATCCTTATGGTCGGGCCTAATAGTTTTTTCTAGAATCTGTTTAATCTCCCTATTAGACACTTCAACTTGTCCACTCGTTTGGGGATGGTAAGGTGTGGCTAACATGTGGTTGACTCCCAAATTTTGGAGTAGTCTTGTGAAGTGTACATTTTTAAAGTGAGGTCCTCCATCACTTATGATAGTCCTTGGGCACCTGTACTGAGAAATGATATTAACCTTAACAAAATCGAAGACCACGGAATGGTCATTGGTCTGCATGGGCATGGCTTCTATCCATTTTGATGCATAATCTACGGCCACAAGGATGTACTCATATTTAAAGGACATAGGAAAGGGACCCATGAAGTTGATGCCTCAAATATCAAAGATCTCAACGGGGAGAATAGGTTGCTGGGGCATCTGATGAGATGTGACTCATCATAGCTAAAATGTCCAAGTTAAGTTAAAAACTAGGTTAAACACTATTGAATTAACACATGAAATGGGCTAAGTGTGGGAAATAGGGGAAAAGACCTAAACATCAAATCTGTGTTAAAAATGTAAAATTAGGTCATTAAATAAGGTATTCTATTCATTATTGTAAAATGATGGTCCATTGGCAAATTGAACAAACATTTAAGTTCAAAACTTCAAATAAAAAACATAATTAACTTCCTTAATGTTCAATTAAGCTTCAACAAAACTTGGTTGCATTTGGACATCATTAGGACCCTGTGTTAATGGTTTTACATTTAGGTCCTTAAGTCATATACATTTTATTCACTCAAAAACCTTCTAGGGACCATTTTGTATATCGTAGGGACCTATTTGCAACACCTAAGGGCTGCTCTGAATTAGTTCTTCACCACCTATGGGCTTTCTGCTATTTTTCTACCCCTTCGCCCATAAGGCTTCCCTGCAAAATCACCCTTAGACCTATTGCAGCCGCGAGACATTGTAGCCCAAAGAACATCCTCAATCGCGGTCGTCCATCCTTCATCAGCTGATCTTGTGGCCTAGATCCTTTTGAAGCTTCGCACGCTTCCGTGCATGAGGTCACCACCTCACCCAGATCCCATCCAATGGCCACATTTTGATTTGATCCCCACGCATGCTCACTATCCCATCTCCACCACCCATTCCCTAATCACCAATTCCCACTGCACAGTGAGCACAATCACTCTCAGAGTCTACTTAAGCTCCTTCTTGACTCGCACGCATGGGGAATCGCTCCCTCCCCTTGAGTGGTTCCTTTCATCTGCCCTTCAGTTCTCCTTCAGCTACGCCTGTGATAGGGGTGCGCTTTCCCTCCTCAATTTGGTTGCCACAGCAACCCGCTGTGGATCCAGGGATCCCATTCCTCGCTAGAGTCTTCTTCATCTCCCTTCATTGCTGCAGTGGCTAGCTGTAGCCTAAGCATCCCATTCCTCCTTTAGATTAGAATTTACTACCTTGTAGCTTAATTATAGTGTTAGTTAGAGTAATTTAGGAGTAGCTCAGATGTTAGAGATCAAAATTTAGTGATGGCTTAGTGTAGATTAGGAGTAGGTTAGTGTAGAATCCACACTCACACCTCATTTGATCATTTCAGATCAGAGGAGATGAACTCATTTCATTACTTAATCATTGATCTTCCTCTCCATGTCATAAATTTCACGTTCTAAATTTCCCTCGTGTTTTCAAATCACAATCCACCCACCCATTAGAGTTAAACCCTCATCTCATTGCTCTCTAGCATTAAGATGAGGACTTGTGCTCAAAATCCATCCAGGGGTCTCCCATTCATCTCAGATTTTCCATAACGACCCTTGATTTGATTTAAAAAGAATCAGTTTGCTTGATCTAATTTTAATTTGGATTTCAATGCAAGATCATGAGATTTTGATCAAATTGAGTTCTGAAGGGTTTTTGATCAAGTGAATTGATGTATTTTTGTGTGATTCAGTACATGGCCGTGAATCTGAGATGATGCTAGTGATGAATTTTGCCTTAGATGAGCCATGATCGGATTTGTCATGAGTTGGGAATTTCATGGTCTTAAATGTGTGGGAGAGCTAAGGAGAATCAACCTTGTTGCTTTGAGGCTCTACCAAGTATTTTTGTGTGGATATGTTTTTGAGATTCTAATTTTTAACCTAAGGAATTCTCAGTATTCCTTAAGGTTTTAGACAATTGGGATTCAAGTTGGATTTATTAGACTGATTCTGACACCTCCTTCATGCTGTCTATAGCATTAGGAAGGTGTCAGATCAGTGTTTTTCTCTCTGATTTGAAATGAGAATGTTGATGAAGAGTTTTGATGCAGAGTTTAACATCCTAAAGTGATTTCAATGCTATTTTCAAGCCTTATCAGATTTTTTTAAAAGGTTTACTGTTGTGTTTTGAATCCCAGCGCATCATATTAAAGTGCTACTTCAGCAGCTACATTTTCATGGGTTTTTCAACCCTTAATTTGGTACAAATTGGTGTTAACTTAAAATCATGATCTGAATTTGGATATGCTTGATCCCTAATCAGACTTTCTTAAGTCTGATCTAGGATAATTGTTCACTGAAATCCAAATCAGACTTGCAAAATTGAAGGAATCAGACTAAAGCAACTTTAAAAAAAAATGTTTAAGATGTCTGAACCAAGATCCAAGCCTTTATAGTAGAGCAATATGGTTGTTGTAGCTGTTGCATCTTCAGCTGCAGCTATTGCAACTATACTGCTACTTGATTCCAGCAGCTGCAGCAGCTGTTGATTCTTGCTATACTGCTACTTCATTCTAGCAGCTACAGCTGTTGTTGCAGTTGTCTGATATGGAGTGAAATAATAGGGCAGTGGTCTGAATTCGAATTGTATGAGATAGGTGATATGTCTTCATTGTTGTACACCATGTATACAAGCCTTCCTGTATTTTAAATACCTTTAATTGCCATTGAATGCTTGTAATTTGAGGATAATCTATTTTTGTTAGGTATAACATGTGTCGAACTGACCAAATTTCAAAATGAATGGAAATCTAAGTTGAAATTCATGTTCAATTGCTTGAACACCTCCCATAGCATGTTTAGAACACATCTGAACTAATAGACCCAGCTACTAGGAGGCTATTTAGGGCCTTAAGTTCTATTTCAAAAACCCTTTGAAGGCCTAAAGTGTGCTTCACTTGTAAATAAATAAAAACACTATAAAAAATATAAAAAATAAAATAAAGATGTAGCAAGTAGGATTAAGTATATTTCTAAGTGTATGCCAAGTTTCAAGGCATTCTAAACCCTCGGCTTGGTAGAACATATCAGCTGACGGTTCAGTCTACCTTTAAACTTAATAAAAGAACTAAACATTAAAAACAACAAAAATAAATTTCTATTTCTCATGTCACTCTTTCTTTCTCACCCCCTACCTCTACAAAACATATAAAACCCATAAAAAATAGAAAAACTCGAAAAACACCTAAAAATACTATGTACACTATGTATATACATGTATATATAAGCTATATATTAAGCTATTAAGATATATAATATAAAATATGTATATGATGTATACATATAACTTATGTACGTATTTTATAGAATAAACTAAGTATTTAAGATAACTTAAATCATATACAACTTTATTATATAATTATCTACTAATTTAATTAACTTATATGTACTCTAAGTTATACAATTATAGAAATCCTATAAATAAACTTATTTATCAATGATATTGTACATACATATATATATATATATATATATATATATAATGTACAGTAGAATGCCTGCAAACTAATTTAATTATATATGTACAATAAATAATTAATTTATTAAGTTATTAGATAGTTTACTAAATTAAATTAAAATAAATTAGTAAATTAAGTTATTTTTGAACTAATTTATACTGTATATTTGTATTATGTTATTTTAATTAATTTAAATTAATTTAACTATATTTATACTATAATATACTATTTATACCTAATTTATATGTATAATAGCCTGAAAATGCATATTTAAATGTATATAAATTAAAATAAAACTTGTAAAATACCATAAAAATATGTATTAAATAAGTTAATTTGTATATTAACACTGTACTATATCAATTTGGTCATTAATAAAGTAATTTAAATGTTAATTAAGAAATAAACCTATAAATCATTATATATAAATTGTAAAGTTTAGCTAATTTATTTATATAGTAAAATAATTATTTTTGCAAATAAATTAAATAATTATGTAGCCCTATATAAGGGCTTTACAATCCCATAATTTATTTTTAATTTATAATAATTTATGGCCCTCAAATTGAGGGCTATAATAAGCAATTTAGGACAGCTTTATGCGCAGGCAGCAACGCTTGAAGGCGCTTCAATTAGCGCCACATCGATGGCGTGAGAGCGGGTGCAGTGACTTATTAGTAATTTGTGTTATGCTCTTCCTAGTCGTCACATGCATCGGGTGCAATACACATTACCTATCCCTATATCTCTGATGCATGAATAAGCATATGCATGATACTGTGTTGTGCATGGGCCGAGGGCTGTACACTGTGAGTGGGTCTGTGTGGGCCCATTAACGAGCTATAAATTAGTTAAAATGCACCTATTAACAAATAGAGTGGCCCTAGTAGAGGTCTAGTCCCACCTAGTAATGGGTGTTGTGTATCCCTCGAAAAGGTCGCTTGCCAATTAAACTAATTTTTGGTTAAAAATTGGTCTGAACCGATTTTGAACCGATCTGAAGAGAAGAGAAGAGGCTTGAAATCGGCTAAGTGTTAGCCCTGTGTGCCTGTGCCTTAGTGTGTGTTGTGTTAGAGTCTGTGAGTTGAGTGTTGTATATGTATATAAATGTCTGTGTCTATATATATGTGTATAAGTATATGATATATAATAAGTATAAATAATATATAATGTAAATAAATAATGTATACTGATAATGTATATAGATTAGTATAAGTGTTTAAGCTCTTATATATATAAATAATACTAAGGGCTTTAGTGACGAATACATCCATCACTGTATATATGTATGTATGTTAGTATAAGTAGTTTTAGCCTTAGGTAATGTAAATATGTTACTAAGGATACACTAACGTTTATATATGTCACTGTACGTAGGATTATATGTTAGTATAGATAATAATTTTTGCCTTATGTTATGTGTAAAGTTTACAAAGGTTTTAGCGACACTTATATATGTTACTGTAAATAATATATATGTTACTATAGATGTTAATATGTTATAACGAGTTAGTATAATAAATATTATTAACTATTTTTGTACCTATACTTAGGTATTAACTATATTAGTTGTAAAGAACTAACATAGAGTAGTTGTACATAGTTTTTAATGCTTGTGTGTGTACATTTGTTCCCAAGCATTGTAATGTGTTTTAATTCATTCTTTTGTACATAATTAACCAAATTCTTATATTCATTGATTCTTTCATTCATTTTTGTAAATAAAATCAACATTTTTGGAATTAAAGAATGTTTTTGGACTTAGAGAGTGATGTATATCAATAACTGCCTCCCAGTGAACGACCTGGAATAAACCAGTAAAAATTAAGTATATAAATAAAATTGACGCAACAACGGTTTGTATTTGTGACATATACTACAACAACTATGCTTAAAACTCCTTTTTAGTACGAACAGGTCATCAACGATCATATTTTTGGTTCCATTGCCAGGTATAAAAACCCGTCAATAGCGCTTTATTGTGATTGTTTGACGAATGTTGAAGAAAATCGATTATTTTTGATGTCGTTGCCGGGGAGGCAACTCTCTATATGCCAAAACTATTCTTTTATTCTTCATTTCTAAATATTTTTGTTTTTGTTTGTAAATAACTATTCTTTCATTCATACTCTTTGTTGTATATAGATTCCTTTATTCATTTTATTCTTTGATTTATTTTGTATATAATTGTCTTACTAATCATTTGTTGTTTTTGTAACACTTGAGTAGGAGTAGTGACTTCTTCCAGGTGGACTTCTTCCTGGTGAATTTGTTGCGATTCAGACTGGACTTCTTGGAGGAGTTTTTCCAGATGGAGCTGCATTTCTTGTTTTTCTAGATTAGTAGATAGGTAGTTTAGACCTAGGTATATTTCACAGGAATATATTTGTTAAGCATAAGTTGTTCTCACACATACTTGAAATAACTTGGACTCTCTCTATATCTCTACTCATCTCTCATCGATGTGGTTTTTCCGTATCATGAGTTTTCCGTATCAATTTCTTTTCTTTCATTCTTTCTTATTGCATACAAAAATCCAAAAAAATATATAAAATCAAAAATACAGAAAAGATCTCATCCCTTATTTAGCAGCAGCATATTCTAGGCATCCATACTTAGGATCACATTTCCTACTAGATTTTATTACAAGTCAAATTGCATCAATTGTAGAATTGTTGCAATTAGGTATGCATTTTTTATCCTTTCTCAACTCCTGCCATCCTTGCATTTGACTTAACTAAAAAGACCATCTCTTGAATTGAAAAGAAACTAAAAAGCGAGATGAGCTGTAGAGAATACATTTCTAAATGTTCGAATTAAATTCAAAAGGAGACACTAAAACTTGTTTGAAACCTTGTCTGGTTTTCATCGATATTGTGTTGATTGTTATCGTGCACACAGCACGATCACATATGTCACAAATACATCGATTTCTATCTCATCTCCTTGAGCAACCATAGGATCTGGATTCACACTCTAGTCTTATCTAGATTCCTAGTGGATTATAGAGGTCTGCACTTCGTTAGGTTATCTTTAGGATGCGTACAATTGTTTTGAAACATTGTTTGCGTACTACTATTTTGCGTAGCAGACTCTAAGAAAAAATTTTGATTTATCTCGTTTGCTTGTTTGATTGGTCTTTGATTGAGATTGATTGGGATTTCTGATTTTGTGATTGATTGAGATTGATTGATCCTTTCCTTTGAGTTGTGGCTATTTTAAAACTCATTTTCAAAAATAGACTCAATGGAGGGTAGGAGATCTCAAAACCCTAAACTAGTACTTCCCTTCGGTGCTGATGCCCAAGCTTCCACTTTTATGCCTTCCACATCAAATTCTGTACCTCCTAGGCCTCAAACTCTCATCCACCACTCCATCCATCCTGATGATGATCATGATTCTACACAATTTGAGGATTTTGAAGAACTTCCTCCACATCTCTCTACACATCATCCTCCACCACCACCACCAAACCATTGGTTCCAACCTCCTCCATACCTTAACTTTCCTAACCAACCACCACCAAGAGAGGTCCAATGCCTCATCTTCAACACCTGTTTGAAACACAACTTCAAATGAACACCCTTACCCAATAGGTGCAAAAGCTTGCACAAGTTGTTAACTTCTTAGCAAACCCCCAACCTCAACTTAGGAATCCCCAAGCACCACCTCAACCTCATAGACGTCAACTACGGGATTACTATAATCCTACAGTTGCACAACCTATGCCCATGGTATGTTATCTTGATGGGAGTCGTGCTACTGAATTGAAGCCAAACATCATTGCACTTATTCCTCACTTCGATGGTCTTACTTTTGAGGACCCTTTTTAGCATTTAGAGGAGCTGAAAAACCTTGCTCAAACCTTGGGTCTGCAAGATCATGATCAACACACGCTTTTAATGAAAATGCTCTCCTTTTCATTAAAAGATAAGGTAGCCTTTTGGTTTAGAACACTTTCACAGACTACACCTATAGAAGACTGGGCTTCTTTGGAACATGAGTTCCTAAAGAAGTACTTTCTTATAGGCCGCACTATCGCTTTAAGGTGTGCTATCACTACCCTTACCCAGAATTCTGAAGAACAAATGCACGAGGCTTGGGAGAGATTCCATGAGCTTCTTAGAAAATGTCCCCACCATGGTGTCCCATGTTGGCATCAGGTCCAGATCTTCTATGATGGGCTCTATGATGATGCAAGAAATTTTGTAGATGCCGCTTGTGGAGGCAATTTTTATGTCGGGATGAGGACTCAACTTTTGAGCTCTTCAAAGGCATGGCAGAAAATTCTCTTAATAATGCTTTGATGAGCATTTTTAATAGAAAGTCCTCTCATTCCCACTCACACACACACACGCCCACACACACACACATAGCCACCACCTCTAGAGTTCTCTAGAGCCTTCCAAAGGTGGTGCCACCTTGAAGACTAAAAATAGTCTTCAAGGAGTCCACAACTTACCTCCTTAGAAAGTGGATCTAAGAAGACCCACTCCCTACCTCTCCAGCCTCCACCTAAGACTACTTCTAGAGAATTCTATAGTTCTCTATAGGACTACTCCCTTGACCTTCCAAGAGTCTATAAAAAGACCCTCTTGGATGGCCATGCACCCCATCTAGCCTTTAGCTCCATTCCATGTGCACCTCCATCTCCACGAGTTCCATCAACTCCACCACTCCACCTCCACGCCCAAGGCTAGAGAAGCTCTCTACCACCTCTCAAGAGGTCGGCCTACCTACCATTGGCCATCCCTCTCTTCTCTCCTACCACCTTAAGCCCTACAGCCCATTGGAGACCACCTCCAATGCCCTAGTTTCTCTTAGTAGATAAGTTGTTCTTCGTAATTTAATTTCCACATTAATTTCCTACTTAGTAGTGTAGTCATCCTCTATTTGAATGATGCATGCATAATCTTTCACTAGATCCATGCATGCATCTGTATTCTGTTAGCTAGAAATATTGTGATTAAGCTTTCATATACAAGCATGTCTCTACTTGTATTGCTGACAATTCTTGATGATATAAAATCTCCATTTGCATTATCTCTCTTGTGACCATCAATTGCCTGATTTAATCTCCTATCATATTGCAACAAAATGTCAGTTCCTGAAAATATAAACGACCTTGCAATTGACACATTTTTCGTTAACTGCCATCGTGAAGTACAAATTGTGCAAACAAGTACCCACACCTTCACTTTCATATTTTATTTGACGCACACACATGTAGTAAGGGATAACAACATGACTGGTGTGACTTTCATTCGTAGGCCTGAAACCGACGTACGAATTTAATCTAGTAAAAAGATCAAAATCAATTTCTCCTTTCTAAATGCCTCCCTGAGATTGACCGGGACTCACCATCTCGTTAACTTAATTTTTGTTGAGTAGTATTTTGCAACTATACTATGATGTTTTCCTATCAAATTCACGATTTACGAACCACAACACTACACAGCTCCTCCACCAAGGTGTGTTTACCCTCAAGAAGGGCTTCAACTGTCGCCAGGGTGTGCTTTGCCATCTCCCTCGAGATGGCCTCCTGGTTCTCTTCCATTGATGGGTCAGTAGTAAAGAACCCCATCATCGTGTCAAGATCCATCTCCCTTGAGATGGCCTCCTGGTTCTCTTCCATTGACTGGTCAGTAGTAAAGAAACCCATCTTCGTGTCAAGATCAAGCTCCAGCTGGGCAGCATTCTCCAACTCAGGCACCGCCTTGCCCCTATCCTCTGCGAGTTGTTGATCCTTGCCGAGGTCAGCTCTTAGTTCCTCCTCACTTGCCGAAACCTTGGCAAGTTTATCAATGGTCGCACCTAGGCAAAGGCGCTCTTCTTGAAGGGCCGCCTCGTATCCCTTCACGATTGAAGAATGCTCGACCCTTAGCACTTGCACCTCCTCCTTCAGAGAAAGGACGCTAGTGCAGGAAGTTTGCAAGCACTCGGACAAGTCTTGCAGAGCCACGACTTCAATCTTGTGCACTTTGATGAGACTCTCCTCCATCTTCCCGCCAAGAGTGGCAATCTACTTCAAACCCTTGTGAACCTGCTTTAGCTCCTCCTCTAGCTGGGAGACTTGACGGGCCACTTGCTGTTGCGAGTGGAGCTTACAAAAGGTGTCCTCCACTATCTTCTCTGCCTTCTCTTAGGTGGCAGTTGCCTCCTCTAGACAGTGGGCAAAATTGTTCTACTTTGCCTTGGCCATCATGGCCTACTTGGTAGCCATGTCAGCCGCCCCGGAATAACCACTAGGCCCAACAACATCTGCAGGAGCACCACCATGTGGGACAAAGGTACTCTCGAGAAGCTCCACCTATTCAAAACCATAGGCAGGTATAAGGAGAAAATTCCACTCCAAAGTATAAGTAAAGGGAAAGCAAGAGAAGCCTTACTGCTCGGAGGCAGTAGTAGAAAACATGGTTCAAATTCATGCCTCCTGGCGGGGAGGCAGCCCAAAATACAGCATCCTCCAAATGCTAGATCACCTAGCTCTCTACTCTAAGGCCCCCACCTAAACTGCCTGATCTGCCTGAACTACTCGCCTGAATGGGAACCACCTGACCAAGCACAGGGCCTCCACTAGTAGCCTCCAGAATGAATCCCTTGTAGATTCGACCGTCTACCCGATTAGCCCAATCCCCCCTCTACCGGAAGGATCCACCAGCATCCTTGCCCCCGTCGAGCTTCGCCTATAGTGCAGCTACGTAAAAATGCTCCCACTGAGGAAGACACCGGTGGCGGCCACCTCCTGCGTCTACTGGAAGAAGGCACCGACTGATCCAAACGAGGCATTGGAGGCATTAGCTCTGCCCACCTGAGCCATCTTCGCTGAAGCAACAGGCAAAGAGTCGATGACTATACATCGTTCTAGTAGCCCTGGTAAGCTTGAGGGGACAGCTAGTCCATTAGGGCTTTCCTCGCCTCAGCCTTGCTCAAACTCTCATGAGCAGACAGCACCAGCTGAACACCACTTGAACCCCTCTTCAAGTGCTTCAAAGGAGTCTCCACCTTCCCCTCCCTCCCCTCCCCCTCCTTCCTCTTGGGCTTCTTGGAGAGGGATGATTGGCTCTGCTCACTTCACTCCATAGGGCTTTCCTCCACGTTGTGCAGCTGATGCTGGGAGGAACTACTGTCTTAACACCTGGGTGTGTCCGGCCAAGCAACCAACTAAAGGCTGCAAAGAAAAAATAGAAATGTCAAGCCATTAAGTAACGAGTGAGGAGGATACATGTTCTAAAGCTATCACCTCCCCCCAAATTACATAGCGTGGGATAGGAATCTGCAACCCACAACCAAGCTGCCCAGATGTCTTCCCGCTTGAACTCCGAGAGAGCAATCGGCTTGAAGTTAACAATCTTATCAGTGTCCACCTAAGCAGTTGAATCAAGCTCCTCAGGCCTAGGTAGCAGGTCCTTATCAAAGGGACCTTGCCAGGTATAAGGGACATCGTGACCCTCATCAAGGAAGACAAAGAAAAAATGACAATCCTACTCCTTTAAACTATCGGGCAAGTCAACTATCTGATACTTTGTATGTTGGTTGTACAACGTCTAAGTACCTAACGGAGTGATGAGTTGCAACTCATCATAGCTAAATTGCCTAAGTTAAGCTAAAAACGAGGTTAAACACTATCAAATTAACACATAAAAAGAGTTCAGTGTGGAAAATAGAGAAAAATATTTAAAACATCAATTTTGTGCTAAAAATGCATAATTAGGTCATTAAATGAGATATTCTATTAATAAATGTAAAATGGTCATCCAAGTGCAAATTTAACACATAAATGAGCTTAAAATTCCAAATCAAAAGTGTCATTAACTTCTAATATGTTTAATTGAGCATCAATAAAAACTTGAGTGCATTTGGACATCATTAAGGTCATGAAATTAAGGATTTACATTTAGGTCCTTAGTATATCACTTTTCATGCTTAGAAAACTAACCAAGGACTTATTTGTAGGACACAGGGTCCTTTTTGCAAGCCTTTAAGGACCTCTCTGTAACCATTCATAACCACTTATGGGCTTGCTTGCACTTTTTCTACCCCTTCGCTGAGGGGTGTTCCTTGCAAAAACACAAATAGAACCTAGCCACCACTTGCAGCTCACACATGTATTGTTCATGCGATGAACTCAAGCAATCCCCGCCGTCCTTCATTTAGACGCTCTTGATCTGCGGCTCTTCTTCGATCGAACCTTTGCGTGAATTCGCACGTGTGGTCACCCTTTTTCTTAGATCTGATCCAACGGTGCTCCTTTGATTTGAATCTTCCGACGCCCTCACAGCTACATCCTCACCGCCCAAACCCCTAGCGCCTAATCTCACCATTGCGGTGAGTTTAATCACTCTTGAATCTACTTAAGCACCTTCGCTGCCTCATGCGCTGGGGAACGCTCCCTCCTCCTTGAGTGATCACTTTCATCCACTCTAGTTTTCTCCCCAATTAGTCACTGAGTCAGTGACAGGGGCACAGCTCTCCTCCTCAATTTCGTCGCTGTAGTGACCAGCTACAGGCCAGGGATCCCATTCCTCGCTAGAGTCCTCATCTCCCTTCGTCGCTGTAGTGACTAGCTACAACCTAGGCATCCCATTCTTCCTTTAGATTAGGACTTTACATGCTTTCTAGAATAGTTAGATTAGTAATTAGTTTAGTGTAGTTGATTAGATGATCAAATTGTGTGACTGTAGTTAGTTTAGAGTAGTGTAGTGTAGAATCCATGCATTACACTTCCTCTGATCATTTCAGATCAGAGACGAATTCACCCCCTTCCCATTGATCACATTTCTTCCCCTTCATATTTCCATTCCGCATTCTATTTTTCCTTGATTTTAATTTCGCTGATCACCCAGCCACCAGATCTAATTTCAGATCTGAGAGCTGTGGATCTCAGATATTAGATTAGCATTATAACCCATCATTGGGGGGTTTCCCACTCATTTTGCAAAATTCACAAAGACTACCTGATCTTAATTCACCAACTCGAATTGCTTGATCTTATTTAAAATGATGTTACTGTTCAGATCAGTGATATGAAACTCATTTGGATTTTATCAGATTTAATCGAGCCTTTTGAGATTGGATGGGGTTGATTAGGTATATGCAATGATTCCAATTGTTTGGAGTTTTTTTTTGATTATATGGATGAGTATGTATCTAAATAAATCCCTATGTTGGAGAGTTTGGCCAAGGATGATCAGCAAGTTTAATTTAAGGTTGAACGAGGACCCAACGGGTCTTGATCTATCCATAGGATTGCCTTGAACATCCATCAATGGTGTTCAAGGAGATCAAGTGGAGAAATCAATATAAGATCCAAATCAAAATCCCCAAATGGAGCGACATTTTATTCCTCCCCTATTTGCACTTGCATGATTCTTTATGGAGGTTTTAAAGGAGAAGATCGTATCTGATTTCATTAGATAAACATCCCCAGATCAGTCTTAATTAGTCTGATCTTGGGGTGTTCATGTACTGAAATATAGATAAAAGCCACTGATATTAGAATTCAGACACTACCGCAGATAGTTCGAATTTATTTAGGACATCTAAACTTAATTTTGAAGAGTAGACCTTATAGTTGTTGTTTCAGCAGCTGTAGGTGTTGCTCTGATGATTCTACAGCAGCCCTGGAACTGTTTGTTTTTTTAAGACGTCTGAATTCAATTCAGATGATATGATTTGGGCTACAGTAGCAGCAGCAAATCTCATAGCTTCTGTTTCAGTAGCTGTAGGATTTGTTCTTGCTGCTGTTGCAGCTTGCAGCAGTGACTTCTAGAATCTATTTTTGAATGATAGTAGGCTAGGGTTTAAGTGTCTAAAATAGCTGACATGTTCTCAATGTTGTGTAGTAATTGTACAAGCTTTCATGTATCTGAAATGGAATTTTAATTGCATTTGAATGGCTTGTAATTTGAATTTCAACTCCTTTGTCAACTTACTTGCATGCCTAACTGTCCAAAATCAAAATTAATGGAGATCTAAGTTGAATTTCATGCTTAACTGCTTGCACTTCTTCCATATCATATGTTGAGCATAATTAAGCCCCCTTTACTTCTTATTCCAGCCTTCAAACCCTCATTTAGGTCTTAAGTTCTCATTGAAAACACTCTTAAAGGCCTAAAATGTGCTTCACTTGTATTTAAATAAAAATAATTTAAAAATTCCAAAAAAATAAAATAAAGGTGTAGTGAGTAGGATTAACTAATTCCCTACACATATGTAAAGTTTTGAGGTCATCTGAACCTTCAGCTTGGTAGAACATACCAGCGTATGATTCAGTATACCTCTTAACTCAATAAAAGACTCTAACCCAAAAATCACAAAGACACAATCTATTCTTCTCATCTCTCTCTTTCTCTCTCATACCCTACATCTACAAAATATATACAAACCATAAAAAGTAGAAAAACTCCAAAAAATACCCAAAAATACCTTGTATATTATGTACATACATGTAAATATAAGCTATATAGTAAGTATATATGTATATAATGTAAAATAGATGTATAATAGGTGTAAACAACTTATATATATATTGTATAATGTAAATTACATATTTAAAAGTATATAAACTGTATATAACTTAATTATATAACTATTTATTATTTATATTAACTTATAAGCACTATAACTTAAGCAAATTTATAAAACTCTGTATATAAATGTAATTACTATTTATATTGTACATACATATCTACATAGTTATTATGTATATTAGAAACCCTGTATCGTAATTTAATATGTATATAGAATAAATATTGAAATTATTAAGTTATTACCTAAGTGATTAAGTTAAATCAAAATAAATTAGTAAATTATGTTATATCTGAGATAAGTTATATTGTACACTTGTATTATAATATTTTAAGTAATTTAAACTAATTTAAATATATTATATATTATTATACTATTTGTACCTAATTTACATGTATAATAACTTGAAAACAAATACTTAAATGTAAATAAATCCAAATAAATGTTTTAAAATACAATAAAAATGTGTATTAAATACTTTAACATATATATTAACTCTATATAGGGTCAATTAGACCATTAATTAACTAATTTATACGTTAATTAAGAAATAAACCCTGAAATCAGGATGTATAATTCACAAAATTTAGCTAATTTATTTATATAGTAAATATAATTATTTTTGTAAATAAATAAAAAATTATATATCTTTATATAAGGGCTTTCCAAATATATATTTTATTTTAAAAATGGAATTAATTGGGCCCTCAAATTGAGGGTCAAAAATCCTAAATCAGAACGGCTGCACTGGAAGCAGCAGCGCCTGAAGAGGCGCAACTATAGTGCCACATCGTGGAGACAAGAGCACATTGAGCATTATAAATTGATTTTCTGCTATGCATCGCCCAGTCGTCAACCGCTGGGCGTGAAAAGATCCTATACCCTTCGAGCATGATTTGGCTTTGGTTTGAGATGTGAGAACAGTGTACGGTGTATGGCTGGGAGCCAAGCACTGTGCGAGGGCCTAATTAAGCCCATTACTGAGCTTAAAACATGATTAAGAGGCCTAATTAACGAATTAGGGCAGCTCTTAGTAGAGGTCTGGTCCCACCCGTGAGGGTGCTGTGTATCCCTCGAAAAGGCTGCCTGCCAATTAGAAACTTAATTTTTAAACTAAGGCCTAATAAGGGGATTAAGAAGAGAGAGTGAATGGCTAAGTGTTAGCCGTTCTGTGAGAGTGAATGAGAGAGCCTTGGTTAAGTGCTAAAGAGATAAAAGAAATAGAGTTAAGATGAAGAGAGAACTAAAAAGAGAGAAGAGTTAAGTGTATATGTATATCCGTATAGTGTATATGTATGTATATATCTAAGTATATTGTAAATAATAAGTATCTATATATTAAGTATATGTAGTATAGGTAATGTTTGGGCTATATATGTATATAAATAATAGTATAGCTTTACTGACAGAATTATTCGTCACTCTAGGCAGAATAATTGTCACTATAGACCCTAGTTTTCATCTTAGATTATATACATAGTTTTGCTACGGTTTAGCGATGTTTATATTTGTCGCTGTACATATTATATATGTTACTGTATATGGTAATATATTAAGTTAGTACAATATATATTATTACTTGTTATTGTATATATATGCAAGTATTAGTATTATAAGTTATACATAGATAGTATATAGTATATATGTATAGTGTTTGATGCTTGTTTGTATATTTGTGTTTGCAAGCATTTCAATACATAAATAATTTTAATTCTTTCATTTATTAATTCATTCATTTATGATTGTACATAAAATTGATCTTTTTTGGAATTAAAGAATAATGTTGGACTTAGAGAGTGATGTATATCAATAATTGCCTCCCAGTGAACGACTTGGAATAAACCAGTAAAAATTATGTAATTCAATAAAATTGATGCGATAACGGTTTGTATTTGTAACATATACTACAACACAATGATTTTTTATACGAACCGTTGTCGATCGCTTCGATTACCGAGGCTTACCCTTCTTAATCTTAAGGGGCATAAGCCCAAAAAGCAGGTAGAATAGACCTAGGCGGGGGACAATCTGAAAATGGAGGCACACAGTAGTAAAGGTGTTCAAAACTGACCAACAATTGAGGCTAGGCTATGAGGGGGCTAGGCAGTAGTAACAAAGGAATGAACACAAGAATAGGTTCAAAGGTATCCAAAGGCCATATTCGATGCATATTTACAAATGATGAATGAGTCCATAGACTCGTCTGACAATAGGAGGGTCTACAACCCAATGGGGTGAAACAAAACTCCATTGAGTTTGTACTCACTCAGAAACGCCCTAATGGTGGAGCGACTACGGAAGTTAGAAGCGAAGGTGTAAAGGTCCCTCATCTTAGGCGAGATGCCGAGCGAGAATGAGGCAGACTTACCCTTGCTCGTGAGTCTAGACATGACAGACAACATCTTTGACACTCGCTAGGAAAAGAAGCTCCGAGAACACCACCTCCTCACGCCTTGCTTGAGAAAGAAGAGATCGCACCAACGATGAAGAGTGCTCAAAAAGGGTAAGTTGGGCATTAACTATGCCCCACACCCCCTATTTATAACCCCCGTAGCGGACGGTTCCCCCTTTGCAAGTTATAAATTTCAAAAAATGAAATCCCACGGATACAGTGTGGGTTTCAAAACATACCCCTTTAAGGTAGGGATACCTCGGTAATCATTACCAACATTAAATGCTTGTGCGCGCATATCTTGCATAGCATCAATGCTAGTCATATCATTGGCAAGTGCAATATCTTAGGCCCTTATGCCTCATCATGACGGTAATTAACGCCGGTCTTGTCATACAAGACAAAAATTAAATACCGCAGTCAAAAATTAAATCCCGTAGTGATTGGCCATCACTTGCGAAAGGTGACACATACATCACACTTAGTCCCAGGAAGCCACCTCTTAAGGCCAACAATAAAACAGGCAGACACGCCTGAAGCCGCCTTTTAAGGCCGGCATTAAAACAGGCGAGCGCACCTGAAGCCGCCTTTTAAGGCTGGCAACAAAACAGGTGGACGTGCTTGAAGCTGCCTTTTAAGGTTGGCAACAAAACAAGCGGACGCACCCAAAGCCGCATCTTAAGGACGATAGAAAAAATAGGTGCCCATGTTCCCTTTACCAACAAGCCACCTCCCATTGGCTGGTGAAAACTAAGGCGTATCCCACCCTTGACCTCTTTACTACAGAAACGCCTCTCTAAAGATGGCAACACCAAGGATGCCTTGGCCACTTACAATTGCAACTCCAGTACCATAACAAATGCTCCCTTGCTTTAACGAAAAAGTTGGGAAACCAGGAGTTTTAAATACTTTAATTACTCTCTCAGTAACATTCGCTAGCTAGAGAGTAAGGGGCATATGATGAAGGACAAAAAACACCCTCGGACTTAAAAGTTTGCGAGAAGTCCAATAAGAGGTTTGACTACCCAAAAGTGAAATAGGCAGGCAGGTTCGACCCGCCTCCACCCGAGAAGATTCGAATATAGGTGGGATCGGATAAACCTGACTCGCTAGAAAACCAGGCGACAACTGGTGACAGGGAAATGATAGAAAATTCAAACACAGCCATACCAACAATAAATGGTGCCATGACTGCTACAATTAACAGTCTGACAATATACATGCCCTAACAACAGATGTATCCGGTCAGAAGATCCTACGACAGGACCAACCCCCAGCACTATAAATAGCTAAGAGAGGCCCTTGAGGGCCTCTCTCAAGCAATCAGATAGAAAAAGAGAGATTTTATTATCTCTTCTTATTAGTGAATGTTGGAAGCATCGCCCTCCCCCAAGACGTACACCCTACATGGTGTAATTGGGTTACCAACCCTCTTGCCTCGTTGTGATTACTTGTTTTGCATCGTTGAGTCGGACCCTCTGATCACTTAGGAGGTCTGATCAGTACGTCAACCAAGGGTTGATGCAGTCACCGTGATGTTGAGATTGGAAAGCTAGCATCTATGTGAGATCACATACACATGATCTCTCAAAGGGAACACACGGATCCACTATTGTAAGCATACATAGTGGATCGGAAGACATGGGCTCACTCTGCATATATTGGGATGTATGAAATTCCATGCATAATCGTACGGGTTCTGATTAGACCCATACATGAAGGAGAAGAAGACAATCATTTGGGAAAGACACCGATCTTTATTCTCGTCCCAATGATACAAGGAGAATGTAAACATTTATAACCATTGGGAAGGATAATAATGAATTTGGGAAATCAACCTCAAGGTTATATAAGTCTTTCAGTGTGAAGGATTCATGAGCATTCATAATACCTAATGAGGCTCAGTGCCATAAATCACCAATTCTAAATGTTTCATTATTGACATAATAAAATCAATAGTGATTTTGATGGGATTCATACTTATAGAGAAATTAAATATTATTTGAAGAGTTAAATGATGTATGATTTAGCATTTAATTGGGCCAAAAAGATTTGGTTTTGATCCAAATGGGTTAGGATAGAAATTAAATATAATTTAGGTATTAAAACCCAATTGGTTAAACTAATAGAAGGGTCAATTTGCAAATAATCAAGTAGGAATAGTTTTCAATCATTAGATTTGATGAAATGATTCCCACTATATTAGTAGGGTGATTTCCTATATATCTCTCCTAAGTCAAGGCTTGAAATCCTAATCAAGTCATTATGTGTGTGAGAAATTCATCCACCTGTGATGGAGAACAAGAATTGAAGAGTCCCATCACCCCTTTCTCTCTTCTCTACACTTCTTAGACATCAAACATTTTCATTATAAGTCTAATGGCTTAGTTAGAGGTCCAGAAGCCTCATCAGAAGTCTAATGACTTCATCACAAGTCCAGAATAAGCATCATCAGACATCCAGTAACTTGATCAAACGTCTAGTCTGTATTGGGCATGGATCTGGAGTTATCGTTCACAAAGTTTCTTGGAGGACAAAGCAAGCGCCTGATAAACACCAGTTTATCATCATTCTTATGCACTAAAATAAACCTAGCTCTTAGGATTTTACTCCGCAAATGGGTTTTTGGGATGCATTTAGGCATTAACTAGGTTAGGCATGCATTGCATTTTCTTTTGTTGTTTTAATGTGTTTTTGTGAGTGTTAGAGATAAATAGATATACAGATCCCTAAAACCTTAGCACTCAAGAAGGCAATTGGTGAAGAAGGAGCTCAAACTAGTTGGAACTCAGCTTGATCCAGCTCACCACAGGTGGAACCCAGCTCACTTGAACTAGGGTTAGCTCATCCCAACTCCATTCAGCTAATCTCAGCTGAATGGCAACTCAAGAGAGTTCATCTTATCTCACCCTAGCTCAAGTTAGCTCAGATCCAGCTCAACTTAGCTGAGTCTAGCTCATCTCAGCTCCCACTAGTCCACAAAGAGCTCTAGCTAGCTCAGCTGAGTTGACAGGAGTTCACCCCAGCTCAGATCTAGCTACATTCAGCTCCAGATTCTTCAGAACCAGCTCCTCCCTCCAAACCCTAGCTCCAACACCTCCTCCTTTACTCCTCCATTAGCTAAGATAGCTTAGCTTAGCTATGCTCCAACTTCCTTGGCTTGTACCACCCAAAAACCCTACCTAACAACTCCACCCAACTAGCTCCACCTAAGCTCCACATAAGCTAACCTACTTGGCGCCAACCTAGCCTACCCACCACCTCCAAAAGACACCTAATAGTGGTGCCAAAACCACCCTAACTACCCCCTTGTTGGTGCCACTTTTCCCTCCAAAAAATCCGCTTCATCTCCACCACACATCTCCCCTTAAACCCATCTCCACCCTCCACATAACCCCTCCTTCTAGAACCTTTCTTGGCTCCACCTAAGACCCCCTTCTAGAAGCTATTTTGGTGCCAACTTCAAGGGATGTCACCACCCATAACCACCCCCTAGGAGTCCCTTGGGTTGGCGCCAAATGCCCTTAGCCATAGGATCCCCAACCACCTCCATCCTTCCATCTTAGCCCTCCATTTCAAGAGGCACCTTAACCCCCCATCCTACCCTATAAAAAGGCCACTACCCACCACCATTCAAGGCATCCTTGGCTACAAAATTCACTCTCATATTCTACCTAGAAGCCCACTCCCAAGAGAGAAGAAGAAGAAGATTAAGGGGATATTTTGTCCCCTTGGTGCCTTCCCCTCTTCCCTTCTCTCTTGTGCCATGCCAGCCAAAGGAGAAGCCAAGCAAGGAAGATCTTAGGAGGAGATCTTGAAGGTGGTCCATGCCACCTTGGAGGAAGTTTTAAGGGTGGTGCATGCCCACCCCTTGGAGGAGAGCATTGAAGGTGGTAGCACCCACCCTGGAGGAGCTCTCAAGGAAGGAGAAGAATGAGGCTCTCTTTTCAAGCCAAGGAGCAGCTAGGCTTGGAGCAAGAAGACTCCCTTCACCAATTTTTGCAAGAGGATTTGTGTTTCTTTTATTGCTTTTAATTTTCTTTTATTTCTAGTAGAAGCATTCCTCTACTTGTCCTTGAAAAGAACACAAATTCTAGTTAATCAAATTGCCTTCTTTTTAGTTTTCTGTTGCAATTGTTACTGTTATTCTAGCACTTATTCTACTTCCACTCCCTAATTACTCTAGGCCTCCACTTGCCTAGAGTGAGCTTAAGTAGTGGACTTTTTAATCTCTTAAGTTTTAACTTAGCATTTTAGGTGTTAGCACTTTTTCGTCACAATTCGCACTGTGCCCGTATTACTTCAAAACACAAAAAAATTTACATATTTAAAATACCAAAAAGAAAGTTGAGATGTATTTTTAGCAAGAGAATTGAATTGCAATTTTTGCCTCCTTGGATGACCCTAGATACTCCCCTATCTAGGATATACATTTAAAAGCGAAAGCGGATTTACGCGTTGCAACGACACTAAATTACCTAATTAACAAACCGCGTATTTTCGCGATCAGTGCCACCTCAGAGGTTCGCAACACATTCATGTCGTACACTGATGAGGTGTGGTTCATCACAGTTAAAGTGCTTCAGTTAAGCTAGAAACTTGGTTAAACACTATCAAATTAACATGTGGGTTAAGTGTGCAATTCATAGAAAAAGACTTAAAACACTCAATTTGTGCTAAAAACACATAATTATGTCACTTTTGAGAGATTCTATATTTAAATATGTAAATAAATGATCTAAATGCCAATTGAACACAATCTTGAAAGTACAAATCAATTGTGGGATTAACTTCTAATATTTTCAAAATAGTTTCCATGAAAACTTGATTGCATTTTGACATCTTTAGGACCTTGTAATTAAGGATTTACATTTAGGTCCTTCAGTACACATGAGCTTTCACATTTTATGCACATAAAACATGCTGAGGACTTGATTGCAAGCTGTAGGGTCTTCTTTGAAAGCTGTTAGGGACCTTTCTATTTTAAAAACCTACCACTTATGGGTCTCATTATAATTTGTTTACCCCTTCACTATAAGGGCCTCTTTGTAATTCCCCCAACACACCTGCAGTTATAGGTCGAGGACACTGTTCCTTGCAAAGAACATGCATGCCCTCCACCGTCCATCCTCCTAGCTCTAATCCAACGATAGATCTAGCTCCAATCTCTGATCCCTAGTGTGAGGACCTTCTCCCTAAGTTCTAGATCTAATCCAACGGCCACAGTTCATCCTTAAAAGTTCCTACTACTCCTTAGACTCCATCCAAGCCTTTCATCCACTACGACCCTAATCCTCTGATCTGGTCACCTGATCCCTCCCTTGCCTATATAAACTCCTTCACTACCCCCTACGCAAGCTTACCACTCCCTCCCCCCTGAGTTGGTCCTTTCCTCCATCCCTCTAGCTCCAATTTCCCCTTCGTTGATCTATAGTGATAGCATAGGTTTCCTCCCCCAATTCCCTCGCCATTGGTCGACGACTAGTGGCTCTAGGACACCACCTTCTTCCACTGGAGGCTTCTTCCATTTCATCACCATTAGCCAACGGTGAATGGCTCTTGGGCATCCCTTTCCTCTGTTGGAGTAGATTTATAGCTTTTATAGATAGATTTAAATACTTTCTAGCTAGATTTACTACTTTCTAACTTAGTTTAGATAGTTTAGAGCACAATTTCATGGTTTTATTGCTTAACTTATGAGTATATTAGCTTAGACTATTAATTCCGTTTATCAGTCCTCTCCGAGGAAAATTCACGCCCATCCATTAGATCATACAACTTCCTCTTCATCTCCTTGTCATGTTCATCTTCTTCCCTCGTCGATTTAATCTGCAATTCATTTCCTCCATCACAACAGTCATTAGATCTGAAGTTCATTAACTATTAGATCCAATGGCGTGCTAAGATCAAATGAGGGTATCCTCATAGATCCATAGATCACAAATTAAGGCCTTCCACCTAAGCTGAATTGGTTTAATTCAATCGATTGAATGGAGTTTGATTTTCATGTCTGATTAGAAGATTAGATAATCAAATTGGTTTTTATTGAATTCAATCAAATGAATTGAGTTAATAATTGTTTAATTGGATTGATTGCCATGGGTTTGAGCTTTTGTAATTAGATTTTCATGATATATCGAGCTCGCACCCAATTTTAGCTTGAGTTCCTGTTTTGAGTTCATCGCCGAGGTAACCTTAGGCTAATGAGA
The DNA here is from genome assembly GCA_037157565.1 of Thalassia testudinum. Classification (NCBI taxonomy): domain Eukaryota; kingdom Viridiplantae; phylum Streptophyta; class Magnoliopsida; order Alismatales; family Hydrocharitaceae; genus Thalassia; species Thalassia testudinum. The sequence continues at coordinate 2,522,996 of JAZHRO010000051.1, forward strand.
ATCAGATGCACTGATTCAAGGCCTCTGCAATGAGCTAATGGTTTTTAAGGCATTGCCTAGGATCCCTTAGCACTAATCAATGGTGTGCAGGTATCCTAGATGATCATATCATCATGGCGATTCTAGATCAAATGCCCACTTGGGGGACAACTAGGAGTTATTGCAAATCAAATCAATATGATATTTGAGGATTTGATCAAGTTTGGAACCTTTTAATGAAGGTTTAGGATCATTTTCAGTTGGTTTCATTGCCTAATTTGGATTCTCTATCCTACACTGTCCATGGCGAGGTAGGAGAACTAATTAGGATTTTTAGGGTTCTTTGACCCTTGATAGGATTTGCGACAATGCAGCATGATGTTTTTATGCTTTGAATCAAATCTAGGATGCATAGCTTCATCACCCAGGTTTGAGATTGAACTTGAAAATTTAATTACTCAATGTTTGTTCTTAAGCTTTGATTAAGGATCTTAAGTAGTTTTCAATAAGTTTGGAATATATATGAAGAAGTTATTGAGGTTTTGAGAGTTTAAATCTGATCTGATAGGTATAGGCTTATGTCAATTTCAGCAAGAGATTTCTGAAAAAGATTTACAGAGTCTTTTAACGTGGATTTTAATTTGATTTTTGAATGATTTGAAGTGTAAAGAGGGTTTCTGAATGGAATGTGTTTAGATATAGTTTTTAGATGTTCAAATAAGTTTTAGGATATGGATATTCAGTTTGAATTGGTTTTGATTTTGTTTGGACAATAGAAGTTGAGCTACTTGTTCTGAATGAATTTTACTCATGGTCTAGAAATGAGTTCTAGCTGATCTTGAGTTTGTAATCAATCCTTTGGAATGGAATTGGTATAGAACCACCTCTCTGATGTCTGAAGAAGCTTGGAATACACTATTGATTGGTTTGAATTTTCCTTTGATAGTAGTTGTTGTTTATGTTGGTGATAGAGTACCACGATCGTTTATTTTGATGATAATAAAACACTTATTATTTAACATTTGCTTTTGAGTCCTAGCTTTCAGGTCAAAATGCAAATGAAGACAAGTGTAGAGACAAAGTTTGAGCTCGTGTCCATGGTGGATTGGAGGAGCTTGATGGAGGAGAAGGAGCTTTGTAGGGAGCGAAAGCTTGAAGAAGGAAGGAGATGAAGAATAGGATAGATTTCCTTTCTTATTCGTTGTACTTTTTTATTTGCTCTTTTGTTGCTCTTTATTTTCTTTCTTAGTAGTATGTTAAAGAGCCTCAAAGTACCCTCAAAGTAGTTCTAGGAACACCTGCTAGACCCTAGGATACTTAGGTTTTCTTAGAGAACTTAGAAAACTAAGATAGGTTTCATACAGCCTGATCATATGTCCAATATGGAAATTAGACATCTGATCTTGACTTTTAAGACGTCTGAATGTTAATTCAAACGTTTAATAACTTAGGCTGGACTTAGAACGTTTTGTCTGTTAAAATCAGATGACCGTCCCATAGTGCAGACATCTTAGAAGATGTCTGATGTCTTGGTCAGATGTCCAATTAGACGATCGTTGGTCTTAGCAACCTATTTTTAGAGGATTAACTTTAATCTGACCTATTATTAGATTTTAGTCGTCCAACATGCTACCCAGACGTCTAATAAATAGGCATTGAGCCTCGTTTGATGCCATATTACCTGTGTTTGAGATTATAGCCGTTAAGCACTCTTGAGAATCAGTCCCATAGAGTTATTAGGTTTCTAGACATCCAGACCTAGTGCCAGACGTCTTGTATGTTGTCTGGTGGTTTTAAACTAGAACCCTGTTTGGGTCTGAACCAAATCAGTAAGGGAACCTGTCTAGAATTAGATGTCTAGCTTAGTTCCTAGACGTCTTAAGAGTGACTTCCAGACGTTTGATATTTTTCCCAGACGTCTGATGACCCTGTCAGAATTATTGATGATTTTGATTGTAGCTTGCCTTGCCTTGGGATGAACTCCAACGGCTATGGAGGCCTTCCAAGGCCTTCCAAAGCCTTCCTAGGCCCTCTATAAATAGAGGTGTACCCTTGCCTTGCAAATAAACACCAAATAAATACTCATCTTGACCTACTTTGCAAATAGGTCCAGCTTGATTACATTTCTTCCCCTATCCTTCAAAAACCCTTACAATCAGCCCCCTAGCTTTCTTATCGTCTTCAAAAATAGGTCCCTCCGCCATTATAGCAGAGGAATTCTACTCCGACGAGCTTTGAAAGGAGGATTCTCCTTGATTGCTCAGAGAATCCCTCCTAAATTGGAAGGGAGATTCTCTGATTAATCTCCTCCAATCTAAACCCATTGATAAGCCTTGATTGTTTCCCAATCACTCATGTGAACGCATGAGAGATTTGGGTCTTTTGAAGATTCCAACTCCGACGACCATACCTTGCTTGGAAGCTTGGCTTCCAAGCACAAATCCTTCTCCAGAAGCCTATTTAGGCACCTGATTCAACTGCATCCCTTTAGCTTGAAATTGGGACGGATAACCCTCACATTCTTCTCTCCTCGCCGATCGCAACCCTCCGCAAGCTCCGGCGGCTCCTCCCTCGCTCTCTCATTGCCCAACCACAATACCAGTGGTTGGGTTGTCTTCCTCTCATTCATCCGCGTTGCGCAACACTGGCCGACGCTGCCTCTGCCCCATCTTCACCGCCACCTCACCTACGGAGGTTTTCATCTTCCCCACGTCCGACGACCATACTGGCATGGGATTCCCTTTCCCTTCATTTTTAAGTTAGGCTTATTAGATTCCCCCCCTCTTCTACTCCTGTTCCCCCTCTTTATTTCCCTAAACCAACCCTCAACACCACTGATCACCATCACCTTCTCCACCTTCGACGATCCCTCCGGCGAGGTGCCCCCACTGCTCCACACCTCCATCCACCTCACCAACCACCCTACAACCTCTACAATGCCTGATTGACCATTTCCCCCTACACCATTCACTCCATCGACCACCCAAAAGCACCTCCGAACACACCCACTTACACGGCCATAGTAAGCCCTAGATCCGCCACCACTGGCGTCCCCACACCACGCCAACCACCGCAGCACACTTGCCGTGCCTCGATGAAGCTCCCTAGATGATTTGACGTGGCCGCAAGGCTGTTCTCATGTTTTCAGGTTCAGGCACACCGGCCACCATTGACGAAGGAGCTTGAAGATCACTTGCTGCGCTCCAGGTGCTGCTGCTCCAGGCGAGAGTCCCAGGCGATGCGGACTGTTATAATCGGGCATCAAGCGTCATTTAAGACATCTGGGAAGCGGTCCTGACATCTAGTAAGACGTCTGGAAGCCTTCCCAAACGTCTGGAATTAAATTTTTTTGGCGTACGGGTTCGCGTCTGCACGCATGCACGCGTAGACTGAACCCGCCGCCCTCCTTCTTCTCTTTCCTCTCCCTCTCTGCAGATGCAGCTTTTCTCTTTCTCTCTCCCTACGGATGCCTTCAAATACGCCTCTCCCTCTCCCTCACCCTCACTCCACCGCCTTCTTCTTCTTCTTCTCCCTGTCAGCGAGAGAGCGAGCAGGCGAGAGCGGCAGCAGCGGCTGCTGCGAGTGCGTGGGGAGGAGGGGCTGTTGTGAGAGGAAGAGGGAGCTTGACCACGAGGGTGCGAGCTCGCCGGAGCAGCCAGAGCTGACCGGCGGGTGCGCAACAAGCGTGGGGTGCCGCGGAGAAGCTGCTGCACCTTAGGCAGCAGGTGGGCGCGACGAGGCACGGCCGTGCGCTGCGGGCGGAGGGCGAGGAAGTCCTAATTCTGGGAAAATTTCCCAGAATCAGACGTCTGGACTTACATCCAGACGACGAAGGAGACGTCTGGAGGAAGGTCCAGATGTTTGAAAGGTACATTATTTTTATCTTATTCTTTCGCGTGTACGGCCATGCAGCCATTTCCGCCGAAGTCTTCTGCTTCCTTTGGTGTGGAGAGCGGGCTCGTGAGTGTGCAGGATTTGTTCAGGAAGGCGCAAGGGCACGCCATCCCACATAGATCAGACGTCTAGGCACAGCACCAGACGACAGAGAAGGTCTCCAGACGTCCGGAGTGACAGTCGGACATCTGGAAACTAACTCCAGATGGTTCAGCGGGCTTCTGGACGTCTGAAGGACCGCGCAGATCAAGGTGTGACCTGAAGCGATCATTTAAGACGTTTGGAAGAAGTTCCAGACGTCTGGTTTTGGGAAGACTCGTCGTTTTTGACCCGTTTAGGGTCCGTTCGGAGTCCGTTTTCCGCGTTTCAAGTTTCGTTCTTTTCAGATTTAGTTCCTCTACTTGTTTACAGTAATATACACTATTCTGAGTATCTCCTTGTCTTTGATCCTTGTGTTAGGACCCCATTCCGTTGCGGCTCTAGGGGTTGCGGAGGCGCATGGGCTTGCCGATTACGCCCCCAGTACTCCCTATTTTGCGGGTAGAGTGGCCCTTTTAATTATTTATCAAAAATTATGCAATTGTGAAATAATTAATAGAGTTTAGGGTATTGCATGAACCCTAGGATTGGAAAACTAGATTGAATGATAGATCCTAGGGTATTGCATGAATCCTAGGACTGGAAAATTAGATTGAATGATAGATCCTAGGGTATGGCATGAATCCTAGGACTAGAAAGCTATATTGAATATCTATACGTTGCAGTCTTGGAAAAGTAGAAAGGAAACGATAACTGCTTGTAAAATTGGTTAACAGCTGTCAGTTTATGAATGAATAATTACTGTTGAGAACATGGGTTATATGGATATAAAGCTGGAACGATGAAACCTAAATTGGCTGAGTTAAAAGAGCATGAACCCTACGGGGAATTAGGAGTAGAACTCCTGGAAAGTGAATGGAATAGAATTGGGGAAGTGAGCTGGCCCTTGAGTACAGAGTACCAAGGAGAGCGACTATCCCCCTATTTAGTGCAGAGCGGAGCTATCCACCCCAAGGACCCGGGGTTAGGTCAGGCCACTTTGTACCGACTTTTGGCCCTTGTGTACACAGTACCGAGGAGAGCTACTAGTGTAGGGAGAGCACTAGCTACCCCATGGGCCCCGGGGTTCTGTTAGCCCTCCTACACCGACTTGTTAGGCCCACTGGGCAAACCAGGGTAGTCAGGCGAGGGTGCGCGGATTGTGGAGGGGTAAGACCCCTATTTTGTTACTGTGGAGGGGCTGGACCCCTGTTACTGAGAGGGCTCCGCCCTATACTGGTTCCATGCTGTGCTTTTAGCGCACTCGTTAACGGAAACGACTGATCGCGTTCCTGTGTGGGGTAGCTACCCGGGCGTTTATCGCGCATGCCGTAGTCACCGTTACGTCTGTCAGCGACCTTGGGGTGGTTGACTGAGGGTAGGACCACCACGGGGGACTCTCCTGGCCAGGAGAGTATCACGTGCTACTTCTACTTTTCGGAAAAGACTGTAATCAAGATCGTTCCGACGAGGAACATTCAAGATCAAGAGAAGGATCTAAGAAATAATTCAAGAGTGAATAAATGGAAAAATATAAAGAAATTAAAAATATAACAGCTACTGTCCACCTTACTATTTCTTAGCTTTTAGTTGCCACTCTACTCAGTGTTTCGCTGATGTGTCACCTTTGTTTCCTTTTCAGGACTAGGTGTTGAGCAGCCAAAGTCGGCGGCTGCAGAGGGCGCTGGGCCTAGTAGAGCCCAGTAGTGTTACTTGTGTAGTACCCACTGTACTTTCCTTTCCGTTGTAGTGAGTAGTTCTGTTACCCCTGTACTCTTTTTATTGTAAGCTTTATGTTTATGTACATGTTTATTTTCTTTACTATTGTGGTGGTGTATACTGTAGTATTTCTTTCTTTACTGCTGTATTTTGTTACTGCTAGTTATATACATGGTGAATGTGGTTTACTTTACTGCTCTTTTGGTTACTTTCTCGTTGGACGACTAGGTCTTGGGATCAGTTAAGTCAGTCCGATTCTCGTGTCTCGTAGGGATTCGGGAATCGGGTCGTAACAAGATGGTATCAGAGCAAGGTTGTCCTGAGAAGTGAACCAACTAACTGGAAAATAACCATTTCACGTGTCTGTAACTATAGTAGCCACCACAACGTTTCTCTTGACATCAACTCTTAGACTTCTTCGTTAGATATCGTTTATATTGACGTGATTCCATTCTGTTTTCGCGTCTCCTTGTAGGAGATGCCTTGACGAGGGACTAGCGAGACGGGCCGCGGGCGCGGCTGAGGACGAGGTCGGCGGGGTGGGCGTGTTGCGGTTGACGTTTCAGTGGACCAGCCATTGCTCCCGGGCATTCAGGCCTAGGACCTCTCCTAGTTGATACGGGACATAGTGTGGGAGGAGCTCCACCCGCCGCCCCGAGTGCCTCTCCCTGGGGCTGCGGAGGGGGAGTCCTCTGTGGGACCACGCGATGGACGTGGTGCTGGACGCGGGGGAGGGGATGGGCCACCACCGCCCCCACCTTCCTCCGACGCTTCTGTGCACGAGGCTTCCTTACCTGGAGGTGCACCCGCATCTCCACTGCAGCGCCACTTCAAGCTTTTCGGGCAGTTCCGGAAGCTGAAGCCCCCCTCCTTCAAGGGAGATGAGGACCCAACCGAGGCGAAGGATTGGCTCGAGCAGATCGAGAAGGTTTTTGACACCCTTCGCCCCTCGGTGGAGTGCCGCGTGGCCTTTGCCACGTACCAGCTGAAGAGTGCGCACACAGGTGGTGGAGGGTGGTCAGGGGATAGGAGAGGGACGAGCCGACCTGGGACCAGTTCGTCACCCTCTTCTGCGAGTAGTACTTTCCCCAGACGTGGTAGGACTAGAGGAGGCGGGAGTTCCACACTCTCCATCAGGGGACGATGACCGTGAGCGTGTACCGCACGCGTTTTCTGGAGCTGTCCCACTTCGCAGCGACAGCAGTAGCCACTGAGGAGGAGCGCCTTTGGACGTTCACAGAGGGGCTCCGGCCTGTGGTTCAGGGGTATGTCAAACCCCTGAAGCTGCCTATGTTCTCGAGGGTGGTGGAGGCAGCTATGACCTACAAGGAGACCAACCTGTCCGCACGAGATACTGACAGCGGGCGGAAGAGGCCCTATCAGCCAGACTTTTCACAGGGTTGGCGAGAGAGGAGACACGTGGCACCCGCAAGAGAGCCGTCACGTTTTGCAGGGCCATCAGTAGCCTTTGGGGGCCCTCGACAGGGGCCAGTTGCTAGCACCGAACCCCCACCCAGCCGACAGTAGGGACCCACTGAGGGCGGGAGTCGGGTTCCCCTCTGCTACTAGTGTGGCCAGCTAATACAATGGTTGCAATGGATTGTTAATGACTGATGTGGTAATGTGTAATGGTGTGTTGTAGTATGTTGTGATTTGAAACATCATGAGTGTCATTGTGGTGAGTTGTATGGAATACCAGTCATTACAACCATTATTATTTACTTATCTAATTTTTACTGGTTTTATTCCAGGTCGTTCACTGGGAGGCAATTTATTGAATTACATCGCTCTTTGATCTCAAAATTATCCTCTAATTCCAAAAAGAAGCTTTACGTCTTATTAAAGAATGAATGAATGTGGACATGGTTTGCCTACTTACTAAGAATTAATTGTAATGCTTGCAAAAACTAACTATAAACAAGCAACAAACAATTTATTACTATACTTTAAACTATATCTTTACAAATTATAGTGTTAATACTTACATGAAAGTACACAATAGACTAAGATTACATAATATATTAACTTAACTTACTAGTCTGTTATCTATACTAACACATACAACAGTTATAGTGACAGACATAAGCATCGCTAGATCCCAGAAAACACTATATACAAACCTAAGGAGGGAAACTGGGGTCTGTAGCGACACTTATGGTGACATTTTATTCTGTTAGTAAATGTATGGGTTTATATACATAAAAATAATTGGCTATACTACATATACGTATATATATTTATATTTTTATTGTATATGTATTTTTACTTACGTATGTACATCGTCTCTCTTTCTTCTCCTTCACACCAATCCTCATCAGATGTTCTTCAGTATTTTCATTCTGTCGTAGTTAGTTTAACACGCTGTGCTACGAGGCATTTAACAATCGTCATTAATTCTCTTTAATTAATTAAAAATGTGTTTAATTTGCGGGCACGCTTTTCGAGGGATACACAGCACTCAGAGGGTGGGACCAAACCTCTACTAAGCACGCCCTAATTCTCATTAGGCGACTTAATTACGTTTTTCTTAACTCAGCACAGGGCTTGCTCAACCCCACGCACACACGCCTCCCCGGGCCCTCGGCCCCACACAAATCATGTTCAGAATGCTCAGTATGTATGCTCAGAAGTATCGAATGTACATGTTGTTTCAGGCGCCCAGCACCCGTGACGACTGAAGGGCTTATGCACAAATTACATATAAATTGCTGCGTGCGGTTTGCAGCACACGATGTGGTGCTATTCGAGCGCCACATCTACGCTGGAAACCGCATGCAGTTGTGGGCTGGAAGCGATTTTGGCCCTCAATTAGAGGGCCATAACTTATTTAAAAATAAAAATAAATTATGGAAAATAAAGTATTTACATAATACTATATAATTGTTCAATTAATTTGAAATTTTAATTAGATTTACTATATAAATAAATTCACTAAAGTAGCCTATTTTTACACATTGATTTTGGTGTTTTCTTGGTTAATTACTTATAAATTAGTTAGTGAATGGTCTAATTGACCTCATACAGAGTTAGAATACATACATAAGTATTTTATACACATTTTTATTATATTTTTCCGAATTAATGTGTGTTATTTACATTTAAATAGCAGTTTTAATTGTTCTGCTTATAAATTAAGTTAAACTTAATATAATCAGGTCTAAATATACTTAAATTAGCTTAAATTACTTAAAGTATTTTAGTCTTAGTATACATATTCAATTTAACTTAATTATAATTCTAAATTACTAATTTAACTAATTTAATTTAACAACTTAGCTATAAACTTAATAAATTCATTATTTATTACTTATAAAGGATTAAATTAAGGTAAAGATTTTATTTACTTATAATCTACATATACATAGATATATATACAGTTTTATAGTTTAACTCTCTTAATTATATTACTTACAGCTCTATTTAGTTTACTAATACATATAAATTAGTTTAATTTATAGATAGTTATATAATTATTATATTTACTGTCTAAACTAGATCTAAAACCTAGATTACAGTATTATATTTACAAAGTTTAGTATACAGTATATATATATTTACACTATCTATTTACATGTGTTGTCTAATATATAGCTTATGTCTATATAAGTACACTTAATATACAAAGTAATATATATATGTACATATATAGATATATAAATATTTTTATTTCTCTTTTGGGTGTTTCATTCTAATTAGTTTACTGTTGTTATAGGTTTAACAGAAGTAGGAGAGAAGAAGGGAAGAGTTAACTGAGGAGAGAGTCCTCAGTTCAGTTTTCTCTTTTAAAACATGTTTAGGATGGTGATTTCTGACTAAACTAGCTGACAGAGTTGGGAAAGAATAGACAAGCATGCACAGAAGTTAGATTTCAAGTATTGAAACAAGAAAGTTTGTTTACATATAAGATGAAACACAATCTACTGTCAGCTAAGATCAAATTAGAGTCTACAAGGTTTAACACTAGACAGTAGCAGCATAAGATCTTCCAGACTCTGCAGCAGCTTAAGTTACTGTCCAAATGGTCTAACTGCTGCTACAGTTAGTCCATTTGAGAAGAAATGTGAGTTGTAAGAGGAAAACATGTAGTTGCAAGATGCATCACTTTGCTTTGTTTACTGGGATCAGAGTCAAACAAATCCAAACTGAAAAGGAAATCAATCAATCCCAAACCTGACAAGGGTTTAATTTCTCATTAAATCATTAAATATCCCAATTCAAATGCCAAAAACCCTCATCAACAACTTCATTTCAGATGAAATCCACGAATATCACTGAATTAACTCTTCCTAATGCTATAGACAACATGAAGGAAGAATTAATTCAATCAATTAAAGCCCTTAGATCAAATCCCAGTTTCATGAAACCTTAAGGAGTATTGAGAACTCCTTAGGTTAGGAAATCACCAAACAACCATTAACAAAACTTACGAATGCGAGATCAGACTTCAAATTACCACAGTAATTATCCTTAGATTTGACTTGCATTCAATGCATTCAAGACATTATCAAACCAGATTTATGTATGGCTCTTTTGAGATGATTTCTATCACCAGAAATCCTCTCAGATTCCTTGCCAACAGGGAATTCAAATCAACTTCATTCAATTCGTCAGATCAGGCAGTAAAACCAAAAAGAAAAATCCTTAAAATCCACATTGAGGAGAAATCTGACAAACTGAAAATTTTGACCCAAAATCAGGGGCTTTTGTAACCAAGAGTGAGGTGAGTGGGAAGCCCCTTAAGTGCTTGTTGACGCCAATTTCAGATCTGAGGTTGAAAACCAATCAGATCTGAAATTGGGTCAGAGTGTATGGGTGGAAGATGAAAAACATGTCGTGGAAAATCAGAAATGGATATGACAGTATGGGGAGGTAGAGAATTTGAAAACATGGATATATGAAATCTTCCCCTCTGATCTGGAATGATCAGAGGAGGTGAGGGGGGAAAATTTAAGCCTAATTCTACTGCTACAGCTACTTTATCCTACAGCAAAATTAAACATTAACAATTACCTTAATTCTACTCTAAACTACTTAACTACAGCTAAAACTAATATGCAGAATTATAAACCTAATCTAACAGGAAGAATGGGACCTATGGGTCCTTAGCCGGAGGCTAAGGAGGAAGAAGGAGGAAGATGACTCTAGCGGAGGGAAGAGTCTGCTAGTGAGGCTCCAGGGTCGTCCTCAGGTGCTACGAAGTCCTTAGCGACGAGGAGGTCGAGAGAAGGTGATGATTTCACAGCTGATAGCTGTGAAATCAGAGACTGGATGGGGAGGGGAAACTTGAGTGGATGAATGATCGCTAAGAGGTGTAGGAGGGAGCGATCCCTTGCGTGCGACACCACTGAGGTGCTTAAGTAGCATGCTCAGTGGCTGAGATCACCGTGCAGGTGAGAATAATCAAGATGCAACCGATGGCGAGGATGAGGGGGGCGGAGCGCGCGGTGAGCTAAGCACAAAATCTGACCGTCAGATGAGATCTGGGGAGAGGGGTGATCGCACGTGCCAAATCGCGTGAAACTTCCATTCGAATCCAACCGTAGATCAAGATTTTGAAGAGCGACAGACGGTTGAGATTGGCCGTGTTCTTCGCGTGCTATAGTGCATGCGAAGAGCAGTAGGCCTCTCTCTGAAATAAGGGAAAATTGCAGACAGACCCTTGAACGAAGGGTAAAAGAATTGCGTGCAGGCCCATAAGTGAAAAGAACTACAACTAGAAGGGCCCTGCAACCTTTCAAAAGGGTCCTTGCGACTTACAAGTAGGTCCAAAGAGGAGTTTTTGAGGGTAAGAGTGTAATGCATGAAGGACCTAAGTGTAAACTACCTATTTCATAACCTAAATGATGTCCAATTGCCTTCAAATTTTTATATGTGTTCAATTGAACATTTAAGACATTGATTATACTTCTGATTTGGCCTTTCAAACTTATTTATGTGTTCAATTGATGCATGGATCATCATTTGTACTTTGCTTTCAGAATATCTCATTTTGTGACCTAATTATGAAGTTTTAACACAGAGTAAAGGTTTTAGGTCTTTTTCTTTAATTCCCACACTTAACCCTTTTTATCTGTTAATTTGATATTGTTTTACTTGGTGTCTAGCTTAACTTCAACTTTTTAGCCATGATGAGTAGCCACTCATCACCAGCCGGGCCACATCAGGAGGGACTGCCTGTCTAGGGCAGGAGGTCAGTAGATGCTTCCCGCGTCGAGCACTAGAGGGCGAGTAGGAGGCCGCGGTTTCTAGGTGCGAGGAGGAGGACAGCAGTCACGAGGAGGGTACCGGCCAGCAGCTACCCGTCCGACGCAGAGTGTGGCTGCTTCATCCGCACCTAAGGCTGAGGGGCGTATCAATGCCCTGACACACAGGGATGCCAGAGCTTCGGGATTAGTGGTGGCAGATATGGTTTCAGTTTCCAGCAGACTCATTTACACGCTTTTCGATTCCGGTGCTACGCACTTGTTTGTCACCGCCAGTTTCGTGGTTGGTCTGGGGCAGGATTGTGTGCTGTTAGAGGATCCGTTCGTGATCAGAGGTTCGAGTGGTTAGTTGTTTGTAGCTGAGGAGGTATACACGGGTTGCGAGGTCAGTGTTGGGGGACACAACCTTTCCGCTAACCTGATTATGATACAGATGGAGGACTTTGGCGTAATTCTGGGGATGGACTGGCTGTTCACTTACCACGCCTTGGTGGACTATTTTGAGAGAAAGATCATCTTCTCCATACCGGAGTTGCCTTCTTTCGAGTTCCACGGTCAGCCAGTGGACGGAGGCTTCAGGTGCATTTCTGCACTTTGGGCGGCGAGACTTTTGAGCCAGGGGTGTGAGGGCTTCCTAGCTTGTGTGGTGGCAGAGCCCAGCCCTGTGGCAGACTTCCAGAGTATCTCGGTGGTCAGAGTACCCCGACGTGTTCCTAGATGAGTTGCCAGGACTATCGCCCAAGCGTGAGATCGAGTTTGAGATCTCGTTAGTACCAGGGACCAGCCCCATCTCCACAGCACCATACAGGATGGCACCACTTGAGCTGCGAGAGCTCAAGTCTCAGTTGCAGGATCTTTTGGAGAAGGGCTTTGTGAGGCCCAGCGCGTCTCCCTGGGGAGCCCCGGTACTGTTTGTAAAGAAGAAGGATGGTACCCTACGCCTTTGTGTGGACTACCGACAGCTGAATAGGGTCACCATCAAGAACAGATATCCGCTGCCGAGGATCGATGACTTGTTTGACCAGCTACGAGGTGCCACGGTATTCTCCAAGATTGACTTGAGGTCTGGATACCACCAGTTGAGGATCAAGGAGGCAGACGTCTCCAAGACAGCTTTCCGCACCCGGTACGGACACTACGAGTTTCTGGTCATGCCGTTTGGGCTGACCAATGCCCCCGCTGCCTTCATGGACCTGATGAACCGGGTGTTTAGACCATACTTGGACCAATTTGTGGTGGTATTCATTGATGATGTGCTCATCTATTCTCGAGATCAGACGCAGCACGGACAGCACTTGCGGATGGTTCTGGACACACTGAAATGACGTAGGCTATACGCCAAATACAGCAAGTGCGAGTTCTAGTTAAGGGAGGTTACCTTCTTAGGTCATGTGATCTCTGGAGATGGCTTGGCTGTGGACCCAGCCAAGGTCGAGGCAGTGCTCAAGTGGGAGAGACCGCGTACGGTTACTGAGATTTGCAGTTTCTTGGGACTGGCAGGCTACTACAGGCGGTTTATCAGGGGCGTTTCATAGATTGCACGTCCTATGACACAGTTGACCCGAAAGGATGTGCTCTTGACTTGGACAGATGCCTGTGAGGCATGTTTTCAGGAGCTGAAGGAGAGGCTGACTTCGGCTCCCATGCTCACCATCTTAGACAGTAGTGGCGGGTTTGTTGTGTATACGGACGCCTCTTTGCAGGGGTTAGGGGGTGTGCTCATGCAGAGGAGTCACGTTGTCGCTTACGCTTTGCGGCAACTGAAGCCCCATGAGCATAGCTACCCTACCCATGACCTGGAGTTGGCAACTGTCGTCTTCGCGCTGAAGACCTGGAGGCACTACTTGTACGGTGAGACCTTCGAGATTTTCACAGATCACAAGAGCCTCAGATACTTGTTTGATCAGAAGGAGCTCAACATGAGACGGAGACATTGGTTGGAGCTCCTGAAGGACTATGACTGTAGCATTTCCTACCACCCAGGAAAGGCCAACGTGGTGGCTGACGCCTTGAGTCAGAAGGCGCCCACACACTTGGCCAGTTTACAGGTGCAGAGTTGGAGCCTTTTGGAGGAGATGGGCAGTTGGCAACCCCTAGAGTTACGGGGGCACTGTGGGGCAGTGACTGTGACGCGACAGACGAGGCCAGAGCTGATAGATTGCATCATCACAGGACAGATGGCCGACCCGTACTTGCAGTCCTTACATGACAGAGTACTGTCAGGAGACCCTGGAGACTTCTCTTTTACAGACCAGGTGCTGCGCATGAGGGGACGGCTGTGAGTTCCCAGAGACGAGGAGCTGTTGAGAGAGCTCCTGACTGAGGCACACGGTTCCAGATTCACCATACATCCCGGAGACACGAAGATGTACCATGACTTGAGATGCGACTTTTGGTGGAGAGGGATGAAGCAGGATGTGGGTGAATTCGTGCAGCAGTGTTTAGTGTGCAAGTAGGTGAAATCCGAGCATCACAGGCCTGCAGGACCGCTGCAGCCACTTCCAGTGCCGAAGTGGAAGTGGGAGAGCATCACCATGGACTTGGTGGTGGGCTTACCTGTTACCCAGCGAGGACACGACGTAGTCTGGGTAATCATTGACAGATTGACGAAGACGGCGTGTTTCTTGCCAATCTGAGTCACCCTGGGACCAACACTGTTGGTAGAGAGGTATATCCGTGACGTGGTACGTCTACACGGAGTTCTGCGGGAGATCGTATCCGACCGGGATACCCGCTTTATGTCCCAATTTTGGTCTGAGTTTCAACAGGCCCTGGGGACGTGGTTGAGGTTCAGTACAGCTTACCACCCCCAGACGAACGGACAGTCTGAGTGCACGATACAGACACTTGAGGACCTTTTGCGTGCCTGTGTACTGGACTGGAGGGGCTCTTGGGAGGAGCACTTGCCCCTGGCAGAGTTTGCATACAATAACAGTTATCACTCGAGCATTGGCATGGCACCCTACGAGGCTCTGTACAGATGGAGGTGTACGGCACCTTTGAGTTGGGATGAGGTGGGGACCAAGTGGGAGGTTGGTCCCAAGCTGATCCGGCAGAGTCAGGAGGTAGTCGAGCAGATTCACAGGCGACTCCGCACTGTTAGGAGCAGGCAGAAGAGCTATGCAGATCGGAAATGCAAAGAGGTACAGTTTAAGGTTGGGGACCACGTCTTCCTTCGTGTTTCGCCCATGAAGGGCCTGCAGTGGTTTGGGGTGAGAGGGAAGCTCGCGCCGAGGTTCGTGGGGCCCTTTGAGGTCCTGGAGCGGGTTGGACCCGTTGCTTACAAGCTTGCCCTCCCTCCTCAGCTTTCTGGTGTGCACGACGTGTTCCACGTGTCCAACCTCAGGAAGTACATCGCCGATTCCAGTCACGTCCTGAGTCACGAGAGCATCGAGGTGGGTGATGACCTAACCTGCCCCGAGCGGCCAGTGTAGATTCTCGACAGAGCCGTTTGCAGTCTGAGATGGAAGCAAGTACCCCTGGTGAAGGTTTTGTGGAGGAGCTAGCGATACGAGGAGGCTACCTGGGAGCCTGAGGTGGTGATGCGGGAGCGGTACCTAGAGCTTTTCGCGAGTACGTCCTTTCGGACCGGCTTCGATCCTCTTTGAGTTTGTTATGCATATATCGTTCTTTCTCGCACCCTAGTTAGAGCAAGTTTCGGGGATGAAACTTCCTTTGAGTTTGTTATATTATTATAACCGGGCATCAAGCATCGTTTAAGATGTCTGGGAAGCGGTCTAGATGTCTGGTCAGATGTCTGGAAGCCTTCCCAGACGACTGGAATTAAATTTTTTCGGCGTACGGGTTCGTGTCTACGTGCATGCGCGTGCAGACTGAACCCGCCTCCCTCCTTCTTCTCTTTCCTCTCCCTCCCTACAGAGGTAGCTTTTCTCTTTCTCTCTCCCCGCGGCTTCCTTCAAATATGCCTCTCCCTCTCCCTCACCCTTACTCCACCGCCTTCTTCTTCTTCTTCTCCCTGTCAGCGAGAGAGTGAGCGGGCGAGAGCGGCAGCAGCGGCTGCTGCAAGTGCGTGGGGAGGAGGGGCTGTTGCGAGAGGAAGAGGGAGCTTGACCGCGAGGGTGCGAGCTCACCGGAGCAGCCAGAGCCGACCGGCGAGTGCGCAGCATGTGTGGGGTGCCGCGGAGAAGCTGCTGCAGCTCAGGCAACAGGTGGGCGCAGCGCGGCACGGCCGTGTGCTGCAGGCGAAGGGCGAGGAGGTCTTGATTCTGGGAAAATTTTCCAGAATCAGACGTCTGGACTTACGTCCAGACGACGAAGGAGACGTCTGGAGGAAGGTCCAAACGTCTGAAAGGTACATTATTTTTATCTTCTTCTTCTTTCTCATGTACGGCCATGTAGTCGTTTCCGCCGAAGTCTTGTGCTTCCTTTGGTGTTGAGAGCGGGTGCGTGAGTGTGCAGGATTTGTTCGGGAAGGTGCAAGGGCACGCCATCCCACATAGATCAGACGTCTGGGCATAGCACCAGACGACGGAGAGGGTCTCCAGACGTCCGGAGTGACAATCGGATGTCTGGAAACTACGTCCAGATGGTTCAGCAGGCTTCTGGACGTCTGAAGGACCGTGTAGATCAAGGTATGACCTGAAGCGATCATTTAAGACGTCTGGAAGAAGTTCCAGACGTCTGATTTTGGGCAGACTCGTCATTTTTGACCCGTTTAGGGTCCGTTCGGAGTCCGTTTTCCGCATTTCAAGTTTCGTTCTTCTCAGATTTAGTTCCTCTACCTGTTTACAGTAATTGTATACTGTTCTGAGTAGCTCCTTGTCTTTGATCCTTGTGTTAGGACCCCGTTCCGTTGCGACTTTGGGGGTTGCAGAGGCACGCAGGCTTGCCGATTACACCCCCAGTACTCCTGATTTTGCGGGTAGAGTGGCCCTTTCAATTATTTATCAAAAATTATGGAATTGTGAAATAATTAATAGAGTTTAGGGTATTGCATGAACCCTAGGATTGAAAAACTAGATTGAATGATAGATCCTAGGGTATTGCATGAATCCTAGGACTGGAAAACTAGGTTGAATGATAGATCCTAGGGTATGGCATGAATCCTAGGACTGGAAAACTATATTGAATATCTATACGTTGCAGTCTTGGAAAAGTAGAAAGGAAATGATAACTGCCTGTAAAATTTGTTAACAGCTGCCTGTTTATGAATGAATAATTACTGTTGAGAACATGGGTTATATGGATATAAAGCTGGAACGGTGAAACCTAAATTGGCTGAGTTAAAAGAGCATGAACCCTATGGGGAATTAGGAGTAGAACTCCTGGAAAGTGAATGGAATAGAATTGGGGAAGTGAGCTGGCCCTTGAGTATAGAGTACCAAGGAGAGTGACTGTCCCCCTGTTTAGTGCAGAGCGAAGCTAGCCGCCCCAGGGACCCGGGGTTAGTCTGGCCACTTTATACCGACTTTTGGCCCTCTTGTACACAGTACCGAGGAGAGCTACTAGTGTAGGGAGAGCACTAGCTACCACACGGGCCCCGGGGTTCTGCTAGCCCTCCTACATCGACTTGTTAGGCCCACTGGGCAAACCAGGGTAGTCAGGCGAGGGTGCGCGGACTGTGGAGGGGCAAGACCCCTGTTTGGCTACTGTGGAGGGGCTGGACCCCTGTTACTGAGAGGGCTCTGCCCTATACTGGTTCCGTGTTGTGCTTTTAGCACACCCGTTAACGGAAACGACTGACCGCGTGCCAGTGCGGGGTAGCTACCCGTGCGTTTATCGCGCGTGCTGTAGTCACCGTTACGTCTGTTAGCGACCTTGGGGTGGTTGACTAAGGGTAGGACCACCACAGGGGACTCTCCCGGCCAGGAGAGCACCACGTGCTACTTCTACTTTTCGGAAAAGACTACAATCAAGATTGTTCCCACGAGGAACATTTAAGATCAAGAGAAGGATCTGAGAAATAATTCAAAGTGAATAAATGGAAAAATATAAAGAAAGAAATTAAAAATATAACAGCTACTGTCCACCTTACTGTTTCTTAGCTTTTAGTTGCCACTCTACTCAGCGTTTCACTGACGTGTCACCTTTGTTACCTTTTGAGGACCAGGTGTTGAGCAGCCAGAGTCGGTGGCTATAGAGGGCGCTGGGCCTAGTAGAGCCCAGTAGTGTTACTTGTGTAGTACCCACTGTACTTTTCTTTCCGTTGTAGTGAGTAGTTCTGTTACCCTTGTACTCTTTTTATTGTAAGCTTCATGTTTATGTACATGTTTATTTTCTTTACGGTTGTGGTGGTGTATACTGTAGTATTTCTTTCTTTACTGCTGTATTTTGTTACTGCTAGTTAAATACATGGCGAATGTGGTTTACTTTACTGCTCTTTTGGTTACTTTCTCGTTGGACGACTGGATCTTGGGATCAGTTGAGTCGGTCCGATTCTCATGTCTCGTAGGGATTTGGGAATCGAGTCGTAACATGGACTTGAGGCACGAATGCACCTAGGTTCTCAATCAGAGTCAAGAGCCCTTGTAGCCTCGCCAATTGGACGCACCATCTGCTGTTGCGGCGTGCAAGGGAGGTGGGACATTTAGTCCCACCTTGGAACTGGAAGAGAGGTTGTGTGCGCATAAATTGAATTTGCGCCATATCCTTGTTGCCTCCAAATCACTGGGTGAGGTCCCTCTCCCCCCTCTCACGGCCTCGTCCAGGCACTGACCATGCGGACCTGGCCACGACCTATTTACCTGACCGACTCACTCCTCGCTCACCACCCACGCCAATAAGCCTGGACCCGAGTCTCTGTTAGGTTTGATTACTCGAACCAGTTGTGGCTCTAGGAGAGTGAACCTGAAATAGAGAAGAGAGAAAGAGAGGAAAGGTACGTAGGGGAAGGGGGGTTTTGCCTTGGAAAGCTTAGCTCAACACTTAGCCAAATCAGAGAGGAAGAAGAGGAGGTCAAGCAAAGAAGGAAGGAGGAAGAAGCTAAGGACGAGAAGGCTAAAGACAGAAAGAAGGAAGGAAGAGAAAGAAGGAAGGAGAAGACAGAGAAGAAGGAAGAAGCTGAAGAAGAAGAAGGTAGAGAAAGAGAAAAGCAAGAGACGGCCAAAGATAGAGAAGAAGGAAGAAGATAGAGGAAGCTAAGGAAAGAAAGACAAAGGAAGAGAAGAGCCAGAGAAGAAGAAGCCAACGATAGATAAAGAAGAAGAGAAGGCAGAAGAAGCCAAAGGAAGAAGAAGAAGAATCAAGAGAGAGAAAACTTTTAAGACATCCAATTTTCATAAGTTCTCCATTATTTTTAGTTACAATTATTTTTACTCTTCATATACTCATGCTTTACACTCCTAATTAGCTTTTGAGTAGTATTATGTATTCAATTCGCATTTATTGTTGAGACTAGTGCGTGAATTCCATTTGCTCCATGTGTTCGACCTCGGAATATATTTGAGTAATATATTGTATTGTTGTGAACGCTTTTTTCGACTGTACTACAATGCAACACTTTTAAAACCAAATTCAGCGATCACAAACATAACTTATATGAATGTAAAGTGTATAAATAACTTATATATCTATTCTATTTATTTAGGTAGATATTTATATTGAGTTATACGATATGAATTATCATAATGTAATTATATATATTTATTTATAATAGATGTACATAATCCATATGTAAATACAAGTAGCTATGTATATATTTAGAATAATATTTAAAACTGTATATATAACTTAAAGTAATTATATTATACAGTAATGTACCTTTATATTTATTTATTTATCTATATATAAGTAAGTTAATATAATTTAAATAAGTAATTTAATAAAATATTGAAATAAATTATTTTGTATACTTGTATATTGTAGGTTAAGGTATTTTCAATATATTTATAGCTTATTTATACTATAGAGCATTACTTATAATGTATATATATGTATATATGTATAAAATGTGTATTTAAATGTACATAAATAAGAAATAAATGAATAAAAATAAATTAAAAATATGTAATAATAAGTTAATAATATAAACTAACTAATTTATAAGTCAATTGTATCATTAATTGATGAGGTGTGGCTTATCATAGCTAAAATACCTAGGTTAAGCTAGAAATTAGTTTAGACACTATATTATTAACATGATAAAAGGGCCAAGTGTGGAAAGTAAGGAAAAAAACTTAAAACATCAAATTTGGGTTAAAAATGTATAATTAGGTCAATTAATGCGATATTCTACTCACAAATGCAAAATGATGATCCAATTGTCAATTGAACATATTTCTGAACTCAAAAGTTCAAATCAAGAGTGAAATCATGATCTAATATGTTCAATTAAGCTCCAATAAAAATCTCATGGCATTTGGACATCACTAGGATCTTGCATTTAGAGTTTCACATATAGGTCCTCATGCATAACATTTTATTCACACATATAAGTCACAAGGATTCATGTGAAAATCACTAGGGACCCATTTGAGAGACTTTTGGATTGCTCTATCATGATTCTTCTCACTAATGGGTTTGTTCTATAATTTTTATAACCCTTTGATATATGCCCTCTTGCGCAAAAAGCCCAAAAGACCTGCAGCCTCACTTTTCTCCTCTTGTGCACTGTCCACGAGCAAGAACACAAGTCACAGCCAATGTCCAATCTCTAGACCTCTAATCCTATGGTGGATTTATCTCCATCCATCGCACGCCCTTGCATGGTGCATCATCACCTCCCTCAGATCCCATCCAACGGTTGGTTTTTGTCCTAAAAGTTCCTGTGCATCTCCTCTTCTCATCTCACCGTTCAACCTAACTTCGCCTAATCCCACCACTACGATCACCAGATCTCTTCCTCACCTATATAATCACCTTCCATGAGCTCACGTAAGGCCAATCAGCTCCCCTCCAACTTTCTTGGAGTTGATCCCTTCTTCCTCTCCAGTATGTGTATGCATCTGAATAGCCTAAAATGTCTATCTATGCATGTTCTTAGTATTATAGAAGCATCATGTATTATAAATATTGTATAACATGCATCATCATGCATTTAGGTCAAATTGTATAGTAATTTACTCTTTAGTGGTCAGGGACAAGCGATATTTAATCGGAGCTTTGGATTGAAGATCAAACCATACAGATCTGATCAGGGTGACGATTAAAGTTCAACGACTCC
This sequence comes from Thalassia testudinum, assembly GCA_037157565.1. Taxonomy (NCBI): domain Eukaryota; kingdom Viridiplantae; phylum Streptophyta; class Magnoliopsida; order Alismatales; family Hydrocharitaceae; genus Thalassia; species Thalassia testudinum. Next base: position 2,543,990 of record JAZHRO010000051.1, read on the forward strand.
AATATCACCCTAATCAAACTTCCGTAGCATCAGATGCAATCCGAGAAAGATTAGAGGTCAAGGGACCAAGATGGTGTAAATCCATATCTCAATGACAAATCCAACTGACCGATGGGTTCGGATTGACTATCGCAGCCCAACGATGTGAAAATTAATCCAATCTAACATCTGTGGCACCATCTACAACTCAGAGAAGATGGACGACCAAGATGGCACCATGTGGCACCATGTCAGCAGCCTAAACCAACCAAGACTGCGCCCTCAAGTTTCTAAAGCAGCCTTCATCAATCGATCAGAGACATTGGATTTTCATCCAACGGCTGAGGCGCGATCTCATTGAATCAAGTCCATGGCCATCTGAGAAGATGGCGCATTGGTTGTGCCTTGTGTTTCATAAAGGATGACGTAAGTTCAAGTGCTGCACACCTCAAATCAAGAGTGCGGGAGTGAAACAGCCAAATTGAGCCATTGGATGAAGTGTGAGCAGCTCAGATGGGTGAGACGTGGCGAGACGAGATGCACAGGAGGGTGCACAAAATTAGATGCCCAAGCCCACACACGATCGTACGCACGGGCATTGGGAGCATTGAAGAGGAGAGAGCGCACACATCTTAAGCCATCTGATCTCTCGATCAGACGATTGAGAAGGTGTGTGTGCAATGGAGTGTTTCAACACTTGAAGGCGAGGAGGCAGGGGCGTGCGTGCATCTTCAGCCTCGTTTGAGCTACAGTGACACTCATAAATGTCACTAAAAATACTGAAATGAATGTTTTAAAGCTTAGAAATGTCTCTTTTGCCATCAACTCTCACATCTATAAAAGGTACCCCTACCACTCAAATTTCTCATCCCTTCCTTCACCTCTCTCCATCTCCAAAGCTTTGAAGAAGCTTGTTCCAAACTTAGGATGCTCCTCTAGAGTTAACAATAAAATTTTGTTCACTTCTCACCTAGTTTGTGGAGCTCCTGTGGTCGTCCTCTCACCCCCATTCCGGAAGTGGATCCTGCGACAATGATGTCCTGCCTCGCTCTCGATTCTTCCCACTTCATTCTTCATCTTCTGTCTCCGCTCTACATCTTCCAGGCATCACCCGTTCCAGCTCATCCTCCAAGTAGCTGATGAGGAGGATAATTTCTCACCTTCCTTCTCTTTACTGCTTTCTAGAGTAGATTTACCGCTTTCTAGTTGTAAAACAATCTCTGTTATGAAAGTGTTTTGTTCTCTCTCTCACTCTCTTTCTCTCTCTCTCTTTAGTATAGTATCGAATCATTGTGATTATCCAATCTTAAAACCAAAATTACACAAAAAAAATATAATTGCGGATTGCAAATCAAAGTAGCCTCCCTATGTTCGATCCGGAATTCCTTTTGAGTTTCGGTAAATTTATTTGTTGACCGATTTTATCGCAAATTGTTCTACAATGGGTTTTCCAAACTCAATCATTTTGAGATGATTCTCCACTGCAACAGTGCTTCTTCCATTTCACTCACTCCATCAGTGATTGAGGTGTAGTTCTTCTTCCTCAATTTCTCCTCGTCGCTAGGGATGACATAAGCATGAGGGCGACCCTGAAGCTTCTCTCGTGGGTTCTTCACTCGTTGTAGACCTCCCTCCATTCTTCCTTTTCAGCCACTAGCTGTTGATCCAAAGGTCCCATTCCTTTGATTAGATTAGGTTTTAAATGCTTTTTAGATAGTGATTACTGCTTTCTAGATTAGTTAGGAGTAGAATTAGTTGGTGATCTCATGGATTGATTGTTAGATTTATGAGTAGATTAGATTAGCTTCCATTTCACCCTCTCTGATAAATTCAGATTAGACAGGTGTTTTCACGCTCTTGCATCGATTCATACAACTCCCTAATCATCTCACGATCACTTTCATTCATTTCTCCTGCATTTTTATCATAGTCCACTTCATTCACTAGAGTCATTCTAGATCTGAAGCTTCCTAGCTCCCAAATCTAGAATGTGCTCGAATCTCATATGGGAGGACCTCTCATTCATTTCATCTAAACACAAAGGTCCTCCATATGTGCTAAATTGTGCTGATTTGGTCATTTAGCTTTGATTTGGTTTGAGAGTGTGAATGAAGGATTTTTAGTTGATTTGATTCCAATCAGTGTTTATCAACTAAATTTAGTGTGTATTTGCATAAATTGGGTTCCATATGATGGTTTTGAACTATATGGGCTATGCTTTCAACGATTTATCAAGTTTTACCCAAAATATGTATGGATCTCTATTTTCTTATCATTAAATGGTGATATTAGGTCAATGAGATCAGTCAAACTGATCAGAGACCGAATTAGTGTTTTGAGGTTTTGAAGAAAGGTGAGGAAGATCTGAGAATAGGGATTGATTAAGCTTATGAACATGGCTTAAGATTTGATCTGGATTCGAAAGGATTTTCAAACACCTTTATATTTATTTGCGAGGATAGAGATGCATATTTCTATGATTTTATTGTCATTTGAAGGTGTTTAGTTTTCAAACTCAGATTTTTAGATTTTCTTTTGTCTTAGTTTCTCAGATCTAAACTCAAAGAAAAATAGATTAAAAGGATTGATATCATCTAGATCAGTCCAACATTGGTTTAAATGAGCATTCATGTGCTTCAGATCATACTTCTCAGGTTTGATCTGGACTGATTTTTAATTAAAAACACACTGTAACTACAATAGTAGCAATTGATTTGGCTGCTGAATTATAGCAGCTTCAGCAGCCTCAGATGCTGTATTAGATTTGTTGCACTGAAATGCACAGTAGCAGCTGTTGTTTTCATAGCAGCAGGATCTGGAACAAGATGATTCATGTGAATTTTGGTTGGAATTAGGGATTTAAAGAAGCTGACATGTATATTGTTAGAACTTGATGTACAAGCATTCATGTACTTGAATTAGATTTACATTTGATGAGAATTGCTTGTAAATTAGATTTGAATAATTTATTGTCAACATTTTAATGTACTATCTATCCAAACAAGGTTTTTAATGCAGCTTTTTGTGGAAAATCAAGTTGTAATGCTCTATCATGTTCATAGTGTTTGCTGGATATATTTATAGCTCCACATCCCTTTTCCAACCACTTAAGACCATTTAGATGCCTTAGATCCTTATTTCAAATTCATTGAAGGCCACTTTTGGATGAAATTTGTAAATAAATAAAAATGAAAAAATCATAAAAAAATACAATAAACCTGTTGAAATTCCCTACTAGGAGGGGGTGACGTAATAATTGCGGAAATAAATATAAACAATCTCACAAAATAGACAATCACACAAGTACACAAGTATTTTTTAGGTGGAAACCCAAACCGGGTGAAAACCACCACTTAACCCTCTCGAGTTAGGATTTTTCGATCAACCAAGTTGATCAAAATCCACTAAACGAATCACTTTAAATGAGGGTGATTCAACCTCAAATTCAACCACGCTACAAGTGCGAGGGTAGCGTTCGTCAACCCCTTCTCTTCACGAGAAGGATTTTGTCCCTCGAAGGAGATGGGAATTCGCAAAGCGAATACCCAACCAAATAACAAAGATAAAAGAACAATAATCCTATAGAGCCAACAAAGTAATTTTAAACCTAGCTTCTATAGGAATTAGGAAACTCTCCTTTGAAAGGAGTGCGTCGGCGACGCGGATGCGTGAACAACACGATGGCGCTACGTCGCTCTCGTGAACTACGGCGGGGGAGCGGGTGCGCAAAGCTTGATGCTCTCAAGATGTAGAACTAGAGCTTAGAGAGCAAGAGAGACACAAAATGGTTTGAAAGTGTATTGCAAGGTGTTTGTTTTTGTTGCAAAGGTTCCCCTCTATTTATAGAGGCCTTAGGAAGGCTTTGGAAGGCTTAGGAAAGGTTCCATAGCCGTTGGGTACAAAGCCCAAGAGAATCGGCCCGAAATCAGGAATAATCATTGCACTGACAGGCTTATCAGACGTCTAATTCTAGCATCAGACGTCTGGAAGATCACTTTAAGACGTCTGAAAATAAGGTCAGACGTCTGATTTTGGGCGGGTCTCTTCCTGACTTGGATCAGATCTAAACAGGATTCTAGCACAAGTCCATCAGACGACATGCAGGACGTCTGGCACTATGTCTGGACATCTCGAAACCTACTTTTTTGTGGGAATGGATTTCCAAGAAAGTGCAACGGCTAGGAAATCTCTGAGAAGAGATTTTGGGTCAGCGGAGGCAAAACGGTCATTTATCAGACGTCTGGAAAGGCTTAAGGACGTCTGATAAGGCTCTAACGGTCATATCCTTGAGTGTTTATTAAGCCAGCCAACGGTCCACTAATTGGACGTCTGGCAAAGTCATCAGACATCTCCTAAGACGTCTGGTCTAAGGTCTGGACGTTTGATTTCATCAGACAGAACTAACTATGTCCAGCCTAAATGTTATCAGACGTCTGAATCAACAGTCAGACGTCTTAAAACACTTTATCAGATGTCTGATTTGGGAATTAGACATCTGGAAACTCTGTTTGAACCCTACATTGGTTTTCTAAGTTCTCTACAGAAAACCTAAGTATCCTAAGGTTGTGCCGGTGTTCCTAGGACTACTGTTAGGGTACTTTGAGGCTCTTTAACATAATTTTCTAAGGAAATAAAGAGCAAGAAAATAAAGACAAAAATACATGAAAGGAATAAAATGGAATTCTATCCTATTCTTCTTGTCCTTCCATCTTCAATCTATCGCTCCTTGTGAATCCCCTCTGTTCTCCATTAAGCTCCTCCAATCCGTCCTGGATGCGAGCTCGAATTCCATCTAAACATGTCTACATTTGCAATTGACCTGAAATCTAAGACTCCAACTGCAAATGTTAAATAACATGTGTTTTGTTAGCATCAAAATAAATGATCGTGGTGCTCTAGCACCAACAATCTCCCCCTTTTTGATGATGACAAAACCATAAATAAAAATGCAAAAAATCCTCCCCCTTTTTGACATTATCAAAAAGGTTTAATTGATTTCCTATAACTCCCCCTTAAAACATGCTCTTCTATAAATTTCTTTTAACAAAGGTAATGTCCTCCCCCTTTTTTTATAATAACAAGATAGCTATTATTTTTCTCCCCCTTTCTAAAGGAAATTTAGCTACCTTATATCTCCCCTTAAAAATTGACAATTAGCTCATAAAATTTTTTAACTCCCCCTATCTAAATGCTAATGATAAAAAGATAGGGTGAAGAATTTTTACCTCACCTACCATGGCCAAAAAAATGGCCTGAATGGTGGTGGATGCCACATCGGATGGGGCTCCCATCCGTATAGCTTGGAGGCCCAGGCATTGGCGCCGGTCTCCAATCTGGTGGTCGACGTGCGGCGGGTTCATCGTTTGTTCGCCGTCTTGTCGGTCTTCTTGTTCTCCTCCTTGGTCTACTCCTGGGTTCTCCCAGCTTGAGTTGACCAGTCTTGAGCTTGTAGGTCTAGTCCTTTGTGTTGTAGTTATTCCTGAAACCTACAAAATAAGATTCTAATTCTTTTTTTGGTATCCAAGTGGGCTTGGATCCGGATCTATTAGCGGGTCTCCTTGACGGAGATCCTTTCTCAACCTTAGGGCTATAAAAATTATCTACTTTATTGATTAATTTGTTGGAGTTTTCCCTAAGACATGCGATTTCTTTTTCTATAATATCCATCTTAGTCATTAAATCAGAAATTTCTATTTTTAGACCAACATTTTCCTTAATCGATTTATTATTTTCATTGATGAGGTTATGATTTTCTAATAATAGGTTATCATTTTTAGGACAAGCTTTTAGATCCTTAAGTTTTATTTTTAACCTATCATTTTCAGATTTAAGAAAGGTAAGATTCTTTTTCATGCTTTTATTTTCTATCTTAAGTGCTTTACTGACTTCAAAAAGTTCATTAAAAGCTTCTTGTAAGTCGTAACTTACCTTGTTGTCTGAGTCGCTTTCGCTTTCGCTGTCGCTTCCTCTGGCCATGAAACCGAAGCAAGCGATTTCTTCTTCTACAAACTTTTCTTCTTCTTCTTCCTCCGAGCTGGAATCGTCCCAAGTGGCTTGGAACGCCTTCTTTTTAGATTTCTTCTCCTTTTCCTTCTTCTTCTCCTTTTTGAGAAGAGGGTACTCTGGTCGTAGGTGCCCTTTCTCGTTGCAGTGGTAGCAACGTCTCGGGCTCTCCTTCTCCTTCTTCTCTTTCTTTAATTCCCTACAAAACTTGGAAAATTTTTTAAGTAAAATTCTAAAGTCTTCGTCGTCGGAACTTACCTCGCTATCCGACGCGGCTCTGAAGGCGAGAGTCTTCTTCGGTTTAGGCTCCGGTGTATCCTTCTTCTTCTGCTTCAACTTTGTCTCGTAGGCCATTAGATTGCCTAGGAGATCTTCCATGTTGAGCTCCTCCACTTCGTTCGCCTCCTCGATGGCGGTGACTTTCTGTTCCCACTCCAGTCCGAGGGAACGAAGAAGCTTCCCTTGAAGCTCCCCCTTGATGAAAGTCTTCCCTAAAGCTTTCAAGTTATTTACAATGAGAGTGAACCTAGTGTTCATCTCACTTAAAGACTCGTTAGGTTTCATAGAAAAGAATTCAAATTCTTGAGAAAGTAAATTTATTTTAGAAGTTTTTACCTTAGAGGTACCTTCATGAGTTACCTCGAGTGTGTGCCAGATCTCGTATGCGGTGGCGCATTGCGAGATTCTATTGAACTCCTCCGAGCTAAGCGTGCAGTAGAGGGCGTTCATGGTCTTCGCGTTCAAATAGAGTTCGCGAATTTGTTGTTGCGAGTAGCCTCCCGCTGGTTTTTCTGGGATCTCAAATGGCATCTCGCACCTGGCCTAAATCGTGAAGTCATTGGCTTGAAGCCAAGTCTTCATCCGCAGCTTCCAGTAGGGGTAGTTGCTCCCGTCGAAGAATGGTGGACGGGACGTGGACAGCCCCTCGGAGATTCGGATCGCTAATGTGCTTCCCTCCATTTGATCTCTTGCCGGGTGTTACTCCGATCTCGCAAGAACCTACTCTGATACCAACTGAAATTCCCTACTAGGAGGGGGTGACGTAATAATTGTGGAAATAAATATAAACAATCTCACAAAATAGACAATCACACAAGTACACAAGTATTTTTTAGGTGGAAACCCAAACTGGGTGAAAACCACCACCTAACCCTCTCGAGTTAGGATTTTCTGATCAACCAAGTTGATCAAAATCCACTAAACGAATCACTTTAAACGAGGGTGATTCAACCTCAAATTCAACCACGCTACAAGTGCGAGGGTAGCATTCTTCAACCCCTTCTCTTCACGAGAAGGATTTTGTCCCTCGAAGGAGACAGGAATTCGCAAAGCGAATACCCAACCAAATAACAAAGATAAAAGAACAATAATCCTATAGAGCCAACAAAGTAATTTTAAACCTAGCTTCTATAGGAATTAGGAAACTCCCTTTGAAAGGAGTGCGTCGGCGACGCGGATGCGTGAACAACACGACGGCGCTACGTCGCTCTCGTGAACTACGGCGGGAGAGCGGGTGCGCAAAGCTTGATGCTCTCAAGATGTAGAACTAGAGCTTAGAGAGCAAGAGAGACACAAAATGGTTTGAAAGTGTATTGCAAGGTGTTTATTTTTGTTGCAAAGGTTCCCCTCTATTTATAGAGGCCTTAGGAAGGCTTTGGAAGGCTTAGGAAAGGTTCCATAGCCGTTGGGTACAAAGCCCAAGAGAATCAGCCCGAAATCAGGAACAATCATTGCACTGACAGGCTTATCAGACGTCTAATTCTAGCATCAGACGTCTGGAAGATCACTTTAAGATGTCTGAAAATAAGGTCAGACGTCTGATTTTGGGCGGGTCTCTTCCTGACTTGGATCAGATCTAAACAGGGTTCTAGCACAAGTCCATCAGACGACATACAGGACGTCTGGCACTATGTCTGGACGTCTGGAAACCTACTTTTTCGTGGGAATGGATTTCCAAGAAAGTACAACGGCTAGGAAATCTCTAAGAAGAGATTTTGGGTCAGCAGAGGCAAAACGGTCATTTATCAGACGTCTGGAAAGGCCTAAGGACGTCTGATAAGGCTCTAACGGTCATATCCTTGAGTGTTTATTAAGCTAGCCAACGGTCCACTAATTGGACGTCTGGCAAAGTCATCAGACATCTCCTAAGACGTCTGGTCTAAGGTCTGGACGTCTGATATCATCAGACACAACTAACTATGTCCAGTCTAAATGTTATCAGACGTCTCAATCAACAGTCAGACGTCTTAAAACACTTTATCAGACGTCTGATTTGGGAATTAGACTTCTGGAAACTCTGTTTGAACCCTACATTGGTTTTCTAAGTTCTCTACAGAAAACCTAAGTATCCTAGGGTTGTGTCGGTGTTCCTAGGACTACTGTTAGGGTACTTTGAGGCTCTTTAACATAATTTTCTAAGGAAATAAAGAGCAAGAAAATAAAGACAAAAGTACATGAAAGGAATAAAATGGAATTCTATCCTATTCTTCTTGTCCTTCCATCTTCAATCTATCGCTCCTCGCGAATCCCCTCTGTTCTCCATCAAGCTCCTCCAATCCGTCCTGGATACGAGCTCGAATTCCGTCTAAACACGTCTACATTTACAATTGACCTGAAATCTAAGTCTCCAACTGTAAATGTTAAATAACATGTGTTTTGTTAGCATCAAAACAAATGATTGTGGTGCTCTAGCAACAACACCTGTATTGAGTAAGATCAGACATTTGTTTAAGTGGTTGCAAAGTTGTAAAGTATTCCAAACCTTCGACTTGGTAGAACATACGAGCTAACTATTTGGTCTAATTTGAAACTTAATAAAAGAACTAAGTTGAAAAACACTAAAAGAATTCTTCTCTCTCTTATCTCACCTTCTGTCTCTCTTCTCCTGTTCCTATAAAACATAAAAACACCATAAAAATCCAAAAATACTCAAAAATACCATGTATATACTATTTATACTTGTAAAGATAACTTAAAACTAAGCTAAAATGTAATTGTAATTTATAAAACTTAAATGTACATAAATAAATTATACATTTATTATATATATTTAAATAAGTGCTTATGATGTGTTAAATTATATATATGTAATTATATAATTATCTATTTATTTATTTATATTGTATGTACATATACCTAACTAAATACAACACTATATATTTGTGTATAATTGTATCTATAACTGTACATACATATTTAAGTATTTACTATATACCTAATTATACTTGTACATTGATTTGTTTATTTATTTATTGTAGGTAATTAAATTATTAAGTCAATTAAGTAAATTATTAAGTTAAAATAAAATAAATTAGTAAATTATGTTGTTATTGAGGTAATTTATATTGTATACTTGTATATATTAATTTTAAATATTTTCAACCTATTTATAATATATTTATACTGTATAATAAAATTTATAACTAAATTATGTGTATATCTATTTATAACGTGTATTTAAATGTATATAAATTAAAATAAATGTTCCAAAATAAAATAATAATGGATAATAAATACCTTATTATGTTAATTAACTAATTATAAGGTCAATTGACTTATCAATTCATTAATTGGTACATTAATTAAGTAATTAAGCCCTAATTTAACTTGCATATATCAGTAACTTTAAGTAATTTTTAAATATAATTAAATGAATTATAATCCCAAATTAACTATACATTTAAGTAGTCCTATGTAAGGGCTTTACAACTATATAATTTATTTATAAATTGGACTTCATGAAGGCCTTCAATTTGAAGCCTAAAATCTACTCCAGCGCAAGCTGTGCAATGCAAATTCAGCACCAACTCTTTCACTCTTTAGTCCTACATCATGGGTTGAAGAGTGACTGAAGGCGTATAAAATGAATTCGATGCAGAGGTAGCATAGTCGTCAAGCACTTGGTGCATCTTATACACATTACCTCTCCCCTTTGAGCTTATGCATTGATCTAATATTGTGGGTTGGGAGCCCATGTGTACAGTGGTGCACCTATTGGGCCTATTGTGGGCCTGAAAGAATGCACAAAAATATACATGATAAAAACTATAACCAGGTCTAGTAGTGGTCTGGTCTCACCCCTAGGGTGCTGTGTATCCCACGAAAAGTCTGGTTCGCTAATTAAAAACCTAAATTTTTGTTAAGTAAACAGTGAGGAGAGTCAAGGAAGAAGAAGAGACCAAAATTCGGCTAGGTGTTGGAGAACCCTCAGTGTATACTTAGTGTGTGTGAGTGTATGTTGTGCATAAGTGTTGGGTGTTGTGTTTAAGTTAGCGTCCGTGTGTATAAGTATATGTTTATTCTATATATGTAAATATATATTAGTATATATGTATGTATATAATATAAGTATATAATACATACAATATATATGTAGTGTATATATGTACATGTATACTTGTATAATATATAAATATAATATGTATACTGTGTTCATAGGTATAGAATATATATAATAGTAGAATAGTATAAGCCTATTTTGTGTAAATAAATTTTTAAGGCTTTAGTGACATATGTATTCATCACTGTAGATATGTATATATGTTAAAAAATATAGTTGTTTTACCTTAAGTTTGTACATACTTTTGCTAAGGCTATAGCGACACTTCTATATGTTATTGTATATACATTATGTTACTAAAATTATTAATATATGTTAGTATATTTAGTATGATATATATTAATAGTTATTTTTGTACCTATACTTAGTTATTATTTAGGATAGTTGTATATAACTAACATAGAGTGGTCATATTTAGTTTTTGATTCTTGTTTAATTGTAAATATGTTTAAGGCATTGTAGTTATAATTAATTGATTCCTTTGTATACAATTAACTCATTCATTCATTCTTTGATTAATTGATTCATTTTGCAAATATAATTGACATTTTTGGAATAAAAGAACATTTTTGGAACATAGAGAGTGATGTACATCAATAACTACTTCCCAATGAACGACGTAGAGTTAACCACTAAAAATTATGTAAATAAATAAAATGATATGACATCTATTTACGTTGTGATATTATACTATAATAACGACATTATTAAGTCACTATTTTTATGAAACACGGTTTGTCGTCGATCATTAATTTATTAATTTACACTTAAATTAAGGAATTAATCAATAAATCAACGTGCATTTTTCACTAACTTTAACTAATTTTTAAATATATTTATAAATTTAATTAATGTAAATAAATTATACTAATTGAAAGCCCTACGTATAGGCTACACGTACATATAATTTAATTTGAAAATAATTAATTAATCGGTACCTAAATTTAGGCCAAAAGTTGGCCAAAAATCATGCTTTGATGTTCCACTTGGGCGTTGCTCATAGTCCCACATTGTGTGTGGATGAAGGCCTGCAACACTACTTAAGGTTCCTCACCCATGAGCTCTGTGTCCTAAGATTAGGGGTCAGATCCCATAGCCATTAGTAACCCTACTATTATGAAAATGAGAGGTGGGTTGGGAGCCTGTGGTATTCGTGGGCTTGTACAGGCCCAAAACTACGCAAAAAATGACTAATAAAAATCATGGGTCCAAGATTAGTAGTGGTTAATTCGATCCCTAGTTGGATGTTCATTCCAGGAAAGGTTGGGTCCGTCAATCAACAAGTTTTTGACTCAGTATCGGTTATGTTAAATAAATTTGTCTAAACGTTAGAGTTAGAGTTAGTAAGTGCTGTGTAGCGTGAGTGCATGTGTGTTATATATATGTATATAAGCATACATGTATAGTTAGTATATATATATATATATATATATATATATATATGGTAAGTATGGTATATATATATGTATAGAGTGTATATGTGTATTATGTATATATATATAGGATGTTTTCACCTTTCTTTGTATATAAATGTGTTTAAGGCTTTTAGTGACGCTTATAGACGTTAGTGTATATAGTTATATATGTTAGTATAATATATAATATATGTTAGTATAGATAGTCATTTTGTGCTTATATTAAGGTATTATTTAGATAAAATTGTACATAATCAACCTAGATTATTTTAGATTAGCTTTTGATGCCTTTATACCTATTTATATGTTTAAGGCATTGTTATTAACATAATTCATTCATTCTTGTATATAATTGACTTAAATTAATTCATTCTTTGATTCTTTCATTCATAATGCATTCATTTGTATATAAACTTAAGATTTTTGAAATAAAAGATGATTTTTGGATAATAGAGAGTGATGTATATCAATAAATGCCTCATAGTGAACGAATTGTATATAAATAAAATGGCATCTGTCTGGATTGTGACATTATACTACAATGTGATTAATTAACCATAATTAACAAGCTCTCTAAATCGTAAATCACGCATGACTTTGTGTGTTCTCAACATTAAGGGCTTCGTTTGCCTGCTAGAAAGAAGGGACTTTCATTGTGTCGAGACTTATAGTAAGAGGCACAGTACATGGGGTGTTGTGCAATCCTACCCACGAAGGTATATCTTGATACTCATGGGGATCCTGAAACTAGAAGAAATTGGTTCTTCCCATGTGGTTCCAATTTCGATTGTTATTGATCATTTGATTTTTTGGGCGTGAATCAATTTTCTCGAATAAAAAAAAACAACTATTTTTATGCTTCTACAATGCCCTGAATTAGTTGTTCTTCCAAGTATTTCAATGCTAATTCTAGAGGTATAATTCAAACCTTTTCCTTTAGATTTTCTTGTTGGTCCTATACGTGTACAACTAATTAACTTATCATGCTTCTATTGTTGGATGAAAGAATATGCAGGGCTCATGTCAAAGGATGTATGTCAAACACATCAATGTGTGTGTTCACATGCATGTGAAGTAGGATATCATCTCTCCAAGCCTCCAGCCATCTGGCATCAACTGCACCCTCTCCCCCCTGCCTCACATCACCCCTACTCCATCCCCTCTGCTTTCATTGTGTGATTCTCTGCCGCCTCTCATTTTGACTCTTCGATTCCGAGGCTTGCAGCAACTCCTTCGACTGCACTTCTCCAACAATGTGGGACTGCTTCCCATTGCTAACATCTTGTGTCTATGATGGCACTACCATCCTTGGTTTTCTTGTGGTAAGGTGATGGTTGGTGATGGATGATTTCTGTGGAGCCACCTCCCCTTGGATCTAGCTTTTTCAAGATCTCGTGGTAAGGAGTTCAAGGGTGATTTCTTTATCTCCTATGTCCATGGATCCATTCCACCCTGCACCATCCATGGGGTTTTATTCAATCTTTTGGTTGTTTGGTTGTTTCTAGTTTCCTTCTTTGCTCTTTGAGTTTTTTTTGTTGTTGCACGATTTATCCTTAGTTGCAGATGTGTACGATGCATGATATCAGATGTCCTTGTTGACATCTCCTAGTGGAACGCTCTTTCCATTCATCAAATTCTTCACTACCCAATTCTTCCATATATGCATCGCAAGCTAGTTGGGGGCATCCAAATCACTGCGACTTTGTCACACCTCCTAGGATTATTGTTGTTATTTTGATGTTGTATCTGATGCTTAGATTGTTATAGGTAGTTGTATCCCTCTCTAGGCCTGTGTCTAGATGCTTTTCTTCGTATTAATAAAATTTTAGTTTTTTAAAAAAAATAAAAGATAGGATATGATCTCCTCCTTGGTTTCATGTTATTTATCTTTGAACAGCCTAGTCTACAATTGTGCGTGTGAAATATTGGATAAAATGTCCATGAAAATTTAATGTACCAGTTTGTGACCTCGGTGCATGCTAATGTTAAAGAGTCTTTTTTCTTTAATATAACTTTTAAGCCATGTTTCTTTTGTTTGGTTACAACTACAATTAAGTAGGTACATACAGATCCGATTGAATCAGATTTTAGTAAATCCATAACACATTTTGATTTGTTTGAATTCAGATTTTGGCAATCCAATCCAATATTCCAATCCATGCACTTCAAGATGTAACCCTATCCAATCCACAAAATTTCATCTTGAATGGATTGAAATGGATCTTTTTTTAATTATACATGTGATTGTGTAATTTATACATGATTTCCTATTAGCTAATACAAAGCTTCAAATTTAAAGCTTTTTTTTTTCCTATTAGGTTATTAACACAATGATATCAACATCTTAAAAAAATGAGAAGATTTACACTAAAGATATAAAATTATTGACTTCATTCATCTTATAATAAAATAAAGTAAAACCAAAAATCATAAAGAAATAATAAATATACTTTTTCATTACATGCCCTCCAACCTTAATGATTTATATCTTCCTCTTATGATACGTAGTATAAAATTCTATATGCATGTATAAATGGTATTCCTTTACAGATTATAGATCGGATTTGACCGAATTACATATATTATAAATTTTAAGGATTGTATCAAATTTTTAAAGGTCTCAATCCAAATCTAATCTAATAAAAATGGATTAAAAAAATTTTAAGCCAATCCAATTAATAATGGTAAAAACTTCAATCCAATTCATCCTAATTCGATTGGAATCAATTAGATTACATATCGGTCTCATCCATGTGCATATCTAGAGTACATCACCAAATCTTTGTTTAATCAATCCATTTATGATATTCTCAATCCTCCTTTAATTTTTAATGAGATTGGTAATTTAAGTTGATCAGATCCCATCTATTTGCTAGAATTTGTTACTTGAACGTGATTGCAATGTCAATGTACTTAGAGGTTATAGGCGTAATGTTTTAGTTTCAATGGATTGCAAGGGCATTCACACAAAATGCCTCGTATGTAATTTTGAGAAATATTTTAAATGAAAGCTTAGAATATGAAATTCCGTACTAAAGGCCAAAGTGATAACGTGCCTTCCATGCAATTCCCATTATATTGATCCTTAACGTCTGGGTACTCAATCATCATTATGATACATAAAAGCAAAAAAATAAGTATGCTTTTCTTTCCTCTCTGTAATGTTTTTTTTTTTTTTATTTAAAAAAAAAAAAATACTATCGAATCATCGATAGCAACTCTCTATAATGTTTTTAGTTGGATCCCTTTTGAGTTTTGAAATACTTCTCTATTTTGTGATGATAAAATACTTAAATTTCTTCGAAAAGAATTGCACGAATTCTCCCAAACCTAATGGAGAACATTATATTTACAGTTGAGTTAAAATTTAGACTGATTAACTCGCAAGGAGAGTTAGGTGGAAAGAAGTTTGCTTTGGCAACGGATAAGGAGTGAGTCCTATCCTATGGACACGTGAGAAGGTAGTGAAGTGGTAATTTTGGTATATTTATTTTGCGTTTCGACGGTGGGTAAATTTTTTTCTCTTTTGTTAAAAAATAAACAAATGAATGTTATTTTAATTTTTTATTTGTAAAAATTATTTTTTATACGTAAAAAATTATTTCAATATGAAAAATTAATTTCCATAGATGTTCATCATTTTTAAATGATGTATTTTAACTTTTAATCGATTAAAAATTATTTTAAATCATTACTAATTAAGAAACAAAATATATTAGTGTATTTTCATTTTCAATCGGTGGAAAATTATTTTCAATCGATGTATTTTAGTTTCCAACCGATTTATTTGATTTGACTTTGAATCGATGTATTTTAATTTTCAATTAATTGATTTTGATTTTCAATTGGTAGATTTTATTTTTCAAACATTGTATGTTGATTTTCAAACAATGTGCTTTAATTTCTTTTTTTACAACAGTATGAGTGGGAGCGGCACGTTACAAAATGCATTATAATACACATTTTCTTATTTATATTCAAATTTTTTTTGGATGCAGGTTGGAAAATGCAGAAGCTGACGCAAAAGTTAACATGTAGTAGTTTAAATGTAGTCCCAACTTGCATCCCTCCTTTTTTATGCAAAAAAGGTGCTGACACATGATGGGGTCTACCACTATTTGAATCAATAACAAATCACTTTCGTACGGGTGCTAACCGCTCAAATCACCTTCAGAACCACTTTACATTGGTGCAAAACCACATTGCACGGGTGCAATATTATTTTGCACCTGTGTAAAATCACTTTACACCTTTAAAATAATTTTCCACGAGTGAAAAGTAAGATTGTACCAGTGCAAAATTCAATTTTAAGTGTTTCTTCACTTACGATAAGTGATTTTACACTTAAAAGATGATTTTTCCATCTTAGGATTTAGTCTTTAAACCGTAAACCCTAAGGTGAAAAATCACATTTCAAGTGAAAAATCACTTCTCATACGTGAAACACTTTTCATAAACTCAAATCCTAAATCCTAAATCCAAAACTCATAGGTCAAAATCACTTTATACGAGTACAAAATTACTTTAGATAGGTGAAACACCCTTAGAATAATTTTGCACCGATACAAAATGAGATTAAACCAGTGCAAAGATACCTTAGAATAATTTATCACCGATGAAAAATCTTTTTGCATTAGTGCAAAATCACCTAAAATAATTTATAACCGATGCAAAGAAGTTTATCATCGGTGTAAAGTTATTTATCACCGATGTAAAGTTATTTATCACTTGTGTATTTTATGTTAAACTAGTGTAGTGATTTTGTTGAATATTATGGGGACCACCACGTAACTAACATTACGTTCTTTTATTTTTTTACATTAAATATCAATTATCAAGTAGTTCCATGCTCTTAACACTATGTGAAATATAAAAATAATATCTACAAATTTTTTAGCATTACTTTTTACATTACTACATGCATTTTTTTTAAATTTTATTTATGAATAATGAAATATGATTAAATCGACGAGGCAAATATTTTATCATGGTAAGAATTCTAGTTGATGTTTTAGACTTTTGATTTTTTATTTTATTTTTCCATTGAAGGTGGTGAGAGAGCACGAGGGCATAAATCATGTGATGCATTCAATGCCTCACACTCAACCGTCATCGTATCATGTATACATTACAACTACATTGTTAACCTACCATCAACTACAATTAGATATTTTTCTTTCAGCTAGCCCTATTTGGTAAAAGAAATAAGTTTATAGAATAAATAAAAGAACAGAGAAAGAGTAAAATAAGTAGTAGAATAAGTGAGTTAGCCTATTTTGATGTTTTGATAAATTAAAGATATTTTACAGATAGAGTGGAATAATTTTACCATAGATTAAATCTTACTTAATCCAATGCAAATGAAAGATAGGTTAAGTGATGGATTAAATATTTAACTTGACAGAAATCTACTTAACCCACCAAACAAATATTCCCTTAAAACCTCACACACTACTTAATTGTCATTTTAACTTGTAGATATTGCAACTACAAATTATTTGCTTGAGATGGGTTAGCATATCACTTAACCCACCATCAAGTGCAGTTAGACCCTCTTCTTAATCGCACTTCTAATTACGAAGTCCCCATCCTTTGCCACCACTCAAAGATTAGTTTGCTTTCTCAGCCCATCCATTACGAATCGTCATTTTGATTTATTCACGATAAAGAAAATATTGTTTATACCTTTGAAGGAAAGAAATGAATTTGAATTCCCCTCTCTGAGAAGCTAGAAAAAACAACCCATCCATAAGTATTGGCTTTAGTGGGAAAAATCAATGTTTTAGAAATTGAATTGATATTAAATTGATCAGGTGTTGATTTGACTATTCAGTGGTTCAACTGACGATTTGTACCGATTGAAATGAAGATAACGTCGAAATGATGTCATTATATGAAAAAGTTTAAAAAAATTAACCCATAAGACCTTTAGATTAAATTGTAATAGTTTAATCAAGTCTAATCGATTTGAATCGGTAGTCATTAAAAAAATTATTGAAGATATGTAATAGGAAAAGTTATTTTATAACTTTAATCATACTAAAATTAACATATTTTTATCAATATTAAAGAAAAATTAAAAGTATAATTGAAATTGAGAACCTAACCTTAAAAAATATATAGATCTTTAAATTTTTATTTTAAGTTCTAAAGTCACATATATTTTCCTTTTTTTTAAACTTTTTAGCTCTTAAGAGAATGATCAAATCAGATGATCGATTTAATTACCAAATCGACTAGTTTAACCTGATTTTGATCAATTTACACCAATTTGGACTTTTATCACCCAAACCAAAAGGTCCCACTAGTAAGGCACCGATTTATGATTAAATCAATTGAATCGACCGATTCGATTTGACTTTTAAAACATTAGAGAAAACTACACCAAAACATGTGTAGTGATTAATATGATATTCCATAAACTTTGACCCTTATTGCAAAAGCACCAATATCTACATTTGGCAATCATTTAGTCATTTTAGCAAAAGGGGCATGGGTGGAGATAACATGTGGAAAAGGGGATAGGGATTGCAATCATTTAGTAAAAAGGGCAATAGGTCATTAGATGATCTAGTGACCTATCATTTCTCTTTTAGACCACACTAACAACATTGCAAGTGAATGTGACAAGGTAGCAACAATCATGTGAGTGTTGGCATAAATCCAATGACCTTATTGATGAGGTGTAGCTCATCATAGCTAACATGTCAAAGTTAAGTTAGAAACTAAGTTAAAACACTATCTATTAACACAAGAAATGAATTAAGTGTGGGATTATTAGAAAAAGACCTAAAGCACTTAATTTATACTAAAAATGCAAAATTAGGTCAATTTTGAGAGATTCTATATTTAAATATGTACATGAATGATTTGAATGCCAATTGAATACTAATTTGAGCTTAAAAGTACAAATCAATGATTAGATTATGCTCTAATATGTTTAATTCATATATCATAAAAATTATTTTGTGTTTGGATATTATTTAGACCTTGAAATACATGCATTACACTTAAGTCCTCAAGCCTTCACCTTTTATTCATTAAAAACTCGTCAGAGACTTCTTTGTAAGCCGCCAAGGACCTGCTTGTCACAATCCTTCTCACTTGCGGGTTCACTTGCTAATTTCCTATCGGTTCACCCATTTGGGCTTGAGTGCAATTTGTCCAAAAGACTTACAGCTACAGGTCGAGCCACTATTCATTGCTGAAGAGCATAGTGCATCACAGTCGTCTATTCCTTCTGTGATTGATCCAATGGTTGATCTTCCAGAAACCTTCGATTGCCAATGTGTATCGCATCGCACCCTCACCTAGATCAAATCCTACGGCTCATTTTCAACCTAAGTTTTCCCTCATTTTGCCAAAACCCCTCCCTTCTGTTGATGTCCAACATTCCATGGCCCACTAATGCAGTGACCTGAGTCCACAAACACCTATTTAAGGAGCTCTACTCCTTTACTAGCTCCTTAACCACCTCTCCCCCCTTAGCGGTCCCTTCCTCCATCCCTCTAGTTCCAATTTCCCCTTCGTCAGCCATTGGTGACAGCTCTAACTTCCTCATTCCCTCGCCATTGGCCAATGGTTGGTGGATCTAGGATACGAGCTTCTTCCACTGGAGGCTTTGACGTTGTTGAAATGCGTTAAGTTAAATCTGTCGTTATGGCATGCATTTGCGACATCAATTTTCAATGAAGATATGGATTAGGTGAGTCTAAGTGTCGAACATGAGGAGGCGTGAAATCGGATTAGTTTGTTGCGTTAGGGTGTCATAAAAATTGTTGTTTTGTTTGCTTGTGAGAAAACAAGAGAGAGGGAGGGGGAGAGAGTGCAGAGAGAGAGTAGGGTTAGAGACTTGAGATTATAGCATGGTGATTACTTGTGCATGCATGATATGATGAAACAAATGAAATAATATTGCATAAGTAAAATCGTTTCACAAGTACAATGCTAGAGGAAAGCTTTAAAACACATAAACATTAAACTATGGTAAAGAAGTGCGAAATGGAGAAGCGAGGCAGTCACGGTGATGGATGGGCTTTCGTCGACGGCTTTGCAACTCCAAGAGAGTGTGAAGGGTGTGTTACGTAGAGCTAAGGAGAAGCTAGGAAGGATGATCATAAATAGAGTGGGTGTGGGGTTTTTTACAGAGAAGGAAGGGTTTCTAAATTAGGTAGGGGTTTTAGCGACATCCTGAAGCTAGGAAGGGATGATCATAAAGGGAGTGGGTGTGGGGGTTTTTATAGAGAAGGAAGTGTTTCTAAATCAAGCAGGGGTTTTAGCGACGTCCAGGACATCGTTAAACCCATTCCAAAAGTGTCAGTGAAGGCCTCCTCCCGCCAATCCATCACACGCACATGTGCTTCTTCCCTCGCGTGATCCGTGTGTGCTGGCTCACAGTCATCTAATCCACAATCGACGGCCTAGATCAGGCATGAATGCGCACCCAAATCGCACCTCAAGCATGCTTGGAGTGTGAGTCATCTGACGTGTGCACGATGGGTGCGTGAGAGTGTGCCACGTGGCCACCATTCGCGTCGTTTGCTCCCTCATCTACAGTCGTGTTTCTTCGCGCCTTTGCGAGGAGATTTGGGTATGGCTGGGATTTCGAACGCACGTCTTGCGTGCATGGGTTGAGGTGCTCTCCGTCACATTGCAAGCATGGATGGTCGTGCGGATTGTTTTTGCCCTGGAGGGCGTGGAGACATCTCGGCTGTTGGATGGAGAATGGACGATCAAGATTGCTTGATGAAGGCGTGCTGGAGAGAGGGTGAAAGAGCGATCTTCATTTTCGTTGAAAACTTTGACATAAAATGTTGCATCGTTGTAATAATTCACTTTTCAAAAATATTTAATAATTCAAAACTAACCACGAAGAGTTAGGTTGTCTCCACAGGGAGGAATCAGCCTAATAAAATCACAACTATGTGGAAATCGAGTTCACAGAAGTATTCGTTAAATCAAATAATGCATATGCTGCTCTGAATGTAAACTCCAAATTTAAGGAGAATTCAAGGGCTATTGATGTAAATTTCACATAAGAAAATAGTTCATGTGCAGGGGTATATCGTGTACTTTTTCCTTGCTTGCAGACTAAAGTGTAAATTAGAATTCAAATGTGATGTATATTGAGATGGATTGTTAGGGCTGAACAAATATGTGGAAGAATAAGCATAGGGCTGCAATTTCACCTCAATTTAATTAATCAAAAAAATCAGAAAAATGAATCTTTGACAATGGCAATGTTCGTAAATTTTAATTTAAAGGGAAACAAAGTGTTTTCCTTCTCTCTTCTGCGCACGCATGGAGGAGGGATCTTTTGCTGGCCTGTGAGCAATAGAGGCAGGCCGGAGGATGGCCGTTGAGATGGCGGTGACGGGGCAGCCGATGGTCGCCGGAGGTGGCCAACCGGAGCACTATCGGTTGGCGGTGACAACAGGATAGCTTGTTGCTGCAACTTTGTGCGTGGCCCATGAGTGGTTGCTCATGGCCCACGCGGTTGGCAAGGGTGGTTGGAGGCTATTTGTGATGTCGACGAGGAAGATGGTAGCCAGGATGGTTGCTGTGGTGTGGCTCCGTGGGGATGCAGTGTTGGGTTCTTTCCCGTGGAGCTGCAGGTGTGTAACGACCCGGTTCCCGAGTCCCTACGAGACACGAGAATCGGACCGACTCGACTAATCCCAAGACCTAGTCGTCCAACGAGGAAGTAACCAAAAGAGCAGTAAAATAAACCACATTCAGCATGAATATAACTAACAGTAAGAAAGTACAGCAGTAAGGAAAGAAACTACTACAATAGATACCACCACAACAGTAGAACAACATTTATCATATAACATGAACTGCAGGTAAAGAAAGTACAGCGGAAACAAGAGCTACTCACTATAACAGAAACAAAAGAGGTACAAAAGACTGTGGTAAACTCTACTGGACCCTAGTCGGCCCAGCGTCCTCTGCAACCGCTGACCCTGGCTGCTCAACACCTGGTCCTAAAAAAGGTAACGAGTGTAACACGTCAGCAAAACGCTGAGTAGAGTGGCAACTAAAACTAAAGACAACAGTAGAGTGTACAGTAGCTGTTATGTTCTATTACTTTCCTTATTTACATCTTTCAATTGTCTCACTATTTCATTTATTTCTCAGATCTTTTACTTGATCTCGAATGTTCCTCGTGGGAACGATCTTGATTGCAGTCTTTTCCAAAAAGTAGAAGTAGCACGTGGTGCTCTCCTGGCCGGGAGAGTCCCCCGTGGTGATCCTACCCTCAGTCAACCACCCCAAGGTCACTGACAGACGTAACGGTGACTACGGCACGCGCGATAAACGCACAGGTAGCTAACCCGTACTGGCACGCGGTCAGTCGTTTCCGTTAACGGGTGCGCCCAAAGCACAGCACGGAACCAGTACAGGGCAGAGCCCTCTCAGTAACAGGGGTCCAACCCCTCCACAGTAACCAAACCGGGGCCTTGCCCCTCCACAGTCCGCGCACCCTCGCCTGACTACCCTGGTTTGCCTTAGTGGGCCTAACAAGTCGGTGAAGGAGGCTAGCAGAACCCCGGGGCCCGTGGGGTAGCTAGTACTCTCCTAACACTAGTAGCTCTCCTCGGTACTACGTACATGAGGGCCAGCAAGTCGGTACAGAGCGGCCAATCCTAACCCCGGGTCCCTGGGGTGGCTGGCCCCACTATGCACTAAACAGGTACAGGTACTTCCCTTGGTACTGCGTACCCAAGAGACAGTACAAACTACATCTCAGTTCCATTCCTTCCCCTTTCCAGGAGTTCCACTCCTAATTCCCCGTAGGGTTCCATCCTTTTAACTCAAACATCCAGGTGTCACTTTCCAGTTTCACGTTCTTACGACCCATGATCTCATTCATGTTTCTTTATTCGTAACAGCAGCTGTTAATTCAATTTACAAGCAGCTTTATATTCCTTTCCATTTTTTCCAAGACTGCGGTATTTTACATTCCACTAGTTTTTCCATCTTAGGATTCATGCCACATCCTAGGATCTAGCATACAACTAGTTTTCCAGCCCTAGGATTCATGCATCACCCAGGAGCTATCATTCCATACATTTCTCATTCCTAGGATTCATGCAATGTCCTAGATTCTAGTTATGGTTCCATACTTTAACATATTTTAATAATAAACTTAAGCCACTCTACCAGGTACAACGGGAGTAATGGGGGCGTGATCGAGAATCCCGCGTGCCTCCGCGACTCCCAAGACTGCAACTGAATGAGGTCCTATCACAAGGATCAAACACAAGGAGTGTCTCAAAACAGTGTATAGCTACTGTAGACGGGTAGAGGAATTAATTCTGAAAAGAACGCAACTTGAATTACGGAAAACGGAGCCCGAACGGGTCCTAAACGGGTCGAAAAAGACGATACTGTGCAAAATCAGACGTCTGGAACTTCTTGCAGATATCTTAAAAAGTGGATCAGAGAATTACCTGCTCAGCGTGGTTTCCCAGATGTCCAGAAGTCTGCGGGGACGTCTGGCCTAGCTCCCAGACGTCCGATGGTCACCCTGGACGTCTGGAGGTCGCTCCCGCCGTCTGGTACAATAGCCAGACGTCTGATTCGCGTTGGATGGCGAATCACCGAGCCTGGGCACACCCATCTCCCTCCCTCAGTACGGTCAGTTGACAGGAAGGAAGAAGAAGACGGAAAACTCACCTTTCAGACGTCTGGAAAGTCTTCCAGACGTCTCCCTCGCCGTCTGGCTATCAACCCAGACGTCTGATTCTGGAAATTTTTCCAGAACAGGGCACCACCCGGCTTCCGCTCGCGATGCCGCCCGCGTCGCACCTCGCGTGCCTGCTGCTCAGACCGCAGCAGTCCCGCCCCTCCGCGTCGCTCCGCGCCCCCTGCGCCCTCCGCCGGCCGGCCCTAGCAGCCCCGGCGAGCTCGCCCGCACGGCAGAGCGCCGCTCTCGCACGCAGCACCTCCTCCACGCTCACTGCGGCCGCCGCTGCCGCCCTCGCGCTCACTCTCGCGCTCTAGCTGAAGGAGAAGAGAAAGGAGATGGTGGTGACGGAGTGACGGGAGGCGTGGCCTTTTAAGGCCGCACAAGGAGGAGGGAGAGAGTGCGCGGCAGGTCTGCAGCCGCAGAGAGAGAGGGAAAAAGAGAGAGAGAGGAATCGCGGGTCTGCGCGCACAGGCGCGCAGACGAATATCTCGTGCGAAAGATAACTGTTTTCCAGACGTCTGGAAACGATCCCAGACGTTTGGTCAGACGTCTGGATGTGATCCCAGATGTCTGGTCCGACGTCTGGGCCACCTCCCAGACGTCTTAAAAGACATCTGGGGCACGCGTTCGTAACAATATAACAAACTCAAAGGAAGTTTCGTCCCCGAAACTTGCGCCAACTAGGGTGCGGGAAAAGACGTCCAAATAACCATAACAAACTCAAAGAGGACCGAAGCCGGTCTGAAAAGACGTACCCGCGAAAAGCTCCGGGTACCGCTCCCGCATTGCCGCCTCAGGCTCCCAGGTAGCCTCCTCGTACCGCTGGCTCCTCCACAAAACCTATACCAGGGGTACTTGCTTTCGTCTCAAACTGCGGACGGCTCGGTCTAGAATCTGCACTGGCCGCTCGGGGTAGGTCAGGTCGTCACTCACCTCGACGCTCTCGTGACTCAGTATGTGACTGGAATCGGCTACGTACTTCCTGAGGTTGGACACGTGGAAATACGTCGTGCACACAAGAAAGTTGCGGGGGAAGGGCAAGTCTATAAGCAACGGGTCCAACCCGCTCCAGGACCACAAAGGGCCCCACGAACCTCGGCGCGAGCTTCCCTCTCACCCCAAACCGCTGTAAGCCCTTCATGGGCGAAACACGAAGGAAGACGTGGTCCCCAACCTCAAACTGCACCTCTCTGCGTCTCCGATCCGCGTAGCTCTTCTGTCTGCTCCTGACAGTGCGGAGTCGTCTGTGGATCTGCTCAACTACCTCCTGACTATGCCGGATCAACCTCAACCTCGTCCCCAAGGCCTGCTGAAACTCAGCCCAAAACTGGGACGTAAAGCGGGTATCCCGGTCGGATACGATCTCCCGCGGAACTCCGTGTAGTCGTACCACATCATGGATATACCTCTCTGCCAACTGTGCTGGTCCCAAAGTGACTCGGATCGGCAAGAAACGCGTCGTCTTCGTCAGTCTATCCACTATTACCCAGACTGCGTCGTGTCCCCGCTGGGTAACAGGTAAGCCCACCACCAAGTCCATGGTGATGCTCTCCCACTTCCACTCTGGCACTGGAAGCGGCTGAAGCGGCCCTGCAGGCCTCTGATGCTTGGCTTTCACCTGCTGGCACACCAAGCACTGTCGCACGAACTCACCCACATCCCGCTTCATCCCTCTCCACCAAAACTCGCGTCTCAAGTCGTGGTACATTTTCGTGTTCCCGGGATGTATGGTGAATCTGGAACCGTGTGCCTCAGTCAGGAGCTCTCTCAACAGCTCCTCGTCTCTGGGAACGCACAACCGTCCCCTCAAACGTAGCACCTGGTCTGTGAAAGAGAAGTCACCTGGATCTCCTGACAGTACTCTATCACGCAAAGACCGCAAGTACGGATCGGCCATCTGTCTTGTGATGATGCGGTCCATCAACTCTGGCCTAGTCTGCCGTGTCACCGTCACTGCCCCACAGTACCCTCGTAACTCTAGAGGTCGCCAACTGCCCACCTCCTCCAAAAGGCTCCAACTCTGTAACTGTAGGCTGGCCAAGCGTGCGGGCGCCTTACGGCTCAAGGCGTCAGCCACCACATTGGCCTTTCCCGGGTGGTAGGAGATGCTGCAGTCGTAGTCCTTCAGGAGCTCCAACCAACGTCTCTGTCTCATGTTGAGCTCCTTCTGATCAAAAAGGTATCTGAGGCTCTTGTGATCTGTAAAAATCTCGAAGGTCTCACCGTACAAGTAGTGCCTCCAGGTCTTCAGCACGAAGACAACAGCTGCCAACTCTAGGTCGTGGGTAGGGTAGGTATGCTCATGGGGCTTCAGTTGCCGCGAAGCGTAAGCGACAACGTGACCCCTCTGCATGAGCACACCTCCTAACCCCTGCAAGGAAGCGTCCATGTACACAACGAACCCGCCACTACTGTCAGGGATGGTGAGCACGGGAGCCGAGGTCAACCTCTCCTTCAGCTCCAGAAAACTCGCCTCACAGGCGTCTGTCCAAGCGAAAGGCACGTCCTTCCGGGTCAACTGTGTCATAGGACGCGCAATCTGCGAAAATCCTCTGATGAATCGTCTGTAGTAGCCAGCTAGTCCCAGGAAACTGCGGATCTCAGTGACTGAACGCGGTCTCTCCCACCTGAGCACTGCCTCGACCTTGGCTGGGTCCACCGCCAAGCCGTCTCCAGAGATCACATGACCCAAGAAGGTCACCTCCCTCAACCAGAACTCGCATTTGCTGTATTTGGCGTACAGCCTGCGTCGTCTCAGAGTGTCCAAAACCATCCGCAAGTGCTGTCCATGCTGTGTCCGATCTCTAGAATAGATGAGTACATCATCTATGAAAACCACCACGAACTGGTCCATGTACGGTCTAAACACCCGGTTCATCAGGTCCATGAAAGCAGCGAGGGTATTGGTCAGCCCAAACGGCATGACCAAAAACTCGTAGTGTCCGTACCGGGTGCGGAAAGCTGTCTTGGAGACGTCGGTCTCCCTGATCCTCAACTGGTGGTATCCAGACCTCAAGTCTATCTTGGAAAACACCGTGGCACCCCGCAACTGGTCAAACAAATCGTCGATTCTCGGCAGCGGATATCTGTTCTTGATGGTGACCCTGTTCAGCTGTCGGTAGTCCACATAAAGACGTAGGGTCCCATCCTTCTTCTTCACAAACAGTACCGGGGCTCCCCAGGGAGACGCACTGGGCCTCACGAAACCTTTCTCCAGAAGGTCCTGCAGCTGAGACTTGAGCTCTCGCAGCTCAAGCGGTGCCATCTTGTATGGCACGGTGGAGATGGGGCTGGTCCCTGGTACTAGTGAGATCTCAAACTCGATCTCACGCTCGGGCGGTAGTCCTGGTAACTCGTCTGGAAACACGTCAGGGTACTCTCTGATCACCGGGATGCTCTGGAAGTCTGCCACAGGGCTAGGCTCTGCCACCACACAAGCTAGGAAGCCCTCACACCCCTGGCTCAAAAGTATCGCCGCCCGAAGTGCCGAAATGCACCTGAAACCTCTGTCCACTGGCTGTCCGTGAAACTCGAAAGAAGGCAACTCCGGAATGGAGAAGACAATCTTCCTCTCAAAACAGTCCACCAAGGCGTGTTAAGCAGACAGCCAATCCATCGCCAGAATCACTCCAAAGTCCTCCATCTGGATCATAATCAAGTCAGCTGGCAGGCTATGTCCTCCGACGCTGACCTCGCAATCCGTGTACACATCCTCAGCTACAAACAGCTGACCACTCGGACCTCTGATTACGAACGGATTCTCTAACAGTGTATAATCCTGGTCCAAGCTAACTGCGAAACTGGCTGCGACAAACGAGTGCGTAGTGCTGGAATCGAAAAGCGTGTAAACGAGTCTGCCAGAAACTGAAACCATACCTGCTACCACCGATCCCGAAGCTCTGGCGTCCCGGTGTGTTAGGGCGTTGATACGTCCCTCAGCTCTAGGTGCGGACGAAGCAGCCACACTTTGCGTCGGACGGGTAGGTGCTGGCCGGTACCCTCCTCACAACTGCTGTCCTCCTCCTCGCGCCTGGGAACCGCGGCCTCCTGCGCGCCCTCCAGTGCTTTGCGCGGGGAGTATCTGCTGACCTCCTGCCCTAGATGGGCAGTCCCTCCTGACGTGGCCCGGTTGGCCACATTGGTAGCAGAGGGGAACCCGACTCCCGCCCTCAGTGGGTCCCTGCTGTCGACTAGGCGGGGGTCCGGTGTTGGCGACTGGCCCCTGTCGAGGGCCCCCAAAGGCCACTGATGGCCCTGCACAACATGACGGCTCTCCTGCGGACGCCACGTGTCTCCTTTGAGTTCTCCTAACATGCCTAGTGTGACAGCGGAAATCTCGTTCCACCACCAACTCCCCTGTCGTACGCTTGGAAGGGGGAGGAGGGGGTGGCGATGTGGATGGAAGCTGAAATTCTTCACGAACCACCTCTCGAATTAGTTGGACGAGGTCCGGAGACGGTATGCTCAGGAGAAGAGGAGGGGTAGTATGTACTCCAAGCCCGACACATTTGTCCCTCGGGCCCCGACCTCGACCGCACCCGCGGCCCACCCTCCTAGTTCTACAACGAGGCATCTCCTACAAGGAGACGCAAAACAACGAAATACGTCAGTACGGAACAGTACCTAACGAAAACGTCTAAGAGCTCATGTCAAGAGATATGTTGTGGTGGCTACTCTAGTTATAGACATGTGAATTGGTTATTTTCCAGTCAGTTGATTCACTTCTCGGGACGATCTTGCTCTGATACCATCTTGTAACGACCCGGTTCCCGAGTCCCTACGAGACACGAGAACCGGACCGACTCGACTAATCCCAAGACCTAGTCGTCCAACGAGGAAGTAACCAAAATAGCAGTAAAATAAACCACATTCAGCATGAATATAACTAACAGTAAGAAAGTACAGCAGTAAGGAAAGAAACTACTACAGTAGATACCACCACAACAGTAGAACAACATTTATCATATAACATGAACTGCAGGTAAAGAAAGTACAGCGGAAACAAGAGCTACTCACTATAACAGAAACAAAAGAGGTACAAAAGACTGTGGTAAACTCTACTGGACCCTAGTCGGCCCAGCGTCCTCTGCAACCGCTGACCCTGGCTGCTCAACACCTGGTCCTGAAAAAGGTAACGAGTGTAACACGTCAGCAAAACGCTGAGTAGAGTGGCAACTAAAACTAAAGACAACAGTAGAGTGTACAGTAGCTGTTATGTTCTATTACTTTCCTTATTTACATCTTTCAATTGTCTCACTATTTCATTTATTTCTCAGATCTTTTACTTGATCTCGAATGTTCCTCGTGGGAACGATCTTGATTGCAGTCTTTTCCAAAAAGTAGAAGTAGCACGTGGTGCTCTCCTGGTCGGGAGAGTCCCCCGTGGTGATCCTACCCTCAGTCAACCACCCCAAGGTCACTGACAGATGTAACGGTGACTACGGCACGCGCGATAAATGCATAGGTAGCTAACCCGTACTGGCACGCGGTCAGTCGTTTCCGTTAACGGGTGCGCCCAAAGCACAGCACGGAACCAGTACAGGGCAGAGCCCTCTCAGTAACAGGGGTCCAACCCCTCCACAGTAACCAAACCGGGGCCTTGCCCCTCCACAGTCCGCGCACCCTCGCCTGACTACCCTGGTTTGCCTTAGTGGGCCTAACAAGTCGGTGAAGGAGGCTAGCAGAACCCCGGGGCCCGTGGGGTAGCTAGTACTCTCCTAACACTAGTAGCTCTCCTCAGTACTACGTACACGAGGGCCAACAAGTCGGTACAGAGCGGCCAATCCTAACCCCGGGTCCCTGGGGTGGCTGGCCCCACTCTGCACTAAACAGGTACAGGTACTTCCCTTGGTACTGCGTACCCAAGAGACAGTACAAACTACATCTCAGTTCCATTCCTTCCCCTTTCCAGGAGTTCCACTCCTAATTCCCTGTAGGGTTCCATCCTTTTAACTCAAACATCCAGGTGTCACTTTCCAGTTTCACGTTCTTACGACCCATGATCTCATTCATGTTTCTTTATTCGTAACAGGCAGCTGTTAATTCAATTTACAGGCAGCTTTATATTCCTTTCCATTTTTTCCAAGACTGCAGTATTATACATTCCACTAGTTTTTCCATCGTTGGATTCATGCCACATCCTAGGATCTAGCATACAACTAGTTTTCCAGCCCTAGGATTCATGCATCACCTAGGAGCTATCATTCCATACATTTCTCATTCCTAGGATTCATGCAATGTCCTAGATTCTAGTTATGGTTCCATACTTTAACAGATTTTAATAATAAACTTAAGCCACTCTACCAGGTACAACAGGAGTAATGGGGGCGTGATCGAGAATCCTGCGTGCCTCCACGACTCGCAAGACTGTAGTTGAACGAGGTCCTATCATAAGGATCAAACACAAGGAGTGTCTCAAAACAGTGTATAGCTACTGTAGATGGGTAGAGGAATTAATTCTGAAAAGAACGCAACTCGAATCGTGAAGAACGGAGCCCGAACGGGCCCTAGACGGGTCGAAAAAGACGATACTGTGCAAAATCAGACGTCTGGAACTTCTTACAGGTGTCTTAAAAAGTGGATCAGAGAATTACCTGCTCAGCGTGGTTTCCCAGACGTCTAGAAGTCTGCGGGGACGTCTGGCCTAGCTCCCAGACGTCCGATGGTCACCCCGGACGTCTGGAGGTCGCTCCCGCCGTCTGGTACAATAGCCAGACGTCTGATTCGCGTTGGATGGCGAATCACCGAGCCTGCGCACCCATCTCCCTCCCTCAGTACGGTCAGTTGACAGGAAGGAAGAAGAAGACGGAAAACTCACCTTTCAGACGTCTGGAAAGTCTTCCAGACGTTTCCCTCGCCGTCTGGCTATTAACCCAGACGTCTGATTCTGGAAATTTTTCCAGAACAGGGCACCACCCGGCTTCCGCTTGCGACGTCGCCCGCATCGCACCTCGCGCACCTGCTGCTCAGACCGCAGTAGTCCCCCCCCTCCGCGTCGCTCCGCGCCCCCTGCGCCCTCCGCCGGCCGGCCCTAGCAGCCCCGGCGAGCTCGCCCGCACGGCAGAGTGCCGCTCTCGCACGCAGCACCTCCTCCGCGCTCACTGCGGCCGCCGCTGCCGCCCTTGCGCTCACTCTCGCACTCTGGCTGAAGGAGAAGAGAAAGGAGATGGTGGTGATGGAGTTAGGGGAGGCGTGGCCTTTTAAGGCCGCGCGAGGAGGAGGGAGAGAGTGCGCGGCAGGTCTGCAGCTGCAGAGAGAGAGGGAAAAAGAGAGAGAGAGAGGAATCGCGGGTCTGCGCGCACAGGCGCGCAGACGAATATCTCGTGCGAAAAATAACTGTTTTCCAGATGTCTGGAAACGATCCCAGACGTCTGGTCAGACGTCTGGATGTGATCCCAGACGTCTGGTCCGACGTCTGGGCCACCTCCCAGACGTCTTAAAAGACGTCTGGGGCACGCGTTCGTAACAAGGTGTGTTGAATAAGAAGAAGTGGCGTGGTGGCACGGTGTTTCGTAGTGGCTGTCGCAGTAGGGTCACAGTGGTCGCGGTCTTTTGCTCAAGAGGGCGCGGTGGTGCTGCGTCTGAGAGATGAGGAGCGAGGATGCAGTGGGTTAAGGTTGGGTGTTGGTTCTTGTGGAGAGAAGAAGAGAGTTAACAGGGGAGGGAGCAGTGGAAGAGGAAGAGGATGATGGATGAGGCGTGGACGGGGCTACATGTTGTCACCGTGTGGCTGATGGCGGTGGAGTTCGTGGTGGTTCTCACGATGAAGGTTAGAAGGTTATGGTGCAAACCATATTCACGGTGTATGCTCCAGTCACGGTCTCCCTTGGATAGGAGGAAGAAGATTGAAATAGAAGAGGAGAGGGTGTGGTGGTGGGCACGCTGTCACTGTGCACACCCATGGTTTTGGAGAACGGCGAGTGCGGTGGAGCAAGCTTTTGGCCACGGTGTTCGCTTGATTCATAGGGTACGTCAGTTCCAGGGTGGTGGAGGATGGACGAGATGCTCCGCAGAATGAAGGGAAGATGGATGAAGCCCCCGAAGGGGAAAGATGATTTGAGCATCCTCTTGCCGCTCTTCTTATTAGAACACCTGCAGTTTGTTGCTTCCACCGAATGCTTCTCCAACCACCCGCGAAGGATGCGAGTGGTTGGAGTAGTAGAATTTGTCAGGCAACATCTTCATCAGACATCTGATCAAACCTTCAGACATCTTAAAAATGTAGATATCAGTAAGTTCCTGCTGGCGATCCCAGACGTTCGTCATTTTCTCCAGACGTCTTATAGATGTAGAAATGGATGTCTAAACTCTTGTACCTAGCCTGCATTCATCGAACAAATTATATTATCATATGTTATTAAATGTAAAATTAACACATAAAATTATATGCAGACTTAGGTAAATTACCATATATCTCCTAGTCAATTAACAACTAAGAGCAAATAATTAAATAGTACTTAGGCTAAATAATGGTCCACGAAAGTGGACTTATCAAATGCCCCCACGCCTAAGTTTTGCTAGTCCCAAGCAAAAATGAAAAACAATAGGAGTAATTAGAAGATTTCTTCTTTCCTTATTCCAAAAATTTAGATATCCAAACAAATGTGAAGTGATAATAACCTAGATAATGGATCAAAGTGAAAATAACCAACTTACATTTGCAGTTCATACTTATCCCTTGGTAAATATTTTATCATGATAGGCAACTACTTCACTCAGAGATAAAGCAAAAAATAATCTGAAATTTGACCCGGCTTTTTGGCTTAGGTAGGAGATACTGAGTTGAATGGATTCGTATTTGGTGGTATACACTCATCTAGTGCTACTTGTAATCTAGTACTACAGATTCTAGATCTCTAAACTATTAAATAATTCACCTCGGAGAGAGGCTAACAATTGTGCCCTCTTGATAGTCCTTTGTGCTCACTCTTTTCCTTCTTTTCTTTCTGAGATCACAAATCTCACCAGATTTAGTAAGTGTACTCATTGTTTGGTGGTCTCACATAATATTCGCACTTCAATTAAAATCCTAATAACCCTACAACTAAGTTGGAGGACTTCAGCCAGTATTAGGGAGATCAGAAATACTGAAAAGTAGGTATGGATCATATTTGGTGGATCACAATGGATATTTTTGTTGCCTCAAGAACATTGACATATAATAAAAAAAATGATATGACGATAAAACTATAAACTTGAAGTATTTTCTTTTTCCACTTTTTTTCCTTTTTCGTATATAAATATTTCTCTCTTTCTTTCTTTTTTTTTCCTTTTTTTTCTTTTTTTTTTCATAAATCAACATAATACGACGCAGACTTTTATTTATGAGTCATTATTAGGAATGATGATGGTCATGAGGATATTGTGTGGCTTATTTGGTGGAAGTGCCTACTCTCAGCACCGGGAAGGAATGGATATGACAAGTATATTTCTGACCTTTGACACTATTACCCTTCTTCAGCCGAGAACTTTATGAAGGACTATTGTAGCCATCCACCATAGGCATAGCTTTATTAAGACTCAATCTCTATGTATCCGCCTTATTTGGTGACTCTCAGGAATCCACACAATGTACGCCCACAGGAACAAAGAGTGAAAACTATGCCTAACTCTGAGGTATCATCATCTAATTGTCCAAAACTTAAGAGTCCTTACACTAGACTTAGCGCACCAGTAATCTCTCTACTTTTTTCTCACAAATATGAGGTGGATTTACTAGAAGATAGTATGGCTGACTCCCTATTAACTGTCCAAGGGTTCAATAGACTAAAAATGCTTATTGGTTTTCTTCAAAGATCCATTACTCAGTTTATGTGCACGTGAAGTAAATGTATTGGATTCTAAACTTAGAAATAATTTCAGAAGAAAATCTTTAATGACACCTCCATGACAAAGATGATTTGCTAGGGACTAATCAATTCAGCTCAATTTTTTTTTTCTTCTAATGCACCAACCTAAATGCATGAATACTTCCTAAAATGCAAAATGCACCCCCGCATGCCTAAATCCTACAATGTCCACATTGTAAAATTAAAATAAGGGGAGAAAGGAAGGAAATCACCTGATGAAGGTGTTATTTTGAAAGCTAGGTTGCCTTCCAACAAGCGCTGCATTTTCTGTCAGCAGCCAGACTTACTGGGAACCTGTAAGTCTGGTTCCAGACAGAAAGAGCTACGCCCTAAAAATATGCGTAACAGCATGGGCCTAGAAAATAGGTAGCCACGGATGTTGGAGGGCTGATGATACAGCATGATTCCAAATGCTCACCAGAAGACATGAAAGCAGATAACCTCGTAGGCTACCTGGTGTTTAACGAAGCGAAATCGAGTTTAAAATAAATGAGTCGTCGTATAGCCAAAATCGCTTTGAAAACAAATGAAATTTTATTACTCGAAAAATATAAATCCGAGGTCGAACACAGGGAATAAATTGGGATTTAAAAACCAAGAATACAACTTTCAAATTTATAAAATGCAATGACTAATCAAAGTTATGAAGCAAGAAAATGATATCAATGTATGTAAAAGCTCAAAATGAAGTAAGGACGTCTGATGTAAAAATCAGACGTCTTAAGTGCTCAAAGCTACATGCAGTGCTTCTTCAATCTCTCTTTTGCTTTCTCTGGCTCTTTTTCTTCCTTCTTCCTTCCCTTATTTCTTCTCTCTTCTCTGGCCTTAGCTTCTTCTTTCTTTCTTCTTTCTCCTTCTTTGCTTCTGACTCCAGCCTTGTCCTTCTTCAGCCGGACCTTCTCAGACTTCTTCCCTTCTCCTTCTTCCTTTGGCTTCTACTGAGGCTCTCTTTCCTTAGCTTCTTCAGCCTTCTTCCTCTTCTCCTGTAGCTTCACCCTTAGCTTTTGCTGTGCCTTCCTTCTTCCACTTCTTTGGTTTCACCCTCTTTTTCCCTTGAGAGCAAATCTTACCCCCTACCCTCCTCGCGAGCTCTCTCTTCTTTATTCTCTCTTAGGCTCGCTCTCCCAGAGCCTTCTTGGGTTAACGGGTCGGGTCAGCGTGCTTAGGACCAGGCCAACCGACGTGCGTGGTGGGCGAGGAGTGCATGGGTAGTTAGGTTGAGAACCAGGTCTGCGGAGGTGTGGGTCATGGACGAGGCATAGGGGATGAGTGGGACCTCACCCTGTGTTAGGAGGCGCTAAGCCCCTAACACTTTTTCCACTTATAGCGCTTCACCTACTCAAAAACTTTCGAGGTGGGACTAAATGTCCCACCTCCTCACACGTGCCCGCAGCAGGTGGTCACTCAATTGCAGAGGCTACAGGGGCTTTGGTCTCCAATAGCTGGCTAGAGTTGTTCGCAAAGGGAATCCGCACGTCTGGGACCTGAAATCCTAAATCCTAAGGCCTTCAATGAAGCTTGCAAGCTTCTTCGAGCTTGCTCCATTGGCGGTCAAGACCTGAACATGTCCACAAGAAAAACGGCCTCACAGCCTCATCAAATCACATAGAGAGCTTCGCCGTGACATAGCAAAGGTGGCCCAGTGGTTGGCGTGGCATGAGGTGGCCTGGGTGTGCGTGCCTAGGTCACTCTGTGGCTGTGGAGATGGGTGTGTTCGGGGGAAGTGTGTGGAGTGTGTTACCGTCAATGGAAAGAAGGAAGATGATCAATGGAATGTGGCGAAGTTTTTGAGGTGGCTGGCGAGGTGGATGGTTGTGTGGAATGGCAGAAGCACCTCGCCGGTGTTTTGTCAAAGGTGGAGAAGGTAACGGTGGTGTGTGAGCGTTGGGGAGTGATAATAGAAATAGATCAGGGGAAAATAAAGAATAGAGGGAGAGGACTTATCTGTGAGGGGATAGACAAAGGGGGAGCGGAGGAAGCGGACAGCTTGTATGTGCCGTCGCCAAAGATGAAGGCCCAGTGAGAGAGGGACAACGATGACGAGAGGGAGATAGGCGTGGGCGCAGATGAAGGAGGCAGAGGCAACTTTGCCACTGGTATGGTGGCAGAGTGACGAGAAGAGGAGGTAAGAGTCGCCGGAGCTTGCTAGGCTATTTGGCTGGAGGGAAAAAGAAGAAGATTGGGGGTTTTCTCAGGCCAAAACAAGCGTGATAGGAACGGGAGGATCTGGGGTGTCTTTTATAGCAACCGGTAGAGGGCCTTGTGCTTGGAAGGCAAGCTTCCAAGCACGGCAACCTCGTCGGACTTGAAAGGTTGAGAAATACCAAAATATCTCATGCGTTCGCATGAGAGATTAGGTGGAAATTGGAGCTCAAGATTGGGTTTACATGAACGGGAATTCCTCAGAGAATCTCCCTTTCAAATTTAAGAGGGATTCTTTGAGGAATCAAGGTGATGTCCCCCTCGAATCCTCGCCGGAGTTGGATTCGTCCGCTGTAATGGCAGAGGGACCTAATTGCAAAGAACGTTGAGGAAGCTAGGGGGATTTCTACAAGAGTTTTCAAAAGCTAGGGGTTTAAATGTAATTGGGTTAGACTGTTTTGCAAAGTAGGTCAAGGTGAACTTCCCTTAGATCCAAATTTTGGTATAAACCTAATTTTGACCTAAGGAATCCAATGGTGAAGTTGGATTTTAGGTTTTACCACGTTTGACTGGGCATTTTGCATAAAAATCTAATTTAAGGCAAACATTTGACTAAGACCCCTATTTAGGTCAAAATAGGTTCTAAAGGCCAAATTGAAGGTTCTAAACCCTAGAGAATATTTTTCCATGAATTTTGAAGGATTTTTTTGAATTTTATCCTAACTAGAACCTTGTTAAATTAAGTGGGTCTATTTTAGGACTACAAGAAGTCATTTAATTCCCAGATTTCACATTAACCCTTTTCCGTTTGAACTAACCCACTTTTTATCTTATTAAGACTATTTAACCTATGTTTAGCCTCTGAGGAATCCCGTTTTTGCACTGTAATGGTAAAATTGCAGTTTTACCCCTTGTTTCTTATTTTTCTTTTAAATTAGTTATTCCTTGAGTTAGGCCCTTCATTTGGTTATGTAGGAGCTTTTGTTCTCTTTTCTAGATCAAAATGAACTAGTTAGGGCTCATGATGGTGTTCCCATCACTTGGGGAGGTCTAGGAATAATAAAAGGAATATAAAAGGGACCTCCCGAAATAGAATAAGTGGAGGATAACAAGGATCCTCCAAAGCAAGAAGGGTTTTAAAAGATATAAACATAATTATTTCAAACCCTTGAATGGTGAGACTAAAAGTACAAGCATCAATCCACACTCGCCATTCTACACGAGGATGTACTAGCCTGATATGCTCCCCAGAAAGAATGTAAGTGAGCAAAGACCTAAGCCAAGGATCGGTTAAGGAGTGGAAAGGTTGTTTGTGATGTTGGTCAGTAATGGTTAAGTCCAAGGAGGGATTAATCAGTATCGAGTCCAATTCCAACAATGATTCAGATTGTGTATTCTCCCTAACAATTATTGTAGAAAAATTCAAGTCACCCTACCTATCATTAATGATCGGAGTCATATTTTCACCTACTAATGTATTTGAATCAATGGTGGACTCCAAATTAAATTTCTTTGATGGCAGGGTCAAAGCAACTGAATCATTATCATCAATTTCATCCCTGGATTCTTTTGGTTCACTTGAGTTTTTGTCGGGGTGTATATGTGATTCACTAGTAAAGAGAGGAGTTGAATCAATATCCTCAATTATTTCTGAAGGAGGATCCATCTTAATGTTTTGAAGTAAGCCTATATCACTCAATTCTTTGTTCTTCTTGGGGCATAAATCCTCAATTGACGTGTTTTGTTCCCGAGAGTCTCCCCTAAGCTTCTCACTATTGTGTTTGTCCTCCTCCAATATCAACTCCTAGTTTTGCTGAAGATGACTGTCAAAAGAAGGGAGGAATCTGGATTTCACCAGATTATTTATATCCTCCGGGGGTAAGTCCTCGAATAACAAATAATCCCCCTGTGATTCACTCCAAATTTTCAATCCGAGTTCCTCCATTGGGTCATCCTCGTCCTCTAAAATAGACTCTTTATATCCCTGAGACCAAAATTGATATAATTCATCCTCCATTCCCTTAGGGTCTCCTTCATTGGGTGCATTTAAATCCTCAGAATGTTGAATGGTAGGTGTTGATTCCCTAAGTGGAGGGTCAGGATTAGGCTCACTGAGGGTAGAATGGGGTTCCACCAAATAATTAATAGGGGAAGTGATATGAACAATACGACCTTGACCCAAATTATCAGGGGTAAGGAAAATCCTGTCATTGGGGTCAAGGTCCTCAAGAGGTACCATCTTCCCTTTCTTTTGACTCCAAGATAGCTCAGGTGGATAATTACTAGGATCGTTCTCCTCTAGTGCCTGTGTCTCATGGGGAGAGTCTAAGTGATAGCTACTCAAAACGGGATCCCTATTGTCATTGGTTTCCTCAGAATTATTTTCATGATCACAGTTATACAGGTAAGGATCATAATCACTAGTAAGAGAGTAGCTAAGCTGTCTAATTTCTTTGTTTAATTGTTGACTATTCCTCAACATCTCTCCCATAGACTCCATTTCCTTTTGTTGTTTTTGCATTTCTATCTTAAAAGAGGAGAGGCTACTATTATCAGATTGGGGAGGATAGTGATGAGAACCTCATCATGAGCCATAACTAGCTCATTTTGACCCAATACAAAGGATAAA
The DNA here is from genome assembly GCA_037157565.1 of Thalassia testudinum. Taxonomy (NCBI): domain Eukaryota; kingdom Viridiplantae; phylum Streptophyta; class Magnoliopsida; order Alismatales; family Hydrocharitaceae; genus Thalassia; species Thalassia testudinum. The sequence continues at coordinate 2,582,040 of JAZHRO010000051.1, forward strand.
AGCTCCTACATAACTCAAGGAAAGGCTTAACTCAGAGAATTCTGAGTTTAAGGAGAAAACAAGTCATAAGGGGTAAAAATGCAATTTTACCAGTATAATCTCCATACAGGGTAATTCAGGGTCCAAACACAGGTCAAACAAACCGAACAAGAAGGAAAGTGGGATGATCTGATAAGGGCTACAGCAATTCCAAGGAACTAAATGATAATCTGTAACCCTAAAGCAAATCCACTTCAATTCACGAGGTTCGAGGCAAAGTAAAAATAGAGTAAACCCTCTAAAACTCATAGAAAAATAATCTCTAGGGTTTAGAACCTTCAATTTGGCCTTCAGAACCCATTTTGACCTACATTGAGAACCATGCCCAATTAATAACTTAATTTGGGTTTTTGCATAAATTGACCGGTCAAACAAGGTTTAATCTAGAAATAAAATTCACCATCAAATTCCTTAGGTCCTAATTAGTCATGTATAAAAACTTGAGCCTAAGAAGAAACCTTCTTGACCAACTTTGCACTTTGGTCCTCATATATTTACTTTTTGACCCTCAACTTTTGAACCCTCACATTTCTACCCCTAACTCTCCTTCGTTCTTTGCATTCAGGTCCCTCCTACCAAAACCTGCCAGCACCATGCTCCGGCGACCTTGCGCGGAGCATGGCGCCGCGCAGGGTGAGGGGGAGGGGCTGGCAAGTCAACCGGGGGTGCCCTGCGTCGTCAGCCGTCACAGGAACACCCCCCTGGTCGCTGCAACCCACCATACCGGCCGTGCGAACGCACGGACGGTATGGGTTTCCATCTCCGACGTCCTCCGGCGAGGGAGACACGTCGTCTCCCTCCGCCCTCCTCTCTGATTCTACCCTATAAATACCCCCCGTCGCCCCACCGTTCGACGCAGCTCGGATCTGACGGAGAAAACCCCCAACTTTCCTCTCCTCTCACTCCGGCAGACGCCCACCAGCTCCGGCGGTTCCTCCTCCTCCTCCTCTTCGCTCTGCTGCAATACCAGCAGCAGAGACTTCTCTCCCTCGCTCTTCCCGCGCCACGCCGCACCCAGCTGGCGCCTCTCCGGCTCTCTGCTCGCCACCGCCCCTTCCCCCGGGCATCTTCTTCTCCGGCGACAGTCGATACGACTGTCGCCCGCTCCGGCCCCTCTTCGTCCTGCTAAGTAGGTAGAACTCCTCCTCTTCCTCCCCTCTTCCTTTTTCTCACTTTAAACATTTACTGTCGCCCTCGATTCCGACCAATCACCCTCACCTTCTCCGCCTCCGGCGAGCCGCTCCCATCACTCCAGCAACCCACACGACTCGCCGACCACCGCAGAACCTCCACCTCCTCACCCTGATCAACCTCCGCCCTTCCACTTCCCCCACAGCACCCTCTGCAACTCCACCGAACAAACCCATCTTCCGACCCACAGTCCGACCTAGGGCAGCTCTTGGGCTCCGCCCCGCCGCCTGCACACCCCCCGAACACCTTCGCCGTGCCACGGCGAAGGTCCTCAGCGTTTCTGATTGGGCCGAGAGGCCGTTTTTCTGTGGACAGGTACCTGCGCTCGTCGCCGCCATTGTTGAAGCGAAGCAGCTTCTTCACCTGCTGCCCCAGGTGCGCTGCGCCCAGGTCACCCTCCCAGACAGTGCGAGGCATCGTCGCGAAGTACCAGGCTGCAGTTGAGGCGAAGCTCTCGCGCGAAGCCCCCGCGCTTCGCCTCGGCTGCTGCTGCTTCCTCCGCGCACGCACCCAATTTGGGGTGGGACATTTAGTCCCACCTCGTAACCTTTTAGAAGAGTGCGCCCGCATAAAGGCAAAAAGTGCCTTATGCTCGTTGCCTCCTGAGCACGGGGTGAGGTCCCTCTCACTCACTCGCTCGCTCGACCCGGTCTCGTCCGCGCTCACGCCCCGCGGACCTGGCCCGACCCGACTTAGACTGACCTGCACTCCTCGCCCACCACGCACGCCGGTGGGCCTGGACCCGGGCGCGACCCGTACCCGGCAACCCGGCAGCTCTGGGAGAGCTTTCCCAAGAGTGGCTTCTGTGAGAGAGAGACGCGGGGGGGAGGGTAGAGGTAGGTTTTGCCCCTCTCTGATCAAGCTGTGTAAGTGTGCAGGCACAGGTGAAGAAGAGCCGTGGAAGAAGACGAAGGCTGAAGGAAGGAGGATCACCGAGCGGCACTGTAGCAGTGGCGGTTTAAGTCGTCTGATTGAAAAATCAGACGACGTCCTGAAGGCAAAGACGGCAGAAGGAAGGCGAGGCAGAGGAGAACACAGAGAGGCCAAGGGAAGAACTGAAAGAAGAAGAGCACGAGAAGAAGATCTGAAGAAAGGAAAAGAAGAAAGAAAGGAAAAGAAGAAGAACAGGACCGCTCTGCAGAAGAAAAAGGAAGAGCAGGAACAACTGAAAGAAGAAGAAGAACATCACCACTGCAGATAAAGAAGAAGAAGATAACAGAAGATCTGAGACGAGGAGAAGCAAAGAGAAAAGAAGAAAAGACAACAAATTCTTTCTCTCTCTTTCTTTATTTTTGTAAAAGAAACTTGTACCCCTAGAATATAACTTGCTCCCTAAGTTCGACCTCGGGAACTCTTTATTTCCGAGTAACAAATTGTAGTAAACTGGTAATCACCTCTCTATACTATACTACGACGGAATAATAAAACTATAGAGGAAGGTCGCCACCAGATAGTCAATCTCAGGCTCTGGTTGCCTAGGGGTTTCTGTCCAACCTCGATAAGGAAAATCATGAAGTGTGGGAGGGTTGGGTGTTTGCATAGTAGTGGGGATTCCAGGGTTGGAAAATCCTGCTCCTAAGCTCTACTCAAAAGTGGGAGTTATCGGGCCAGTACTCCCGGATAGGAATATGAATGATCCCATGAATTGTCAATGTACCCATCAAAGGATGGATACGCTCAAAAAATGGGATCCTGGTTAAAATGATAGGAGTAAGGATAGCCCATTTCTTTCAATTAAACAGGTTAAACTCTCTTAGGATTTAAAACAAATCAGAAACTTCCTAGAGAGTTCTACCACTGTCAAAACAAACGCAAATATAGTGGGATCTGTTTTTAGTAGATTCTAGGTCTTAGGTGTTCAGTTGGTGGCCAAACAAGTTTTGCAAGAATTACGCTTCCTAGGCCGACCTTCGTTGGTACCTACAACCTACTTGCAAGGGATGGAAGTCTTGAATCGAGCCTACGCATGAGGAACCGAAGTAACTTGGTGGATAGGCTTATTGATTTTTGACTAACTTCCCTTGTGGTGCAAAGACGAGAGGTAGAAATTTATCTAGTGACCTTATGTGTTAGGTGCACAGTGTCTGAGGTGTGCAATCATACGTTCGCATTTTGAGTTTTGAAATCTCGCAAACAAGATCCTTTTACACATAATTTTAAGTCACATATTTTAAGGTCCAACCTCTTAGCAGTCCTAATTTTTAAAGTGACCACTGAATTAATTCGATTCAAGCACTTTAGTGGTCTTAGATTTAGGTTCAATGCAGATGCATGACAGATAATTGATGCTCAGGAAAAAGACATACCTTACTCCAGCTTTTTTCAATGTAGGGATGTCTACAATGCAATTAAGATAAACTGGATGCTGCTCATTCAGTCCTAGATGATCGCCCTATTGATATGCAGCTTCTAGTAGGCAGTTCGATATATATATTTTATTTTTAATAATATTAAGCAAGCAAACCTAATCTAACTAACTAACTAACTAAGCTATATGCATTTCAAACAATTCGAATAATCCTATAATCTAAATAAAATGGGAACACGCTCCCGCATACAAGAGCAATAAGCAATAAAAGCACTGGGAACACATTCCCAAAATTTCCCAACACGGGTCCACAAGACAAAAATTAAATGTCTAAGGTCTATCTAAACTAATCTAAATCAAAAAGAAGCAAATAAATGTCTCTAGTTGCTGATCCTTCCTCCACTCATGTGGGATCAAGGCCCACGTGCTTCTTTTATTGCCCTCTAGGTGTCGTCAAGGTCCACCAAGAATATCGCCTCTGTCGTGCGTGCCTGTCGCATTCGTTTCCTCCAAACAGATGTACCTCGCACGGGAAAAAGAAATAGATCAATGATTCAGAGAAGCTTAAGAAATAGCATAAAAATGATAGAAAATCCCTGAAAAATTTAATAGGCGTATTTCCTCCTCGGCAACGGTGCCATTTGAAAGAGCGATCTTCGTTTTCATTGAAAACTTTGACATAAAATGTTGCGTCGTTGTAATATGTCACGTGGTAGAAAAATGCTTTTTAAAAAAATTTAATAATTCAAAACTAACTATGAAGAGTTAGGTCGTCTCCACAGGGAGGAATTAGCCTAATAAAATCACAACTATGTAGAAATCGAGCTCGCAGAAGTATTCATCAAATTAAACAATGCATATGCTACTCTGAATGTAAACCCCAAATTTAAGGAGAATTCAAGGGCTATTGACGTGAATTTCACATAAGAAAATAGTTCATGTGTAGGGGTATATTGTGTACTTTTTACTTGCATGCAGACTAAAGTGTAAATCAGAATTCAGATGTGATGTATATTGAGATGGATTGTAAGGGCTAAACAAATATGTGGAAGAATAAGCATAAGGCTGTAATTTCACCTCAATTTAATTAATCAAAGAAATCAGAAATATGAATCTTTGACAATGGCAATGTTTGTAAATTTTAATTCGAAGGGAAATAGAGTGTTTTCCTTCTCTCTTCTGCGCGTGCATGGAGGAAGGATCTTCTGTCGGCCTATGAGCGATGGAGGCACGCTAGAGGACAGCCGTTGAGATGGTAGTGATGGGGCAGCCGATGGTCACTGGAGGCAGCTGACCTTAGCACTGTCAGTTGCTACAACTTCGTGCGTGGCCCGTGAGTGGTTGCTCGTGGCCCACGCGATCGGTGAGGGTGGTTGGAGGCTATTGGTGATGTTGACAAGGAAGATGGCAGCCGGGACGGTTATTGTGGTGTAGCTCCGTGGGGCTGCGGTGTTGAGTTCTTTCCAGTGGAGCTGTAGGCGTGCTGAAGAAGAAGAAGTGGTGTGGTGGCACGGTGGTTCGTAGTGGCTGTCGCAGTAGGGTTGTAGTGGTCATGGTCCTTTGCTCGAGAGGGGGCGATGGTGCTGCGTTTGAGAGATGAGCGAGGACGCGGTGGGTTAAGGTTGGGTGTTGGTTCTTATGGAGAGAAGAAGAGAGTTAACAGGGGAGGGAGCGGTGGAAGAGGAAGACGATGGTGGATGAGGCATGGACAGGGCCACACGCTGTCACTGTGTGGCTGATGGCGGTGGAGTTCGCGGTGGTTCTCGTGGTGAAAGTTAGAAGGTTATGGTGCAAACCATATTCACGGTGTATGCTCCAGTCACGGTCTCCCTTGGATAGGAGGAAGAAGATGGAAATAGAAGAGGAGAGGGCGTGGTGGTGGGCACGCTGTCAACGTAAGCACCCATGGTTCTGGAGAACGGCGAGTGTGGTGGAGCAAGCTTTTGGCCATGGTGTTCGCTTGATTCACATGGTACGTCGGTTCCACGGTGGTGGAGGATGGAGGAGATGCTCCGCAGCACGAAGGGAAGATGGATGAAACCCCTGAAGGGGAATGATGATTCAAGCGTCCTCTTGCCGCTCTTCTTATCAAAACACCTGTATGTTGCTTTCGCCGAATGCTTCTCCAACCACCAGCGAAGGATGCGAGAGGTTGGAGCGGTAGAATCTGTTAGGCAACATCTTCATCAGACGTCTTAAAAATGTAGACATCAGTAAGTTTCTGCTGGCAATCCCAGACGTCCGTCATTTTCTCCAGACATCTTATAGATGTAGAAATGGACGTCTAAACTCTTGTACATATCCTGCATTCATCGAATAAATTATATTATCATATGTTATTAAATGTAAAATTAACACATAAAATTATATGCAAACTAAGGTAAATTACTATATATCTCCTAGTCAATTAACAACTAAGAGCAAATAATTAAATAGTACTTAGGCTAAATAATGGTCCACAAAAGTGGACTTATTAGGGGGCAGTGGCTGCGGGTGCACAAATGTGCAACACATGGCTAGCTTTGGGTCGTTGATCATCAGATCAATGACCAAAACTTCTCGAGCTTGTTGTGGGAGCTACGGAGATCGGATTGAGGTGATTTTGAGTCTATTGGACTCTGTTTGTTGATCTAGATCTATCCATGCAGCCCGATTGCTCATCTGAGGCCTGTTTCAACATGCACTTGTACACATGGTCGTTAAACATTGATTATAAGCAATTTCAACTCATTATGCATGCAATGCTCCCAAGCCCATTATGATACGTCATTAATGCACATATACCCTTGAGATTGACTCTAGTTGATAGAATTATCACTGTTACATGTAGATTCATCAAGCTTCTCCCCTTTCGTAGCCATGAGCCAATGGTGGATGGCTCTTGGACATCCCCTTCCTCTGTTACATTAGATTTACTGCTTTATAACTAGATTTGCCACTTTATAGCTAGATTTACAGCTTTATTACTTAGATTTAATGCTTTCTAGATTATAGTAAATTAAATCTGACATTTTACTTGTGTTAGTTTAGTTTAGAATAGCTTAGATTAGTGTTAGATGTTCTTCTCCCTCACTATGCCTTCTCTTATCAATTTAAATCAAAGAGGCTTAATCACTCATCCATTTTGTTCATTTAATCTTCGTCATCATCTCACAACCACTTTCACATTATTTCCTCGCCATTTTAATTCACTGATCACTCCACCCATCAGAGCCATTGTAGATCTAAAGCTCTCTAGCTTCTAGATCCATAGTGAACTCCAATTCATCTTGAGGACTTCTCATTCAATCCACTGATTCACAAAAGCCCTCCCTTTGATCTGAATTGAGCTTATTTTGATCGATTGAATTGGATTTCGTGTTTGCGATTAATTGAGGAATTTCTGGAGCAATGTGGTTTTAATCTGATTTAATCGATTGAATTGAGTTTATATTTGTTTAATTGTATTTATTGTGATTGATATGAACTTATCAGATGTGATTGACATCATGTTACGACCCGATTCCCGAATCCCTACAGGATCCGAGACCGGCTCGACTCGACTAATCCCAAGACCCAGTCATCCAACAAGAAATAACCGAAAAGCAAGAAAATAAACCACATCCATTATGCAAGGTAACTAATAGTAAAAGTGTACAAGTAGTAAAGGAAGTAAAAGTTGCTAAACAGTACATACCACCACAACAACAGGAAAGTAGAACAAAAGTACAATAACAGGAATGGTAAAACAAAGTCTGAAACTCACTAACAGAAACGAAGTTCTACAACAGTAAGAAACTATTGCTGGGCTCGACTGGGCCCAGCACCCTCTACAGCCGGTAACTCAGGCTGCTCAACTCCTCGACTTGTAAAGGATTATGAGAAAATGGAATCAGCGAACGCTAAGTAGAGTGGTAACCAGACTTTCTAAACCAGTAAAAGCTAACAGGTAAATTTATCTTTTCCAATTATTTCATTTACAAGTAATTGCTTTTCATCCATTGGTTTACTTTCAGATTTCTTTCTTCATCTTGCATGTTCCTCATGGGAACGATCTTGATTGTAGTCTTTTCCGAGGAGTAAAAGGCATTCGTGGTGATCTCCTAGCTGGGAGAGTCCCACGTGTGCCTTCTACTCCTCGGAAAAGACTGCAATCAAGATTGTTCCCACAAGGAACATGCGAGATCAAGAAAGAAATATGAAAGTAAACCAATGGACGAAAAGCAATTACTTGTAAATGAAATAATTGGAAAAGATAAATTACCTGTTAGCTTTTACTGCTTTACATAGTCTGGTTACCACTCTACTCAGTGTTCGTTGACTCCGTTTTCTCATAACCCTTTACAGGTCCAGGAGTTGAGTAGCCTGAGTCATCGGCTATAGAGGGTGCTGGGCCCAGTCAAGCCCAGCAGTAGTTTCCTACTGTTGTAGTACTTCTTTTCTGTTAGTGAGTTTCAGACTTTGTTTCACTATTCCTGTTACTGTACTTTTGTTCTACTTTCCTGTTATTGTGGTGGTATGTACCATTTAGCAGCTTTTACTTCCTTTACTGCTTGTACACTTTTACTGTTAGTTACCTTGCATAATGGATGTGGTTTATTTTCCTACTTTTCAGTTATTTCTTGTTGGACAACTGGGTCATGGGATTAGTCGAGTTGAGCCGGTCTCGGGTCCTGTAAGGATTCAGGAACCGGGTCGTAACAAGATGGTATCAGAGCAAGGTCGTCCCAAGAAATGAATTAATTAGCTTGAGAATAACCAATTCACGTGCATGTAACTAGAGTAACCACTACAATGTACCGCTTGACATCTATTCTGAGTTCTTTTTGCTAAAATCTGTTAGAGTTGACTTCTTTTGTTCTATCTTTCGCGACTCCTTGTAGGAGATGCCTCGTCATGGAGTTCTTAAGGTCGACCACGGACGTGGCCTTGGACAAGATTGGAGGGGCGGACGTGCTGGGCCTGAGGTGCTAGTTGACCCGCCACTTCTCTCCGGCATTCAGGCCCAAGACCACGCTCAGCTGATCCGAGACATAGTACGAGAGGAGCTCCACCCGCCTCCACAGGCGCCTCTCCCTAGGGACGTGGAGGGGGAGTCCTCTGTGAGACTAAGAGACCGATGCAGCGCTGAACGAGTAGGTGGGGGAGGTGGTGCTCCTCCACCGCCCCTACCGCACTTTGACACTTCTGAGCACGAGCCCTCCTTGCCTGGAGGCATGACTGTTCCCCCACTGCAGCTGCACTACGAGCTTTTCAGATAGTTTTGGAAGCTGAAGCCCCCCTCCTTCAAGGGGGATGAGGACCCATCCGAGGTAGAGGACTGGCTGGAGCAGATTGAGAAGGTGTTTGACACCCTTCGCCTCCCTGCAGAGTGTCGTGTGGCCTTTGCCACGTACCAGCTGGAGAGTGTGGCACACAGGTGGTGGAGGGAAGTCAGAGGCTAGGAGAGGGGAGAGCCGACGTGGGACCAGTTCGTGACCTTCTTCTGCGAGCAGTACTTCCCGTAGACTTGGCAAGACCAGAGGAGGCAGGAGTTCCACACCCTCTGCCAGGGGACGATGACTGTTAGTGCGTACCGTACACGCTTCCTAGAGCTTGCACGTTTTGCTGTGATAGCTATAGCTTGTAGAGGTTCACTAAGGGGCTGTTAGTTGTTAGCTGTAGCTTGTGTTAGCTGTTAGCGCGTACCGTACCGTACACGCTTCCTAGAAGGAGGAGCTCCTGTGGAGGTTCACTGAGGGGCTCCGGCTTGCTATTCGGGGGTATGTCAGGCCCCTGAAGCTGCCCACCTTTTCGAGAGTGGTGGAGGAAGCCATGACGTACAAGGAGACCAACCCGACCGCGTGAGACATCGACAGTGAATGGAAGAGGCCCTACCAGCCAGAGTACTCACAAGGTCGATGAGAAAGGAGGCATGTGGCACCCGCGGGAGAGCCGTCTCATTTTGCGGGGCCATCAGTGGCCTTTGGGGGCCCCCGATAGGGGCCAGCTGTCATCACTGGACCCCTGCCCAGTCGTCAGCAGGGACCTACCGAGGGAGGGAGTCGAGTCCCCCTCTACTACCAGGGTGGCCAGCCGTGCCACATTAGAAGGGACTGCCCATTTAGGGTTGGAGCGCAGTAGATGCTCCCCACACCGAGTGCTGGAGGCCGAGCAAGTGGTCGTGGTTCCTAGGCACGTGGGGGAGGGTAAGAGTCGTGGGGAGGGTACCGACCAGCGGCTACTCACCCGACTCAGAGTGTGGTTGCTTCTTCTGCACTGAGAGGGGCGTATCAATGTCCTGACACATAGAGACGCTAGGGCATCCAGTTTAGTGGTGGCAGGTATGGTTACCGTTTCCGGCAGATTAGTTTACGTGCTTTTTGATTCCGACGCCACACACTCTTTTGTCACTGCGAGTTTTGCTGTTAGTTTGGGATAGGACTGCGTGTTGTTAGAGGATTCATTTGTGATTAGAGGTCCAGGTGGTCAGCTGTTTGAAGCTGATGAGGTCTACACAGACTGCGAGGTCAGTATTGGGGGACATAGCCTCCCCGCTGGCCTAATTGTGATACCGATGGAGGATTTTGGCGTGATTCTGGGGAAGGATTGGCTGTCCGCTTACCACGCCTTGGTGGACTATTTCGGGAGGAAGATCATCTTCTCTATACCAGAGATGCCTTCCTTTGAGTTTCACGGACAGTCGGTGGATGGAGGTTTCAGGTGCATATCTGCACTTCGGGCAGCGAGACTTTTGGGCCAGGGGTGTGAGGGCTTTCTAGCTTGTATGGTGGCAAAGCCTAGCCCTGTGGCAGACTTTCAAAGCATCCCGATGGTTAGCTAGTATCCCGACGTGTTTCTAGAGGAGTTGCTAGGACTACCGCCTGAGTGTGAGATCGAGTTTGAGATCTCACTAGTTCCGAGGACCAGCCCCATTTCTACTGCATCGTACTGGATAGCACCACTTGAGCTACGAGAGCTCAAGTCACAGCTACAGGACTTGTTGGAGAAGGGCTTTGTGAGGCCCAGTGCATCCCCGTGGGGAGCCCCTGTGTTGTTTATGAAGAAGGATGGTACCTTGCACCTTTGTGTTGACTATAGACAGGTGAATAGGGTCACCATCAAGAACAAGTATCCGCTACCGAGGATTGATGATCTGTTTGACCAGTTGTGAGGTGCCACGGTATTCTCCAAGATATATCTGAGATCAGGCTACCACTAGTTGAGGATCAGGGAGACCGACGTCTCCAAGACAGCTTTCCGCACCCGATACGGACACTACGAGTTTTTGGTCATGCCGTTTGGGCTGACCAACGCCCCCACTGCCTTCATGGATTTGATGAACCGGATGTTCAGACCGTATCTGAATCAGTTTGTGGTGGTATTTATCGATGACATAGTCGTCTACTCACAGGATCAGGCACAACATGGACAACACTTACGGATGGTTCTGGACACTTTGAGACGACGCAGGCTGTATGCCAAATACAGCAAGTGCGAGTTTTGGTTGAGGCAGGTGACTTTCTTGGGCCATGTGATCTCAGGGGATGGTTTGGTTGTGGATCCGGCCAAGGTTGAGGCCGTACTCAGTGGGAGAGGCCACATACAGTGACAGAGATACGCAGCTTCTTGGGACTGGCAGGTTACTACCATCGGTTTATCAGGGGTTTCTCGCAGATTGTACGTCCTATGACTCGGTTGACTCGGAAGGACGTTCCGTTTGCTTGGACAGACGCTTGTGAGGTGTGCTTTCAAGAGTTGAAGGAGAGACTGACTTCAGCTCCTGTGCTTACCATCCCAGATAGCAGTGGTGATTTTGTGGTCTACATAGACGCTTCGTTGCAGGGGTTAGGGGGTGTGCTCATGCAGCGGGATCACGTTGTCGCTTACGCTTCACGGCAACTGAAGCCCCAGAGCATAGCTATTCTACCCATGACTTAGAGCTGGCAGCTGTTGTCTTCACACTAAAGACATGGAGGCAGTACCTTTAAGGTGAGACCTTCGAGATTTTCACGGATCATAAGAGCTTCAGGTACTTGTTCGATCAGAAGGAGATTAACATGAGATAGAGACGTTGGTTGGAGCTCTTGAAGGACTATCACTGCAGCATCTCCTACCATTCGGGGAAGGCCAATGTGGTGCCTGACGCCTTGAGCTGGAAGGTGCCTGCCCACTTGGCCAATTTGCAGGCACAGAGTTGGAGACTCATGGAGGAGTTGGGCAGTTGGCGACCCCGAGAGTAACAGGGGTATTGTGGGGTAGTGACGGTGATATGACAGACGAGACCAGAGCTGATAGACCGCATCATTACGGGACAGATGACAGATCCATACCTACGGTTGTTGTGAGATAGAGTGCTGTCAGGGGACCTAGGAGACTTCTCTTTTACAGACGAGGTGCTATGTATGAGGGGTCGTTTGTGCATTCCTAGGGACGAGGAGTTGTTGAGAGAGCTCCTGATTGAGGCGCACGGGTCTAGGTTCACCATTGACGTGCGGTTGTGCGTGTGTGTTAAGAAGTGTCGTTATAGTCGCACTTGCAACATCGATTTTAAAATAAGTAAACGGAGGTGAGTCCGAGTGTCGGTCTAAGGGAGGCGTGAAAATTGGTTTTTGCTTATCACTTTTTGTCACGGAAAGTGTGGAGTTTTGCTTGCGAAAGGTGCGGTTTCGAAAAGCGAGAGAGAGAGATTAGGGTTAGTGTTCCTTGTTTGATCATGCAGCTTAAACATGAATTAAAGTAACAACTGAACAGAAAATAACTTCATTAATCATGCACTTTTAGTTCATAGCTTACAACATTAAATACATGCTCAAACAAAAGTAATGGAAAGCTTAAAAGAGAGAGAGAGAGGATGGAGAGCGACGAGGCAGCCACAGCGGTGGAGGAGGCTCCTTCGGTGGCTCGTCGTCTCCGGCGATTACAAGAGGTCCTAAAGCTAGCTAAGAGAGGGGTGGAGTAGTTGCAAGGGAAGTGAATGCCTTGAATGAGTGGTTGGAGGGGGTTTAAATAGGGTTAAGGGCTTTCTAAAAGAAGGGGCTTTAGTGAGGTCCGGGACGTCTCTAAAGCCACTCCAAAAGCGTCGGTGAAGCCCTCCAGCTCGCCAGTCAACCTCGTGTGTCGTTCTTCTTCGCGCTCAATCAGTGGCCGCTGCGTGAGAGCCGTCCGATCTTCGATATCTCCTTGGCTGCGCTTGGATCGCGCCTCAGGCGCGCGTGTGCACGGGTGTCGTCGCCCGGCACGCGAGCGAGCGTGGGCGCTCGTGATCCTTGGGCGCGCTGCGTGGCGTAATCTCGGCCGCCTGCTACTGATTGGGCGGCCGAATTTCGCCGCGCGTGCCTTCAGCTTCAATTTCACGCACTGCGCGGCTCGAACCCGCGTCGCGTGAGTGCAGGCATGCGCACTAATCGTTGTGCCACGCCCGCGCTTTGTCGCGGCGATTGCGGGCGGGCGTGCGAGTCTCGGCCGTCCGATTGAAGATCGACGGCTGAGATCTGATCTCGGTTGGATGAAGAGGTGGCGTGTGGTGGAGCGGGGGTGACGTGGCGCAATGAGGGCCGTTGATCTCCAAATCAACGGTCAGAACTTCTTGGGCCCATTATAGGAGCACCGGATGTCGAATTTGGCTGATCTTGAGTCCGTTGGACTCCGTTCGTCATTCTAAATCCATCCGTGCAGTCTGATTGCTCATCTGAGGTCTGCTTTGACAAGTGCTTACACAAATGGCCATTAATATAGTTTTATAAGCAATCTTGGTACATAATGCATTCAATGCTCACATTCTACTTATTTTGTGCCTTTTATTCTTAAGATGGGCCATATTCAACATAGTTATCACCCCCTTGTGCAGTGTTATCATACCCCCATGCTTACTCCTTGCTAATCCTTAGCAAGGTTTATTCTAGCCTTTATTTTCTTTCAGAATTTAAGAAGTAATTGTTTAGACACTTTGTCACTTGACAATAGGAGGAAATATACCAAGATCTTAATCTACAAAGACTAAGCAGCGCTCGGGTGTCTACCAAAATACAAATCACCCGAATCCTTGCTTTAATGTATATAACTATACATATGTATATGTATATATATATATATATTTTTTTAGAATTCTTTTCAGAATTTAGTGTGGGTTGGTAACTTTTTACGGCTACCCTACCCACCCAAAACTCGGTCAAAACCCTAAGTGCTAAGCATCTTGGTGTGAAGATTGTGATAGACTCACTCAACAGTAATTTAGACAGACTTCGGGTTTCTATGCCCCTAGGTGACCGGAGAAGAAAATATATTTGCCTGAAGGTGTATTTATTCGATTGGTAGCTTTCTCCCTATGTTTGTTTTAATTGGGGTCAACACAAGGATTTTTCCAGTGTATATCTCCCCGGCTTGTACTACTTCCCCGCTTTTTCCTTAAGTGTTTTGGTTCTTTTTGTGCAGTTATTGAGCTGGGCTCTGGAAAACCAACCAATGGGTTGTTACCCATGATCACTTGCCAGCCATACTTGTGCGGTGAAGTGTGGTTTATTTTCTTTTCTTCTCCTTTTCCCTGATCTCAAATGTACTTAGAGGCAATGAAGAAGAAATGGTCTGTGGCTGGGTTCTGGACGACCTGCCAATGGGCTGTTACCCACGACAACTTGCCAGCCATACCACCCTAGAGAGTTCATTAGCTACCCAATTTCGGTCAAAATCTCCGAGGAGTGAGACTGTGCAAAAATGTGTGCAGATGCTTAGACTCACAGTTTTTCTGAGTTAGAGGGTGAGTTGATAAGTCGTATACTTATCACCTTATTTAGTAGGTGGATTAGAATGGCTTAAGGTTGCAAGGATTTGAATCTAAATCCATATTTTAATGGACACCAGGGTTGATTAAGCCTGAAGGCCTGAAAAGTCTAAGTGTTTAAGTTCTTTTTGTATTATTTCCCACTATTGACAAGTTTCTAATGCCTAAGTTTTCTTTTTAAATTTAATTATTATTATTATTTTATTTGATTCAGACAGATTAAATAAGCTCAGGATTATGTAATTTATCACAATTCCATGCTTAAGTTGGACAATGTCCTCATTGACAAGTACATGGATGCATAAGGGTTCAAAAAGATAGTACCTGAGTGACGTAAAATACCAGATCAGTCTGAATCCTCTGGGTTGCCTCCCAGGAAGCGCTGAGTTTAACGCCTCCAGCTGGGCGGCGCACAAACAGGAATGGTTTGGGTCAAGGAGGTATGTTCAAAATTAACCTGACCCAAAATAAGAAGTCCACAGATGCGAATAAGGTTGTGGTGGAGTCCCGTTCCTAAGAGGTGGGAATTCTGCAACAGATGCATCATGCATGCCTGTGTCAGATCCTCTCTTAGTCTGTGGGCATGCAACCAAGTTGCTATGGACGAACGCACCCCAAATATGACATGCCAGACACTAAAGATATAGGTTTTATATTCAGCTCGTGTCCCCATAAAATTGTAATCCATCGAAAGTGTATCAATTCCAGTGCATTCAGGTTGCAGGATCTTTATTCTGGTAGGGTAGGTAACAAAGTCTAGAGTTTCATAATGAGCCCTACAATCACGCATGAGGCCTCTCTCCAAAGATGAATCCATCTCTTCCGCAACTATGGTTTCATTGCTCATTCCCTCCAAGACCTTGCTCTCAAGAATATTTTCTTCAACCTCCTTTGTATCAGATTCACTATTTGGGGTTGCATTATAGGTAGGGTCAATTTCATCCTCTAGATCATATTCTTTCTCTCAGCCCTCCTCTAAATTTGTGATGGGGCTTCCAACCGATTCATAATCAATTTCTTTGAAATTGTAACTCCATTCTCCATCTCCGATGTTGGCTGCTGTTCCCATCGGATTGCTTCTCTTGGGCCGATTAGATTCAGATTCCAAGGCCTCTCCCCTCACATTCTCAGTTTCCTCCTGATGTTTGTTCTCAATGCTCCCCAAATTATGTTACGAGGAATCCTTACTGTCCTTATCCACTAAGCTGTCCAACTCTTGAGGGGTATCAATGGTGGACTGAACCAAATCAGGATGACTGGGTGTAGTCCAATTGATCATGGTAGGTCCTTGCTTTATGAAGTCCATGAATGGCATTGTGTGCAACAGCTTTCTCTGGCCTTGTTCCCCCAATTGTTGGAACAAATCCAACATGGCCTGTTGCCCTTTAACCAATTCTTGATTCTGTTTGTGTAGTTCTAACTGGAGGTTATCAAGAATTGACATGGTGTCATTTGGTGTCCTTTGGATTTCCTCCTTGAAATCCAGGTTAAGAGAGTATGGTTGAGGTTGTGGATCAGAATCCACACTGGTGTTTAGGTTCTTGGGTGGGTCATCTATTCTATCATGTTCAGGGTCCAGTTCTTCAAGAGGAACCATTCTTTGTTTGGTCCTACTCCAGAATAGTTGAGGTTCTAAGTTCTCCTCCATGTCAGATTCTTCATCAGGGGACCAAATCAAAGGTTGATGATCCTGGGCTTGCCTAGATTTCTGATCATTTTCTAATTTCCATTTGTCTAGAACTCCTTCCAATCCAAAGGTCAAGTAGGAAGGGTTGTTGAATTCAGATGACCTTTCTTGGTTATTATCCTGAGAAGGGTAGGGTTCTTATTGTTCTCCTAAAGTATAGGTCCTATCACAGTAGAGCGGGTAGGACCTAAATGAGGAGGCGTCGTGAGGAGAATCGAGATATGGAGCCCCACGATTTGAATCGTACCCTTGGGTGGCTATGTTGGGTGTATTCCAATAAGAGGTTGGTGCAGTTTGGTCATAGTTGGGCCACAAGAGATATTCAAGGTAGTATTCCCAACTTGGTGGTTGGTTAGCCCAAGTAGGCTGTGGGTATGGTCTACTTGGGTAAGCATACAAATCCTGTTGAGGGTAGTTTGGGTAAGATGGATAGGTATTGAAATCCATGGTTTGGAAGAAATGGAGGGATGCGGGAAGAACAGATGAGAGAGAGTTGTGTACTCAACCAAGCAAACAAGCCTAGTCCTTATGGTGTATTCCTTAGGAGACCTAGAAATCTCATAAAGGTTGATTAAGTCCGTAAGCACTGGACTCTCCTTCCCAAGGCTAATCTGGCTAGGTTGATTATGAGGGGATTATAGGGAAGGTTCTTCCTTTGGCTTGCGCCCTCGATTCCGTAGACCCCACAACCGCGGTCGTTTGACACTACCCCACAGCCTAGTCACCAGATTCTACCAAGGGAATGAAAACCAAGTGCCCAGTAAACAAAACCTCGCCTTTCGAGACTTAACTCAGTCCCGCCTAGGGCACATCTACTCAGTTTTAAAGGGCTAGGATAGTGCTTGTGCTAGGGTTATGTGATGAGGCGTTGATTTGGGTGGTGTCTCTTAATTTTCCACTTTCAATGTGTGTGCTTCTATCAAAACATGGTTTTCAAGCAAGGATTTTTAAGATGTGGTGTCTTTTAGTGTTTCATCCTTACTTTAGTATTTTTTAGGGTTGACGTGTCTTAATGTTTTCAAACAAGTTTCAGTGGGCACGTCAAGTTTTACACACAATTCGATGAAAGTAGATTTCCTTTTATTCTGTAGAGGCTCTAAAATCCTAATGTACTCATCCTAATGATCATGCAGCTTCTATTAGATGAGTCGATTTTAGGGTTGAGTAGTGCGGCCTATGTCAAATCACGGTGGCTTCGCAAACACCACTCAAGAAAAAGAAAAGAACACTCCAAGAATTTATTCAGTATGTTAGAGTGTACATTTTTTTTTTATGGGGTGATGTGTTAAAAATGTGGGTCAAGCAATCATACACCAAGCCAATTTTTTTCAATTTTTTCAATTTTTTTTAGTTTTTTCATGGAAGCAAACAATCATGAGAGAAGAATTACTCACTATCGGTCCTCATAGCGCCTACTCCCTTGCTACCGTCGTGGGATGCGTCGCTTCGCCGTCCATGCGTCGAATTCCTGCAACCATCAAGTAAAAAGGAAAATAGGGCATTAGACGATGTGATAATGAATGTGGAATGGAGGTGACAAAACAAATCCGATGCCTCCCCGGCAACGGCGCCAAAAACTGACGTGCGGTTGTGCGTGTGTGTTAAGAAGTGTCGTTATAGTCGCACTTGCAACGCCGATTTTAAAATAAGTAAACGGAGGTGAGTCCGAGTGTCGGTCACAGGGAGGCATGAAAATCGAATTTTGCTTATCACTTGTTGTCACAGAAAGCACAGAGTTTTGCTTGCGAAAGGTACGATTTCGAAAAGCGAGAGAGAGATAGAAAGAGAGAGAGAGATTAGGGTTAGAGTGTTCCTTGTTTGATCATGCAGCTTAAACATGAATTAAAGTAACAACTAAACAGAAAATAACTTCATTAATCATGCACTTTTAGTTCATAGCTTACAACATTAAATACATGCTCAAACAAAAGTAATGGAAAGCTTAAAAGGAAGAGAGAGAGAGGATGGAGAGCGACGAGGCAGCCACGGCAGTGGAGGAGGCTCCATCGGCGGCTCGTCATCTCCGGGGATTACAAGAGGGCCTAAAGCTAGCTAAGAGAGGGGTGGAGTAGTTGCAAGGGAAGTGAATGCCTTGAATGAGTGGTTGGAGGGGGTTTAAATAGGGTTAAGGGCTTTCTAAAAGAAGAAGGGGCTTTAGCGACGTTCGGGATGTCGCTAAAACCACTCCAAAAGCGTCGGTGAAGCCCTCCAGCCCGCCGGTCAACCGCGCGCGTTGTTCTTCTTGGCGCTCAATCCGCGGCAGCTGCGTGAGAGCTGTCCGATCGAAGATCGGACGGCTGAGATCTCTCCTTGGCTGCGCTTGGATCGCACCTCAGGCGTGCGTGTGCACGAGCATCGTCGCCCTGCGTGCGTGCATGCGTGGGTGCTCGCGATCCTTGGGCGCGTCGCGTGGCACAATCTCGGCCGCCCGCTGCTGATCAGGCGGCCCAATTTCGCCGTGCGCGCCTTCGTCTTCAATTTCACGCACCACGTGGCTCGAACCTGCGTCGCGTGCGTGCTAACCGTTGCACCACGCCCGCGCTTTGTCGCGGTGATTGCGGGTGGGCGTGCGAGTCTCGGCCGTCCGATCGAAGATCGAAGGCTAAGATCTGATCTTGTCTGGATGAAGAGGTGGCGTGCGGTGGAGCGGGGGTGACGTGGCACAATGAGGGCCGTTGATCTCCAGATCAACAGTCAGAACTTCTTGGGCCCATTGTAGGAGCTCCGAATGTCGGATTTGTCCGATCTTGAGTCCGTTGGACTCCGTTCGTCGTTCTGAATCAATTCGTGTGGTTTGATTGCTCATCTGAGGCCTGCTTTGACAAGTGCTTACACAAATGGCCATTAATACAGTTTTATAAGCAATCTTGGTACATGATGCATGCAATGCTCCCATTCTACTTATGTTGTGCCTTTTATTCTTAAGATGGGCCATATTCAACATAATTATCACACCCTTGTGCAGTGTTATCAACCATACATCCTGGGAACATGAAGATGTATCATGATCTGAGACGTGACTTTTGGTGGAGATGGATGAAGCGAGATGTGGGTAAGTTCGTGCAACAGTATTTGGTGTGCCAACAGGTGAAGGCCGAGCATCAGAGGCCTGCAGGGCCATTGCAGCTACTTCCTATGCCAGAGTGGAAGTGGGAGAGCATCACCATGGACTTGGTGGTGGGCTTACCCGTTACCCAGCAAGGACATAACGCAGTCTAGGTGATAGTGGACAGGTTGATGAAGACGGAACGTTTCCTGCCGATTTGAGTCACTTTAGGACCAGTGCAGTTGGTAGAGAGGTACATTCGTGATGTGGTATGTCTGCACGGAGTTTTGCGTGAGATTGTATCCGACCGGGATACCCATTTTACTTCCCAGTTTTGCACTGAGTTTCAGTAGGCTTTAGGGACACGGTTGAGGTTCAGTACTGCGTACCACCCCCAGGCGGACGAACAATCAGAGCGCACTATACAGACACTTGAGGACCTTTTGCATGCTTGTGTACTAGACTGGAGGGGTGTTATAATGCTTTGTCAGGCTTTCTAGATGAGTATATGTCAGTCATGTTGTAGCATAGGTGACCAAGCGTTGATAACAAATAAGAATTTATTACTCGAAAACCTAAGTATCCGAGGTCGAACGCAGGGAGCAAATGGAATTTATTCACTAATCTCAATAATGTAATTGAACACTTAGAGTTACTCAAAACCTAATTCAGAATGTAAATGCAAGAATTTAAGAGTCAATTATAACAAAAATAGAAAAATTGGACGTCTGATTCTATAATCAGATGTCTTAAATGATAACCTCTTATTTTCTTGTCCTTGATGCTTTCTCTTCTTCTTCTTTCTTTCTCTTTAGTTCTGCTCTTTCTTGTTTTCCTCTGTCTTCTACTTTTACCTTTCTTCCTTCTCTTTCTGTCTCTGCTTGTCTTCTTCTTCAGCCGCTTCTCTTCTTCCTCCTTAGCTTTTCCTTTCTCCTCCTTCTTCTTTCTTCTACTACTCTCTTTGATTTCTTTCTTTCTTCTTCAGTTGCACCTCTGCTACAGTGCTGCTCCTTCCCTTGGCTTCTACCTTTCTTCTTCTTTTACTTTTCCTTGGCTTCTGCCTCAATATCCTTCTTTGGCTTCTTTGTTCTCCTCTTTCTTTCTCTTCTCTTCCTTTCTACCTTTCTGCGGCTAAGTGTTCTTCCTTCTTCGCCTCAGCTGCGCCTTCCCTCTTCCTTCTTCTCTTCTTCTTCTTCCCTGCGTATGCACATAGAACCAAAACCTATCCCCTACCCTCCCCCACGTCTCTCTCTATTTCTCTCTTCGGTACGCTCTCCCAGAGCTGGGCAATCGGGTCGGGTATTACGCGCCTGAGTCTCGACGCACCAGCATGGTGTAGTGCGTGAGGAGTGCTAGGTCTCGGTAATCGGGTCGGGTGCCAGATCCACGGGGGCAGGTCACGGACGAGGTGTGAATGAGGGCGAGGGACCTCACCCCTGTGTTACTTGAGGCAACTAGCATAAAACACAAAATCAATATAAGTGACGCACCTCACTCCTGCTTTTCCGAGGTGGGACTAAAAGTCCCATTCGCTTCGCTCACGTCTGCAGGTGAGGTTCTTCTTCTAATTACTGCAGCTGGGCACCTCACAGAGCTAATTGCCTGGATGGATGAATGCGCGAGACCAACCCACGCCTTCTGGACCTGGGACCCTGGAGTGCTTCAGCCTGGAGCAAGCTTGCGAGCTTCTTCGAGTCGTCGCTAATGGCGGCGGAGGGGTCAAATATGAACTTCAAAAAGATGGCCTTGCATCCTTGTTAAACCAGATGGGGAGCTTCGCCGTGTCACGGCGAAGGTGAGGCAGTTGGTGGTTGGCCACGGGGCGGGCTAGGCATGCGTGCCTAGGTCACTCTATGGCCGTGCTTATGGGTTAGGTCGGGGGGCGTTTAGGGAGGTGATGGTGGTCAATGGATAGGCAGAAGGTGATCAGTGGATGGTGGCGGAGGTAGTGAGGTGTTTGGAGAGGCGTGTGGAGGTGTGCAGCGGTGGATGCGCCTCGCCAGTGGGCGGCTGGAGATGGAGAAGATGGCGATGGACAGTGGCTGCGAGGGGTCGAAAGTAGAAATAGAAAGAGGGAAAGTGAAGAGGGTAGAGAGAGGAGTAATTCTAACCTAGCTAAGTGGACGAAGGGGGAAAGGTGGTGGCTGGCTGTACTTGCTGTTGCCGGAGAAGACGGTGTCCAGTGGAGGAAGAGTGGCGACAATGAATGGTCTAGAGGAACGCGCGCGGTTGTTGCACGACACAGAGGAAGATGGTAAGGGTAGCTCTGCCACTAGTAGTGTGGCAGAGCGACGAGAAAGAGGAGGGAGGCTTGCTGGAGCTCACTGGACTTCCTAACAGAAGGAGAAGAAGACGCAATTAGGGTGATTCTCTGGCCAAGTCGAGCTGAAGAGATGCGGCCGGGGTTGAGGATCCTTTTATAGATGCTAGCAGGGTCTCTTGTGCATGGAAGACAAGCTTCCAAGCGTAAGAGTCCTCACCAGAGTAGGAAATCCGTTGGATACCCAAATCTCTCGAGCTTTCGCACGAGAGATTGGGAGCGATTCAGATCTTGTGATTGCACTCAGATGAAAGGGAATTCCTCAGAGAATCTCCCTTCTAAATCTGGGAGATCTTTGAGGAATCAGGGAGTACTCCCCCTCTATTCCTCGCCAGAGTAGGATTTCTCCCCATTAATGGTAGAGGGACCTGTTTCTAAGAGTGGCGAGGAAGCTAGGGAGGTCTGCGCAAGAGTTTTCAAAAGTTTGGGGCCAGATTGTAATTGGGTGGACTATTTTGCTAAGTAGGTCAAGATGACCTTGCCTTAGGTCCAAATTTTGGTAAAAACCTAATTTTGACCTAAGGAATCCAATGGTGAAGTTGTATTTTAGGTTTTACCACGTTGGCTGGATATTTTACATAAAAACCCAAATTAGGTCAAATAATGAGCTAGGACCCCAATCTGGGTCAAGATGAGTTCCAAAGGCCAAATTAAAGGTTCTAAGCCCTAGAAGATATTTTTTCATGAATTTTAGAGGGTTTAGTTGATTTTTATCCTGACCAGAACCTTGTTGAATTTAGCGGGCCTATTTTAGGGTTACAGAATGTCATTTAATTCTTGGAATGCACAATAACCCATTTTTTATTTTATTCAGACCATTTTTCCTACGTTTTGCCTCTGAGAAATCCCATTTATGTATTGCAATGGTAAATTTTAGTTTTAACCGTTATTTCATATTTTCTTCTTAGAACATTAACTCCTTGAATTAGGCCCTTCTCTAGGTTATGTAGGAGTTATTATTCTCTTTCTTAAGTCAAAATGAGCTAGTTAGGGCTCATGATGAGGCTCTCATCATACCCCATGCCTAGCTCTTGCTAGTCCCTTAGAAAAATTTCAAGGTTTTAACTTCTGTTCTAGACCATGAATTTCTTCTACTAGTTTTGATAAGTGCTTTTTCTTTTTCTTTTGTGATTAGGTCAGAATGCCGACAATAGGTCTAGAGGTACTCAAGTATTAACCAAAATCCAGACCTAACCCACTTTTGCCTCAGTCCTCCGCAAAGGTTTTTAAGGCCCGCAGAATCTACCCTAGGGTTTGTTGGACTCCGCGGTTAAAGCACCCGTGCTTGAGACATATTTAGCCTTGGTTCAGTTTACAGTGCGTTTTTGTAAGAGAGAGACAGAAGATTTATTTGTTTGGAGAGTTTTCTCTCTCTTTTCTTTTTATTTCTAGCTTCGGATTGGCTTCTCAACACGGTCTGTATCGGATTCCTCATCCCCATCATCAATCCTCAAGGTCCCTGGAAATCGATGCTTCATGATAGCATCGTCCATGGCAACCCCCCAGAACCCTGGCTTTCGAGATTTCGAGATAATCCCGCCCATGACGTTCCGTGACTAAATCCAGACTTTGGCAATCGACATTTCGTGATAATGCCGCCCATGGTATCTGAACCAGCATAGTAATTTCATGCTCCCAGTAGGGTATTTAAATATCCTAAGAGACAAGCATCGAGGAGACAATATGTTACACATCTTCGAGGGGAATTTCCCGCCTCTTTACGTCGGGAACTCATCCAAATCAACTTGTGTTGATCAGCCGCTCCTAATCTAGGCAACTTTTTTAGAACATTAAATGCTTTTGCATTATTTTGCTAGTTATGCGCACTGAACCAGACTGTGTGTGGATTGGGGTGCTTAGGTTACTGAGTCCCGCAAATCGAATGTCAGTTAATGAGGCCAAATACTTCCTAAACCTTAGACCTAATACTTAAGCTTTGCATTTTCCCTAACCTCTTGAAGAATATCCGAATCTTAACGGATACTTGAATGTTTAAGCCTAAGAGTCTAGCCCAAAAGGCCTAAGATCAACGTTCCTGCTAATCTCTTTCTTTTCTCTCATTTTTCTTGATGTGGTCTAGAACTTCAGTTAGTTCCTTAATCTCTTACTAATGACTACCTCTTTTTCGTTTTCATTTTATGCTCCTTTTTGTCATTTTTCTCTTTTCCTCCTCCTCATGATAATGTGGCTCACAAAATTTCCTCCCTCCATTTTTTTTTCTCTTTTTCATAATTTTTCAATTTATTTGTGAGAATCCTTCTGAGTTTTTCTTGGTTCAGTATGTATGCACTTTACCACCTCCCTATGCCTAAGTTTTGCAATGTCCTCATTGTAAACAGAGGGTGTAAAACAGTGTTGAAGTCAGGGTCTTAGAACAGGATACGCCGGGTGGGTGAATGGGTCGAGAAGTGACTGATGCGAACGATTTCAAGCTCTGGTACGTGTACCAGAGCTGGGATCAACTGTCTAAGGCTGAACTCAAGGTGTAATAGATGTGGAGTATAGCCGGATAATCAGACGGGTCTCTATTTTTTGGAATGACGGGTTGCCTCCCGATAAGCGCTAAATTCAATGCCTTCAGCCGAGCGGAACATGGGGTGGAGAGGGAGTGGTCAAATCAGTGGAATTTTGTAAAACAAGCACCTTGATTAAGAGCCTGGTTGGTCCAACTAGGTGCTTGTTAAGATCAACAGGCTGATGATGCAGCCCAAACCCAATCAGTCTGGTGGATTGATAGATGTAGATCAACAAATGCGGAACCCACCATATGCAATGTGGCTTGGATGGATATGGAAGTGAAAACTCGGGTTTAGACTGAGTCGAATCAACCTGGTCAGGGTAGGGTTCCGAAAAATAATCAGTGCATGGTGTGGAAACCCTACAGGGGTGATCAGAGAATGATGGATCATGTTTTTCAATCTGATCGATACCCGATGCCCGGTATAGATATGGAGTTGAATCATCTGCAAATGGCTTAATGAGAGGTGAATCAGAATAAAAATTGAGTCCAGTTGCAAGTCAGGGTTGAGAATGGGTTTTGATTGGTTCTGTATGTGTGGAAGAGGTGGCTTCAATGAGAATTATGTATGAGGGCTCTTCTAGAAATGAATGACAGGTGGTCTCATGTAGATAGTCCTCATAGTAACTTTCAAAATCAAAAGTGAATGCCTGAAGAGTGTTTATGGGATACTGGAAATCGGAGTCGAGAAAAGATTCGTATTCTGGGTTGCAATCACTCTCAGCATTTTCTGGTTCTGATTCCTGAGGATCGAAAAGAAATGGTGCCATGTCACTGGAACCTAAATTGAAATCAATGATCTCGGGAACCGAGACCTCAGAATCAGAGTTAAAGAATGAGTCATGTGAGCTGAGGTCGTAGATTGGCTTGTTATAATCAGGAAGCAGATTTTCTCTGATGTTATGGTTAGATTTGAAATCGTCAAAGAGTTTGCGAAAATCAAAATATGAATGAGATTCAAGATCATGAGTTCCATCATAGAATAAATCATATGCTGTAGATTTAGCAGCGTGACTGGGGTCTAGCCTAGATGTCAATTCCAAGCTTAAAAAGGTGTCCTTATCTAGTAGAGGCTCAGGTTCCAAGATGGTAGGATAGACCCAATTGAAACCCCAGTCGTCCAACTCTTCGATTTCTGTATCATAAATTGGCACGACTTCCGAAAAATCGATTGGTTTCTCTGAGGATGTTGGTTAGGGATATTCATCAAATAGAGGCCCAAAATCATATTCTTCATTGAAAAATTGATCTTCCTCATATGGGGCCTCGAAAGCTTCCTAATAGGTTTCAAATCTAGATTCTAGGCTTAGGATGTGGGTTGAATCACTAGAATCTAGGTCCGAATAATCTTCAAGGGTCACCTTATCAGAATAAGGGCCAGAATTTACACCCTCGAGAGGTTCAGTTCTACTCTCATTATTGCAAGAGTTTTGGAATTCTAAGACTGGTGATTCATGGTCTAGGGTTGGCTCAACATTGTGTTCACCTACAATTGGAACTTCCCAACTTTCTTCAATATCAAGCACATTGTACTCCATCTGGGTTGGGAATCCACAACCATTTTATGCCTCAAACCCAAGATCAGATTGATCCTCGATATTGTCCCAAGATGGTTCATCCTTTGTGTGTGGCATATACGGGTATTTCTGGTCAATAATTTGTTTTAATAATCTCATTATCTCTTCCCATTTTTCAAGATCATCTTGGTGTTGCTCCCAAAGTATAGGATTTGTCATGCATTGAAGGTATTCAAGATTGTGCAATTTTTCTATCTCATTGTATCCTGTGATGAGCATGTCTCGGGTTGATCCTTTTGTGGCTTCTGCCAATAGCACTTGGGCACAAGTTATAATGAAGGTTGTGGTTGTTGGGACATCAACCTGAATGTTTTCTACTGGTGTTGAGGTTTTGTCTTCTTTTTCATAGAATTTTAGGGCATCCTCAATCATCCTATCTCTCATGGATCTCCAATATTTAGGTTTCTTGAATGGTAGTCCTAAGTGGATTGGTTGCATATTTGGATCAGGTGGTGGAATCAAGATGTAGAATCAAGTTATGAAGCGATTAAATCTGAATAAAGAGTCCCTCTGAAAATGTATGTGTGTGCTCTAAAGAGAAAAGATGAGGGACTGGAGATGTTTTTGACCCAATCGAGGCACCCAAAAATGTTGGATGACTAGGGAGGTTCGGGCCTGATGATACCCCTAGATCAGAAGGTCGCCCACCTGAGAATTACCTGGGCAGCCAAAGGGGGAGAGTCCTGTAAAGACCCCTACACGGTAGAGTGTCCCCACGGGTTATAGGGTTTCCCCCACCCAACCCCTCTTGTCATTGAGATTCCAGGTAGACAAGAATGGGGACCTTGACCTCTTAACTCTATCACTTTTATTTCAAAGGTGCTTTAGGGTTTTCACATGAACTTTAATTATTTTGATTTGGTGATCTAATTTCAAGGTTGGTTGACCCAAGGGGTCAACTTTACCTGACCTATCTTAAAGATGGCAGAATGATTCTAGGCTTAGGACCTAGAGATCTCCCTGATTTGACTCCCAATTTATTAGGTCCAAGATTTTTAAGATTCAAGTGTTGTTAGAGCTCAATTTTTAGGGTTTGTCTTGTTTAGATCTCTTCAATCAAGGGCTTGGGTAGTACACTGATGCGGGAGGGTTTATTTCCTTTTAAACAGGCATGTGTGACTAGCACTCCAAACACCCTACTGTTGAACCCCTAATTTGGTTCTATTTCCAATCCTCTTTTTCACAAAAGTTCTCTTTGGACTCAGAACAAGAAGTGTGCTGTCTGTGGAGATTAAGTGTGATTTCTATTAGGCACAAGAATTTTGTGGGATAGGACCTCTAAAACAAATCACTTATACTTCAATAGGTTTTGAAAAATTGTCGAAAAATTAGGAAACCATTGCCTTAAAGATGATAATTAGTATAGAAATAAGACAATTGATTCCTAAGTTGGTTTCTTCCTTTTGTCTTTCAAGGATTAGGCAATGGATTTTAGAGAAGAAGAGAGGTTACCTGCCCTGGAGAGGTTGACTTGCGTGGGAGATTTCTTCTCTTGAAACACCTAGCAAGATCACAACAAAATAAATAGGGAAAGTTAGTGTTCAATATAGTAAAAAAGAATGTAGAGAATAGTGATAAATTGCATGTTGCTCCCTGGCAACGACGCCAAAATGTTATAACGCTTTGTCAGGCTTTTTAGATGAGTATAAGTCAGTCGCGTTGTAGCATAGATGACCAAGTGCTGATAACAAATAAGAATTTATTACTCGAAAACCTAAGTATCCGAGGTCGAACGTAGGGAGCAAATGGAATTTATTCACTAATCTCAATAATGTAATTGAACACTTAGAGTTAATCAAAACATAATTCAGAATGTAAATGCAAGAATTTAAGAGTCAATTATAACAAAAATAGAAAAATTGGATGTTTGATTCTATAATCAGACGTCTTAAATGATAGCCTCTTATTTTCTTGTCCTTGCTGCTTTCTCTTCTTTCTTCTCTTCTTTCTTTCTCCTTAGTTCTGCTCTTTCTTGTTTTCCTCTGTCTTCTGCTTTTTCCTTTCTTCCTTCTCTTTCTATCTCTTCTTGTCTTCTTCTTCAGCCGCTTCTCTTCTTCCGTCTTAGCTTTTCCTTTCTCCTCCTTCTTTCTTCTACTACTCTCTTTGATTTCTTCCTTTCTTCTTTCTTCTTCAACCGCACCTCTACTACAGTGCTGCTCCTTCCCTTGGCTTCTACCTTTCTTCTTCTTTTACTTTTCCTTCCTTGGCTTATGCCTCGATATCCTTCTTTGGCTTCTTTGCTCTCCTCTTTCCTTCTCTTCTCTTCCGTTCTGCCTTTCTGTGGCTAAGTGTTCTTCCTTCTTCACCTCAGCTGTGCCTTCCCTCTTCTTTCTTCTCTTCTTCTGCTTCCCAACATATGCACACAGAAGCAAAACCTATCCCCTACCCTCCCCCGCATCTCTCTCTCTATTTCTCTCTTCGATACGCTCTCCCGGAGCTGGGTAATTGGGTCGAGTATTGCGTGCCCATGTCCAGACACATCGGCGTGGTGTAGTGCATGAGGAGTGCTAGGTCTAGGTAATCGGGTCAGGTGCCAGATCCGTGAGGGCTGGTTGCAGACGAGGCGTGAGTGAGGGCAAGGGACCTCACCCCTGTGTTACTTGAGGCAACCAGCACAAAACACAAAATCAATATAAGTGACGCACCTCACTCTTGCTTTTCCGAGGTGGGACTAAAAGTCACACCTGCTTTGCTCGCGCCTGCAAGTGAGGTTCTTCTTCCAATTGCTGCAACTGGGCACGTCGCAGAGCTAATTGCCTAGATGGATGAATGCGCGAGACCAACCTGTGCCTTCTAGACATGGGACCCTGGAGTGCTTCAGCCCGGAGCAAGCTTGCGAACTCCTTCGAGCCGTCGCTAATGACGGAGGAGGGGTCAGATCTGAACTACACAAATACGACCTTGTGGTCTCGTTAAACCGGATGGGGAGCTTCTCCATGTCACTGCGAAGGTGAGCCAATTGGTGTTGGCCGCGGGGCGGCCTAGGCGTACGTGCCTAGGTCGCTCTGTGGTCGTGCTTATGGGTTAGGTCGGGGGGCATTTAGGGTGGTGACAGTGGTCGATGGATAGGTGGAAGGTGATCGGTGGACGATGGCAGAGGTAGTGAGGTGTCTGGCAAGGCATGTGG
The DNA here is from genome assembly GCA_037157565.1 of Thalassia testudinum. Taxonomy (NCBI): domain Eukaryota; kingdom Viridiplantae; phylum Streptophyta; class Magnoliopsida; order Alismatales; family Hydrocharitaceae; genus Thalassia; species Thalassia testudinum. The sequence goes on from JAZHRO010000051.1 coordinate 2,610,591, forward strand.
AGGTGTGGAGTGGTGGATGCGCCTCGCCGGTGGGCGGCCGGAGATGGAGAGGATGGTGGTGGACAGTGGCTTTGAGGGGTTGAAATTAGAAATGGAAAGAGGGAAAGTGAAGAGGGGAGAGAGAGGAGTAATTATAACCTAGCTAAGTGGACAAAGGGGGAAAGGTGGTGGCTGGCTGTACCTGCTGTCGCTGGAGAAGACGGTGTCCAGTGGAGGAAGAGCGACGACGATGAAGGGTTCAGAGGAGCGCACACAGGTGTTGCATGACGCGGAGGAAGATGGTGAAGGTAGCTCTGCCACACTAGTGTGGTAGAGCGACGAGAAAGAGGAGGGAGGCTTGCCGGAGCTCGTTGGACTTCCTAACCGGAGGAGAAGAAGACGCAATTGGGGTGATTCTCCGGTCATGTCGAGCTGAAGAGATGCGGCCGGGGTTGAGGATCCTTTTATAGATGCTGGTAGGGGCTCTTGTGCTTGGAAAACAAGCTTCCAAGCACAAGAGTCCTCATCGGAGTAGGAAATCCGTTGGATACCCAAATCTCTCGAGCTGTTGCATGAGAGATTGGGAGCGATTCAGATCTTGTGATTGCGCTTAGATGGAAGGGAATTCCTCAGAGAATCTCCCTTCCAAATCTGGGAGGAGATCTCTGAGGAATCAGGAAGTACTCCCCCTCTATACCTTGTCGGAGTAGGATTTCTCCCCATTAATGGCGGAGGGACCTATTTGTAAGAGTGGCGAGGAAGCTAGGGGGTTTGCGCAAGAGTTTTCAAAAGTTAGGGCCAGACTGTAATTGGGTGGACTATTTTGCAAAGTAGGTCAAGATGACCTTTCCTTAGGTCAAAATTTTGGTATAAACCTAATTTGGACCTCAGGAATCCAATGGTGAAGTTGGATTTTAGGTTTGACCACATTTGACTAGATATTTTACACAAAAACCCAAATTAGGTCAAATAATGAGCTATGACCCCAATCTGGGTCAAGATAGGTTCCAAAGGCCAAATTGAAGGTTCTAAACCCTAGGGGATATTTTTCCATAAATTTTAGAGGGTTTAGTTGATTTTTATCCTGATCAAAACCTTGTTGAATTAAGCGGGTCTGTTTTAGAGTTACAAAATGTCATTTAATTCCTAGATTGCGTAATAACCCACTTTTTATTTTATTCAGACCATTTGACCTATGTTTTGCCTATGAGAAATCCCATTTATGTACTGCAATGGTAAAATTATAGTTTTAACCTTTGTTTCATGTTTTCTTCTTAGAACATTAACTCCTTGAATTAGGCCCTTCTCTAGGTTATGTAGGAGCTATTATTCTCTTTCTTAAGTCAAAATGAGCTAGTTAGGGCTCATGATGAGGCTCTCATCAAGGGGTTCTTGGGAGGAGCACTTACCTCTGGCAGAGTTTGCATATAATAACAGCTATCACTCGAGCATCGGCATGGCACCCTACGAGGCTCTGTATGGATGAAGGTGTATTGCACCCTTGAGTTAGATTGAGGTGGGGACCAAGTGGGAGGTTGGCCCCAGTCTTATCGGGCAGAGTTAGGAGGTGATAGAGCAGATCCACTGACGACTCTGTATTGTCAGGAGCAGGCAGAAGAGTTATGCTAACCGAAAATGCAGAGAGGTGTAGTTCGAGGTTTGGGATCATGTCTTTCTTCACATTTCACCCATGAAGGGCCTGCAGCATTTTAGAGTGAGAGGGAAGCTTGCACCAAGGTTTGTGGGGCCCTTTGAGGTCCTAGAGCGAGTAGGACCCATTGCTTACTGGCTTGCCCTTCCTCCTCAGCTTTCTGGTGTACACGACGTGTTCCACGTGTCCAACCTTAGGAAGTACGTCGCAGATCCCAATCACGTTCTGAGCCACGAGAGTGTCGAGGTGGGTGACGACCTGACCTACCTCGAGCGACCAGTGCATATACTAGATAGATCTGTCCAGAGTTTGAGACGGAAGCAGGTACCCCTGGTCAAGGTCTTGTGGAGGAGCCAGCGGTACAAGGAGGCTACCTGGGAGCCTGAGGCAATGACGCAAGAGCAGTACTTGGTGCTTTTTGAGGGTACGTCTTTTCGAACCGACTTCGGTCCTCTTTAAGTTTGTTATGCGTCTATTTTTCTCTTTCCTCACCCTAGCTAGCTCAAGTTTCGGGGATGAAACTTCCTTTAAGTTTGTTATGATGTAATGACCCATTCTATTTGAGCCTTTTAAGATGTCTGGATTGGCAGTCAGACGTCTGGACCCCTTCCCAGATGTCTGAAAATTGAAAAATCTGTACATGAAGTTGGTTCTGCAGGTAGCCAGCGTGCAGACCTCTTTTCTTCTCTCTCTTCTTCTCTTTCTCTCCCTCACCGAACCTTAACCCACTCCCTATATAAGAGCCCTCTTCCCCTTCCTCTCTTCTCCACTCCACCACCACCACCTTCCTTCCTTTCCACTACCATGAGAGAGACGAACGAAAGAGAGGGAGCGAGAGCGAGGAGGAGGAGTGATGTGAAGAGAGGGAGGAGGTTGAGCTCGCGAGCTCAGAGAGGCTCGCCGGAGTGCACACAGCTGTCGTGGTGCGTGCATGAGGAGGAGTGTGTCACGGAACCATCCCCGACTTCCTACAACGGTCGGAGCTGCAGCTGAGAGGGAGGAGCCGCAGCGGAGCACGGTGAGAGGAGCGGGAGCTCCCTCTGATACTGGAATTTTTCCAGTATCAGACGTCTGGAGTGCCTTCCAGACGATGGGTTGGACGTCTGGTGACGACACCGGACATCTGAAAGTGGGGTTTCATGCAGGTACGTCCTTCTTGTGGTTACGGCCATGCAGACTGCATCGCAGAGCCGATTTGTTTGGCTAAAAAGGGGATTTGCTGCTCTATCGTGCGCAGGAGCAGCTTTGGGAAGGCGCGCGGCACGTCCTCCCATACGTTTCGATCGTCTGGACAGCTTACCTGACGACCAGAGGCACTCCCAGATGACTGGAGGATAGGTCGGACGTCTGGAGCTGAGTCCAGACGGTCAAGTCGGAGCCCTGGATGTCTGAGGTTGACGCAGGGACTTGAGGTGAGACTCTAGTGACTTTTAAGACGTTTGCAGTCCGTTTAGGGTCCAATCAGGGTTCAATTGGGGTTCCTATTTTTGACCTGTTTTTGACCTGTTTAGGGTCCAATTGGGGTCTGTTTTACGCAAACAAGATATTTGTGGTTTCCTTGTGAGTTCCTCTACATGTTAGAAATCCTTATATGCTATTTTGAACGTTCCGTTGTGATGTGTTTCTTAGTATAGGACTTCGACCTGCTGTGTGTCTGGGGCTTGCAGAGGCACGTAAGTCTGCCGTTCGAGCCCCCAGTACTCCCGGATTGTCTTGTAGAGTGGTTTACCCCTATTCTACTTATAAAATATGGATGCATCTATGAATTTAGATAACTAGAACCCTAGGTGTGTGGTATGAATCCTATGATGCGAAATAGTTGCACTATTTGTATGCGTGTTTGAGATTGCAGTCATAAATGAATGAGCTGAATTGTAAACAACTTCTTGTTAATAAATATGAGCTTCCTGTAGAATATGAAATGGCTGAGATAACTAAACAGTTACCTGTGATATCACTTGTTGTATATGTTAATTTATGGAAATACGAGCTGCATGTGTATAATACAAGAATGGAAATTGTGAATGATGGAACCTAGTATGGAATAATATGAGGAATATGAGCAAGAACCCTACGAGGAATTAGGAGTAGAGCTCCTGTGGATAAATGGAAGGATTTAGAAATGTGAGTGGGAAGTGTGTTGTCCCCTGTTTAGCGTAGAGAGGAGCTAGCCGCCCTTGGGTTGGGACCCGGGGTTGGGATTGGCCACCCTACACTAACTTCTGTAGCCCTTGTGTACACTGTACCGAAAAGAGCTACTAGTGTAGGTAGGGAGCTAGCCACCCCACACCGACTTGTTAGGCCCACTAGGCAAACCAGGGTAGTCAGACGAGGGTGCGTGGATTGTGGAGGGGCAAGACCCTTGTTTGGTTCTGAGGGGCTAAACCCCTGTTGCTGAGAGGGCTAGGCCCTATACTGTTCTGTGCTGTACTTTGGGCATACCCGCTAGCGAAAACGACTGACCGCGTGCCAGTGTGAGGTAGCTACCCGTGCGCTTATCACGCATGTCGTAGTCACCGCTACGTTTGTATGTGACCTCGGGGTGGTTGACTGGGTGTAGGATTACCACGGGGGACTCTCCCGGCCAGAAGAGCACCACGTGTGCCTTCTACTCCTCGGAAAAGACTGCAATCAAGATTGTTTCCACGACGAACATGCGAGATCAAGAAAGAAATCTGAAAGTAAACCAATGAATGAAAAGCAATTACTTGAAAATGAAATAATTGGAAAAGATAAATTTACCTGTTAGCTTTTACTGCTTTAGATACTCTGGTTACCACTCTACTCAGCGTTCACTGACTCCATTTTCTCATAACCCTTTACAGGTTGAATGGCAACCGCTTTGGCTATTTTTGCGTCTTTATGTTTATTATAGTACAGTCGTTATAGTATAAGACAAGACAGCTACGGTTGTCATTACAATAGAATTTTTTTACTCGAAAATAGTTTTCCCGAGGTCGAACTCAGGGAGCTACTGGAATTCTAGAAGTACAAAGTTTCCCTATTGGATTACAAAAATAAGAGAGAGAGAGAGAGGTTTTTGTCTTGGCTTCTTCTTCTCCTCTTTGTGCTTTCTCTCTGATCCTGTCATCTTCCCTCTTCTTTCTTCTTCTGCTTTTCCTATCTTCTTCTTTCTTCTCCTTTCTTCTTTTCTCTCTGGCGGCCAAGTCTTCTTCTTTCTTCTTTCTTCTTTTCATCAGCTACAGAGTCTTCTTCTTTATCTCCTCTGGTCGCTATTCAACCGTCGTCTGATACAGCGATCAGACGACTTAATTGCAGTTTGCAACAGTGCTTCTCCTCTTTCCCTTCCTTCTCTTTTCTTCTGCTTCTCTTCTCCTTCCTGCGGCTGAGCACTTAGCCGTTCTCCTTCGCACCCTGTTCCTGCACACAAGGCACAGCAAAACCTAACCCTTCCCTCTACCCGCACGTCTCTCTCTCTCTCTGTAAACCGCTCATAGGAAGCTCTCCCAGAGCCGGGTTAACGGGTCGGATAGCGTACCCGTGACCAGGCGCACTGGCGTGGGTGGTGCGCGAGGAGTGCAGGGTAGTGTCGGGTCGGATCCGCCAGGTCCGCGAGGTGAATCCGCGGACGAGGCGGGTGTGATGGGCGAGGGACCTCACCCCATGTGCATTAGGTGGCGATAAGCCGTATGCATAAAATCAATTTAAATCGGTGTGGCGCTTCGAGAACTTACGATGTGGGACTAAACAATTGCCTCTCCTCACGCACGCCCGCAGGAAGACCGCAGCCTTGCTTCAGCAGCTACAGCCTTGATTCCCCTCGCTCGCCAGTTGCTTGCCATCGCACGACTCGCCCGCCTTTGCAGCAACTGATAGCCTGGAGCTCTGAAGCCTGGAGCACGCTTGGGAGCTTCTCAAGTCGTTGCCAATGGTGGTCGGGGCAGCAGACCTGTCTAGCACAAAAAGGGCCTCTCAGCCTAATCAAACCACTGAGGGACCTTCACCGTGGTACGACGAAGGTGGTGCGAAGTGCAGCAGGCCGCGAGATGGCCTAGGCGTGAGTGCCTAGGTCGTCCTATGGCCGAAAAAGTGGGTGTGATCAGGGGTGAGTTGTGGAGGTGTAGAGTGGCAGTGGATGGGCAGAGGATGTTCCGTGTGATGAGGTGGAGCTTTTGCGACGGTTGGCGAGTCGTATGGAGTTGCGGAATGACGGGGGCGATTCGCCGAAGGTTGGCCGGAGGCGAGGAAGGTGATGGTGGCCAGGGACAGTCGAGGGTCGGTTTAAATGAAATAATGTGGGGAAGAGAAAGAAGGGAAAATGGGGAGTAGTTCTAACTTACTTGCAGGGACGAAGGGGGAGGGCGGAGCCACCGGCTCGTACCTGCTGGAGCTCTGGAAGAAACACCCAGAGGGAGAGAGCGGCGACAAGGAAGTGGGCAGGGGGACGCCGGCGGGTACAGCACGGCGCAGATGAGAGGGCAAGGGAAACCCTGCTGCAGGTAAGGCGGCAGCGCGACGAGGAGGAAGAGGAGAGAGTCGCCGGAAGCTGTGGGTTTCCTGTCGGAGAAGGAAGGGAGGAAATGTTGAGAGATTCTCCGCCAAGACAAGCTTGGGAGAAACGGCTGGCGACGCTGGTCTTTATAAAGGCAGTGGCGGAGGGGCGGACGCACGCCTCACGGTGGCGACGTGCGTCCCTTACCGGAGTATGGTCGAAGACGAGACCCATACCTTCCGCGCGATCACACGGAAGGTGTGGGCGTCGTCAGGTGGCATGGCCGAGTCCCTGCGATAGCAGACATCGCAGGGAACTCCGTGTTCTCTTTGCAGGACGCCCCCCTCACCCTGCGCGGTGCCATGCTCCGCGCAAAGTCGTCGGAGCATGGTGCTGCGCAGAGACTTGCAGGAGGGACCAAAATGCAAAGAATGAAGAGGAAATTAGGGGCCAAAATGCAAGGGTTTTGAAAGTTGAGGGTCAAAAAGTAAATGATGAGGACCAAATTGCAAAGTCGGTCAAGGAGGTCTCTTCTTAGGCTCAAGTTTTTATACATGACTAAGTTGGACCTAAGGATTTTAATGGTGAATTTTATTTCTATGTCAGACCATGTTTGACTGGCCAATTTACGTAAAAACCCAAATTAAATCATTAATTGGGCATGGTTCTCAATGTAGGTCAAAGTGGGTTTCTAAGGCCAAATTGAAGGTTCTAAACCCTAGAGATTATTTTTTTATGAATTTTAGAGGGTTTAGTTGACTTTTACCCTACCTCGAACCACGTGAATTGAAGTGGGTTTGTTTTAGGGTTACAGAATGTCATTTAATTCCCTGGAGTTGCTGTAGCCCTTGTTGGATCAGATCATCCCACTTTCCTTCTTATTAGGTTAGTTTGACCTGTGTTTGGACCCTGAGTTACTCTGTTTGCAGATTGTATTGGTGAAATTACATTTTTACCTCTTATGACTTATTTTCTTCTTAAACTCAGAATTCTCTGAGTTAAGCCTTTCTTTGAGTTATGTAGGAGCTTTTTCTTGCATACCTAGGTTAGATTGTGCTAGTTAGGGTTCATGATGAGGTTCTCATCATACCCCCATGGCTAGCTTTTGCTAGTCCCTTAGCAAAAACTTAAGGTTTCAACCTTTGTTCTAGACCATGAAGTTCTTAATGGTTTCAGATAAGTGCTTTTGCATTTGAACCTGGATTAGGTTAGAATGCTGACCATAGGCCTAAAAGGTACTCTAGTACCAACCAAGATCCAGATCTGTCTAGCCTCAGCCTTAGTCCTTAGCAAAGGTTTCTAAGGCCCACAAGAACTAACCTAAGGTCTATTGGACTTTGTGGTTAAAGCACCCGTGCTTGAAATAATTTTAGCCCTGGCTCAGTTCGCAGTGCGTTTTGTAAGAAAGAGAGATAGAAGATTTATCTGTTTGGAGAGTTTTCTCTCCTTTTCTTTTTAATTCTAGCTTAGGATTGGCTTTTCAACACGGTCTGTATCAGATTCCTTGTTCCCATCATCAATCCTCAAGGGTTCCTAGCAATCGATGCTTCGGGATAGCACCGCCCATGGTAACCCCCGGAACCCTAGCTATTGAGATTTCGAAATAATCCCATCCATGGTGTTCCGTGGCCGAATCCAGACCCTGGCAATTGACACTTCATGATAATGCCATCCATGGAATCTAAACCAGCAGAGTGCTTACATGCCCCCAGTAGGATATGTAAATATCCTAAGAAACAAGCACCGAGGAGATGATATTTTGTTACGCATCTTTGAGGGGATTTCCCATCTCTCCGCGCTGGGAACTCGTCCAAATCAACTTGTGTTGATCGGCTGCTCCTACTCTAGGTGTTCTTTTCAGAATTTTGCGACACTTCTGCGTGATTTTGAGTTTTACGCTTACTGAACCAGGCTATGTGTGAGGTTAGGGTGCTTAGGTTATTGAGTCCCGTAAACCAAAAGTTAGTTAGTGAGGCCAAATACTCCCTAAGCCTTGGACCTAATACTTAAGCTTTTCATTTTTCTCAACCTCTTGAAGAATGTCTAGATCTTAATGGGTACTAAGAGTCTATCCAAGAATGCCTAAGGTTTGCATTCTTACTAATCTTACTGTGCACTTTTCAATTTTTTCATGAATGAGGTCTAGAACTTAGGTCAATTCCTTAGTTTCTTACTAATGACTATCACTCTTTTCTCACATTTTTGTGCTCCTTTTTCATTTTGTTTCTTTTCTCCTTCTCCTTCACAAAATTTTCTTTCCTCCCTCATTTTATTCTTCTTTTTAAAAATTTTTTTAATTTTTATGGTGTTTTTGGTATATGTGAATTTCTTTGTTTGAAACCTTTTCTTACAAGTTTTTCACTTTCATACCCCCCCATGCCTAAGATTTGCAATGTCCTCATTGTAACCTAGGGGGTTTTTATTCAACTTAGTTCATACATTAGGATAAATGTTTTGATGAGTGAATGGGTCGAGGTGGCTGTTGCGGAAGATTTCTAATCTCAGATGCAAGCATCTGAGGTGGAATCGGCTGTCCTAAAGTGTGAATTTTAAGTGCACAAAGGTGTCAGAAATGGTTTCAGGTTTTTAAAGAGAATGACGGGCTGCCTCCCGTTGAGCGCTAAATTTGACGCCTTCAGCCAAGCGGGAAATGAGATGGAGAGGGGATGGTCAAATCAGCAGAGTTTAATATAACAAGCACTTTGATTAAGAGCCTGGTTAGTCCAACCAGGTGCTTGTTAAGATCAACAGGCTGATGATGCAGCCCAAACCCAATCAATCTAGTGGGTTGATAGATGTAGATCAAAAGGTGTGGGACCCACCATATGCAATGTGGCTCAAATGGATGTGGAAGTGAAAACTCGATTTTGGGCTGAGTCGAATCAGCCTGGTCAGAGTAGGGACCCGTAGAATAATCAATGAATGATGCGGGAACCCTACAGGGGTGATCAGAGAATGATGGAGCATGGTATGTAGTCTGATTAGTGTTCCAAACCCAATGTGGAAATGCAATCGGCTCGGTGAGAGGTGAATCTGAATAGAAATTGAGTCTGATTGCAGGTCGGGGTTGGGAAGAGGTTTTGATAAGTTCTGTGTGTGCGGACGAGGTGGCAACTATGTATGAGGGCTCTTCTAGAAACGAATGATAGGTGGTTTTCTGTAGAGAGTCCTCTGGGTAACTATCAAATGCCTGAAGAGTGTCTGTAGGATGAAAGAAATCTGATTCGAGAGTGTCTATAGGATGAAAGAAATCTGATTCGAGAAAAGATTTGAATTCTGGGTTGTAATTACTCTTGGCATTTTCTGTTTTTGGTTCCTGAGGATCGAAAAGGAATGATTCTATGTTATCAATGATCTCGGGAACCAGGACCTCAGAGTCGGAGTCAGAGAATGAGTCATGTGAACTGAGGTCGTAGATGGGCTTGGTGTGTTCAGGAAGGAGAGTCTCTCCGCAATTATAGTCAGATCCGAAGTTGTCAGAGAGTTTGTGAAAATGAGATTCATGATCATGAATTCCACTGCAGCATAAATCATCAGATGTGGAATCAGCAGCTTGACTGGGGTCTAGCCTATATGTCAATTCTGGACTTAAAAAGGTGTTCTGTTTAGGCTCAAGCTCCAAGTTGGTAGGATAGACCCAATTGAAACCCCACTCATCCAACTCCTCAGTTTCTGTATCATAAATTGGCATGTCTTCTGAAAAATCAATCAGATTTCCTGAGGATGTTGGAGAGGGATATTCATCAAATAGAGGCCCGGAATTGTATTCTTTAAAAATTTGATCTTTCTCATATGGGGCCTCATAATCTTCAAAATAAGTTTCGGATCTAGATTCTAGGTTTAGGATGTGGGTAGGATTACTAGAATCAAAGTCCGAATAACCTTCGAAGGTCACCTTATCAAAATAAGGGGCAAAATTTATACCCTCAAAAGGTTCAGTTCTGATCTCTTTATTGCAGGAGTTTTGGAATTCTAAGCTTGGCAATTCATGGTCTAGAGTCGGTTCATCATTGTGTTCTCCTGCAATATCCCAACCTAATTCGATGTTTTCTTCTATCTGGGTTCGGACTCCACAATCACCCTGTGCCTCAGTCCCGAGATCTGGGAAACTGGATTGATCCTTAATACTGTTCCAAGATGGTTCATCCTCTGTTTCTGGTGTATACGGGTATTTCTGGTTGATAATTTGTTCTAGTGATCTCATCATTTCTACCCGTTTTATAAGGGCATCTTGGTGTTGTTCCCAAAGTATAGGATTTGTCAAGCATTGAAGGTATTTAGATTTGTGTAATTTTTCTATCTCAATGTATCCTGTCATGAGCATGGCTCGGGTTGATCCTTTTGTAATTTCAGTCAACAGAATTTGGGCACAGTTTATGATGAAAGCTGTGGTTGTTGGGACATCAACCTGAATGTTTTCTATTGGTGTTGAGGGTTTACATTTGATTTCATAGAATTCAAGGGCATCCTCAATCATCTTATCTTTCATGGATCTCTGATATTCAGGTTTTTTGAATGGTAGTCTTAATTGGTGTGGCTGCATCTTTGAATCAGGTGGTGGAATCAAGATATAGAATCGAAGTTTGAATCAAGATGGAAGAAGGGGACTTTGTTCAGAATCAGAGGAAAAGGGCTGTGTGAATGATTGGTTGCACAAACAAGGGCACCGAGGCTTGGCCTCGGGGAGAGTGAATTTCTAAAGGAGTTTCAAGGACCTCCTACCAAATGCTGAGGGACTAGATGAGATAAGCAGGTGCTGGACCCAATCGAGGCACCCAAAATGTTGGGTGACTATAGAGGTGCGGGGCGGATGGACCCCTTGATTAGAAAGATCGTCCACCTGAGAATTACCTGGGCAGCCAGAGAGGGTGAGTCCCGCGATGACCCCTACACGGTAGAGCGTCCCCACGAGTTACAAGGTTTCCCCCACCCGACCTCTCTTGTCACTGAGATTTCAGGTAGACCAAAATGGGGATCTTGACCTCTTAAGTCTACCAATTTTTAGTTAAGATCAAGGTGCTTAGGTTTTCACTTGAACTTTAGCCTTTTGAGTGCAAAGAGTGACCTAAGTTGAAGGTTGGTTGACCCTAAGGGGTCAACTTCACCTATTGATTCCTTTGAGAACTTATTAGGTCTTGTCTTTTAGGGTTCAAGTGTTTTTAGAGAGCCAATTGTTTAGGGTTTTTCTGAATAGGTATATTCAATCAATGGCTTAGGCACACTTCTTTTGCGATTTCTCAATTCTTGCTTAAGAAGTGTGTCTCTAAAAACCCTAATGTTGAATCTTATGTTGGCTCTACTTGGTCCAGTTAACTCCTTATTTGGTAATTAGGGCTCAGGCAAGAAGGTGTTAGCCCTTAATTACCTTAATAGTGTGTGCAGGAATGGTGGGTTGAAATTTGAAAACATGCAGCTTTGATGGTTTACTAGGTATGGAAGACAGGTTGTACCTATATTGCTTGTTCTTTCTTTTTCTACCTCTTTAGAATTGAGGGTTAAAGTGAGAGGATAGAAAAAATTACCTGTCCTCGGAGTGGTTGTTGTGCGGCTGCTTCTTGATTTTCCTGAACCTGCAGACAATAAGAGAAGAGATTAATAAAAATTTACAAATAGAGATTTTATAGCTTCTAGAATAGCCGTTGCTCCCCGGCAACGGTGCCAAAATGGAATGGCAACCGCTTTGGATGCTTTTGCATCTTTATGTTTATTATAGTACAGTCGTTATAGTATAAGACAAGACAGCTATGGTTGTCATTACAATAGAATTTTTTTACTCGAAAATAGTTTTCCCGAGGTCGAACTCAGGAAGCTACTGGAATTCTAGAAGTACAAAGTTTCTCTATTGGATTACAAAAATAAGAGAGAGAGAGAGAGAGAGAGAGAGAGAGAGAGATTTTTGTCTTGCCTTCTTCTTCTCCTCTTTGTGCTTTCTCTCTGATCTTGTCTTCTTCCCTCTTCTTTCTTCTTCTACTCTTCCTGTCTTCTTCTTCTTTCTTCTCCTTTCTTCTTTTCTCTCTGGCGGCCAAGTCTTCTTTCTTCTTTCTTCTTCTTTTCTTCAGCTACAGAGTCTTCTTCTTTATCTCCACTGGTCACTGTTCAACCGTCGTCTGATACAGCGATCAGACGACTTAACTGCAGTCTGCTACAGTGCTTCTCCTCTTTTCCTTCCTTCTCTTTTCTTCTTCACGGCCTCTCTTCCTCTGCTTCTCTTCTCCTTCCTGCGGCTGAGCACTTAGCCATTCTCCTTCGCGCCCTGTTCCTGTACACAAGGCACAGCAAAACCTAACCCTTCCCTCTACTCGCACGTCTCTCTCTCTCTGTAAACCGCTCACAGGAAGCTCTCCCAGAGCCGGGTTAACGGGTCGGATAGTGTACCCATGACCAGGCGCACCAGCGTGGGTGGTACGCGAGGAGTGCAGGGTAGTGTCGGGTCGGATCTGCCAGGTCCGCGAGGTGAATCCACGGACGAGGCGGGTGTGATGGGCGAGGGACCCCACCCCATGTGCATTCGGAGGCGATAAGCCGTATGCATAAAATAAATTTAAATCGGTGCGGCGCTTCGAGAACTTACGATGTGGGACAAACGGTTGCCTCTCTTCGCGCACGCCCGCAGGAAGACTGCAGCCTTGCTTCAGCAGCTGCAGCCTCGATTCCCCTCGCTCGCCAGCTGCATGCCTTCACACGACTCGCCAGCCTTCGCAGCAAGTGATAGCCTGGAGCTCTGAAGCCTGGAGCACGCTTGGGAGCTTCTCAAGTCGTCGCCAATGGCGGCCGGGGCGGTAGACCTGTCTAGCACAAAAGGGCCTCTCGGCCTAATCAAACCATTGGGGACCTTCGCCGTGGTACGGCGAAGGTGGTGCGAAGTGCAGCAGGCCGCGGGACGGCCTAGGCATGCGTGCCTAGGTCGTCCTATGGCCGGAAAAGTGGGTGTGATCGGGGGTGAGTTGTGGAGGTGTAGAGTGGCAGTGGATGGACGGAGGATGTTCCGTGTGATGAGGTGGAGCTTTTGCGACAGTTGGCGAGTCGTATGGAGTTGTGGAATGACGGGGGCGATTCGCCGGAGGTTGGCCGGAGGCGAGGAAGGTGATGGTGGACAGGGACAGTCGAGGGTCGGTTTGAATGAAATAATGTAGGGAAAAGAAAGAGGGGAAAATGGGGAGTAGTTCTAACTTACTTGCAGGGACGAAGGGGGAGGGCGAAGCCACCGGCTCGTAACTGCCGAAGTTGGGGAAGAAACACCCATAGGTAGAGAGCGACGACGAGGAAGTGGGCAGGGGGACGCCGGCGGGTACAGCACGGCGCAGACGAGAGGGCAAGGGAAACCATGCTGCAGGTAAGGCAGCAGAGCAACGAGGAGGAAGAGGAGAGAGTCGCCGGAAGCTGCGGGTTTCCTGTCGGAGAAGGAAGGGAGGAAATGTTGAGAGATTCTCCGCCAAGACAAGCTTGGGAGAAACGGCTGGCGACGTTGGTCTTTATAAAGGCGGTGGCGGAGGGGCGGATGCACGCTGGCGACGTGCGTCCCTCGCCAGAGTATGGTCGGAGACGAGACCCATACCTTCCGCACGTTCGCACGGAAGGTGTGGGCGTCGTCAGGTGGCATGGCCGAGTCCCTGCGATAGCAGACATCGCAGGGAACTCCGCGTTCTCTTTGCAGGACGCCCCCCTCACCCTGCGCGGTGTCATGCTCCGCGCAAAGTTGCCGGAGCATGGTGCTGCGCAGAGACTTGCAGGAGGGACCAAAATGAAAAGAATGAAGAGGAAATTAGGGGCCAAAATGCAAGGATTTCGAAAGTTGAGGGTCAAAAAGTAAATGATGAGGACCAAATTTCAAAGTCGGTCAAGGAGGTCTCTTCTTAGGCTCAAGTTTTTATACATGACTAAGTTGGACCTAAGGATTTTAATGGTGAATTTTTTTTTTAGGTCATACCATGTTTGACTAGCCAATTTATGTAAAAACCCAAATTAAATCATTAATTGGGCATGGTTCTCAATGTAGGTCAAAGTGGGTTTCTAAGGCCAAATTGAATGTTCTAAACCCTAGAGATTATTTTTATATGAATTTTAGAGGGTTTAGTTTAATTTTACCCTACATCGAACCACGTGAATTGAAGTGAGTTTGTTTTAGGGTTACAGAATGTCATTTAATTCCCTGGAGTTGCTGTAGCCCTTGTTGGATCAGATCATCCCACTTTCCTTCTTATTAGGTTAGTTTGACCTGTGTTTAGATCCTGAGTTACCCTGTTTGCAGATTGTGTTGGTGAAATTACATTTTTACCCCTTATGACTTGTTTTCTTCTTAAACTCAGAATTCTCTGAGTTAAGCCTTTCTTTGAGTTATGTAGGAGCTTTTTCTTGCATACCTAGGTTAGATTGTGCTAGTTAGGGTTCATGATGAGGTTCTCATCAACAGGTCCAAGAGTTGAGTAGCCCCAGTCACTAGCTGCAGAGGGTGCTAGGCCTAGTTGAGCCCAGCAGTAGTTTCTTACTGTTGTAGTACTTCTTTTATGTTAGTGAGTTTCAGACTTTGTTTTACTATTCCTGTTACTGTACTTTTGTTCTACTTTCCTGTTATTGTGGTGGTATGTCCTATTTAGCAGCTTTTACTTTCTTCACTGCTTGTACACTTTTACTGTAAGTTACCTTGCATAATGGATGTGGTTTATTTTCTTGCTTTTTGGTTATTTCTTGTTTAACGACTAGGTCTTGGGATTAGTCGAGTCGAGCCGGTCTCAGGTCTTGTAGGGATTCGGAAACTAGGTCGTAACACATCACAATTTAAACTCGCGCCTAAATTCTTACATTAGTATTATTTGTGTTCATCATCTAGGTAGTGTTGGCCAAGGAAAAATTCAAGCTAGGATTGGAGGCCTTCGCAATGACCTACTAGTCTCTAAGCATCGCCTAAACACCCTGAGCACCAATCAATGGTGTGTAGGATGTTTAGATGGTCTGATCATTGGGGCAAAGCCACATCAAAAGCCCTTCTGGGTGATATTGAGTTTGAACTGCAAAAGTATTTTAATCCACCTATAAGAAGCTAAAGGAACTCTGAGAGATTTTAAATGAAAGGTTGGAACTCATTCTTGATTATTTTTTAAATCTAATTTGATCCACTTTTCTCACGCTGTCTGTGGCGGAGGAGATAGATCAATTAGGGTTTCTAGGATTCATTGAGTTTCAATCCAATTTGTGAAGAACTTTAGACTCTTCAAAAAGCATTTGCGACGATTTAACAGGAGATTTTACTATTTTGAATTAGATCTGGATGTAGCTTTGTCACCTAGGTCAGATGAAATTTTTTATTCCTAAGCATGAAACTAATGTGCTCTTATGTTGGGAGAAATTGTAGAATAGTTTGTGATGATTATAGAACACATTTGTGTGATTTCTTTGATACTTGGAGCCTTAATTCAGATTTGAGAAATGTTTTTATCAGATGTAATAGTTGTTTTTGGATGGGTTTTTAATGAATTTTGATTGTAGATTTTAGATAGTTCTTGAATGATTTCTAGTTTGAAAAGTATTCCTTGAGATCCACCTTTCACAGAACATCATCTCCAAAGCTTGAGAGAACCTCGATGTGCATTAATCATGCCCAAAATAAAATTGATTCATCTGATTTTAGTCGTAGCAATTCCACTATCTACTAATTTTTCTGAGTGATGAGCTGGGAGTCTTCAGTGAATTCTGATGAAGTTTAGAGCTAAAAAGAGTTATCGAAGTTGTTCTGATGTTGGATCAAGTTTCTAAAGCATTCATGTATCATTCTTTGATCTTAATTTGAATTGAAAAGATTTGTAAATCAATTTATAATGTTCTATCGACAACATGCTCTTATGTTGAATCTGATCTCATGTGATGGCTGGAAGTTTCTTCTACTTAAATCTTCCTTTTCCAGCACTATAAATGGATTTTTATAGGCTTGGTTTCATGTTCAACTCTTCTTAAAGCTCTATTCTTAGCCAAATTGTAAATATAGAAAAAAATCAAAAATAAATGTAAATAAATGAAATAAAAGTGTCTTAAGTTAGCTTTGGCTTAGCTTTACGTGTGTGAGTCTTTAGATTTAAGTTTCGAGTTCATTAGCTAAGAGAACATGCTAGTAGAAGCTTATATCTTCTTTGGTTTAGAAATAAAGAAAAACATATAAAAATACCAAAAAGAGTCTTCTTCCCTTTCTTCTCACCTTTCTCCCCTCTTCCCTTATCTCTATAAAACATAAAAAGAAAATAAAATTATGAAAAACTTCAAAAATACCATAAAAATACCTATGTACATATTATTTATACTTGTAAATAATACTAAGTTAATTGTATATAGTAACTTATATATATATAAAGTATAAAATAACTTATATAGCTATTTTATTAACCTAGGTAGATATTTATATTAAGTTATACAGTTTGTATTATAATAGTATAATTATTTATTTATTTATATTTTATGCACATAATCCTTGTGTAAATATAAATATATATGTATATATTTAGAATCATAATTATAACAGTATATATAACTTAAAGTAATTATTATGTACAGTAAGATACCTTTATATTTATTTAGTTATTTATATATTATACATAATTATATTCATAAGTTAATTAGGTATATTAGTAAGTTAATATAATTTAAATTAGTAATTTAATAAACTAATGAAATAAATTATGTTGTATACTTGTATATTGTAGTTTAAAGTATTTTGCAATAATTTATAGCTTATTTATATCGTATATATATATGTATATATATGTAAATCGTGTATTTAAATGTGTATAATTAGAAATAAATTAATAAAAATAAATTAAAAATCTTTAATAATAAGTTAATAATGTAAATCAACTAATTTATAAGTCAATTGTACCATTAATTTATTAATTTGTACTTTAATAAAGGAATTAAGGTTAAAATCAATGTGTATTTTTACCCAACTTTGACTAATTTTTAAATATAATTATATATTTAATTATTGTAAATAAAATATACTAATAAGTAGCCCTATGTATCAGCTACATAACCATATAATTTAATTGAAAACTAATTAATAACTAGTGGTAACAATATAATTTAGTTAGGATTAATTGACAAATGCACCAACATGAAAAACTAAGAGCCATAATTCCACGCATATTCATTTTGAGAGAAGAACATTAAAACAAGATTAATTCTGCCATTTTAACATCATACCATGAATGCAGAGTAACCATGGGATTTTCCAGGGGTTAATTAAAGGTCAAATGAGCATTAAAGTCCAAAGAGTAGGTCCGCACAGAAAGAAATGGAGTTTCACGTGTTTTGATAATCAAATCAGAACATAAAACCCAAATTTCAAACCTGCTTAAATTAAAGAGGTTTTGGTTAGGATAAAATTTATATAAACCTCCTAAAATTCATAGAAAACATTCCTAGAGGTTTGATACCCTTGGTTTGATCATTTAAACCTATTTTGACCTAGAATAGAGTCTCAGACAAAATTCTACCCTGATTTGGGTCTCTGTGTAAATTGCCCAGTAGAACTTGGTCAAAACTCAAATCTGACTTATCACTAGATTCCTTGGGTCCAAATTAGGTTTGTACCAAAATTTAGGCCCAATCAAAGTCGATCTTGACCTAGTTTGCATTTTAGTCCATTAAGTCTCTATTTCTTTCGAACAAGCCTTTAACTTTTGAAATCTTTGCAGAAAATCCCCTAACTCCCTTGTCTTCTTCACAGAATGATCCCTGCCACCATTGGACATCAAACCGACCTTCAATCAACCTTTAAGCACATCAAAAATACATTAGGTCATCACCAAATCCTACCAAATTTGGTGAGATTGGTGTTCAGATGACGAGGATCAATTTTATCAAGATCTTGGACCTTAATTTGTAGCATGGAGGTTGTGCGAACGCATGAAAACCGTGGGTACCTCGTGCCCTGATTCCCAAGTCAATTAGAGCTTCTTTCCTCATCTAGGGCTCGAATTTGAGCTCTATAAAAGAGCCCCCCTCGCAAGGCCTTGCTCCTTAGCTTGGTTCAAGCCTTATTTCTTCATAAATTCCTCTC
Source organism: Thalassia testudinum (assembly GCA_037157565.1). Taxonomy (NCBI): domain Eukaryota; kingdom Viridiplantae; phylum Streptophyta; class Magnoliopsida; order Alismatales; family Hydrocharitaceae; genus Thalassia; species Thalassia testudinum. The sequence goes on from JAZHRO010000051.1 coordinate 2,628,717, forward strand.
TCTGGCTGCCTCCGTTGCAGCTTTGGCAACACCTCCTTCTCTGGCTTCCTCGCCCGCTGCCACATACCATAGATAGCGGGAATCTCCTTCGCTCATTCTTTTGCTCCTCACAATAGCAACGAGAGCTCTCCAACCCCTTCATCCTCGCCAATCTCCCTCATCGGAGGACTTCCCTTCTCCGGTGCTGGCCAATCAAAGCCGGTGCCATCTCTCCCCTTTCGTCTGCTAATTAGGTCCCAAACTCTCCCTCTCTCTCCGTAGTTTAGGTTTAGCTGCTTAGTCTCCTATTTTGACCACCAAATCACCATCTTCACCTCCATCTTCTTCCTCTCCAGCCGCACTTCAGCAAAGTCGCATGCCTTCCACAGACCACCAATTTCTCCACCAACACCTCCAAAAGCACCGCCTCTTCACATTCACCAAAACCCATCAAGAAATTGAGGGTTCCATGCTCCCAAAACCTCCACCGAACACCTCCTCCACCGTACACCATCTCCGACTCTGTCAGCCCTCCACATGCACACATACACCAAAATACCATCGCCGTTGCACTCCCTGCAACTTGGTGATGCTCCTGAACCTACTGATTGGGGTGTTTAACTCGTGTTTGTGAATTTCAAGGTTCTCCGGTTGCTCATCTCTTTATTCGTCTTCCTCGACACCGACGACACTCCTCCAGCACCCATAGGACTAGCTACCACTTCTAGGTGCTGCAAAAGCAAGTCACGAACTCATCTGGAGCACCAATTGGATGAAGCACACCAGCAACAGCTCCAATTGCGAGAGAATCCTAGCTACTGCATCACGCGGTGGAAGGACGTGGGATAGTCCCACATCGGGCGTGGAGGAGGCTTCTACTGCGCATATAAGGATTTTGTGAAGGAGGCTCCTCGCCCAATAACTTGAGGGGTCGGGTCCCCCATGCACTCACTTAGCCCTCACTCCTCACTCACTCGCACCCCCGGTGAGCCTAGACTCGATCATACTATGACCCGATTACCCAATTAAGCTCAGTTCTAAGAGAAGAAAAGGGGAATTTGTGAGGAGGGGGGAGGGTTTTGCTGTGGCTTCCATGACCTCAGGGCACGTACCGAAGGCTAACCCTTAGCCTCTGAGGAAGGGTGTTCACCCTTGTGCTGTGCTTAAGAAGGAGCTTTGTACCTTGAAGTCTTATGCCTTATGAGTCTTGGTACCCTTGTGCGCCTTACTATGGTGTTGTGCATTGATCATTGAGTTGTTTGATACATAGATGTTTATCGTGCTTGATCGGGTTTAAAGAATGTCACGTTGTAGTATAGCTGACAAAGCGTTCAAATAAATAAAGATTTTTATTACTCGAAAACCGTAGTATCGAACACAGGGAGCAATCGGAATTTACCACTAATCTCAAAAGTAATTGAACACTCTAATTTACTCAAAACTTGAATTCAAATATGAATGTATGCGGTTAAAAAGTAATTATGACAAAAGAGTGAAATTGGACGTCTGATCTTGTGATCAGACGTCTTAAATGCGTTTTCCCTTTTTCTTTTGCTTTCTTCTTCTTTCTCTGCAGTCTCGCTTCCTTTCTTCTTCTTTCTCTCTTCTGCGAAGACTTCTTCTTCCTTGCCTTTGCTTTTTCCCTCTTCTGTCTTCTTCTTCTTTCTCTTCTCTTTCTGCGAAGGCTTCTTCTTCCTTGGTCTCTTCTCTTCTTCCTGCCTTTACTTCTTTTCTCTCAGTCCTTCTTTCTTTCTGCCTTCTCTTCTCTTCTGTCTTCTTCTTCTTTTTGTCTGCAGTCCTTCTTTTCTTCCTTGGCTAAGTTTCTTCTCTTCTTCGCTCAGCCTGCCTGCACAGAGAGCAAAACCTACCCTTTTCCCTCTACCCGCACGTCTCTCTCTCTCTGCAATTCACTCAAAGGACGCTCTCCCAGAGCCACGGGTAATCGGGTCGGATTTCGCACCCGGGACCAGGCGCACCGGCAGGTGGGTGATGCGCGAGGAGTGCTCAGGTTGGGTCGGGTCGGAGCCCACCAGATCCGCGAGGTGAAACCGCGGACGAGGAGAGCGTGGGATAAGGTGAGGGACCTCACCCCTGTGCGTTAGGAGGCAACGAGGCAATATCACAAAAACAATTTAAAGTATACTTGCGCTTTGCGTTTCGCCGATGTGGGACTATTAGTTCTGCCCTGCTTCCGCGCGCACCCACAGAGCCTTCGTGCAATCACCATAGCTGCGGACGTTGCTGCGCTCCTTGCTGGACTTAGATGCTTCGCACTACTGTCCCGAATATGCTGCACCTGAAGATTGGAGAACCTGACGCATGGAGCTGCTGAAGCTTGGACCTGCTCCAATCGTCAATGGCGGCAAGGGCTGAAATCCTGTCAAACACAAATACGGCCTATTGGCCTAATCAAACCAACTGGGCACCTTCGCGTGGCACGACGAAGGTGGTGAGCCATGCGGCAGGCCGTGGGATGGCCTAGGCGTGCGTGCCTAGGTCAACCTATGGCCGGGGGTGTGGGCGTGTTCGGGGACTGTGGTGGAGGCGTAGAGGGATGGTGGATGGGCGGAGGTTGTTCCTTGTGGTGAGGCGGAGCTTATGAGACGGTTGGCGAGCCGTGTGGAGGGGCGGAATGGTGGGGGCGGCTGGCCGGAGGTCGGTCGGAGGCGAGGAAGATGGAGGTGGTCAGCGTCGGTCGAGGGGCAATTAAATGAAATAAAAGGGGGAAAAGAGAGAGGGGAAGATGGAGAATGTATTAAGCTTAACTACAGGGATGAAGGGGGACGGAGAGGCGGACAGCTGTACCTGCTGTCTCCGGAGAAGAAGTTGCCCAGTGGGGGAGGACGGCGGCGACGACGGGGCTGAGGCGGCGTGCGCGGGTATTGCGCGACGCGGAGGAGAATCAGGAAGATGACTCTGCCATTGGTTTTGTGGCAGAGCGAAGAGGGATGGGAGAGGGGCTCGCCGGAGCTCACTGGACAATTGGCCGGAGAAGAAAGAGAAGAAATTGAGGTGGAAGTCTAGCCAAGTCAAGCTGAAATTGGGCGGCCGGGTTTGGAGGTTCTTTTATAGGCACTGGGCCGTGCTTTCAGAGCGTGGAGGGCATGCCTTTGTCTCCGACGGCTCGCCGGAGAAGGAAAGTGGGTGGATACCCAAATCTCTCGTGCATTCGCACGAGAGATTGGGTTCACACCAGGGATCAAGATTGGCTTTAGATGGAAGGGAATTCCTCAGAGGATCTCCCTTCCATTTCTGGGAGGGGATCTCTGAGGAATCAGAGAGTATTACCCCTCTAATCCTCGACGGAGAAGGAATCTGCCCCAATAATGGTGGAAGGACCTGATTGCAAAGGTGGAAAGGAAGTTAGGGGGCTCTCTGCGATGATTTCAAAAGTTAGGGACCAAAATGTGATTTGGTTGTACTAAATTGCAAAGTAGGTCAAGATCACCTCCCCTTAGGTCCAAATTTTGTATAAACCTAATTTAGACATAAGGAATTCAATGGTGAAGTTGGATTTTAGGTTTGACTACGTTTGATTGGACATTTTGCGTAAAAATCCAAATTAGGTTAATTGAAGAGCTAGGACCCTAATCTAGGTCAAACTGAGTTCCAAAGGCTAAATTAAGTGTTCTAAACCCTAGAGGATATTTTTGCATGAATTTTAGAGGGTTTACTTGATTTTTATCCTGACCGGAACCTTGTTGAATTAAGCGGGTCTGTTTTAGGGTTACCAAATGTCATTTAATTCCTGGATTGCACATAAACTCATGTATGATTGAATCAACCCACTTTTTATCTCATTTAGACCATTTGACCTATGTTTTGCTGCTGAGAAATCCCGTTTATGTACTGCAATGGTGAAATTGCAGTTTTAACCTTTATTTCATGTTTTCTTCTCAGAGCACTTATTCCTTCATTTAGGCCTTCTTCTAGGTTATGTAGGAGCTTTTATCTTCTTTATTGGGTCAAAATGAGCTAGTTATGGCTCATGATGAGGCTCTCATCATACCCCCATGCCTAGCTTTTGCTAGTCCCTTAGCAAAATTTCAAGGTTTTAACTTCTGCTCTAGACCCTGAGTGTAAGTGCTTTTATTTTTCTTTTGTGATTAGGTAGGAATGCCGAAAATAGGCCTAGAGGTATTCAAGTACCAACCAAAATCTGGACCTGACCTACTTTAGCCTCAGTCCTCCGCAAAGGTTTCTAAGGCCCACAGAAACTACCCTAGGATTTGTTGGACTCCGCGGTTAAAGCACCCGTGCTTGAGACATTTGTAGCCTAAGTTCAATTTGCAGTGCATTTTTGTAAGAGAGAGATAGAAGATTTATTTGTTTGGAGAGCTTTTCTCTCTCTTTTCTTTTTATTTCTAGCTTCGGATTAGCTTTTCAACACGGTTTGTATCGGATTCCTCGTCCCCATCAAAAATCCTCAAGGGTTCCCAGTGTTGGTGCTAGAGCACCACGATCATTTGTTTTGATGATAACAAAACACGTGTCATTTAACATTTGCACTTGGAGTCTTAGATTTCAGGTCAATTGCAAATGTAGACGTGTTTAGACGGAATTCGAGCTCGCATCCAGGACGGATTGGAGGAGCTTGATGGAGAACAGAGGAGATTCGCGAGGAGTGCTAGATTAAAGATGGAAGGACAAGAAGAATAGGATAGAATTTTGTTTAATCCTTTCATGTACTTTTATCTTTATTTTGCTTGCTCTTTTTATTTCCTTAGAACATTATGTTAAAGAGCCTCAAAGTACCCTAACAGTAGTCCTAGGAACACCTGCATAACCCTAGGATACTTAGGTTTTCTGTAGAATACATAGAAAACCAATATAGGGTTCAAACAGAGTTTCCAGACGTCTAATTCCCAAATCAGACGTCTGATAAAGTGTTTTAAGACGTTTGACTGTTGATTCAGACGTCTGATAACTATTAGGCTGGACATAGTTAGTTCTGTCTGATGAAATCAGACGTCCAGACCTTAGACCAGACGTCTTAGGAGACTTCTGATGACTTTGCCAGACGTCCAATTAGTGGACCGTTGGCTGGCTTAGCGAACAGTCAAGAATGTGACCGTTAGAGCCTTATCAGACGTCCATAGGACTTTCCAGATGTCTGATAATTGACCGTTTTGCCTCGGCTGACCCAAAATCTCTTCTCAGAGATTTTCTAGCCGTTGCAACGTTTGGAAATCCATTCCCACAGAAAAAGTAGGTTTGCAGACGTCTAGACATAGTGCCAGACGTCCTATATGTCGTCTGATGGACTTGCACAAGAACCCTGTTTAGATCTGACTCAAGTCAGGAAGGAACCCGCCCAAAATCAAACGTCTGACCTTGAAATCAAACGTATTAAAGTGAACTTCCAGACGTCTGATGACAGAATTAGACGTCTGATAAGCCTGTTAGTGCAATGATTGTTCTTGATTTCGGGCTGATTCTCTTGGGCTTTGCACCCAATGGCTATGGAACCTTTCCTAAGCCTTCCTAAGGCCTCTATAAATAGAGGGGAACCTTTGCAACACAAAAACACACCTAGAAACACCTAAGACACAACAAAACACACCTAAGGAACATATTTTCTACCATTTTGTGTCCCTTGCTCTCAAAGCTCTAAATCTTCATCTTGAGAGCATCAAGCTGTTGCGCACCCGCTCTCTCGCCGTTGTTCACGAGAGCGACGTTGTGCCTTCGCGTGGCTCACGCATTCGCGTCGTCGACGCACTCCTTTCAAAGGGAAGCAACCTATTTCCTATAGAAGCTTAGGTTAAATATTACTTTGTTGGCTCTATAGGATTACTTGTTTTATCTTTGTTATTTGGTTGGGTATTCGCTTTGCGAATTCCCGTCTCCTTCTCGAGACAAAATCCTTCTCGTGAAGAGAAGGGGTTGAGGTATGCTACCCTCGTCTAAGTAGCGTGGTTGTAATTGAGGTTGAATCACCCTCGTTTTAAAGTGATTCGGTTTAGTGGATTTTGATCAACTTGGTTGATCGGAAAATCCTTACTCGAGAGGGTTAGGTGGTGGTTTTCACCCGGTTTGGGTTTCCACCTAAAAATACTTTGTGTACTTTGTGTGGTTGCATCTTGTGAGATTGTTTATATTTCAATTCCGCATTTTTTACGTCACGCTGATCTCACCCCCTCCAAGTAGGAAATTACAGTTGGTATCATAGCAGGTCTTGCTGTTTCGGTGTAGCAACCAAGCAAGAAGATCTATGGAGGGGAGCAGTTCCGCGGGTAGGATTTCCGAGGGCCAGTCTACGACTCGTCCGCCTTTCTTCGATGGGAGCAATTACCCTTATTGGAAGCTACGGATGAAGATGTGGCTTCAAGCCACCGATTTCATGGTCTGGGCCCGGTGAGAGACCCCTTCGACATCCCAGAGAAACCTGCCGGAGGATACTCGCAGCAGCAGATTCGGGAACTCTCGCTCAACGCGAAAACAATGAACGCGTTGTATTGTGCGCTCAGCTCGGAGGAGTTCAACAGAATCTCGTAATGCGCCACCGCATAGGAGATTTGGCACACACTCGAGGTAACTCATGAAGGTACCTCTAAGGTAAAAACTTCTAAAATAAATTTACTTTCTCAAGAATTTGAATCTTTTTTTATGAAACCTAACGAGTCTTTAAGTGAGATGAACACTAGGTTCACTCTCATTGTAAATAACTTGAAAGCTTTAGGGAAAACTTTCATCAAGGGGGAGCTTCAAGGGAAGCTTCTTCGTTCCCTCAGACCGGAGTGGGAACAGAAAGTCACCGCCATCGAGGAGGCGAACGAAGTGGAGGAGCTCAATATGGAAGATCTCCTAGGCAATCTAATGGCCTACGAGACAAAGTTGAAGCAGAAGAAGAAGGATACACCAGAGCCTAAACCGAAGAAGACTCTCACCTTCAGAGCCGCGTCGGATAGCGAGGTAAGTTCCGACGACGAAAACTTTAGAATTTTACTTAAAAAATTTTCCAAGTTTTGTAGGGAATTAAAGAAAGAGAAGAAGGAGGAGAGCTCGAGACGTTGCTACCACTGCAACGAGAAAGGCACCTACGACTAAAGTGCCCTCTTCTCAAAAAGGAGAAGAAGGAAAAGGAGAAGAAATCTAACAAGAAGGCGTTCCAAGCCACTTGGGATGATTCAAGCTCTGAAGAAGAAGAAGAAGAAAAAGAAGAAACCGCTTGCTTTAGTTTCATGGCCAGAGGAAGCGACAGCGAAAGCGGAAGCGACTCAGACAACGAGGTAAGTTACGATTTACAAAAAGCTTTTAATGAACTATTTGAGCTGAGTAAATCTCTAAAAATAGAAAACAAAAGCATGAAAAAGAATCTTAGCTTTCTTAAATCTGAAAATGATAGGTTAGAAATAAAACTTAAGGATCTAGAAGCTTGTCGTAAATATGATAACCTATTAGTAGAAAATCATAAACTCATCAATGAAAATAATAAATTGATTGAAGAAAATGATAGTTTAAAGTTAGAAATTTCTGACTTACATACTAAGATGCATACTATAGAAAAAGAAATTGCATGTCTTAGGGAAAACTCTAACAAATTAATCAACAAAGTAGATAATTTTTATAGCCCTAAGATTGAGAAAGGATCTCCATCAAGGAGACCCGCTAACAGATCCGGATCCAAGCCCACTTGGATACTCAAAAAAGAATTAGAATCTTGGTTTGTAGGGTTCAGGGATAATTACAACACAAAAGACTGGACTTACAAACTCAAAGCTGGTCAACTCAAGTTGGGAGAACCAAGGAGTAGACCAAGGAGGAGAACAAGAAGACCGACGAGACGGCGAACAAGCGACGGACCCGCCGCACGTCGACCACCAGATTGGAGACCGGCGCCAATGCCCGGGCCTCCAAGCTACGGATGGGAGCCCCATCCGATGTGGCATCCACCACCACCATTCGGGCCATTTTATTGGCCATGGTAGGTGAGGTAAAAATTCTTGACCCTATCTTTGTTTATCAGTAGCATTTAGATAGGGGGAGTTAAAATTTATGAGCTAATTTTTAAGGGGGAGATGCAAGTTAGCTAAATTTCCTTTAGAAAAGGGGAGAAAAATAATAACTATCTTGTTGTTATAAAAAAGGGGGAGGACATTACCTTTGTCAAAAGAAATTTATAGAAGAGCATGTTTTAAGGGGGAGTTATAGGAAATGTAAAATCAATTAAACCTTTTTGATAATGTCAAAAAGGGGGAGGATTTTCTGCACTATTATTTATGATTTTTTCAACATCAAAAAGGGGGAGATTGTTGGTGCTAGAGCACCACGATCATTTGTTTTGATGATAACAAAACACGTTTCATTTAACATTTGCACTTGGAGTCTTAGATTTCAGGTCAATTGCAAATGTAGACATGTTTAGACGGAATTCGAGCTCGCATCCAGGACGGATTGGAGGAGCTTGATGGAGAACAGAGGAGATTCGCGAGGAGTGCTAGATTGAAGATGGAAGGACAAGAAGAGTAGGATAGAATTTTGTTTAATCCTTTCATGTACTTTTATCTTTATTTTGCTTGCTCTTTTTATTTCCTTAGAACATTATGTTAAAGAGCCTCAAAGTACCCTAATAGTAGTCCTAGGAATACCTGCACAACCCTAGGATACTTAGGTTTTCTGTAGAATACTTAGAAAACCAATATAGGGTTCAAATAGAGTTTCCAGACGTCTAATTCCCAAATCAGATGTCTGATAAAGTGTTTTAAGACGTCTGACTGTTGATTCAGACGTCTGATAACTATTAGGCTGGACATAGTTAGTTCTGTTTGATGAAATCAGACGCCCAGACCTTAGACCAGATGTTTTAGGAGACGTCTGATGACTTTGCCAGACGTCCAATTAGTGGACCGTTGGCTGGCTTAGCGAACAGTCAAGAATGTGACCGTTAGAGCCTTATCAGACGTCCATAGGACTTTCCAGACGTCTGATAATTGATCGTTTTTCCTCGGCTGACCCAAAATCTCTTCTCAGAGATTTTCTAGCCGTTGCAACGTTTGGAAATCCATTCCCACAGAAAAAGTAGGTTTGCAGACGTCCAGACATAGTGCCAGACGTCTTATATGTCGTCTGATGGACTTGCACAAGAACCCTGTTTAGATCTGATTCAAGTCAGGAAGGAACCCGCCCAAAATCAGACGTCTGACCTTGAAATTAGACGTCTTAAAGTGAACTTCCAGACGTCTGATGACAGAATTAGATGTCTGATAAGCCTGTTTGTGCAATGATTGTTCTTAATTTTGGGCTGATTCTCTTGGGCTTTGCACCCAATGGCTATGGAACTTTTCCTAAGCCTTTCAAAGCCTTCCTAAGGCCTCTATAAATAGAGGGGAACCTTTGCAACACAAAAACACACCTAGAAACACCTAAGACACAACAAAACACACCTAAGGAACATACTTTCTACCATTTTGTGTCTCTTTCTCTCAAAGCTCTAAATCTTCATCTTGAGAGCATCAAGCTGTTGCGCACCCGCTCTCCCGCCGTTGTTCACGAGAGCGACGTTGCGCCGTCGCGTGGCTTACGCATCCGCGTCGTCGATTCACTCCTTTCAAAGGGAAGCATCCTATTTCCTATAGAAGCTTAGGTTAAATATTACTTTGTTGGCTCTATAGGATTACTTGTTTTATCTTTGTTATTTGGTTGGGTATTCGCTTTGCGAATTCCCGTCTCCTTCGCGAGACAAAATCCTTCTCGTGAAGAGAAGGGGTTGAGGTACGCTACCCTCGTCTAGGTAGCGTGGTTGTAATTGAGGTTGAATCACCCTTGTTTTAAAGTGATTCGGTTTAGTGGATTTTGATCAACTTGGTTGATCGGAAAATCCTAACTCGAGAGGGTTAGGTGGTGGTTTTCACCCGATTTGGGTTTCCACCTAAAAATGCTTTGTGTACTTTGTGTGATTGCATCTTGTGAGATTGTTTATATTTCAATTCTGCATTTTTTACGTCACGCTGATCTCACCCCCTCCAAGTAGGAAATTACACCTGGATATCGATGCTTCGAGATAGCACCGCCTATGGCAACCCCTAGAACCCTGGCTTTCGAGATTTCGAGATAATCCCGCCCATGGCGTTCCGTGGCCGAATTCAGACCCTGGCAATCGACATTTCATGATAATGCCGCCCATGGTATTTGAACCAGCAGAGTGCTTACATGCCCCCAGTAGGATATTTAAATATCCTAGGAGACAAGCACCGAGGAGACGATATGTTGTTACGCATCTTCGAGGGGAATTTCCCGCCTCTCCGTGCCGGGAACTCGTCCAAATCAACTTGTGTTGATTGGCCGCTCCTAATCTAGGTGACTTTTTCAGAACATTAAACACTTTTGCATGATTTGGATATTTATGCGCACTGAACCAGACTGTGTGTGAATTTGGGGCGCTTAGGTTACCGAATCCCGCAAACCGGAGGTCAGTTAACTAGGCCGAATACTTCCTAAGCCTTAGACGTAATACTTAAGCTTTGCATTTTCCTCAACCTCTTAAGGATTATCCAGATTTTAACGGATATGTGAATTTTTAAGCTAACAAATCTAGCCCAAGAGGCCTAAGACCAGCGTTCCTGCTAATCTCTTGTTATGTCTCCTTAGCACTTTTCTTTTATTTCTTTTCTTGATCTGGTCTAGAACTTCAGTTAATTCCTTAATCTTTTACTAATGACTATTTCTTTTCATTTTCATTTTGTGCTCCTTTTTGTCATTTTTGCTCTTTTTCTCCTTATGAATATGTGGCTTACAAAATTTTCTCCCTCCCCCATTTCTTGTTCTTTTTCATAATTTTTCAATTTTTTTGTGTTTTTGACATATGTGAATTTTTTGTGAGAATCCTTCTGATTTTTTTTTTTCTTGGTTCTGTATGTATGCACTTTATCACCCCCCCATGCCTAAGTTTTGCAATGTCCTCATTGTAAACGAAGGGTGTGAAATAGTGTTGAGGTCAGGGACTTAGAACTGGATACATCGGGTGGGTGAATGGGTCAGGAATGAATGATGCAGATGATTTTAAGCTCTGATACGTGTACCAGAGGTGGGATCAACTGTCTAAGGTTGAACTCAAGGTGTAATAGACGTGGAGTACAGATGGATAATCAGATGAGTCTCTGTTTTTGGGATAACGGGTTGCCTCCCGTTAAGCGTTAAATTTAATGCCTTCAGCCGAGCGGAAAATGGGGTGGATAGGGAGTGGTCAAATCAGCGGAATTTTGTAAAACAAGCACCTTGATTAAGAGCCTGGTTGGTCTAACCAGGTGCTTGTTAAGATTAGTAAGCTGATGATGCAGCCCAAACCCAATAAGTCTGGTGGGTTGATAGATGTAGATTAACAAATGTGGAACCCACCATATGCAGTGAAGTTCTGATGGATATGGAAGTGAAAACTTGGGTTTAGGCTGAGTCGACTCAGCCTGGTCAGAGTAGGGTTCCGAAAAATAATCAATGTAAGGTGTGGAATCCCTACAGGGGTGATCAAAGAATGATGGCTCCTGCTTTTCGATCTGATCAATGCCCGATACCCAATATAGATATGGAGTTGAATCATCTGCAAACGGCTCCGTGAGAGGTGAATCGGAATAGAAATTGAGTCTGGTTGCCGGTCGAGGTAGAGAACAGGTTTTGATTGGTTCAGTATATGTGGGGCAGGTGGCTTCAAAGAAAATTTGCTTGTTATAATCAGGAAGCATATTTTCTCCGATGTTATGGTCATATTCGAAGTCGTCGGAGAGTTTGCGAAAATCAAAATTTGAATGAGATTCCAGATCATGAGTTCCACCATAGAATAAATCATATGTTGTATACTCAGCAGCCTGACTGGGGTCTAGCCTAAATGTGAATTCTGAGCTTAAAAAGGTGTCCTTATCTGGTAGAGGCTCAGGTTCTAAGCTAGTAGGGCAGACCCAATTGAAACCCTGCTCATCCAACTCCTCGATTTCTGTGTCATAGATTGGCATGACTTCCGAAAAATCGATTCGTTCCTCTGAGGAGGTTGGCGAGGGATATTCATCAAATCGAGGCCCAAAATCATATTCTTCATTAAAATATTGATCTTTTTCATATGGGACCTTGAAATCTTCAAAATAGGTTTCAGATCTAGGTTCTAGGTTTAGGATGTGGGTTGAATTACTAGAATCTAGGTCTAAATAACCTTCGAGGGTCACCTTATCAGAATAAGGGACGGAATTTATACCCTCGAGAGGTTCAGTTCTACTCTCATTCTTGTAGGAGTTTTGGGATTCTAAAATGGGCTCAACATTGTATTTTCCTGCATTTGGAGCTTCCCAACCTTCTTCAATATCCGACACATTGTATTCTATTTGGGTTGGGAATCCACAACCATTTTGTGCCTCAAACCCGAGATCAGATTTATCCTCGATGTTGTCCCAAGATAGTTCATCCTCTGTTTGTGGTATATACGGGTACTTCTGGTCAATAACTTGTTTTACTAATCTCATTATCTCTTCCCGTTTTTCAGGACTATCTTGGTGTTGCTTCCAAAGTCGAGGATTTGTCATACATTGAAGATATTCAAGATTGTGTAGTTTTTTATCTCAATGTATGCAGTAATGAGCAAGTCACGGGTTGATCCTTTCGTGGCTTCTGCTAATAGTACTTGGGCACAAGTTATGATAAAGGTTGTGGTTGTTGGGATATCAACCTGAATGTTTCCTACTGGTGCTGAGGTTTCTTCACTTTCATAAAATTTCATGGCATCCTCAATCATTTTATCTCTCATGGATCTCTGATATTCAGGTTTCTTGAATGGTAGTCCTAAGTGGTTTGGCTGCATATTTGGATCAAGTGGTGGAATCCAGATGTAGAATCAGAGTTGGAATCAAGATCAAGTTATGAAGCGATCAGATCTGAATAATGAGTCCCACTGACAATGTGTATGTGTGCTCTAAAGAGAAAAGATGAGGGACTGGAGATGTTTTTGACCCAATCAAGACACCCAAAGATGTTTGGATGACTATGGAGGTTCGGGGCGGATGGACCCCTGGATCAGACGATCGTCCACCTGAGAATTACCTGGGCAGCCAGAGAGGGAGAGTCCCGCAAAGACCCCTACACGGTAGAGCGGCCCCACGGGTTACAGGGTTTCCCCACCCGACCTCTCTTGTCACTGAGATTCCAAGTAGACCAGAATGGGGACCTTGACCTCTTAAGTCTACCACTTTTATTTCAAAGGTGCTTTTAGGGTTCTCACTTGAACTTTAGATGTTTTGATGTTGTGACCTAATTTAGAGGTTGGTTGACCCAAGGGGTCAACTTCACCTGACCTATCCTGTAGATGGCAGAATGATTCTAGGTTTGGAGCCTAGAGATCACCCTGATTTGACTCCCAGGTTGTTAGGTCCAAAAATTTTAAGATTCAAGTGATTTTAGAGCATAATTTTTTAGGGTTTGTCTTATTAAGATCTCTTCAATCAAGGGCTTGGGTAGCACACTGATGCGGGAGGTTTATTTCCTTTTATGCAGGCATGTGTGACTAACACTCCAAGATCCTATTGTAGAAACCCTAATTTGGTTCTATTTCCAATCCTCTTTTTCTTTTTCACAAAAATTCTCTTTGGACTTGAAAGCAAGAAGTGTGTTGTCCGTAGAGATTAAGCGTTATTTCTATTAGGCACATGAATTTGTGGGATAGAATCTAAAAAAAATCGCTCCAACTTCAAGAACATGTGAAAAATTTTCGCAAAATTAGGAAATGTTTGCCTTAAAGATGGTGATTGCTATATAAAGAAGGCAACTGATTCCTAAATTGATTTTCTTCCTTTTGTCTTTTCAGGATTAGGGGATGGTTTAAGGAAGAAAAGAAATTACCTACCCTGGAGTGGTTGACTTGCGAGAGGGATTTTCTCGTGAAATACCTGCAAGATCAAAACAAAGCAAAGTAGGGCAAGTTAGTGTTCAATATGATAAAAAGAATGTAGAGACTAGTGATAAATTGCGCGTTGCTCCCCGGCAACGGCGCCATTTTGTTTATCGCGCTTGATCGGGTTTAAAGAATGTCACGTTGTAGTATAGCTGACAAAGCGTTCAAATAAATAAAGATTTTTATTACTCGAAAACCGTAGTATCGAACACAGGGAGCAATCGGAATTTACCACTAATCTCAAAAGTAATTGAACACTCTAATTTACTCAAAACTTGAATTCAAATATGAATGTATGCGGTTAAAAAGTAATTATGACAAAAGAGTGAAATTGGACGTCTGATCTTGTGATCAGACATCTTAAAAGTGTTTTCCCTTTTTCTTTTGCTTTCTTCTTCTTTCTCTGCAGTCTCTCTTCCTTTCTTCTTTCTCTCTTCTGCGAAGACTTCTTCTTCCTTGCCTTTGCTTCTTCTCTCTTCTGTCTTCTTCTTTCTCTTCTCTTTCTGCGAAGGCTTCTTCTTCCTTGGTCTCTTCTCTTCTTCCTGCCTTTGCTTCTTTTCTCTCAGTCCTTCTTTCTTTCTTCCTTCTCTTCTCTTTTGTCTTCTTCTTCTTTTTGTTTGCAGTCCTTCTTTTCTTCCTTGGCTAAGTTTCTTCTCTTCTTCGCTCAGCCTGCCTGCACAGAGAGCAAAACCTACCCTTTTCCCTCTACCCGCACGTCTCTCTCTCTCTGCAATTCACTCAAAGGATGCTCTCCCAGAGCCATAGGTAATCGGGTCAGATTTCGCACCCGGGACCAGGCGCACCGGCAGGTGGGTGATGCACGAGGAGTGCTCAGGTTGGGTTGGGTCGAAGCCCACCAGATCCACAAGGTGAAACCGCGAATGAGGCGAGCATCGGACAAGGTGAGGGACCTCACCCCTGTGCGTTCGGAGGCAACGAGGCAATATCACAAAAACAATTTAAAGTATACTTGCGCTTCGCGTTTCGCCGATGTGGGACTATTAGTTCTGCCCCGCTCCCGCGCGCACCCACAGAGCCTTCGTGAAATCGCCACAGCTGCGGACGTTGCTGCGCTACTTGCTGGACTTCGATGCTTCGCACTACTATCCCGAATATGCTGCACCTGAAGATTGGAGAACCTGACGCCTGGAGCTGCTGAAGCTTGGAGCTGCTCCAACCGTCAATGGCGGCAGGGGCTAAAATCCTGTCAAACACATTTACGGCCTATTGGCCTAATCAAACCAGCTGGAAACCTTCGTCGTGGCATGGCGAAGGTGGTGAGCCATGCGGCAGGCCGTGGGATGGCCTAGGCGTGCGTGCCTAGGTCAACCTGTGGCCGGGGGTGTGGGTGTGTTCGGGGGACTGTGGTCGAGGCGTAGAGGGATGGTGGATGGGCGGAGGTTGTTCCTTGTGGTGAGGCGGAGCTTATGAGACGGTTGGCGTGCCGTGTGGAGGGGCGGAATGGTGGGGGCGGCTCGCCGGAGGTCGGTCGGAGGCGAGGAAGATGGAGGTGGTCAGCGACGGTCGAGGGGCAATTAAATGAAATAAAAGGGGGAAAAGAGAGAGGGGAAGATGGAGAATGTATTAAGCCTAACTACAGGGATGAAGGGGGACGGAGGGGTGGACAGCTGTACTTGCTGTCGCCGGAGAAGAAGCTGCCCAGTGGGGGAGGACGGCGGCGACGACGGGGCTGAGGCAGCGTATGCGGGTATTGCGCAACGCGGAGGAGAATCAGGAAGATGACTCTGCCACTGGTTTTGTGGCAGAGCGAAGAGGGAGGGGAGGGGGGCTCACCGAAGCTCGCTGGACCCTTGGCCGGAGAAGAAAGAGAAGAAGTTGAGGTGGAAGTCCGGCCAAGTCAAGCTGAAATTGGGCGGCAGGGTTTGGAGGTTCTTTTATAGGCACTAGGTCGTGCTTTCAGAGCGTGGAGGGCACGCCTTTGTCTCCGACGGCTCACCGGAGAAGGAAAGTGGGTGGATACCCAAATCCCTCGTGCATTCGCACGAGAGATTGGGTTCACACCAGGGATCAAGATTGGCCTTAGATGGAAGGGAATTCCTCAGAGGATCTCCCTTCCATTTCTGGGAGGGGATCTCTGAGGAATCAGAGAGTATTCCCCCTCTAATCATCACCGGAGAAGGATTATGCCCCAATAATGGTGGAAGGACCTGATTGCAAAGGTGGCGAGGAAGTTAGGGGGCTCTCTGCGATGATTTCAAAAGTTAGAGACCAAAATGTGATTTGGGTGTACTAAATTGCAAAGTAGGTCAAGATGACCTCCCCTTAGGTCCAAATTTTGGTATAAACCTAATTTATACATAAGGAATCCAATGGTGAAGTTGGATTTTAGGTTTGACTACGTTTGACTAGACATTTTGCGTAAAAACCCAAATTAGGTTAATTGAAGAGCTAGGACCCTAATCTAGGTCAAACTGGGTTCCAAAGGCCAAATTAAGTGTTCTAAACCCTAGAGGATATTTTTGCATGAATTTTAGAGGATTTACTTGATTTTTATCCTGACCGAAACCTTGTTGAATTAAGCGGGTCTGTTTTAGGGTTACCAAATGTCATTTAATTCCTAGATTGCACATAAACCCATGTCTGATTGAATCAACCCACTTTTTATCTCATTTAGACCATTTGACCTATGTTTTTCCTATGAGAAATCCCATTTATGTACTGCAATGGTAAAATTACAGTTTTAACCTTTATTTCATATTTTCTTCTCAGAGCACTTATTCCTTCATTTAGGCTTTCTTCTAGGTTATGTAGGAGCTTTTATCTTCTTTATTGGGTCAAAATGAGCTAGTTATGGCTCATGATGAGGCTCTCATCAATAGACCTGACATTTGATTTGGTTCAAAACACTGTGGCATTATTTATCTGATATTGTGGACTTAGCTGACGTAGATTAATGGTTGAAACTACCATTGGATTATTTAAATTATTTGAATACTTGGGTGCATGCTTAATTAAGAGAATAATTGGCGATTTAAGTCACCATTATCTTGCTTCTCTCTTTCTTTTTATCCCATGAATTCTTGAGATATTAGTGATTATTAATGAATAGCATTTTGACCAGTTTATTACTTGAATATCTTTTATTGTGCTTAATTAATTGTGCTCATTATTCCTGAATTGAGATTAGTACGTGAATTCCATATTTGCTTCTTGCGAATGACCTTGGACTCCAAGTATATTTCGAGATTATAAATTTAAGTGTTGTTGAGATTTGTCGACTATACTACGACACATATATTTCTAAACATCGACGATTTCACCCGCAACAATAACTTAATACCTTAATTAAGTCCCAAAATCACTTTGAAATCACAGACATGCACTGCAATTTAGGCGCTAACGTAGTGCCACATTGGAAGTGGGCAAGGAGCTGTTGTGATATAAAATGCTTCACGTGTATAAGCTGGCTATCCAAGTGATGAGGTTGGATCCCATAGCATATATATATTCCTACGGCTGTAGAGAGAGAAGAGAGGGCCCCGACATGGGCGAGTGGGCTGGGAGTCCATGGTTCTTGTAGGCCAATATGATCCCAAAACTATGCACTAAACAACCTAATAATAACTAGGGCCCACCCAATAATAATATCGATCCAACCCCGAAAGAGGACGCTGATCCCGTGAAATGTGGGTGAGCCAACTGACAATTTTGGTTAAGTGTAGACTAACTTAGGTTAACTTAAGGGGTTGATTACATCTGTTGTGTGTAGTGTGTGTGTTGTGTTTAAGTGTAGTAACTATATGAGTCTGTGTGTACGTAGTATAAATATAGTAGCATATAGAGTATATATTATATACTAAATACATTCTTTTTGCCTTTTTGTATATAATTGTTTTTCAGGTTATTTAGTGACGTTTATAAGTGTTAGTGTATATAGTTTATACATGTTAGTTTAGTTTGTAATATAGTTGTATATATATTCTTTTTGTGCCTACATTAAGGCATTATGTAGATATTAGTGTACATAATTAACCTAGATTAGTTTAGATTAGTTTTTTATGCCTTTATACTTATATATATTCTTGAGACATTGTCATCAACATAATTCATTTATTGGTGCACATAATTGACTTAGATTAGTTCATTCTTTGATTCTTTGATTCATTATCCATTTATTTGTAAATAAACTTAATATTTTTGGAATAAAAGATAATTTTTGGATAATAAAGAGTGATATATATTAATAACTGCCTCCCAATGAATAACCTGGAATAAAATCAGTAAAAATTATATATAAATAAATGACGTACATTCGTCTAGATTGCAACACTATACTACGACACGATCAATTAACCCTAATCAAAAAGTAGTCCAGATCGTTGATCACTTACTCAATGGTCAAGGTAACATTTTGTGAAGTATTTTTTATGATAAAAGAGGGAATGCACGCTTTAAATTTTTCCTCTTTTGTCATTACGACTTTTTTAGTAGACTGCTATATTGACATGGAATTAATGAAAGAAGTGAAACAATACTTCAACAACACCCTTGTCTTTTTTGGATCTCTACAAATCTAGCAAATCTATTTAGAACTCTCTCCATGCAAATCCCAAAACATGCAGCCATGGAATAGTTCCTATCCTAGAACTATTCCAGAATCTATTCTTCATGCCATACATTAATGCTACAAGTAATGATACAATGCATTATAGCATTGACCTGTAACTTTTACAATGCAGGTCTCTCATCATACATTTACTGAGGTAATAATACAACTTTGTTATTTGTAGATTTCTACAACTAGATGTATAACTTGAAGACAACCAGCAATTAATGGAAAGTCAAAATGTGAAAAACACAAGCAAACCATACGTCTAAAAAACCTAGTATTCAAGACCCTGGCAAGATGATCCTCACAAGTCATTCATACTGTAGGTACTTCTTCATTCTAGCTACTTGTAACTCTCTTCAGTCTGCAATAAAGAAACTAGTATTACTTAATTGCAATCTAATAAAAAATTTATTACGTCATCAAGCATTGAGACTTGCCTCATCCTTTTGATATTCACCATCTCATGAGCGTAACATATGTTCCTTATAATCCCAATCCTATGCCCATGAAGTATGAGTGGATTAATGAACCATCACATCTCCTTCAGCCATTGCCACATTAACTTCAAACAAAATTGAACTCCTTAATAAACTCATTCAGTGCCTGCTGCCACAATTCATGTGAGAATTGTCTACCCATCCAATCCCCATCTTTCCTCTGTTATAGTAGGGATTCTAAGAGGAAAGAGCTCTCGAACATCAATGATATGGGATAGCATACTAAAGAAGATTAGTGAATGGGTGAGATTAGAGAATAAGAGTAAGAGAAGAGAAGATAATGTAAGAAAAAGGGAAAGAATTAATTGGGTACAGTGTGGGGGTGTTGTTAACATATAATGGGAATTGAGGAGGGAAGGGCCATTGCCATTAAGGGGTAGTTGGAGAAAGGAGGGTACAAGTCATTGAATCAACCAATGACCTTGATGAGGGGCAAAAAATGCCCTCGAACCTGAAACTCAGCGAAAGGCACGAAAAGAAGGATCTGACCCAAAAAGACTTGGATACAGGTAGGCTCAGCGACCAACCCACCTACAACCAAGAACAGCCTTTCGCGAAGACGGGCTTGGGAACCCAAGTCGCCTGTACCTGGAAAAGCCCGAATACAGTCGGACCTAGAAGACCTTATCCATTAAAAGGGACAATGAAAGTACAATAGGGTCACACCCTCAATAAATGCTGGCATTGCTGCTGCAATTAATAATCTGACATGATACGTACCTTATCAAGCAATGTATTTGCTCAGAAGATCTCACTGGAGGCCCAACTCCGGCAATATAAGCAGTAGGGGAAGGTCCTTGAGGCCTCTCCCCGAGCAACTCGAGAGAGAAACCGAGAGAGTGTAAACCTTGTAATCTTACAAGATATAGTGCATAGTTGGGAGCACCATCCTCCCCCCAGTCCCTATGCCCATTGTACAATTGCTCAAATCCTTGGATCGGACCTCCATTCACGTAGGAGGTCCAATCGTTTCTATTCTTGAGTCAGACACTCCGAACCTCGGGGTGCCAATCAATTAGCACCGTCTGTGGGATGAAACTATCAGGTCATAATGTTTCCTAGCTCTTGAGCTCCTCTCGATGGCTCCCACTACTCACAACTCCTCATACATTGACCCTAAGAACATGTTGGCTCAGGTCGAGTCTAGTGTGTTGGTGTCCAAGAGATGCCCCTCGCTATCCAAGCCAAGCAAGGAGTCCACAACCAGCCACCGAAGGACCACGAGCGTGACCCCCTCTCGGAGCTACAGGTGTGGGAGGAGTAGTATTGAGCAAAGATGGAGGCGAGGGAGGGCTTGCTTAAAGAGCTTGAGCAGATCCTCCTTAGGTTCCACAATAGATTTCTTCTTGTTTTCGTTACTCTTCTTTTCAAAGGCCATCGAAAAGGATATTAAGGTTGCAGTAGGAGGATCAATCAAAAGCTCAAAAGAGTCAAGTCTAGGTAAATCAGCTGTAAGAGTGGAGGTGGAAGGTCCAGGTAAAGATGTAGAGGTCGGTAATGGTGGATAAGTTGTGCTTCTACCACTCCTAGTGGTGACGGCATTCAAATTAGCTTGCGGCATAGATGAAGAATCAAAATTAGGTAGAATAGGTGGTAGTGGATCAAAATAATAAGTATGATCAGAATAGGAAGAATTAGGATCATTGTGAAGCTCAAGTTCGTGCAAGGTTTGTGATATGAAGTGTGCTTGACCTTGCAAAGGAGGTCTAGGTTGGGCATACCTCTAGGCAGGTATGTTCCTCGAGTTGGGTTCTACTTGAGATGGGAGTGAATGTGATTGACGGGATTTCGTCAAGTGCGATGGCTGGGCAATCATCTCAGCTAATGTCGCGTCCTGTCTCTACTGCATAGCAATGTTCTGCTGCTGCATGTCAGCAAGAGATTTTATGATTGACCCCAACTGATCATCACGTCTAGGCCCAGGTTGAGAGTATTGGGAGGGCCTGGGTTGGGGTTGCTAGTAGGCACGCGGTGGATACCCATATTTCTATGGAGCTGGTGCTCAGATCAGGTTGTGAAGTGGTGGTGTAGAAGGTTGTTGAAAGGTGGATATATGCGAATTTCCTGACCACGAGAAATTTGGATGATTATGCCATCCAGGGTTGTAGGTTTGTGAGTATGGGTCTTTGTGAATGGCTTGGAGCTAATCCGAAGCTCTAGAAGGTGCAGGGAAGTCAGAGTAGGAAGGAACAAAGGTTCCTTCAATCTGTGAAAGATAGTAAAATGAATAGTCCAGTAATGCAGGTTGTGTCACAGAAAGGTTGTTCACAGTTTCCCTCCCTGTGGGAAACTGAGAACAACTGCGAGGTGCAGTGATGTGCATACATCTAAATAGCCAAAAATGTCTATTAATGCATGTTCTTAGTACCATATTAGCATCATGCATTGTAAATATTCCATAGCACGCTTAATCATGCATTTTGGTCAAATTGTACAAATTGTATAGTAATTATCTCCTTTTATGGCCAGGGACAAGGTGACTTTTAATTAGGGCCTCGAACTAAGGATCCAACCATATGGATCTGATCAGGGTGACGACTAGAGTTCAACGACTCCAAGATCACCCCAATCAAACACCCGTAGCACCAGATATAGTCCGAGGAAGCTCAGAGATCAAGGGCCAAGATGGTATCAATCCACACTTCAGATGACAAATCCGACTGCACGAATGGGTTCGAATCGACGATCATAGCCTAACAGTGCAAAAATCAGCCCAATCCGACATCCGTGGCACCTTCTGGAAGTCACAGAAGATGAACGGCCAAGATGGCACCACGTGGCACCATCCCAGCCACCCAATTAGCCCAGGACCCATCGCTGCCCTTTCTTTCCTCAACAAATTGATCAATCTCAGCCGCTGGATCTTGATCCAACAACTAAGATCAATGCCCACTGCTCTCTATCCTCGCGCGCCTTCTCTCTCTCTCTCTCCTCGCATGCACGATCGAATCTGGGTCGTTGGATCTTGATCCAACGGCTGTGACTGTGCGCGCCTTGGTGAGAAACATGACAATCCACCATGACAGCGCATTGGTCACGCACTCATGGCCAAAGCAGAGGTCGCAGGGTCGAATCCCCACAAGCCTCAAATTGAGCTGAAGTCACGATGCGTTGATTCTGGCTGTCAAATGAAGATCGTGCAGATGAGGAGTAGAAGATGTGGCATGCAGAGGAGCTCTGGATCACATACGCGCGTGATGACGCGCCTCTAAACGTGGGGGCGCTGCAGCTGAAGAAGATGAAGCAGGCGAGGAATGACTTTAAGCCGTCCGATCTTGAGATCGGACGGCTGATCTTGCGAGAACATGGATGAGCGTTGCGCACAAGGAGGAGAAGAGGCACGCACGGTGCGTGCACACGTCACCCATGTCAGGTCTTTAGTGACGAATAAATCCATCACTAAAGACCTGATATTAATGTTTTTGAATTTGTAACAACCAAATTACTCCCAATCCTTGCAACTATAAAAGGAGACCCCTACCCTACGAAATTCTCATCCCCTACTTCACCTCTCTCCCTCTCCAAAGCTATAGAGAAGCTTGTCCCACACCTGGGATGCTCCTTTAGAGCCAAATCCAAAGTTTTCTAGCCCCCGTTCCAGAGGTGGATCCCGTGACGATGACGACGCTCTGCCTCATTCCCACTTCTTCCTGCTTCGTCCTCCTTCTTCTCGCCCCGTCCTTCATCTTCCAGGCGTCGCTCTGTTCAGCTCGTCCTCCCAGCAATCGTCGAGGAGGATAACATCTCTCTCCCTTCTTTTTATCACTTTCTAGAATTGAATTTCTTGCTTTCTAGCTGTAATCATTTCCCGCTTTCTAGCTGTAATCATTTCCCACTTTCTAGTCCTCCTTGTGTCCGATCACGTAGTTTTCCGCTTCAACATTTTGGCGTTGTTGCCTGGGAGGCCACTCTTTTTTATTTTTCACGTTTTCCTGCCTTACTTATCTTTTACCTCACTTTTCTCCTTTCTTATTGTGATTGCAGGTACTCTCACGAGGCGAGCAAAAGCGGTAAATTGGAGTAAAGTGTAGTTGAAGGGTTTGTGAGTTTACCCTCACCTTCCCACCCACTAGATTTCAGTCCATCACTTAATAACACAAACCCTGATTAACCTAGGAGTTCTCTTAAACCCTAAGGTTAGTTTTGATTGTTTGGTTGTCACCTCCACCCACCTCACCCTCCACATATAAAAGAAAAATTAAAAAAAGAGATCTCATAGAAGTACACAACCTCTTCTGATTTTCAAACTCAACTGGTAAACCGATCTTTGGAACTGGTACACACACCCAAATGCATAATTGAGTAGAAATCAGATTAGGTAATCATTTGTGTGCCTAACTAAGTGGTGCATCAGGCCAATTGTTTGAATTGATTAGGCCATACCACTTCAATTAAAATCAACTCATTAAGTAGCTGCCACATAGGTTCAACTTTTAGGGATTTATAAGGCACTCTACATTCTTTTAAGCTTTAAAAGAAAACATCTTCACCTGTGCTTTCAAAACCTAGTGTGCCAACTGAACTTGATTGAATACACCTAAAGTTGAATCCTAAAAGCTACTAAGCAAGATTTAAACCCTAAAATTCACCACATTCAAAAATAATCTTGCTTGAAAACCATTGGTTGTGCATGCACACACATATCAATCAATCATTACGGGCACAACCTAGGTAAAGGGCCCATCATATTCCAAAGCACATTCAAACCTAACCCTAATTAAAACAGAGTAGACGTTGGCCCTAAAGATTTGGCTCACTCTTCGAAGCCTAGACCAAGATTATTTTTGATTAGTCTGTTTCTACTGTTCAATCTGATGTCTAGTTAGGGGAGTAGAATCAAACAATAGCGACTAGGGGCTACACTAGGAAAATGAGGGACAAGCCAAAGGAAGAACCTTCTCCCCAGTCTCTCCCTCTAATTGGTTGGATTGACCAGAAAAAAGTAGATCAAATCGATTCTTTGTCTCAAGACAATACTGGGAGTCTGTAGGTCTTTAGGCTAGCCCACTTAAGGACAGGTTTGTTTGTTTGTATTGCAAGGCACCTTTCTTCCGCCCATCCGCCATGAATCCTTCCACATTCTACACACATTCCTATTCTTATCCTCCTGATATGTTTTATCCACAACATGATGATTATTATCCCGACTTGTGCTATAATCAACCATCTTCTAGTTGGGATAACTCGGATTGGGGATACAATTCTGGACCTCCGTGTTCAGGGTCTAACCCTGGACACCATAATCTTGAATGTTATCCTTCTCCAAGCTACATCGATTATAGATCACCACCCTCATTTGGATAACCTAATATGATCTACAATCAAGAAGGATACACTAATCCTTACCCCTCCCCAAAATACACTGCCTTTAGGTCATTACCAACTTATGAATAACCTGAAATGACCTATTATCAGGGAGGGTATCAAGATCCTCAATTTGTTGACTCCCCTACACTGAACCCAAACCCACCCAACCCTGAACCAAACCATTTGGTTCAAGTTAACCAGGTCCAAGAGACGGTGTTGGCTAACTTGAGGAATACTATACAATCTTTAGAAGCTCAGCTAACACCTTACAATGAAGAATTGGAGCCCCTGATTGAAATGATTGATGATCTGAACAAGTATTTGTTGGATTGACTCCATGATGTTATGGATAAGGGCCCGGGTGAGTTTTTACTTGGTAAGTTATCAAAATTGAGGATGAGATTTGTGGTTGCTTTAGTTCAATCTTGGGATGATTCCCAGGATGAACCCCCTTCAGGAGAGCTAATGTCAGAACCTGCTCAGGCACCCGTTGGGGGGACATGTGTTACGAGATCGGCATTGACCAGATTGGTTTAGAGCAAACAATTAAGGATGAACTTATTTCTTCACCTGAGATCCCTAAGCTAGAGTATGAGAAAACGTATGTCTCTGTGGATCATAAAGTGATTGATGATTTTGAGACATACATTAATGCAGATTTAGATTTCTTTCATTCTGAAGTTGAAGAATCATTATGCGAAGTCTCACGTGAGTTTACAGAACACGATTTCTGTGAGACGACTAGGCCTGAGGAATCCGATGAATATTATGACAACCCAATAACTAAGGAAACTAATCTTATTGGAGCTTACATGGCAGATTCAGATCCTTACTTTCTAAAGGATTCAATTCAAACCCCTAATCCTCAATCACACCCCATTGAGCTTACTGCCAATTCTATTTTTTAGATCACTAGACCCAAGTCAATTCTGATTCAATCCCATATTTTAGACTTGGAAATTTCAAATGGGGTGATTAATATGCAGGAGGTCCCGGAATTTGAAATCCTGATTACGGAGGATAGAAGGTGGGAAATGTTGATTTGGGAAGTCAATTCCGGAGGAAGTAGAAAACCAAGTCTAAGGGTTCCATTTTGTCTAAAACTTCCAACCTTCTACTATCAGAGGATGTCCAACCCAAGCACACATTCATTGATTATCCTTTTGAGCTTGATTTCTCTGTAACCTGACTTTTTGGTCTTAGGTTGCATCCTCACAAATCGTAGGCTCGACCCTGCTTGCATACTAATCTTAGGTTCTGGGTAATTTTTATCCAGAACCTTAGATATACTCGACCATGAGGTATGGGTCTTGATTGCACAGCAAAAATGCACCAACAATTGTGCCATCTTGTGCTATTTCCTAGCATTGACAGTGTATATTAGGTAGCCATAGTCGCATTTGTAAAAATAAACGCATGCATGCATCTATTTGAGAGGGGAGGAGTGAATAAAATGGCCTTGAAATTAACATATTCCTCGAGTGCTGCCTTGCAAATTCACCATCTTTATTTTTATTTTTATTTGGCATCGAATTTCTCCGCGCGGCTACAGGGCATGGCTGCTTCTTCCTCGTGCCACTCTCTGCTCAGCATGCCCTGCCAGCCGCATGCTCAACCATGCATAAGCCCAGGGCATGGCTGAGCTTGCCTCCATCTTCTTTAAAAAGGGCACAGCTATCTTCCTTGCAGAGAGCCGGGTCCAACACACACAGCAGCCTTCCCTCTCTAGGTCGTCTCCTCCCCTCTCCCCTCCATACGCAACATCTCTTCTTCCTGAGGAGACATGCTGTGGGCAGGAGCAGCTCACAGTGGTCGACAACCACCACTGTGAGTCCCACCACCGCCCAGCTCATCAAAGAGCCGGTGGGCGTGGTGGTTCACCTCTCTGTTTTCGTCGTTCCAGCCATTTCCTCCATTGCCACAGAGTCGAGCTTTGAAGTTCAACTACAGCTGCAGCAAGGCACCGGCCACCTCTCGCTTGCGCATGCCAGCAGTCGGTGTAGCTCCTTCCGCGTGCGCGCCAGCCCGCTCCACAGCGCCCACGCACGCTGAACCGGGCGCAGCCGGTCGCCCGCCCCAAGAGTGCACTGTATCTACTGTTCACGCTACAGAGCATGACACTGTAGCTACAGTGCGGTAACCGGAAAGTTTCTCACTTATCTGGTCACCGCGTGCTCTCTCTCCGTGCCGCAGCCGCCTCCAGCCCACGCCCGCATCTCTCCCCGCGCCCGCTCCAGCGCCTGTGCCCGCGTCTCTCCCAGCGCCCGCTTCTTCGCCCGAGTTCCCCTCAGCACATAGCGCGGTGCACTGCACAACGCAGTGCGCTGTGCTGTGCCCTCACACTGCTCCCTCCAGTGCGCGCCTGCGCGCACCACCAGACGTCGGCTGAAGCCTCCAGACGACTTAACTCACCGTGCCCTCTTCTTCCAGTAGACGCTCTCTCTCTCTCTCTCTCTCACACACTCCCTCCCGCAGACACATACACACACACTCTCTCGTACACACACCCACTCACTTGTACAAGACTATATACTTTTATATACATATATACATATATATACTTACATATATATATATTTATATACGTATATATATATACATATATCTATACATACATTATTTCCTATACAACTAAGTATAAGTATATATACATATATATACACATATATTTATACATATATATATATACAAATATACATACATATATACATATACATATATATCTATAACTATAAATACACATATATATAACTATATACATATATTACTATATATATATATATATCTATATATAGTTACATATACATACATATATATCTAATTATAAATATACATATATATATATACATATATACATACATCTTTCTATATATATATTTACATATTTATATATATATACATATATATATATAACTACATATACACCTATATAATTATAACCATATCTATATATACATATAAATATATATTTATATATATACATATCTACATATATTTTCATATCACCTACCACATGTTGTATCGCGGGAATATCTACACCCATTGCTGATATTCCCTGATACACGCGTACAGAAAGCGTCTCCGCACACACCTTCCACCCATCCATCCAACACTCCATGCTGCACTTCGTCCTGTTGGTTGCGTCTTCCTAGACAATGATCAACTCGACACCGTGCTACACGCCATTTCCACCTCCACCCCCACCCCTATATACATATATAATATGTATATATACTATATTTATCTTATTTCTATTTCTCTTTCCTACTATTAAAAAGATTTAAAAAATAGTAAAAGAGAAAAGATAACCTTTGTCTTGCAGGTACTCGGTCTTGCAGATAGCAAGACCAGTTTTGGAACCCTAATTTGGCTCAAAGCCAAGAACCTGATTTTGAGGGTCTACCTCAAGGACAAAAATTATCAGAAAAAAATCTTAAATAGAAAAACACCAAAAACATAATAAAGGAACGTAAGAGATTCATTGTGGGACAGGCGTAGAAACTTATTCACCTCTAATCTCGCTTCCCTGAGTTCGACCCTGGGCCTAAAAGTGACCAAGCTAAAATCAAGTAGGCCAGGTTAAAAATTTTATAAAAAGATGGTTAAGCTCAATTTAGGTTAACCACTATACTCATTTCAACGATTAAATCACCATATTAACACAACTTATCCGAGCCCGACCAAAACTTTTTCTGGCATCGTTGCTGGGGAAGTGCACATTCAGGTAAGTTTCTACTCCATTCCTTTAATTTTTCTCTTCCCACACCCTTCTCTTCATGGGTGTTTCTGTTTGTTGGTGTGCAGGTGAACCAATTGAAGGAGAAGGCAGGTAGATGAAGTCGGAGACGTGGGCAGATCCAAGGCGGGAATGAGAGCGTGAAGTCATCGGCACCGCACTGGAGCTTAGCCCACGTTGGTGAACAGGTAGGTCTCTCTTTCTTAGCAACTTAGGTTAACCTTGTCACCTTAATAAAAAAAAACTAAAAAAAAAAAAACACTTCTTGGGATCTCTTGGGGCAAGTGGATTAAAAATCACTTGTTTGATTATTTGTCATCACTCCCACCACCCCGGGATTTCCTGCCAAACTTCGCATAGCGAAGATCCAAGAATCTTGATTCTTGAATCTTTCGCCGTGTGAAGTATGCTTTGAGGCAAAAATAAATAGATTGATTGCCATCCCTCTTTGCCTCATTTATCTGCAATTCGGGATCACATTTTTGGTGGGGAGACTTGGAATTGAGTTGATTCCAACCCCACCACGACATTACACATGCCTAAGATTCGATCCCGAATACTTCAATCTTAACAATTTGATTTTCTTTATCTTATGGTTGAGCCTTGTGTGTGGAAAATCATTTTGGTGATTGGGAGCACTTGAATTGAAGTGCTTTGGCTCCCTTTCACACTAATCTAAAATTGACTCGTGCATCCACACATAGAAATCTCCATCTAGGGAAGCCCATTGCATTTTAGCAGGCATTAACCAACTGACATTGAAGAAGGGTTTGTTGGGCTTAGAAGAAAACTTGTATTCGCTCAAAACCCGGAGATTGGTTAAATTGGTAATTCAGCAAAATCCTAAAATCCGTACTACTTAAGGCTGAAACTCTAAAAACCATTCACCAATTAAAACTTCAATTCAGGGAGATTTCCTCGTTGCATGCTTGGTTTACACACTTTATAAAATCAACCACTTGGGCATTACCTGTAAATAACGCCCTTCACATTCCAGAAGCACTTTATCCTAAACCTCTAATTAAAACTGGTAGCAACTTGACCCTTATTAAGGATTGGAGGTCTAAGTACCTGCGTATAGCACCTACATGCTGGTGAGGGTTCCCGCGCGCTATCGGGTGTCTAAGACTAGGGCAAACGGCCTTTCAATCTGGCCCGGTGGTTCCGCGGTGCTCGCATTCAGTTCCGTAGGTCATGATAGTAGGTAACTTAGATCTTTAGGTTTAGGGGCACATTGTAGAGGTTAAGATTTGATTGTATTGATTTGTCATCAAGTGTACCTTTGCGGCGTCATTTCTCTCATCTCTTTTCCCTTCGTATCCCCCCAATTCTTCCTGCAGTAGTGCATGTTTGGGAGGAGGTCACAAAACCTTAAACTGTGTGAATTGTCTGATAATTTTAGAAAAGAAGCCGAATCATCCTCCTCCTCCACAAACATGGCTGCACACCCACCCCCAAATCCCGAGGGACGAAACTGCCTCCAAGCCCAAATGAAAATGTATAATGAACAAATTGAAGCCATTAGGGAAACATTGGAGGAAATGCAGAACCCTCCCGAACGGGAGGAGCCTAGGTCTCTTAGCTCCTATCAGAATCCCGCTGCTACAGAGACCATAGGACAAATTCGGGTCCCCATGGGAGGGGACGACTTTGAATTGAAACCTAATGTAACTGGCCTGATAAATTTTCACTTCCATGGTCTTGCAAGTGAAGATCCTTTCCTCCACTTGGAAGACCTAACCCGATTGGCTGAAACTGTTAAATCGAGAAATATCGGGTTACCAATAGTCCTCATGAAAATGTTCCCATTTTCATTGCGGGATAAAGCGTCGCAGTGGTTACACACCCTTGGGAGAACCATCCACTCTTGGGAAGAGATGCAAACAGCGTTTCTCAAGAAGTTCTTCCCAATCGGGCGAACCAATGCGCTTCACTATGCTATCACCTCCATTACGCAACAAAACGGCGAACAGTTTCATGAGGCATGGGAGAGATATAATGACCTCCTCAGGAAGTGTCCGCACCATGGTCTGCCTAAGTGGCATATCGCCTAGATTTTCTATTATGGGCTAAATGAGACTTTGAAGCAGATTGTAGACGCTTCCTGCGGAGGGAATTTCATGAACAAAGACGAGAATGGGGCATTCGAATTATTTGAAAATATGAGTGAAAACTCAATGAACAATGCTTCCATTGTCGCCTTTAATTGTACCAGCCTGCCCCGTAATGTCCACAAAGTTGACACGGGACCCTCCCATTCATCCACTGATCTCAGCCTTATTGCGCAGAAATTGGATGAAGTCTCCATCGTGCACAAGAAGCTGGACGAGCTTCTAGCCAACCCCGCCCGTTCTATGGCAAACACCCCCACCTCACCACTTCGTCACAATTCCAATTCTTCCAACACCAGGCTTATCCCTAGAAACCCCGTAAGACCTTCCTTACTGAGTGTCGCATCGAGCGATTCGAAAAGTCAAGTGGATCTAGCTTCTACAAGCCAGTATTTTGACATGGAGGACCAAGCCTCTGTGTGCTCGGAAGCATATTTACATGCGGACGCGTCTTCTGGCATAGAAGATGCTTGCGCCCTAGGGAACAACCCATTCTCTGCCACTTATAACCCAGGGTGGCGAAACCATCCGAACTTCGCATGGTCCAACAACCCGTAGCGCCAAAACTCCGCGGGTGGACCAATGCAATAGTCCGCACCCGTCATCCCAAAGGCCCAGTCTAATCCTATGGCGAATCCACCATCGGGTCCTTGCATACTGCAGAACACGCATTAAGTCCTCTTGATAAATTGATGCGAATGATGACGGAAATGTCAAAGCACCATGAAGAGAACATGACCTCTCTTCAACACCAATTGGCACAGTAGAATGCTGAGATCAGTCAACTACGCATGCCGACTCGATCTCAGGCACTCTCCCAGCCCAACTTGTTCCCAACCTGCGAAATTTCGTACCATGTGGTCCTCAACCACAGGTACGACCTTCTCAGGGGCAAGTTCATCAAATTCTGCAAGCTCTGAGCATTCCACCGGGATTTCAAGCTAATCCCATTGCAGCACCTCACTCTTATGTCCCTATTGCGAACCCTCCTCCGCTGTATGATCCCACTGGACTCACATCGTCTAATGCAATCACTACGAGGAGCGGTAAGCAGACCGTCGATCTGCCTTGACCTGATCCTGGCCAGTCTTCTTCATCGCCCTCTCATACAGGATGCGCACCGCATTCGCGAGAGGATGATACACCCAAATTGGTGCCAGAATCAGTCCCATTCCCTGAGGCTCTACTGAGGGAGCCAAAAGGAAAGAAGAAGGATACGCAGGCCTTTGATAACCTGCGTAATTTATTCAGGGATGTTGAAATCAAGGTACCCTGCTCGAGGCTATCGACCACATACCTACTGTCGCCCGATTTTTCAAAGACTACACAACACCCAGGCGATAGTCAAAGAAAACTAAGAATCCGGTGGTTCTCTCGCCTCATGCGAGTTGTGCTATACTGTCAAATCTACCACCGAAGTAGAAAGATCCGGGCACACCGCTTATTTCCTGTATCATCCAAGGCTGCAATTTTAACCGTGCCCTGCTTGATCTAGTATCTTCCATCAATCTTATACCAACCATCATGCTTGAAAAATTTTCCTTGGGAAATCTGAAACCCACCCCTGTCACGTTACAGTTGGCAGATCGTTCTGTCAAAATTCCAAAGGGTGTGGTGGAAGACGTGGTGGTTAGGGTCAACAGTCTCTGTTTTCCTGTTGACTTTCTTATTTTAGATATGGAAGTTCCTAGCTCATTTTCTGATTGTCCGATCATCCTTGGTCGACCTTTCTTGGCCACAGCCCGTGCCCATATCGACTGCGAGTCGGGCTGTATTGAGATTGCCGTTGGATTTGAGAAGCTCAAGCTTAACATATTCAAGGCAGCCAAGAACTTTGATTGCGATTGCATCGAGGATGACACGTCTGACGAGGACATGGCCGTCAACGCATGTATCGGACTAATTGGGACCTATTCTGACTACTGCGGACTGCCTTTAAACACTGATGATTGCCTGACCAACACATATTGTGACGTTCCCCCATCCCTTCCTATTCCCGTACCTTCTCCTGACCAGACTTCTGACGAGGTTTTCTCCACTTCCCATACCTCGTTGTCTGAGTCATATCCGGGCTACTCACCGCCGGTCCACACTCTTGAAGACTGGATTGCCCTTTCTTTCCAGCTAAATCAGGTGGAGTTGCAACTCCACACTGGGACCTTGAGCCCATATACTACTCAATGGGGCTATTCCTTTTTGGATCCATCTATCCAAGAAGCCCCTCTTCTTGGCCAATCTGAGGGCCAACTACTTCCTCCTGACTTATTCTCTAATCTGCCTGGGATACTCTCATCCCAAGAAATGCCAGATCTTTCACCATCCACTCCCGAGCTGAAAGAGCTACCTAGTACACTTAAGTATGCTTTCTTGGGACCAAATGAAATGCTCCCCATAATCATCAGTTCAAAATTGACCAAGGAGCAAGAGTGCAAACTAACAAAGGTCCTTATGGAACACAAGGTAGCCATTGGATGGTCTTTATCAAACTTATCTGGCATTAGCCCCTCCTACTGCACTCACCGTATATATACGGAGGAGGAGGCTCGACCTTCCCGCGAGATGCAGCGACGTCTCAACCCTAACATGCGAGAGGTCGTTAAGAAGGAAATTATTAAGTGGCTGGATGCGGGTATAATCTACCCGATCAGCGATAGCCCCTAGGTGATATGATTCACATCATGCCCAAAAAGGCGGGACTCACTATCCGTGTCAAGGACAGGGGTGAATCCATCCCTACATGCACTCCTACATCTTGGAGAGTGTGTGTAGATTATAGCAAACTCAATGCTGCAACTAAGAAAGATCACTTTCCGCTACCTTTCATTGACCAAATCCTAGAGTGGTTAGCGGGAAATAAATTTTTCTGTTTCCTGGATGGAGTCTCAGGATATAACCAGGTGGAAATTATCCCCCGAGACCAAGAGAAAACCACTTTTACTTGCCCCTTCGGCACCTTTGCATTTAGAAGGATGTCGTTCGGACTTTGTAACGTGCCAGCAACTTTCCAGAGATGTATGCTGGTGATATTCCATGACATGGTGGGTGACTTTCTCGAGGTCTTCATGGATGATTTTTCAGTCTTTAGACCATCTTTCGATGAATGTCTTCCCAACCTGACCCGTATCCTTAGGAGATGTATTGATGTAAACCTCGTGCTTTCCTGGGAAAAAAGTCATTTTATGGTACACGAGGGAATTGTTCTCGGACATATCATCTCCAATAGGGGTATCGAGGTTGACAGAGCTAAGCTTGATGTAATTACTAATTTACCTGTGCCTGGCTCTGTCAAACAAATCCGCTCCTTCCTGGGACACGTCGGTTTCTATAAGAGATTCATCAAATATTTCTCCAAGATTTCTCGACCTTTAACTCATCTCCTATTGACCGATGTACCCTTCGATATGGGCCCTGATTACATACGAGCATTCACGCAACTGCGTAATGCTGTCACCAAGGCCCCTGTTCTCCAGCCACCTGATTGGTCCCTTGACTTTGAACTCATGTGTGACGCGATAGACACCCCTTCGTGGTGTACTACGCCAGTAAGACGTTGGACGAGGTCTAGTGTAATTATACTACCACTGAGAAAGAACTTCTGGCGGTCGTCTTTGGGCTGGAGAAATTTCGCTGTTACCTTCTAGGCTCACATGTTATTGTTTTCACTGATCATGCAGCCATTCGCCATCTCATGCATAAGAAGGATGCCAAGCCTAGACTGATTCGTTGGATCCTTCTGCTCCAAGAATTTGACATTGAGATCCGCGATAAGGTCGGAGCCCAGAATGTTGTGGCTGATCATCTTTCTAGACTGGACCTTGACCATATTGGACTTACTCTGCTGATTAATGAGATTTTTCCCGATGAGCACCTATTGGCAATTAATGTGGCAAGTGGACCTTAGTATGCCGACATTGCCAATTACCTTGCTTTTGGATCCCTTCCACGTGGCTGGCTTAAAAACCAGCGCGAGCGTCTCATGGCAGAAGTAAAGTATTATTTCTGAGATAATCCACTTCTTTGTCGAATAGGTGCTAATCAAATCATCCGTCGCTGTATTCCTGACGGCGAATTCCCCAGTGTGCAATCCTTCTGAAATGATCAGGCCTGCGGAGACCATTTCTCTGGGAGGAAAACTGCAGCCAAGGTGTTGCAGTGCGGTTTCTTTTAGCCCTCCCTTCACCAGGATGCACACAATTATGCAAAACATTGCACTAGGTGCCAGTCGTTAGGATCAATGTCACGTCGTGACATGATGCCCTTGCAACCCATCCTAGCTGCAAAAATCTTCAACATTTGGGGAATTGATTTCATGGGGTCCCTTTCCTCCTTCCAACGTCTTCGAATTTATCCTCGTGGCTATTGATTATGTTTCAAAATGGATCGAGGCTATTCCCACCCGCCATGCTGACCATGTTATATCCACTCGATTTGTCAAAGACCACATCTTTGCGTGCTTTGGGATCCCTCGGGCCATTATCTCCGATGGAGGAAGCCACTTTACCCATGCATCTTTTCGAGCACTTCTGAGGAAATACGGAGTCCACCATCATCTTGCATCCCCGTATCATCCTCAGACGAACAGCCAGGCAGAGGTGTCCAACTGGAAAATCATGCAAATTCTCCAGAAAACGGTTCGGCCTGACCGTAAGGATTGGTCCGACAAGCTAATTGATGCACTTTGGGCGTATCGGACCGCCTTCAAGGCTCCCCTTGGTATGTCTCCTTATAGAATCATTTACAGGAAGCCTTGTCATTTGCCCGTGGAGCTGGAGCACCGCACTTATTGGGCGGTTCGCCAATGTAACCTCAACCTAGACCTGTGTGGTGGAGAAAGGAAACTCCAACTCCAGGAGCTGGAAGAGTTCCATCGTGAAGCCTATGATTCTGCCTTAACTTTCAAGCAACGCACTAAGGCTTTTCACGATAGCCGTATTCGGCGGAAGGAATTTGAGCCATCTTAGCAAGTTTGGCTCTACAATGCCAGGCTCAAATTCTTTCCTGGGAAATTGAAGTCCAAATGGATTGGTCTTTTCCTGGTCTCGAGACCATTTCCCAACGGAGCCGTTGAGATTGAAGATCCCAAATCTGGGCATAAATTTACAGTCAATGGGCAGAGTTTGAAACCCTATCTTACTCATGAACCTGCCCCCGTTGGAGAAACTGTTGCCCTGCTGGAGGGTAACTAATGTTGTGACTCATTCTAAGTCCAGCTGGGGACGT
Organism: Thalassia testudinum; assembly: GCA_037157565.1. Classification (NCBI taxonomy): domain Eukaryota; kingdom Viridiplantae; phylum Streptophyta; class Magnoliopsida; order Alismatales; family Hydrocharitaceae; genus Thalassia; species Thalassia testudinum. Next base: position 2,664,007 of record JAZHRO010000051.1, read on the forward strand.
TAAATTCAACGCTCGTTGGGAGGCACCCCAACAACACTTCGCCACTGTCACGCTCACTTCACTTTTCATTTCACCACCCACCATCCACCCACCCTACCACCCTGTTGTTTACCCTGCACCTCAGCTCTCGTTACCCGATCTTTTGTCCTTCCTCTACCCTACCCTGCATGCATATGAGGACATAGCATTGTTTGGCATGGGGGGGTGGATAGGCATCCATAGGATCTGGGTATTTTATAGTATCATGCAGTTTCCATCTATCTATACAAAAAAAAATGGTGTTTAGTAATGATCTGAAGGCTGAAACAAAAATACAATAAGTGTTTATGGATATTCAACCACTATTTTGAAGTCTTTCCAGGCCATAGAAGCTTGATTCGCTCAGGCTCGGCTTAATTCACTTGAGCATTGACATGATAGATCGGAATCTCTCCTAACTAAGGACGTATTCTTGTACCTGAGACACCAGTACAGGATCCGTTGGTTTGCTTCTACTCGAGAGCCAAAGTAATCTTGGTTCGCACTACACATATCAAGAAAGACCAGGTGAACATAAGATCCAACCCTAGTGTTCATTAGGGAAGGTGGAATCCTTACCTGTGCGCACAGGTAGACTTTTAATCCCAGGCTTTAGTCTTGTGTTTAGGAGAGACTCTTTCCACCAAAAAGGAACTCTCCCACCAAAAGAAAAGTGTGCTCCTCCAAATAATGTTGTAAGAGATATACTGACACGTGTTTCAAAAAAAAAAAAGATGCAAATAAGTCAGTATATCTCGCAAATATCTATAAAGTCTTCCCCCTACAAAAGTTCTTCAGGGCAAGTTACAAATACCTTGTTTTCTTTGAGCCACAAATGTTATAAAATGGGAGTTGAGTTTTCCATCATCTTTTTAAGAGTCAATCCAAAGACACGAGCTGAAACTGAGACCAACCTGCACTTAAAAATTCGTGAAACCCTGGGCTTGAGTCTTAATGTTCATCTGGTCAGTCTTGATCCTTCACTAAGCACAAGCCATAATCTCTTGAGCTCTCAAGTACGGCAAAAACCTCCTGGATCTTGGAAATCGTACTTAAGGTTTAAATATCAAGAGTCCTGGTTAGTCGAGAGATGGTCTATGTCACATAAGACTTAAAGTACTGGTAGTCTTCTCTGCAATTGGTTCTCACAATATCCAACAAATAAACACACCTATGTCACCTCTAAAGAAGATCTTCAGCTTACGATCATTTCTAAATACAATACAAAAATGTTTTGCTAGGGACTAGCAAAAGATAGGCATGGGGGTATGATTGCACAGCAAAAATGCACCAACAATTGTGCCATCTTGTGCTATTTCCTAGCATTGCTAGTGTATATTAGGTAGCCATAGTCGCATTTGTAAAAATAAATGCATGCATGCATCTATTTGAGAGGGGAGGAGAGTGAATAAAATGGCCTTGAAATTAACATATTCCTCAAGTGCTGCCTTGCAAATTCACCATCTTTATTTTTATTTTTATTTGGCTTCGAATTTCTCCTCGCGGCTACAAGGCATGGCTGCTTCTTCCTCACGCCACTCTCTGCTCAGCATGCCCTGCCAGCCTTATGCTCAGCCATGCACAAGCCCATGGCATGGCTGAGCTTGCCTCCATCTTCTTTAAAAAGGGCATAGCTATCTTCCTTGCTGAGAGCTGGGTCCAACACACACAGCAGCCTTCCCTCTCCAGGACGTCTCCTCCCCTTTCCCCTCCATACGCAGCATCTCTTCTTCCTGAGGAGACACGTTGTGGGCAGGTGCAGCTCATAGTGGTCGACAACCACCACTGTGAGTCCCACCACCACCCAGCTCATCAAAGAGCCGGTGGGCGTGGTGGTTCACCTCTCTGTTTTCATCGTTTCAGCCATTTCCTCCATTGCCACAGAGTCGAGCTTTGAAGCTCAACCGCAGCTGTAGCAAGGCACCGGCCACCTCTAGCCCGCGCACAGCCACCGCGCACGCCAGCAGCCGGCGCAGCTCCTTCTGCACGCATGCCAGCCTGCTCCACAGTGCCCGCACACGCTAAACCGGGCGCAACCGGTCGCCCGCGCTGAAAGCGTACTGTAGCTACTGTTCACGCTAGAGAGCGCGACATTGTAGCTACAGTGCGGTGACCGGAAAGTTTCTCACTTATCCTGTCACCGCACGCTCTCTCTCCGTGCCGCAACCACCTCCAGCCCGCGCCCGCGTCTCTCCCCGTGCCCTCGCCTACTCCAGCACCTGCGCCCGCGTCTCTCCCAGCGCCCGCTTCTTCGCCCGCGTTCCCCTCACCGCGCAGCGCGGTGCGCTGCGCCCTCACACCGCTCCCTCCAGTGCGCGCCTGCACTTGCATGCGCTTGTGACTGCGCATGCACGCTCCTGCGTGCACCACCAGACGTCGGTTGAAGCCTCCGGACAACTTAACTCGCCGCGCCCTCTTCTTCCGGCGGATGCTCTCTCTCTCTCTCTCTCTCACTCCCTCCTGCAAACACATACACACACACACTCTTGTACACGACTATATACTTACATATATATATACATATATATATTTATATACGTATATATATATATATAGATATATCTATACATACATTATTTCCTATACAACTAAGTATAAGTATATATACATATATATACACATATATTTATACATATATATCTATAACTATATACATATATATATATATATCTATATATAGTTATATATACATACATATATATCTAATTAGAAATATACATATATATACATATATACATACATCTATCTATATATATATTTACATATTTATATATATACATACATGTATATATATAACTACATATACACCTATATAATTATAACCATATCTATATATACATATAAATATCTATTTATATATATACATATATATACATATATTTTCATATCACCTACCACATGTTGTATCGCGGGAACATCTGCACCCGTTGCTGATATTCCCCGATACACGCGTACAGAAAGCATCTCTGCACACACCTTCCACCCATCCATCCAACACTCCACGCGACACTTCGTCCTGTTGGTTGCGTCTTCCTAGATAACGATCAACTCGACACCATGCTACACACCATTTCCACCTCCACCCCCACCCCTATATACATACATAATATATATATACTATATTTATCTTATTTCTATTTCTCTTTCCAGCTATTAAAAAGATAAAAAAAATAGTAAAAGAGAAAAGATAATCTTTGTCTTGCAGGTACTCGGTCTTGCGGATAGCAAGACCAGTTTTGGAACCATAATTTGGCTCAAAGCCAAGAACCTGATTTTGTGGGTGTACCTCAAGGACAAAAATTATCATAAAAAAATCTTAAATAGAAAAACACCAAAAACATAATAAAGGAACAGAAGAGATTCGTCGTAGGACAGACGTAGAAACTTATTCACCTCTAATCCCGCTTCCCTGAGTTCGACCCTGGGCCTAAAAGTGACCAAGATAAAATCAAGTAGGCCAGGTTAAAAATTTTGTAAAAAGATGGTCAGGCTAGATTTAGGTTAACCACTATACTCATTTCAATGATTAAATCACCATATTAACACAACCTATCCGAGCCTGACCAGGTCTGCACCACAATGTAGTCCACATGGGTGGACATCTGCTGGCAGGTCTTGAGGTGAATCTTTTTATTCTGATTCTAACCTACACCTGTGAATTCTTTGTTTCTTCTTTATTTGTATAGTGTGCCTAACTGAAGGCACTAACTTCAGCACATATACAGTTTTTTTTCATCTCGGAGCAGGCCTGTTATTTACGCAATTCAGGTGCTTTTTACTCTATTCCACTCTATTTCACGTCTTTTAAATCAATGAAGACATTGCATTAGATAGGCATTGGGGGGTGGATATTCATTTCTAAATCATCTTGTTAGCTCCATTGATTCTTTTTATTTTCTCTTTATTTTTGAAAAAAAAATTGAATTAGGAAAGAATACTTAGGCATTAGGACTTTTCAATCTTAGGAAATAATATAGTAGGATCTGAATACTAAGATAGCCTAGGTATCCACTAAAATGTGGATTTGTTTATCAAGTCCTCGCCATCCTGAATTATATTTCAATTTGATTAAATAAGTTGGGGTGATAAGTACATGCCTTATCAATCTGCCCTCTGATTTGAGGGAACTTTAAGTCTAAGCATCTACACACTATTCTCACTGACTCGTTGTTCAACGATTTTTATGGAAATTGAGTAGCTAATGAACCTTCTAGGGTGATATAACTGGCAAGTTATCATGGGTAACATCCCATAGGTAGGTTGTCTAGAGCCCAGTAACATAACCATTCTTTTCCTGCTGCCTTTAGGTAAATTTAGATCAAGAAAGCCACCTACTTAAAAAAAATCCACAAAAAGAAAAAGAAAAGAAAAGAAAACGAAAAGGAGAAAAGAAAAGAAAAAGAAACAAAAGAAATAAGCCACACTTCACGGCCGAGTATGGCTGGCAAGTTATCATGGGTAACAGCCCATTGGTAGGTTGTCCAAATCCCAGCTCAAGAAATGCATGTTTAATTCCTAAAACACTTAGGAAGAAGCGAAGAAGTAGAATAAGTCGGGGAGATATACATTGGATGCACCCTTGTGTTGATCCCATAAAAATAAAAGTAGGGAGAAAGCTACCAGTCATATAGATACACCTTTAGGCAGAATTCCTTTTAAGGTCACCTAGGGGCATAGAAACCCGAAGTCCATTCTGATTACCGATCAACGAGTCTATCACATTCACAAAAAGATGCTTAGAACTTAGGGTTCTTATCAAGTCTTGGGTGGGTTGAGTGGCCGTAGAAAGCCGCTCTGAAACCCTAAACTCAAAAATAAAAAAAAAAATAGAAAAGAAGAAAAGGAGAAAAAGAGATCCTTCTTTGAATAAGGCGAGGGCTTGAGGCGGTCTGCATTTTGGCAGATACCCAGGAGTTGTTGTGTCTTTGAAGTTCAGGTCCTAAGTAAAAATTTCTTAATATTGAAAATGACTCTTGCCCAAGTAATCCAACCCTAATTCTTTTATAAATAGCATGTAGCTTTTGCTAGGGACTAGTAAAAGATAGGCATGGGAGTGTGATGTGCATACATCTAAATAGCCAAAAATATCTATTAATGAATATTCTTAATACCATATTAGTATCATGCATTGTAAATATTGCATAACACGCATAATCATGCATTTAGGTCAAATTGTACAAATTGTATAGTAATTGTCTCCTTTTATGGCCAGGGACCGAAGATCCAACCGTATGGATCTGATCAGGGCGACGACTGGAGTTCAATGACTTCAAGATCGCCCCGATCGGACATCCATAACACCAGATATAGTCTGAGGAAGCTCAGAGATCAAGGGCCAAGATGGTGCCTGTTGAAGCTACGAGTTGCTACGTTAACATGTTTGGTTTTGAAAAACCTATCGCCGTAGTATGAAAGCGAAGAACTCGTGTTCAACAAATAAAATTTATACCGAAATAGAAATCCCGAGTCGAACTCAGGGAGGTGGACGTTTGATTTAAAAATATATGTTTGTTTTATTTGTCACGAAACATAATAATTGATTAGAAACTATTTATCTATTTACAATAAATAGAAGAGAGGGATAGAATATTACAAAAAAAAATAAAAAAGAGATGTAGAATGAACATGGAATTCATTAACAATGAGATTGTTCATTACACTAAACATTATGACTAGAAAGCAGAAAATGATTACACTAGAAAACAGTAAATCTACTCTAGAAAGCATTAAAAGGAATGGAGAGAGAATTATCCTCCACGACGGTCGCTTGGAGGACGAGCCGGACAGGACAACGCCTGGACGACGGGGAACAGAGCAGGACGAAGGAGGACAAAGTGAGAAGAATGGGAATGGGGCAGCACATCGTCGTCATCGCGGGATCCACTTTTGAAAGGGGAACGAAAATTTGACTTTATCTCGCGAGAAGCATCTTGGGTGTGGGACAAGCTTCTTTTGAGTTTTGGAGAGGGAGAGAAGAGAAGGAAGGGATGAGAATTTTGTGTGGAGAGGGTTTCCTTTTATAGTTGCAAAGAGTGAGGGCAATTTGGTAATTTTAATTTGAAAAAATTAAATCAGGGGTCTTTAGTGACGGATAAAACTGTTGCTAAAGCCCCATCGTGGGAGTAGTGAGGCAGCCGCTCACATGCCCGCTCGCCTCCTCTGCGCGCAACGCCTTCTCACATTCTGCCGATCTTAGCCGTCCGATCGTGAGATCAGACGGCTTAACTCGCCCCTCTGCCTGCCTCCTCTACGCGCAATGCCCGTGTGCGATCTCGCGTCACACGCAGGCGTGAGATAGCGCGTGAAATGGATTGAGGGCCCACAACCACTCGATCGCGATCGAGCGGTCGCGAAGCCCGCTCACCCACGCCTCAGCAGCCACTCGCGCAAGCTCGAACGCGCGCCTCGCCTTCTCGCGAGCAGGTTCAACCAACGCGCTATCAGCACGTTTGTGTCGTGCTTACAATTTAGGCGCGCACATCCACAGCCGTTGGATGCGCATCCAAAGGCAGAGAAACAACGAAAAAGAGAGGATGCGACGAGTGCAGTGGCCGGTTGGGCGGTTGAGATGGAGCCACGTGGCACCATCTTGGCCGTCCATCTTCTAGATGATGTAGATGGTGCCATGGTTATTGGATCGAGTTGATTTTCATGCCATTAGGCTGAGATCGTCGATCCGAATCCATCCATGCGATCGGATTTGTCGTTTGAAGTGCAGATTCACACCATCTTGGCCCTTGATCTTCTAAGGTTCCCCAATCTCTATCTAATGCTACAGATGTCTGATTAGGGCGATCTTGGAGTCGTTGAACTCCAATCGTCGCCCTAATCACATTTGTACGGTTGGATCTTTGATCCGAGGCCCCGATAAAAAGTTTGTCCTATCCCTGAACATAAAAGGAGACAATTAACCTCCATTTTATTCAAACTAACCTAAATGTAAGATGATGCATACTATGCAATATTTATAGTATGTAATGCAATCCTATGCTTAAGAACATGCATAAATAGACATCTTAAGTAGTGTAAACATGTTTACATCATACCCCCATGCCTATCTTTTGCTAGTCCCTAGCAAAAACTATAGGCTATTTATAAAAGAATCAAGTTAGATTATTTGGGCATGAGTTATTTTAAATCATTAAGAAAATATTTACTTAGGATCTGAACTTTCAATGACACAACAGTGCCCAGGTATCTACCAAAATGCAGACCACCTCAAGCCCTCGCCTTATTCAAATAAAAATTTCTTTTTCACTTTTTCTTCTTTTCTAACTTTTTTGGATTTTCAAGTTTTAGGGTTTAGAAGTGGCTTTCTACGGCCATTCAACTCACCCAAGGTTTTATGAGAGCCCTAAGTTCTAACCATGGCGATGAGCTGTTACCACCGACAACTTACCAGCCATACTTGTGCGGCGAAGTGTGGCTTATTTCTTTTTTCTTTTGTCTTTTTCTTTTTTTTTCTTTTCTTTTCTTTTTGACTTTCTTTTCTCTTTTTTTAAGTAGGTGGCTTCCCTGGTCTAAGATTTACTTAAAGGCAACAAAAAGAGAAAGGTCCTGTGACTGGGCTCTGGACAACCTACCTATGGGCTGTTATCCACCATAACTTGCCAGCCATATCACCCTAGAAGGTTCATTAGCTACCCAATTTCTATTAGAACCGCCAATTAACGAGTCAGTGATAAGATAGTGTGTAGATGCTTTAGGCTTAAAGTTCCCTCAAATCAGAGGGCAGGTTGATAAGTCGTGTACTTATCACCCAAACTTATTTACTCCAATTACGATAGAATTAAGATGTCAAGGACTCGAAAGACATCTGCATTTTAATGGATACACAGGATGATTAAGTCTGAAGACCTGAAGGGTCTTTGTGTTCAGATCATAATGTAGTTTTTCTTAAGATTGAAAATTTTCTTAGACCTAAGTTCTCTTTCCTAATTCCACAATTTTATATATATATATATATAAATAAAAGAAAATAAATCTACGGAGCTGACAAATAAATTCAGAGATGAATACCCACCCCCCCATGCCTATCCAATGCAATGTCCTCATTGTATTAAAAAGACATAAAATAGAGTGGAATAGCGTTGAAAGCACCTGAATTATGTGAACGTCAGGCCTGCTCCGAGATAAAAACTAAAAAGAACTGTATACGTACTGAATTTAGTGCCTTTAGCTAAGCACACTCTACAAAGAAGAGAAATAAAGAATTAACAAGTGTAGGTTAGAATCAGAATAAAAAGATGAAACCTCGGACCTGCCAGCAGATGTCCACAGATGTAGACCAGATTGTGGTGCAGACCCATACCCCATAATCGGGAATATCTAAGGTTCTAGATAAAAATTACCCAAACCCGAAAATCAGTATGCAAGCAGGGTCGGGCCTGCGATTTATGAGGATGCAACCCAAGACCAAAAAGCCAAGTTACAGAAAATTCAAGCTCCAAAGGATAATCAATGAATGTATGCTTGGGTTGGACACCCTCAAAATAGATGTCGTAAGGGTCTTGGTTTGATGGTTTCAGATGAAATGGAACCCTTAGACTCGATCTTCTATTTCCTCCAGAATTTGCTTCCCAAATCAAAATTTCCCAGACCCCATCCTCCTCATTCAGAATGTCAAATTTCGGAACCTCCTACATATTAATCACCCCGTCTGAAATTTCCAAGTCTAAAAGATGTGGCTGAATCAGAATTGACTTGGGTCTAGTTAGTTCAAAAATAAAATCATCAATAAGCTCAATGGGGTGTAACCGACAATCAGGGCGTTGGATTGAATCCTCCAGAAAATGTGATTATAAATCCGTAATGTGAGCCCCAATAAGATCAGTTTCCTTAGTTATTGGGCTATCAAATGATCTATCAGATTCCTCAGGCCCAATCATCTCACAGAAATCGTGTTCTGTAAACTTGCGTGAGACTTCGCAACTTAAATCTTCACCATCAGAATCAAAGAAATCAAAATCCGTATTAATGTATGTCTCAAAATCATCCATCACTTTCTGGTCCATGGAGACATACATTTCCTCATACCCCAGCTCAGGGATTTCAGGTGAAGAAATCAGATCATCCTTAATTGGTTGCTCTAATTCAATCTGGTTAGCCTCATAACATGTGTCCCCCCAACAGGTGCCTGAGCGGGTTTTGACATCGGCTCTTCTGAAGGGAGTTCATCTTGGGAATCATCCCACGATTGAACTAAAGCAACCACAAATCTCATCCTCAATTTCGCTAACTTCCCAAGTAGAAACTCACCCGGGTTCTTATCCTTAACATCCTGGAGCCAATCCAACAAATACTTGTTCAAATCATCAATCATTTCAATCAGGGGCTCCAATCTCAATGGAAGGTATTGGCTGAACTTCTAAAGATTGTATGATATTCCTCAAGTTAGCCAGAACCTTATCTTGACCTGGTTACCCTGAACCAAATGAGTTGGTTCAAGGTTGGGCGGGTTTGGGATCAATGCAGGGGAATTAACGAATTGAGATTCGTTATACCCTTCCTGATAATAGGTCATTTCGGATTATTCAAAAGGTGGTGATGACCTAAAGGTAGTGTAATCAGAGGATGGGTAAGGATCGATGTATCCTTCTTGATTGTAGATCGTATTATGTTGTTCATGAAAGGGTGGCGATCTATAATTGATGTGGCTCTGAGAAGGATAGAAATCACAATCATAGTGTTCAGGGTTAGACCCTAAACACAGAAGTCCGAAACTATATCCCTAATCAGAGTTATCCCAACTAACTAATGGATGATTACAGTACAAGTCGAGATAATCATCATGTTGAGGATAATTCAAATCAGGAGGGAAAGAGCGGGAATGCGTATAATATGTGGAAGGATTCATGAGAGATGGGAGGAAGAAAGGCGCCTTGCAATACAAGCAATCAAACCTGTCCTTAAGTGGGCTAGCCTAAAGACTACAGACTCCCACAACCCGCCTTGAGATAAAGGAACAATTTGATCTACTTCTATCTGTTCAATCCAACCAATTAGAAGGAGGGACTAGGGAGAAGGTTCTTCCTTCGGCTTGCGCCTCCGGTTCCTAGTGTACCCCCCAGCCGCGATCATTTGATTCTGCTCCCCTAGCTAGACATCAGCTTGAACAGTAGAAACAGACTAATCGAAAATAGTCTCGTTCTGGGCTCTGAAGAGCGAGTCAAATCCTTAAGGCCAATGTCTACTCTATTTTATTTAGAGCTAGGTTTGAATGTGCTTTGGAATGTGATGGGCCCTTTATCTGGGTTGTGCCCTTAATGATTGATTGATTTGTGTGTGCGTGCACAACCAGTGGTTTTCAAGCAAGATTATTTTTGATGCAGTGAATTTTAGGATTCAAATCTTGCTTAGTAGCTTTTAGGATTCAACTTTAGGTATTTTCAAACAAGTTTTGTTGGCACACCAGGTTTTCAAAGCACAGGTGAAAATGTTTTCCTTTAAAGCTTAAAAGAATATGGAGTGCCTGGTACATCCCTAAGAGTTGAAACTAATCGGCCGCTACTTGATGAGTTGATTTTAGTTGAAGTGGTGCGACCCAATCAACTCAAACAATTGACCTATTGCACCACTTAATTAGGCACACAAGTGATTGCCTAATCTGATTTCTAATCAATTATGTGTTTGGATGTGTGTACTGGCTCCAAAGATCGATTTACCGGTTGAGTTTGAAAATCAAATGAGGTTGTGTACCTCTGTGAGATTTTTTTAATTCTTTTCTTTTTAAATGTAGAGGTTGGGGCGGGTGTGGGTGTCAAACAAACAAACAAAACTAACCTTAGAGTTTATAGGAACACCTAGGTTGATTGATGTTTGTGTTATTACGTGGTGAAATGAAAACTAATGTGTGGGAGGTGGGGGAATAACTTACAAAACCTTCAATAGCACTTTGCTACAATCTACCGCTTTTGCTCATCTCGGAAGAGTACTTGCAATCACAATAAGAAAAGAGAAAAGTGAGGTAAATGATTTGTAAGTTATAAAACACGAAAAAAATCAAAGAGCGTCGTTTCCCCGGCAACGACACCAAAATGTTGAAGCTACGAGTTGCTAAGCTAACGTGTTTGGCTTTGAAAAACCTGTCATCGCAGTATGAAAGCGAAGAACTCGTGTTCAACAAATAAAATTTATACCGGAATAGAAATCCCAGGTAGAACTCAGGGAGGCAGACGTTTGATTTAAAAATACGAGTTTGTTTTATTTGTCACAAAATAGAATAATTGATTAGAAACTATCTATCTATGTACAATAAATAGAAGAGAGAGAGAGAATATTACAAACAAAAACCAAAAAGAGATGTAGAATGAACATGGAATTCATTAACAACGAGATTGTTCATTACACTAAACATTATGACTAGAAAGCAGAAAACGATTACACTAGAAAGTAGTAAATCTACTCTAGAAAGAGTTAAAAAGAATGGAGAGAGAATTATCCTCCTCGACGGTCGCTTGGAGGACGAGTCGAATGGGACGACACCTGGATGATGGGGAACGGAGTAGGACAAAGCGAGAAGAACGGGAATGGGGCAGCACGTCGTCGTCGTTGCGAGATCCGCTTCTGAAAGGGGGACGAAAATTTGACTTTATCTCATGAGAAGTATCCCAGGTGTCCTCCACACTACCCACTTCCTTCTCTTCTCTCCCTCTCCAAAAAGAGAAGGAAGGGATGAGAATTTCGTGTGGAGAGGGTATCCTTTTATAGTTGCAAAGAGTGAAGGCAATTTGGTTATTTTAATTTGAAAGACATTAAATTAGGGGTCATTAGTGACAGATAAAACCGTTGCTAAATCCCCATCATGGGCATAGTGGGGCAGCCACTCGCGCGACCGCTCGCCTCCTCTACGCGCAATGCCTTCTCACGTTCTGCCGATCTTAGCCGTTAGATCATGAGATCGGACGGCTTAACTCGCCCCTCCACCAGCCTCCGCTACGCGCAACGCCCGCATGCGATCTCGCATCACGCGCGGGCGTGAGATAGCGAGTGAAACGGATTGAGAGCCCGCAGCCGCTGGATCGCAATCGAGTGGTCGTGAAGCCCGCTCACCCGCGCCCCAGCAGCCGCTCACGCAAGCTCGAACGCGTGCTCGCCTTCTCGCGAGCGCGTTCGACCAATGTGCTATCAGCGCGTTTGTGTCGCGCTTACGATTTAGGTGCACGCATCCACAGCTGTTGGATGCGCATCCAAAGATGAAGAAACAACGAAGAAGAGAGGGTGCAGCGAGTGCAACGACCGGTTGGGCGGCTAAGATGGCACCACGTGGTGCCATCTTGGCCGTCCATCTTCTAGATGATGTAGATGGTGACACAGTTGTCGGATTGAGTCGATTTTCATGTCGTTAGGTTGCGATCATCGATCCGAATCCATCGTGCGGTCAGATTTGTTGTTTGAAGTGCAGATTCACACCATCTTGGCCCTTGATCTTCTAAGGTTCCCCGATCTTTATCTGGTGCTATAGATGTCTGATTAGGGCGATCTTAGAGTTGTTGAACTCCAATCATCGCCCTGATCACATTTGTATGGTTGGATCTTCGATCCGAGGCCCCAATAAAAAGTTTACTCTATCCCTGAATATAAAAGGAGATAATTAACCTCCATTTTATTCAAACTAACCTAAATGTAAGATGATGCATGATATGCAATATTTATAGTATGTAATGCGATCCTATGCTTAAGAGCATGCATAAATAGACATCTTAAGTAGTGTAAACATGTTTACATCACTATCAATCTGCACTTCAGACAACAAATCCGACCACACGGATGTGTTCAGATCGACGATCGTAGCCTAACGATGCAAAAATCGGCCCAATCCTACATCCGTGGCACCTTCTGGAAGTCACAAAAGATGGACGGCCAATATGTCACCACGTGGTGCCATCCTAGCCGCCCAATCAGCCTGAGGACCCACCACTGCCCTTTCTCTCCTCAACGAATCGATCAATCTCAGTCGTTGGATCTTGATCCAATGACTGCGATCAACGCCCGCTGTGCTCTTTATCCTCGCGCACCCTCTCTCTCTCCTTGTACGCACGATCGGATATGGGCCATTGGATCTTGATCCAAAGGCCGTGAGTGTGCGCACCTTGGTGAGAAACGTGACAATCGACCATCACAGCGCATTGGTCACGTACTCATGGCCAAAGTAGAGGTTGCGGAGTCGAATCCCCGCAAGCCTCAAATTGAGCTGAAGGCATGGGGCACGTTGATTCCGGTCGTCAGATGAAGATCGTGTAGGCAAGGAGCAGGAGATGTGGCACGCGGAGGAGCTCAGGATCACGTATGAGTGTGATGACGTGCCTCTGAATGTGGGGGTGCTGTAGCTAAAGAAGATGAAGCGAGCGAGGAACGACTTTATGTCGTCCGATCTTGAGATCGAACGGCTGATCTTGCGAGAGCATGGATGAGCATTGGGTGCAAAGAGGAGAAGAGGCGCGCAGGGTGCGCGCACATGTCGCCCACGTCAAGTCTTTAGTGTCGAATAAATCTGTCACTAAAGGGCTGATATTAATGTTTTTGAATTTGTAATGACCAAATTTCCCCTAATCCTTGCAACTATAAAAGGAGATCGCTACCTTATGAAATTCTCATCCCTTCCTTCACCTCTCTTCCTCTCTAAAGCTTTAGAGAAGCTTGTCCCACACCTGGGATGCTCCGTTAGAGCCAAATCCAAAGTTTTCTCGCCTCGTTCCGGAAGTGGATCCCACGATGACAACGACGTTCTGCCTCATTCCCACTTCTTCCTGCTTCGTCCTCCTTCTTCCCGCCCCGTCCTTTGTCTTCCAGGTGTCGCTCCGTCCGGCTCATCCTCCAAGCAATCCTCAAGGAGGATAACATCTCTCTCCCTTCTTTTTATCACTTTCTAGAATAGAATTTCCCGCTTTCTAGTTGTAAAAATAATATTCATATATCAAGTGATTGTTCTCTCTCTCTCTCTCAGTGTTAATATCAGTTCCATTGTGATTATCTCACTTTCAAACAAAAATACCAAAAAAATATAATCACAGATTTTAGATCAACGTAGCCTCCCTGTGTCTGACCTGGAATTTCTTTATGAATTTTGGTTAAATTTTATCTTTTGATGGATTGCTTCACAAATCTAACTACAACGACTGGTTTTCATATCCAACTCCAATCGTGTAGTTTTCCGCTTCAACATGCAGGTGACTGAGATGAAGAAGATGATGAAGGTTTATATAGGAATTTCCAAACCTTATCTACTTTCTTCTCTATTAAGCCCACCATATCCAGCTAGCTAGCCATAATTTCTAAGTCCCGTGTGCTAGATTAGGCTTCGTGTACCCTAGTGTGTGAGAGAGAATGTGAGGACTTTCTATTAAAAACACTCATCGAAGCATTTTTAATAGAATTTTCAGCCATGCCTTCGAAGAGCTCAAAGGCTGAGTCCTTGTCCCAACACAGGAAATTACCTTCACAAGTGGCATGAACAAAATTCCTTGTGTCATCATGGAGCCCATGATAGAATATTTGGACCTGCTGCTAGCGTGGGACACCATAGTGGGGACACTTGCATAGAAGCTCGTGGAATCGCTCCCAAGCCTCATGCATCTATTCTCTTGAGTTTTGGGTGAAGGTGGTGATGGCACGCCTCAAGACGTTTGTTCGGCCAAAGGAAAATACTTCTTAAGGAACTCATGTTCCAAAGAAGCCCAGGTTTCTATTAGTATAGTCTGTGCTAGAGTTCTAAACCATAAAGCTACCTTATCATTTTATGAAAAGGAGAACATTTTCATCAAAAGTGTGGGCTGATCATGGCCTTGCAGACCCAAAGTCTGAGCAAGATTTTTTAGCTCGTCTAGATGCTGAAAAGGGTCCTTAGAAGAAAGACCATGGAAGTGAGGGATAAGTGCAATTAGGTTCAACTTCAATTCAATAGCATGACCCCCAACGGGATAGCATACCACAGGCATAGGTTGTGCAACTGTAGGATTATAGTAATCCTGTAGTTGAGGCCTATGAGGTGGAGGTGGCTGGGGAGCTCTAGGTTGAGGTTGGGGGTTCGCTAATAGATTAACAGCTTGTGTAAGTGTTCAAAGCATAGACCACATTAAAAGAATGATTACGTCATAGTATAGTGCGAAATACATCGAAACAAATATCATTTTAACGAGAGGTGAGTCCCAGTCGAACTCAGGGAGGCAAAAAGCACTTCTGATTTCATAAACTAAATTAGAATTGCATGCTACTACTTGCAAACTAATATATATATAAAGCAAATCAACTAAGCTGGTTGATCATGAAGTGCCAAATAGAACTATAGTTTATGACTAATAGAGTTGCAGAAATAAACTAGAACATGAATAAAATCACTATCTAATATAGTAGAATAAGGTTACCACGGGTGATCCATGGTGGCCTTCTGGAGAGGTTGGGGAGAGCAGCAGCAGTGCACCAAGGTGGCTTGGTGGGCACTTCAAAGGAAGAAAGCCGAAGAAGAAGATATGGAGAGTTGGAGAGGGTCTGGAGAGAGTTGTTCTTCAACTGGGGGCCTTGGGCTCTTGTTATAGCTTCATTGAGGGGCAAAGTGGGCATTTAAGCCCTCCAACTCATGCAACAACCTCAAATTGATTATATCCATCGATCGGGAGATCAACAGATCAGATCGCGCTTCAAAAAGCCTTCCAAAATGCCTCCAACACGAATTGCCTCTGGAGCTGACACGTGGTGCTCCCGCACTCATTGATCCGCCATCACACGACCCTACCCTCGCTTCACGCCCCCACCTCAACTGCAATGCTTACACCATGCTCGATCCTCGTGAGTGCGTGTTCATCGCTTCTCAGCCATCCAATTGTGAGATCGGATGGCTTAAATGCCTCTCCCGCACCGCCTTTAGATTTCAACCGCGCACGTGTGCGTTTGGTTGCATGTCATCCTGTGCGTCTTCATCCGATGCTCGCCAGTGCACCACGTGGTCACACCAACTCCGTTTAATGGAGATCCGACGCTCCAATTGGATCCAGTGCACCGCCTCGCTCCAGCGCTAACCAACGTGCTAAGGGTGCATCTATGTCACGCTTTCCTTTCTTTGCATGGCTTCTCTCAACCATTGGGTGGAGATCTAACGACTAAGTCTTGACCTTCCTTGATGAGGCACGCCTGCAGCGGCGATGTGGGCACAATGTGGTCGTTGGATGATGATCCAGTGACCTACAATGTGCGGGGGTGCTTCCTTTAGTGGTTGGGCGGTGTCGTTAGGCGACTGTGATGGCGCAACATGGTGCCATCGTGGTCATCCATCTTCTTTTCTTTATAAACAGTGTTGTAGGTCTCCGATCAAAATGATTTTTGCGCCATTGGACTGCAATCATTGATCGAATCCATCTGTGCGGTTAGATTTGACATCTGAGGTCTGGATTTCCACCAATTTGCCTCTTAGCTCTTGCTCTTCTACAGACTCCATAGGATGCTACGAGAGTCTGGTCGATGCGATCTCAGAGGCATTGGACTCCCGTCATTGTTCTGACTAGATCCATATGGCTGGATTGGTCATCCGCAGCCCCGAATTTCCTGCAATTGTTAATACCTCTCAATTAAAACATAATGACATTATTATTTACAAAACTAATAAATCAACTATGATGCAAAGCATGATGCATATGTATGCAGAATGCCTAAATTAAGCTAGGATCTAACTTAATTCAGCTATATTAGGACCTATGATTGCTGTGCAATTAGTAAGCTGTTGCACCTATTGGGTAAGAGAGTTCATTTGTAGTTATGTCTCAGACAGGTGTTGAAAACTAGGTTGTGGACCTCTCTCCGGTGGAGGTTGGTTAGGAAAGTTAGGGTATGGAGGAGATTGGAACCTATGGTTTGGTGGTGGAGGATGTGTGAAGACATGTCGAGGAAGTTCTTCGAAATCCTCAAACTGTGCACAATTAATGTCATCCTTTGAATGAATGGGATGGTGAATGGGAGTTTAAGGCTTAGGAGGTAGAGGATTGGATGTGGAAGGCATTGAAGTGGAAGTGGAAGCTTGGGCATCAGCACCCAAGGGAGGTACTAACTCAGGGTTTTGGGATCCCCTACCTTCCATTGAGTCGATTTTTGAAAATACTTTTCGAATCAGTCACAACTCAAAGAAGGATAAACAATCTCACTCAATCTCAATCACAAATTAGAAATCCCAATATCAATCCCACAAAAGACCAATCAAATCAATCAAGCGAGATAAACATGAATTTTTCTTAGGGATCTGTTACGTAAAAAGTAGTAGCACTCAAACAAATGTTTCAGTACAATTATACTTGTCCTACAAATGACCTAACGGAGTGCAAACCTCTATAAATCCACCCAAAATCTGGATAAGACTGGCGTGCAAATCCAGACCATATGGTTGCTCAAGGAGATGAGATAGAAACCCGTGTATTTGTGAATCTTATGTGATCGTGTAGTGTGTACACGAAAAGCAATCAACAAATAGCGATGAAAAATCAATCAAGGTTTCAAACAATTTTAGTGTCTCCTTTTGAAATTGATTTGATATTTAGAAGATATTTTCTATGCATGTCATCTCGCTTTTTAATCTTTTCACACAAAAGATGGTCGTTTTAAGTTTAAGTCAAATGCAAGAGATGGCAAGAGCTAAGGAAGGATAGAAAATGCATACCTGACTCCAGCAATTCTACAATTGATGCAATTTGACTTGAAATGAAATCTAGTAGGAAATGTACAACCTAAGTATGAATGCATAGTAGATGCTATTGCTTGATAAGGGATGAGATCTTTTTGGTATTTTTTATTTTATAATTTTTTTTAGATTTTCTAAATGCAACAAGCAAAAACAAATCGATACAGAAAAATTGAGATACGAAAAAATCACATCAATGAGAGATGAGTAGAGAGATATAGAGAGAGTCCAGAAAGAGTCCAAGTTATACAACATGTGTGTGAGAATAGGCTATCACAACTTATGCCTAACACAATGTCCTATGAATATACCTAGATCTACACTACCACTAAACTATTCTAAGAAAGCGGGAAAATGCAGCTCCATCTGGAAAAACTCCTCCAGGAAGTCGGGTCTAAGGTCCAGCGATCCGCCAGGAAGAAGAACTCCACCCAGAAGAAGACACTACTCCTCCTACTCCTCAAGTGCTGCAAAAATAACAAGTGATTAGTGAGACAATTATATACAAAAATCAATCAAAGAATATAATGAATAAAAGAATCTATATACATCAAACAATATGAATAAAAGAATGGTTATATGCAAACAAATCAAAAATATATACAAATGAAGAATACAAGAAAAGTTTTGGTGTATAAAGAGTTGCCTCTCCAGCAATGGCACTAAAAATATGATCGTTGACTACCGATTTACATTAAAAATGAGTTTTATATGTCGTTATTGTAGTATAGGTGTCACAAATGCAAACGATGTTGCGTCAATTTTATTTAATTACAATTTTTATTGGTTTGTTTCCAGGTCATTAATTGGGAGATAGTTATTGATATACATCACTCTCCAAGTCAAAAAATGTTCTTTTATTCCAAAAATATTAATTTTATTTACTAAAAGAATGAATGAATCAAACAAATAATGAATTGGTCAATTATTTACAAAAAAATCACTTAATATGTGTTACAATGCCTAAAACAAATATACAGTAAACAAGCATCAAAAACTATATGTAATTACTCTATGTTAGTTATATACCATAGTATAAGTAATACCTAAGTATAGATACAAAAATAGTTATTAGTATATACTATACTAAATTATGTTAACATACTAATACATTCAGTAACATATATTATATAGACATATATACCTCACCATAGCCTTAGTAAAATATTTACATAACATAAGGTAAAAACTACTATCTATACTAACATATAAACTTATCTACAATAACAGATTTATCTGTCACCAAAGCCCTTGTATTATCTATATGCATATAGAACTCAAACAAGTACCTACTCTAATTATACACGTATACAAACATACTATACATAAGTATCCATTATTTACATTACTTATATACATACATTTATATCCTACTTACTATTATGCATATACTATACATATACATATATATACGCACACATAGACACAACACAAGCACAGCACTACACATCCAACACTTAACTGCTCAGCGGCTACTCTTTTTCAACTCTCTTCTTTTCCTTCTCTTCTTATACGACACTTAGAATTTTTTAGGGCCCTCTTCATTCCGGTTCACTACTCACAAGACCAAAATTAGGTTTTTTTTATGGGCGGCACTACAAAAAGAACAACCTTTAGTGGCAAATTAGATAGTGGCATATAATGCATTTCCACTAATTCTTTGATTTAGTGGCAAATTTTTTGTATATGCGATTATAATACTTTTGTGGATGACAATTAATTTTTGTAGAAAATATATGTCACTGTATGTATGATTTAGAGGAAAAATAAAATTATGCCACTATTTTTCTTTTTGTTAAACAATGATTTGCATTAGTGACAAAAATATTTGCCTCTACATGTATAATTTGATCCTTCACCATAATAAACATTTTACACTATAAGAAAACAATGCCTTTAAAATGACTATAATGGTAAAATTTACCATCACAAATATCTTATTATTTTTGTAACAAATTAATATGATATTTAAAAATTTATCAACATTATCTTTTAAGATGAATGAGAAATGTCATCTAGGGAAAAAAAAGGAGGCAAGCATACTGGCACTTGTTATTCTTTAAAAAAAAATTCACTTCCCTCACTGCTGCCCCCTTCCCCCAAAATACTTAAGGTGTGATCCTATTTTCCCTTAAATCTCGAAAAACCACACCCCATTCCCGATTGATCTACTATTCCCAAAACCCTTCGCCCTCATGACTCCATCTTCATCAACCACGATTCCTCATCGCCAACCACGCCAGCCATTTTCGATGAGGTCTGCCTTCTACAATGGTGTCCACGGATGGTCTCTCCCAACTACATCTATGATGATCTCATTGTCTACACCGACCTCCTTAAGTGGCTGAAAGTAGTTGACCTCAACGTGGTCCAACAAAGTGGGAGATTCCTGCTGTTAGAATGCAGGTAGGGTTATTTAATATGGTGATATTAACATCAAATTGTGTATAGTGGAAGTGGTTAACCTACAAGCGAATCTACACGTGTTTATTAAAAATTTATTAACCTGGACTAAATCAAATTTTAACTTATCAGTTTTAGGCCCAGGGTTGAACTCAGGTGTTGAAACGTTTTGCAAATCGCTACGCTTACGTGTTTGGTTTTGGAAAACCTGTCGTTGTAGTTCAAAAGCGAAGAATTCATGTTCAACAAATAAAATTTATACCGAAAAGAATTCCGGGTCGAACACAGGGAGGCTACGTTGATCTATATTCGTAATTATATATTTTTTTAGGATTTTTAATAAGCAAGGCGATATAATTACAATGGAGCTATCAGACTAAAAGAGAGAGAGAGAGAGAGAAAGAGAACATGCATTCAATATTTCAATTATTTATATAATCAAACTAAATAAAAGTTACACTAGAAAGCGGAAAATCAATTACACTATAAAGCAGGAAAATTCTACACTAGAAAAGCTATAAATAAGAATGGGAGAGAGAAGTTATCCTCCTCGACGATTGCTTGGAGGACGAGCCGGACGGGACGACGCCTAGACGAAGGAGAACGAAGCAGGACGAAGGAGGACGAAGCAGAAGAACGGGAACGGAGCAGCACGCCGTCGTCGTCGTGGGATCCACTTCCGAAGGGGAATGAAAATTGGACTTTATCTCGCAAGAAGCATCCCGGGTGTGGGACAAGCTTCTCTTGAGCTTTGGAGGGGTAGAGAGGAGAAAGAAGGGATGAGAATTTCGTATGGAGGGGGTCTCCTTTTATAGTTGCAAGGAGTGGGGGCAAAATGGACATTACAACTTCAAAATAATAAAAGAGGGGTCTTTAGTGATGGATAAATCCGTCACTAAAGCCCTCAACGTGGGCCTCGTGGGCGGCTCGCGTGCTCAACGGCTTGCGCACGTTCGCCGCTTTTCAGCCGTCCGATCGCGAGATCGGACGGCTTAAGATGCGTCTCCGCCTGCTGCATTGCGCGCCCGCCCGCGCGTCTGATTGCCCGTCCAATCGCGCGTCGACGCTATCGGACACGCGCGGCCGTCCGATCTCCATCTGACACTCCACCTGCACCCAATCGCCCGCGCCTGCCGCTCCTCGCCACGGCTCGAACCCGTGCCCTGCGCTCGCGAAAGCGCGCTCGACCACTGCGTTATGGGGTGCAGATGGTCGAGCGGACGCTTTTAAGCGCGAGCACCCACAGCCGTTGGATTAAGATCCAACGGTGGAGGGCGATCGGGCGCGGGGCCTTCACAAGATGCAAGCGGCCGTTTGGGCGGTTGAGATGGCGCCACGTAGCGCTATCTTGGTCGTCCATCTTCTGGAAGTTGTAGATGGTGCCACGGATGTCGGATTGACTCGATTTTTGTGTCATTGGGCTGCGATCGTCGATCCGAATTCATCGGTACGGTCGGATTTGTCATCTAAAGTGTGGATTTTCACCATCTTGGCCCTTAATCTTCTAGGGTTCCTCGGTCACTATCTGATGCTACGGATGCCTGATTAGGGCGATCTTGGAGTCGTTGAACTCCAATCGTCGCCTTGATCACATCCATACGGTTGGATCTTTGATCCGAGGTTCTGACAGAATGTTTGCCCTGTCCAAGCACATAAAAGGAGACAGTTAACCTCTATTTTATTCAAACTACTTTAAATGCAAGATGATGCATGTTATGCAATATTTATATCATGAAATGCAATCCTATGCTTAAGAACATGCATAAATAGACATTTTAAGTAGTGTAAATGTGTTTACATCATACCCCCATGCCTATCTTTTGCTAGTCCCTAGCAAAAACTATATGCTATTTATAAAAGAATTAGGTTAGATTATTTGGACTTGAGTTATTTTTCAATCATTAAGAAATTGTCTACTTAGGAACTGAACTTTCAAAGACACAACAGTGCCCGGGTATCAGCCAAAATACAGACCGCCTCAAGCCCTCGCCTTATTAAAAGAAAAATTTCTTTTTCTCTTTTCTAATTTTTTTTTTTTTTGGATTTTCAAATTTTCGGGTTTAAGAGTGGCTTTCTACGGCCATTCAACTCACCCAAAATTTGATGAGAATCCTAAGCTTTAAGCATCTTATTGTGATTGTGATAGACTAGTTGACTGGCAATTAAAACGGACTTCGGATTTCTACGCCTCTAGGTGACCTAACCAGAATTCTGCCTAAAAGTGTATCTTTACAACTGGTAGCTTTCTCCCTACCTTTTTTTTTTCTACGGGGTCAACATAAGGGTGAATCCAGTGTATATCTTCCCGATTTATTCTACTTCTTCGCTTCTTCCTAAGAGTTTTGGGAATTTTTAGTGCATTTTCTGAGCTGGGTTCTGGACAACCGGTCGATGAGCTGTTACCACTGACAACTTGCCAGCCATACTCGTGAGGCGAAGTGTGGCTTATTTCTTTTTGTTCTTTCCTCCTTTTTTTTTTAAGTAGGTGGCTTCCCTAGTCTAAGATTTACCTAAAGGAAGCAAACTAAGAAAGGTCTAGTGACTGGGATCTGGACAACCTACCTATGGGCTGTTACCCACGATAACTTGCCAGCCATATCACCCTAGAAGGTTCATTAGCTACCCAAATAACGTTAGAATCGTCGAACAACGAGTCAGTGCAAAGAAAGTGTGCAGATGCTTAAGACTCAAAATTCCCTCAAATCAGAGAGTGGGTTGATAAGTCGTGTACTTATCACCCAAACTTATTTATTCCAATTATAATAGAATTAAGATGGCGAGGACTCAAAGACAAATCCACATTTTAGTGGATACACAGGCTAATTAAGTCCAAAGACCTGAGGGGTCTTTGTGTGCAGATCCTAATGTAAAATTTCTTAGGATTGAAAAGTCCTAATGTCCAACTAATCCTTCCTAATTTTTTCTTTTTTTTAAATAAGAAGAGAGACAATTTATATGGATTTCACAAAGCTGACCAAATAATTCAATAATGAATCCACCCCCTATGCCTAGCTGATGCAATGTCCTCATTGAAAAAGAGACATGAAAGAAAGGGTAGAATATGAAAGATGTCACCTGGATATAAAGCTCGTATCAGCCTTGTGTCATATGTACAACTGCTGAGTTTAATGCCGTCAGCTAGGCGAAGTCCAGCCAAAGAAGTCACAGAATGGCTAGAGCAACAGAGTCTGAGACGGGTTCTGGAAGATTACGGTCAACAACAGGCTTCAAACGTTGACCGTTGACTTTAAAGGTGTTACCCGTCTTTGGGTCAGAAATCTAAACGGCACCATTAGGAAAAATCTGATCAATTATGAATGGGCCATTCCATTTAGATCTAAGTTTACTAGGAAAGAGCTTAAGTTTAGAATCAAATAACCAGACCTTCTGGTTTGGCTCAAAGCTCTTGCGGGAAATCACTTGATCATGTAGAGCTTTGGTCCGAGCCTTGTAGATCTTGGCATTCTCATAAGCATCATTTCTAAGCTCCTCCAACTCAGATAGTTGGAGTTTCCTGGTCTTTCCAGCTAGATTCAGATCTAAATTGCATTGTTTGATTGCCCAGAATGCCCTGTGTTCAATCTCTACGGGTAGATGGCATGCCTTTCCATACACCAAACGGAATGGAGACATGCCGATGGGCATTTCATACGCCGTACGGTAGGCCCAAAGAGCGACCTCAAGCTTTTGAGTCCAATCCTTGCGATCAGGCCTAACCATTTTTTGCAGAATGTTCTTGATCTCTCGATTGGAGATCTTAGCTTGTCCATTCATTTGGGGATGGTAAGGTGTGGAAATTCGATGATTAACCCCGTATTTGTCCAATAAATTTCGGAATTGGGCATTAGTAAAATGAGTGCCACCATCACTGATGATAGCCCTCGGAATCCCGAATCTACTGAAGATATTTTTCTTGACAAAATTGATGACCACCTTGTGGTCATTGGTTCGGGTGGGAATTGCCTCAATCTATTTGGACACATAATCAACAGCAACAAGAATGTACTGATGTCCAAATGAAGGGATAAAGGGTCCCATGAAATCGATGCCCCAAACATCAAAAATTTCTACAGGAAGAATAGGGTTTAGGGGCATCATGTCTCTCTTAGTTATGTTCTCGAGTGACTGACATCGAGAACATGACCTTGAGAAGTCCTGGGCATCCTTGAATAAAGATGGCCAATAGAAGCCAGATTGCAAGATTTTTGCAGCCGTCTTTCTCCCAGAGAAATGTCCACCACACCCAGATGCATGGCAGAACTTGAGTATACTGTTGAATTCATTCTCCGGTATGCATCGGCGAATAATCTGTTCAGAGCCGATGCGATACAGTTCAGGGTCCTCCCAAAAGTAGTATTTGGCCTCAGATTTAAGTCTATCTCGTTGTTGCTTGGTCCAATCCTGGGGGATTTGACCAACAGCCAAATAGTTAACAATGTCAGCAAACCATGGGGTGTGGACACCTAAAACTGTAAGAATGGTTTCGTCCGGAAAAGTGTTAGCAATCGGAATGTCCGGACAAGAAGAATCACCTAGGAGTCTCGACAAATGATCCGCTACCACATTTTGCACCCCAGCTTTATCCTTGATTTCAAGATCAAATTCTTGAAGAAGAAGAATCCAACGAATAAGGCGGGGTTTAGCATCCTTTTTAGCCAAGAGATGTCTCAAGGCCGACCGGTCGGTATAAACAATAACATGAGACCCCAAGAGATAAGCCTTGAATTTTTCCAACGCAAATACTACAGCTAGTAATTCCTTTTCAGTAACAGTGTAATTCCTCTAGGCTTCATCCAGAGTTTTACTAGCGTAGTAAATGACAGAGGGCTTTCGGTCAATTTTCTGACCCAGGACAGCCCCGACTGCGTAATCAGAAGCGTCGGTCATGATCTTAAATGGGGCTGCCCAAATTGGTGGTTGCAAAATTGGAGCACAGGTGACTACCGTTTTCAGAAAATTAAATGCCTTTCGGCATGATTTGTCAAAAACAAACGGCGTTTCTTTGGTAAGAAGATTGCTCAAAGGACGAGTAACCTTCGAGAAATCCTTGATGAATCTTCTATAAAATCCCACATGGCCTAGAAATGATCTGATTTGTTTAACAGATGTGGGAGGAGGAAGTTTAGCGATAGCATCAACCTTAGCTTTGTCCACTTCAATTCCCCGTTCAGAGATTACATGACCCAAAACGATGCCTTCTTGGGTCATGAAATGACTCTTTTCCCAGCTAAGGACCAGTCATGTCTTGATACATCGCTTAAGAATCATTTCTAAATTAGCCAAACAAGTGTCAAATGCTTCTCCGAAAACAGAGAAATCATCCATGAAGACTTTCATAAACTCTCCCACCATGTCGGAAAATATGGCTAGCATAAACCTTTGAAAAGTCGCAGGTGCAATGCATAACCCAAAAGGCATCCTACGAAAAGCAAAGGTTCTGTAGGGACAGGTGAAAGTAGTTTTTTCCTGATCCTCGGGATGGATAGGAACTTGGTTGTATCCCGAGTAGCCATCAAGAAAACAGAAGTACTTCTGCCCGGCTAATTTTTCTAAGATTTGATCAATGAAGGGTAGGGGAAAATGATCCTTTTTAGTGGCTGTGTTCGGCTTCCTGTAATCAATACAAACTCTCCAAGAGGAAGCTGAACGAGTGGTGACAGATTCACCTCTCTCATTAGTCACAATAGTAATCCCGGCTTTCTTTGGAACAATCTGAACAGGACTTACCCAGGGACTGTCAGAGATTGGATAAATAATTCCTGCATCGAGCCACTTGATGATTTCCTTTTTGACCACTTATCGCATATTTGGATTCAATCTCCTCTGCATCTGGCGAGAAGCACGGGATCTATCTTCCAAAAATATTCTATGATTACAGTAAGATGGCTCGATCCCCTTGAGGTCATGAATGGTCCAACCAATTGCCTCCTTATGTTCCTTTAGGACCTTAATCAATTTAATCTCTTGCTCCTTTGTCAATTTAGCACTAATAATCACAGGGAGCATATTCTGCGGTCTTAAAAATTGATATTTTAAATTCTCAGGCAATGGTTTCAATTCAAGCTGGGGTGGGGTAATGATTGATGGTAAGGTAGATGCTGAAGATTCAACAAGAGGAAGAGGTTTTGAGTGAACAAAATCAGTAACCTCTTCCGAAGATGTCAGGTCAGAGGGTTGCGGGTTAAATTCATCAACCAAAGAGGAACTTTCAATTAAAGAAACTGTCAAACAAGTTTCAATATTAACATTATCCTCATCAAGTTCCTCAATAAATCCACAATCCTCAAATTTGTTGATCGCCTTAAAAATATCCAATTTCATTCGTTGGTCCCCAAAGGCGATTTCCATGCTACCGCTTTCACAATTAATGTTGGCCTTTGCGGTAGCCAGGAACGGATGCCCCAGAATGATGGGCGTGTTCCTCAGATTATCTGGTACATCCATGTCAAGGACAAGGAAATCTACAGGAAAATAGAAATCCTTGACCTTAACTATAACATCTTCAATAACGCCTCGCGGGTTTGTGACCGAACGGTCCGCTAATTGTAGCGTTACTGAAGTTGGCCGAAGTTCACCTAACCCAAACTTCTCATAAAGAGAAGTCGGAATTAGGTTGATGGATGCACCAAGATCCAAAAGTGCTCTATCAAATGTGTAATCTCCGATAACGCAAGAAATCAAAGGAGCACTAGGATCTCTCTTTTTCTGAGGGAGGTAGTGCAGGATAACAGAGCTAGCCTGCTCGGAGAGTACCACCTTCCTCAGAACAGATTCTCTCGACTTACGCTTTTGTGTACATAATTCCTTTAAAAATTTTGCGTAAGTCGGTATGTGCTTGATAGCATCAAGGAGCGGAATATTGATCTCAACATTCTTAAATAAATTCAGAAGCTCCTCATTGCTATCAACAGACTTCTTCTTTGCTTTGGCTAAGGCTTCAGGAAAAGGAACATGAGTCAGATCTTTGAAATCAGGTTTCTGAGCCTTGATTTCTCCTCTAGAATTCCCTTCTCTCTCCTCAGATTCTTCAGGATTCAAAAGATCAGAATAGTGTGGTTGTGGATCCTGAGTCTTCTTACCACTCCTCAAAGTGAGAATTTACAGAAGCGTAAGAATTTGGGTCTTGGGGAGGGTTAGGAAAGATTGGAGGGGCTTGATTGACCATGAATTGTTGATTAGTAGAAGAAGAAGACGAGGAACCCTGCTCAACCACCTGAGCATGTGCGTGCGGGTCCCTCTGATTTCCGTACCCTTGGGCTTGATTGCCCGAATTTATCATGTTTCGCGGGTTGGGTACGGGTTGGGATGGTAGAGATCCGGGTTGACGAGAGTTAGCAATGAGCCCAGATTGCAAGTTGTCCAGCGAGTTTTTCATTTGCTGCATGAGCTGGAGCATAGATCCTTGCATCTCTACCATTTGACGGTTCAAATCAGCCTGCCCCGCGGGTTGACGGGCATTCCAAGCTGGCTAATTGACCTGATTCGTAGGCAACTGAGTATATACTTGACCCTGACCCATTGGTCGTTGTGGAGCGTAGTTGCTGGGTCGAAATTGGGTCTGTTGCCCTGGATTTTTCCAAGAGAAGTTAGGGTGGTTTCTCCAACCTAGATTATAGGCATTCGAGTAGGGGTTGGATCTAACATTCTCTTGTACAGCACAGACATCCTCATAGGGTGAGGATGGAGAGAAAGAAAGGGAAGGATCAGAAAAACTGGGATCAAAGGCCCCAGTTGGGAACCCATGGGGTTCCGAGAAATGCTGACTCATAGGTTGAGTCGCATCGAGTTGATTCACGAACTCCCATCCAGAAGGAGCTCATGAGGAATGGAATCCCAAATAGAGTTGTTCATAGAATTGCCATCCATCCACTCTTCCGTTCTTTTAGCAACCAAGTCCACCTTATCAAGTTTATTACAAATCAATTCCATATCAAATGAATGAGAGTCATGGACTTCATTGACATTTGATCTGGGTTGTTGGGACCGGTTAACAGTATCCATGGAGGCATGATTAATTGAATTCTCACTCATTTCCTCAAATAAATCATGTGCACTATCTGCATCTTTATTGAGGAAATTGCCTCCGCAAGAAGCATCCACATGGTTTCTGAGTTGCTCATTCAACCCATGATAGAAGATCTGCACGAGTTGCCATTTCGGCACCTCGTGGTGTGGACACCTCCGCAATAAGTCCTGGAATCGCCCCCAGGCCACATGAAACTGCTCCCCCAGCCGCTGGGTAAAGGTAGTGATTGCTCGTCTCAAAGCATTGGTACGACCGACTGGGAAGAATTTCTTCAGGCCGATTTCAACTCATTCCAAGTTGTAATTGGTCTTCCTATTGTCCTATACCAATGCGCGGCTTTATCCCTAAGAGAGTGGGGGAAGAGCCTCATGATCATTTGCTCCTCGTTAACGTTTCGAGCCTTGGTGGTCTGGACCAAAGTGGTCAAATCTTCCAAGTGCTGAAATGGATCTTCGGAGCCAAGCCCATGATAATGTTTAATCAGGCTTAACACCTGGGGCTTGATTTCTACGTCACCGGCTGGAATCTGGACGCCGGGACGTTCCCCGTAATTTGAAGGATCATAAAAATCCTTCAAGGGCTGAGCGCCCTGCATTCTCTAGAACCATTCCTGCATTCTCCGCATTTGTTCCAGCTGCCTTCGAAATTCTTCCTGTGGATTTTCAAGCAGAGGAGGCTGTTGTTCAGCCATGGGATCAAATTTACCAAAATCTAACTTGCGCCTCCTAGAATGTTCTAACTGTCCTTCCAATCGGGGATTCAATGACCGTCTTCCCAGCATAAACTAGGAGAAGGTCGGAAGGACTGGGGATAGGGACCCTGCAACACAACAAAACAAGGCTGTCCTTAAGTGGGGTAGCCTAAGGATCTCCTGACTCCCAAAACCAGCCTTAGGACTGTAAGTGATTTACTCTACTTACGTCTGTTTAATCCAACCAGTTAGAAGGAGGGACTGGGGAGAAGGTTCTTCCTTTGGCTTTCGCCTCCGGTTCCTAGTGTACCCCCCAGCTGCGGTCGTTTGACGCTACTCCCCTAGCTAGACATCAGATTAATCAGTATAAGTAGGTTAATCAAAAAATAATCTCAGACTAGGCCCTGAAGAGCGAATCAATCCCTTAAGGCCAACGTCTACTCAATTTTATTAAGGCCTGGGATTGTGGTGCTTATGGAATGTGATGGGCCCTTACAATGGGTTGTGCCCTTAATGATTGATTGAAATTTGTGTAAGTGCATGCACAACCAGGGTTTTCAAGCAAGATTATTGATAATGTGTGAATTTTAGTGTTCAAATCTTGCTTAAGTAGCTTTTAGGGTTTCAAATTAAGTGAATTGCAATCAAGTTTCTAGGCAAACCAAGTTGTAAAACACGGGTGAAGATTATTTTCCTTTAAAATCGGAAAGAAAGTGGAGTGACTGGAATATACCTAGATTAAAAACCCTAAGGAGGAGCTACTTGATGAGTTGGTTTTAAATAAAGTGGTGCGGCCCAAACAACTCAAACAATTGGCCACAAATGCACCACTAAGTTAGGCACTCAAAAATGGTTAACCTAGAATAATTTCTACTCTGTTATGTGTTGCTTTATGTGTACCGGTTCCACAAATCAGAACCCGGTTGAGTAGAAAACAAATCAAGTTGATCAAGTGCCTTGAATGTGGGTGTGTGTTGTGTGTTTGTTGAAAATTACCCCACAAGATTATCTTTTTGTTATTTTTTTTGTGGATGAGGGTGGAATGAATGTGAGTGAAAATCCAAACAACCAAACTATTCCTAGGATTTATGCAAACACCTAGGTTAATTGGGATTTGGATTTAATGTGGCGAATGAAATCTATGGAGGGGGAAAGAATGGGGGAGCACTTACAGTTGTCTTCAACTACACTTTATCCAGTCTACCGCTTGTTGATTCCTTGATGGAGGTCTCTGCAAAACAATAGACACAAGAGAAAGCTAGTTAGAAAACAAATAAAGTGCAAGAAATGCGAAGAAATGATCGGAAATCGTTGCCTCCCCGGCAACGGCACCAAAATGTTGAAACGTTTTGCGAATCGCTACGCTTACGTGTTTGGTTTTGGAAAACCTGTCGTTGTAGTTCAAAAGCGAAGAATTCGTGTTCAACAAATAAAATTTATACCGAAAAGAATTCCGGGTCGAACACAAGGAGGCTACGTTGATCTATATTCGCAATTATATTTTTTTTTAGGATTTTTGATAAGCAAGACGATATAATTACAATGGAGCTATCAGACTAAAAGAAAGAGAGAGAGGGAGAGAAAGAGAACATGCATTCAATATTTCAATTATTTATATAATCAAACTAAATAAAAGTTACACTAGAAAGCGGAAAATCAATTACACTATAAAGTAGGAAAATTCTACACTAGAAAAGCTGTAAATAAGAATGGGAGAGAGAAGTTATCCTCCTCGACGATTGCTTGGAGGACGAGCCGGACGGGACGACGCCTGGACGAAGGAGAACGAAGCAGGACGAAGGAGGACCAAGCAGAAGAATGGGAACGGAGCAGCACGCCATTATCGTCGTGGGATCCACTTCCGAAGGGGAACGAAAATTGGACTTTATCTCGCAAGAAGCATCCCAGGTGTGGGACAAGCTTCTCTTGAGCTTTGGAGGGGTAGAGAGGAGAAAGAAGGGATGAGAATTTCGTATGGAGGGGGTCTCCTTTTATAGTTGCAAGGAGTGGGGGCAAAATGGACATTACAACTTCAAAATAATAAAAGAGGGGTCTTTAGTGACGGATAAATCCGTCACTAAAGCCCTCAACGTGGGCGTCGTGGGTGGCTCGTGCGCTCAACGGCTTGCGCACGTTCGCCGCTTTTTAGTAGTCCGATCACGAGATCGGACGGCTTAAGATGCGTCTCCGCCAGCTGCGTTGCGCGCCCGCCCGCGCGTCTGATTGCGCATCCGATTGCGCGTCCAATTGCGCGTCGACGCTATCGGGTGCTCGCGAAAGCGCGCTCCTCGCCACGGCTCGAACCCGCACCCGGTGCTCGCGAAAGCACGCTCGACCACTGCGCTATGGGGTGCGGTTGGTCGAGCGGACGCTTTTAAGCACGAGCGCCCACAGCCGTTGGATTAACATCCAACGGTGGAGAGAGATCGGGCGCGGGGCCTTCACAAGATGCAAGCGGCCATTTGGGCCGCTGAGATGGCGCCACGTGGCACTATCTTGGCCGTCCATCTTCTGGAAGTTGTAGATGGTGCCACGGATGTCGGATTGACTCGATTTTTATGTCGTTGGGTTGCGATCGTCGATCCGAATTCATCGGTGTGGTCAGATTTGTCATCTGAAGTGTGGATTTTCACCATCCTGACCCTTGATCTTCTAGGGTTCCCCGGTCACTATCTGATGCTACGGATGCCTTATTGGGGCGATCTTGGAGTCGTTGAACTCCAATCATCGCCCTGATCACATCCATACGGTTGGATCTTTGATCCGAGGTCCCGACAAAGTGTTTACCCTATCCAAGCACATAAAAGGAGACAATTAACCTCCATTTTATTCAAACTACTCTAAATGCAGTGCAGGATGATGCATGTTATGCAATATTTATATCATGAAATGCAATCCTATGCTTAAGAACATGCATAAATAGACATTTTAAGTAGTGTAAATGTGTTTACATCATCAGGGATGCGAGTTTGAGGTTAATTTGTTTCTACACGATTCCTATGATTCGCATCAATTCCATTCGCTTATTTTTTTTTGGATTTTTCTTGGTTTTATATTTTGTTTGGATAGTCTTGTCCTTGAGGCACACCCTCAAAAACTTGTTCTTGGCCACCGCCAAAAGTTGATCCTTGGTGATTCACCAAAAATCAAGTTCAAAAAGGATCTTGCTACATGCAAGATCATGTACCTGCAAAGATATGAGTTATCTTTTCTATTTTAGGTTTTTTTTTTTACTTTCCTTTATCAACACAATAAAAGAAAAGAATGGAAATACTTAGCTTATATATATGTAGAATATATATATAGGATATAGATGTAGATATATATATAGGTATAAGTATATATAACTAAATAATAGGATAGTGAATATTGAATCTAGGATTCAATAGAAATGTAGCACAATGCTAAGTTAACCGTCGTCTAGAAAGATGGGATTAACCTAGCTTGCCGCGTGCGAGTGTGGAATGGATGTGTGGAAGTATGGGAGGAAAGCTTGATATGCGCGAATATCGGGGAATATACGCAACAGGTGCAAATATTCCCATGATAAAATGTGCGGTAAGTGGATACGTGCACAATATTGTAGGTGGGAGATGGAAGTGTGTAAAAGAGGAAGTGAAATATATGTATATATATGGTATTTATATAAGTATATATAAGTGTATATACATAAGCGTATATATCTATATATGTCTATAAAAGTATATATATATCTGTGTGTGTGTGTGTGTAGTATATTTGTATAAGTTTCTACTTAAGTATGTATATATATGTATACGTTCATCTATATATATGTATACATACATATATATATATGTATATATGTATATATGCGTGTGTATGTATGTGTGTGTGAGTGTGTGTGTGTGTCTGTCTATGTGTCAGTAAGTGTGTGTGTCTATCTGTGTGGGAAGGAGCAAGAGGGATAGAGGAGCCGCCCAGGCACGCAAAGGTAGGGGTGTGCAACGCGCTAAGGTGCTGGGAAGGGTGCGCAGACCAGCGTATAGTGCACAAGCAAGGTGTGGCGCATGCTTAAGTGCTGCGTGGGGGTCTTGCAACCGACTGGAGCAGGTCGAGGGGAGGGGAGAGAGCGGCATGGCCACTGGATAAGTGATAAGTGAGCCAGTTGCTCACTGTAGCTGCGTGAGGTCACGGCTACAGTGCAGGGGGAAAAATGCAACCGACTCTATCGCGGTGAGACCAGCTGGTGTGCATGTGGGGAAGGTGGTGAATGCGCATGGAGGAGGGCTTGGACCAGTAGGAGACGCACGCAGAGGCACGCGAGGGTGGTTGAGGCACACAAGGGCACCCGGTGAGGTGGCTAGGGAGCGACAGGCACGTGGGAAGGAGCTTCAGAGCTTGAAGCTCTGAAAATGGCGATGACAAAAAAAACCAAAAAAAGAGAACCAAAATGAAAACAAAATAAATCAAAACTAACAAAAACAAATAAAGAGGAGAATACACTACGCCCACCTGCTCACGATGGAGTTGGGCGGTGGTGCTTGATGATAACGTCATCATCAGACATATCTAGCTTTTATTAGCCATAATCAATAGATAAATGCTCCTACATAACCGCCAAAGGACCATAATTCACTGCACATCCTTTCTAAGAGTTTAACATGAAACCAAGGTTAAAATTGTAATTTTACCATCATATCATGAATGCAGAACAACCATGGGTTTTCTCAGGGGATTATTAAAGGTCATATGGTCAATTATGTCTAATAAGTGGGTCCATGCAGACAGTAACAAGTTTTCACATATTTCGAGAATTAAATGACATCTGAAATCCTAAAAATAGACTCGCTTAATGCACTAATGTTCTAGTCAATATAAAATTCACCTAAACCCTCTAAAATTCATAGAAATATATTCTATAGGGTTTGGTATCTTTGATTTGATCATCAGAGCTCATTTTGACCTAAAACAGAGTCACTGACAGAAAGTTATCCTAATTTAGGCTTCTATGTAATTTACCCAATCCAACTTGGTCAAAACCTAAATCCCACTTCACCATTAAATTTCTTGAGGCCAAATTAGGTTTGTACCAAAATTTAGGCCTAATATGAGATTATTTCGACCTAGTTTGCATTTTGGTCCAAGTTTGACTCTTATTATCTCAAATAGCCCCCCAACTTTTGAAATATTTACAAAATGCCCCCTAACTTCATCTTCTTTGTAGATTAGTCCTTGCCACCATTGGAGGTCAACCGACCTCCAGGCAAGCTTTGACTGAGCAGAATCCTACTCAAATGGCAATCAAATCCCACCAAATTTAGTGGGATTGATGTTCACACCTAGGAAAGCCTATTAGAATCGATTCTAATTCCTAAAACCCACTAATTCATGCATGCAAACCCAAAAAATCAATGGGATTCTTCTTGAATCCTAAGCAAGCTTTGAAGCTTGTTTCCTGTTCTTCAAGCTTCCCTAAGCCCTATAAAAGACCCCCCATGGCATTCCTCACCTCTTTAGCTAGGTTTGTGGCCAAAAATCTCTTCTTTTTCTTACCTCTAGCTCCTCTCTGACCAAGCTCCGACGAGCCCTCCTCCCTGACTTCTTCGCCCTCTACCACATGCCATAGGCAAAGGGAAACAACTCCCCTCCTTTGTCCGCTCGTCGCAACACCGGCGACGAGCTCCTGACCCTCTCCTTCCTTGTCGCCCTCTCACCAGAGAAGTTCTCTTCCACGACGCCGGCCATACCATAACCGGCGCCACCCTCCCCTTTCATCTGTTAGTTTAGGGTTAGTTAGGGCCCCTATAGTCTCTAAGTCATTTCCTATATCCAAAGCCTCAAAAATACTCCCTTGACCACATGCACGTTGTCATCTTCCTCCGCTCCAGCCGCACCTCTGGCGAGGTCTTCCCGTCACTCCACCACATCACACACCTCGCCATCTACTCCAAAAGCTCCATCGTTCCACCACGACCAAAAGCCCTCTTCTATTTCACTCCATCTCTCGTCCTAGCTCTCCACCAAACAAAACCATTGTCGTCCACCTTCACCAACCTCGTTTGGCCACCTTACACCCTCACATGCCACGAAATCACCACCAACACATTCGCCAACACTTGGAGAAGCTTCTGAAGTAGTTTAACTTGGCCATAAGGCCGTATTCATGTTTTCAGGGTTCTCGTCGTCGCTCCACCACCTTCACCGTCGTCGCCTCTATTCTTCGAGCACTAGGCTATGCAAGCCCTAGGTTGCACTGCCAGGTCGCGTGGAGTTGCCCCAGCACCCTTCCCAGGTCCTTGATTGGGGATGCCAGTGCCTGCAACTGCCTCAATTGGAGGCATCTTCACAGCAACTAACGCATGAAGAAGGGACGAAAGTTTACTCCCACATCGGTGGGAGAAGAGCGCCTGAGAGAGCTTAAGTTGTTTTTGTGGATAAGCCTCTTCACCTCAAACACTGGGGGTGAGGTCCCCGCTCACCCGCACACCCGACCCGACCCAACCTATGATTGTTCACTCCTCGGCTGCGATGCACGCCTGCAGCCCTGGACTTGGGTGCGCACATGCCTGATAACCTGATAAGCTTGGATCTCGAGAGAGAGAAAGCAGGAAGGAGAGAGAGAGCATGGGGGAGGGGGGTTTTTGCTCTCTGAAGAGTGTCCCTATGCGACACTTAGCCGCAGAAGAGATTGATTCCTTTGAAGCTGTGAAGGAAGAGAAGAGTTGAAGGAGATGAACAGTGCAAAAGCACTGTAGCAAGCAAAGAGTTAAGTCATCTATTCTGTGAAGGCGACATCTGATTTGGCTTGATGATGGTATTGTTGGAACATTTAAGTACCTAAGTGGCATGGTTGAGGATACTATAGCATTATTTGGGTTATTTGAATAAATTGAGGCATGCTTAATTAGAGGATTTAAGTGGTGATTCAAATCGCCATTATTTTTTATGCTCTTTTCTTTTTGCCCTCATATTCTTGACATACATGAGAATTCATTAAATAACTAATGTGATAGGTTACCATTCATTGAATATCATTATTTAGCTTGATTCTTTGTGCTCATTTACATTTTATTCGAGATTAGCTCTTGCATTCCTATTTGCTTCCTATGTTCAACCTCGGACTTCATTTTGAGTTATAAATTGTATTTGTTTGAGTGCATTTGTCCTATACTACAATGCATATCTTAACAATGACGAATCTACAATAAATGGTGCTTCCTCACAGTGGTGGTTGCACCCACTGGAGAGTCTCCTGTGCTCTCAGTGTTCCTCTCAACTCATGAGAGGATACTGAGAATGAGGAGGGGAAGAGAGGGAGAGGAGAGCCAAAGGAAGTAAGGTAGCTGGCTGGAGTGTGTGCACTAATGGTGGGATGGGAGGCAATGGTTGAGGGTGAGGTGAGGGGATGGGTCGACCACTGCATGGAGGGGGGATGGTTATATAGGTAAGGGGGTATAGTGTAGGTGAGGGTGAGGTCAAGAGTGCCTTTTACAAGAATTTTTTTCCTTTTCTTTTCTTTTCGTATTTGGGTATTTTGTGGTTAGGCACTTAGGTAGTTAGGAAATTATTGTAGGTGAAGTATGTGGTGTTGTGTGTTAGGTAGAAATATGGTGGATATGAAATGGGAATGAGGTGAAATGGAGGTTCAATCTCTCTCTATCTTCCTCTCCGTAAAATATGCAAATGAAAATATTTACAAGATGCATGTAAACCTATCTAATCTAATTGCCTAATATTAGAAACTAGCATAAGATGGCCAATTTAGAGATGTGAATTGCTACGCAATCACCTGCTCATCCTCAACCTCGATCACACCCTCAACCATTCCAATGACATAAACAATCTAGGTGGAATGATGTTGGACGAGTACGATGCCCACTGAGAGGTCCACGTGCTCGAGTCCATCCCTTGAGATCCCCGAAGGAGAACCTTGATCTCGGTCTCTATAGGTACGGATCACATCAGGAATCAATCCCCAACTATGCCTTCACATACGCTCAACATTTTGCCTCTCATCAAATTGCAAATTGTTCTTAAGAGAGGAAAAACATGGGAAAAGAGGAGAATTCATATTTCTTCTACCTGATGTTGAGTCAGAAATATTTAGTTAAAGTTGCAATACATTTAATTGATTATGAGTGTTTTTGTGATAGTTTCTTACCGAGTATAATGTCTTTTGATTGGAAGTGGAAAGCTCATAACTTTTTCTCTCTGTTTTCATTTTATCTTGGTTGGTTCATGGTGATTTGAAAGCTTATAACTTTTGAATGCAGTATTTTCGCTTTTGTTGATTAGGTTGGGAGTCGATTGACTAAGATGCTGATAGACACAAAATATATACAACTTTCACATTTTCCTAATATTTTTTTAACAAGCTAAAAATTAAGGGAACAACAAGAGGGAGAGAGCTTTAGATTTTTCTATCTACCTATTTTGTGTCAATAAGATTTTTTCATGACTCTAAAATTACTTTTTTGTTTAGTGTAATAATAATGCTCTGTCAACAATGTGGATAATGAATTTGATATGTTCTATAGCTAAAATGACCATGCCTTCTTTTTACGACCATTACTAAGTGATATGGTGTTATTGAATGTGATCCTCTCCTTTGTTGAGGGCTAGAAAAGACAGGAAGTTGCATGTACCATATAATTATTGGTTAATCTTTTTTAGACTCATTTAAATCACTTGTTCATCTCCATTCCTACAAAGTAAACAAATCTATCCCTATTTCGGAAAGAATATGTGGCTAATAAGAAGTAGCTATCAAAATCTTATTGCAAAGAGGTAGACACAACTTTTGTTGCAAAATCTCAATTTTACTACATGTTAGTTTAGTTGTCTTTTCATAATATCTTCTCTTTGTTTCTTTTTCATGCATTAGATTTGCTTTCGGATTCCATTGAGCCACTATTTTTGGATAGTCAAGGCACATGGTCCCTTATATGCCAATGTTGGTGCCACCTCCCAATTGGACAAGGTATGTACTTATGCTACTCATGGTTCTATCTTCTTTATTTGTCTTGGTTCATATTTTACCTTTTTTCAAAAGGGATTGGATGGTCACCCACAATCTAGTGTCATCCTTTGATTTTATTTATAAACCATTCCAAACTATTGACAAAGGTTGATGCAAAAAAAGCTCTAGCTTTCTTGCAATCCTTTATTTTCACCCACAATCCTTTGTTAATTGGATGTTTGTTCGTAATCTTGGGGAAAAACCACTCAAAAACACAAAATCAAATGAGCGTGGCATTGCCCCATGTATGCCCACCCAATTAACTCTCCCTAAAAATCCCAAAACACTCCTCAAAAGCAATGCACCCTTTTCCTTTTTGCATAGTTGCCTCATATGAAGTAATGCCTTGGCCCCTAGGGAATTAAGTTTGGTGCATAAAATGGCTCAGAGCACTTTAATTGATAGTTTGGAATCTCCTAAAGGAGTTCCCCTCTCTAATGACTTAATCTAGCATGCAATAGTTTTTGGAAGACCCAACTCGACGATGGCCATGAGAGGGGACAACAAACCAAGCAATACTTGCCTAAGGATTTAACTAGGCAGATCTTTCTTAATCCAACCTCCTCTCTCTTGTAAGCCTCTATTTTTGCTACATCGACTTTTATGCATGATACTTTTTTGTGGTTGATTAAAAGGAGACTCCCATGTTAGCCTCATCTTCTTTAACAATAGTGTAAAAAACCAATCAATCTATTCAACCCTCATTTGCATGTTAGTAGAATAAAGATGGAAGTATATTAAAAAAAAAAGAAAAAGAAAAGAATAAGCATTCAAATGGTCTATCGCTTAACATGGAAGAATATATGAAGGGATAATTTCTGGAGCACGTGAAACACTTTGGAGGGATTGTTGGAGGAATGAGATATTTACACTTGTTCTACTACCTCTACCAAGATTGAGTACAAATTAGTACCATTAGAAATTCCATAATGAACTAAATCCAAAATTTTCTACTTCATACAAGGAATTAATTCACCTATTCTGGTTACAAATGCTAACTAAGGTCATCACATTAGTCCACTCATGGGTTTCATGCCAGCCACAACCACATTTCTTCAAGTTCAAGATTAAGTATGCCACTTTGTGAAGAATATCCCCTTATCATGGAAAAAGTGCTTGGTTAATTTGTTAGTTTCACTTGATCAATTGGAAGTATGTGGGGAAGATGATATTCTCAAAATTATGCAGATTGTGCATGCAAATTGAGCCCTTCGGATTGTAAAGGATGTAGTGGTTCTTCTTTAAAGAAAGATAGGAGATAGTGTGAGAGAGCTGCAAAAGATTTTAAGAGGACTTGGGTGGGCCCTTCAAAGAATAAGAATTTTTTGAAGATGTGATCAAAATATCAAAATGGAAAACTTCAATTGAAATATGATGCTTACCTACTAATCCACAAATAACCAAGAGTATCTCCTATTGTAAAAGCGTATGCCATCTTTTAAGAAGTCAATTTCTAGTTAATTTAGATAAAAACCATCTACTAATTTTGGTCAACACTATGCTCTAATCCCTTAGGGAGGTTAATATGACAAAAGTCATCACAATTTTCTAGTTGCTAACTTTTGTTCGAGATTTTCACATTAACATTACCCCCTTACTCTAGGTCTCCTTGATCTTCTACAAGGCCTAGGTTGTTGGTGAAATGTGAGCACTATTCAACCACAATGGATGAGTAATGACAGAATCAGATGTTGAATAGCCAGAAGCATGCTCCAAATTGATGCCATTAAGTCCCATCATTTTCAATGGTTAAAAGAACGAAAACAGAGTTGACCTTTGCTCTTACAATGTTTAGCCCACTTATTTTGATTGATCAATAAGATATTTGATCTTGCAATGTTGTGTATCCATTCTTTCCTACTAATTAGTCACAGCAACTCCTTTGTTCATCATGGGCTCCTTGTTCTCTCTTCTATCTCCTCTTCCTTTGCTTCCCCATCTCCTACAATTGCTGGTGCAGCCATGTACAATCTTTTGTCTCCCCCAAATAAACTAAGCCAATCACATTTCCCAACTATGCAATAGCCACAGTAGCACCCTCTCTACCCATCAGATTCCCTGACTTTTCTATTTTTCTCCGA
Organism: Thalassia testudinum; assembly: GCA_037157565.1. Taxonomy (NCBI): domain Eukaryota; kingdom Viridiplantae; phylum Streptophyta; class Magnoliopsida; order Alismatales; family Hydrocharitaceae; genus Thalassia; species Thalassia testudinum. The sequence continues at coordinate 2,703,865 of JAZHRO010000051.1, forward strand.
CCTTCAACCCACTGGTTGTCCAATGCAGTTGGTTTAAAATGTCCTAGGTCACTTCTGATGGAGTCAAGTGTTCTTCTCTTGTTATAGGCAGCAGCCTACAAGAATGTCGACATTGCAAGAGATTAGTTCTAGTGACAATAAAAAAAGTAGGAACATGTGCATTACCTCAAAGCAAATATTCCATGCAAATGTTTCATGTTGTACTATGACAGTTTACAAGTGCAACAAAGAAAATTGCTCCAGATAGTCATTTATCTACATGTAAAGTTAATGAATAATATTCCTTTAAAAAAAAGTTAATGAATAATAGTACTGGGAACCATCTATTAACAAAATATAATATTCTTAAAATATAGAAACAAGGAATATCACTATGAAATAGCAAAACCTTTTCATAGGAAGCACAATATAATGCTTTAATTCTACAAGTATGAGTACTCTTGCTTGTCATTGAATTTTTATCTATCAACAGCAACATAAGAATTGGAAACTTATTGTTGCCATTACTTGTCATCAATCCAGTTTAAACTTTCTAGCGAGACACTTAACTAGTCTGATGTAGTTGTTATGTGAAAAGGATAGTAAATATACAAAAACAAAAGATCATCTATATTTGTCCTTTAAAGCATGTTTTAGTCATTCTAAATAAAATGTTTAACAATCAGTCTAAGCTATTCTTTACTTTTTGACAAAAAAGAAAAGAACCTATGTTTGGAGCATTTTAGTTTATCTCATTCCAATACATTGAAAATTAAATAAATAAGCACTAAGACTATAACTTAGACCCTTATTCTACCATTAAAGAAATCCAACCTTGAAGCTTATTGCCTACATCAACTGCAACTGATTTGGCAATCTTAGCAGCTTAATCAAGTGATGATTGAGCCAAAGGGTGGAAGCAAATGTGATCAATAACTCTTAGATGGGGATGAATTCCACTGTGAAACTCTAGATTAATTTCTTCCAAACCCATCTTGACCATGTCAAAAATCACCCTTCTCATAGCCTGCATCTATCGGTGCAATTGGAGGAATTGTGGAGATAGAAATGCTAAAAGTAAATATGGAAGAGGATTTCAGCAAGTGAAGACAATTTCTCTAGGATAGTACACTACAGAATAACATGCTACAGTTAGTAATATTACAGGGAATGTCAAACTATCCTTAGCAGGATTTAGTTTTAAGTAGATACAAAAACTACAAAAAATAGACTTATGTACCAATGTATCTGATAATTGGGATTAACTAATGGACTTATATATACCAATATCCATGGTAATTGGGATTAATTAATAGTAATAACATTGCCTAAGAAAGTACCAAAAAGAAATACAGGAGATAGGATATGTTTATTCTGCAAATGGCATTTTATTTTGGGACAAGTGGAAGAATTGCCCCCAATATTTATAGTCATCAAAGATGTATTGTCAATCAAAAAGGTGGCAACAGAGATCCAAAGTCATAGCCTTAAAGTAAATTGTTTGGATGGCTTTCCACCATTTTCTTTATATATGGCTTTTGGATGAAAAATTTTCTAACTTCACTATTCTCAATACTACCTTCATATATATACTTTCTATTCTTGTCCATGATTTGCATGATGACCTTTTATCTAGTTTATGAAGAAACTGTTGGACTAATGCTTAATGACCCTATTCTCTGAACTTGCCAGGTTCTTTCCTGGAGTTTTTTTGTTTAGTATGTGCAAATAGGCGAATCAATATACCCAGAACCAACATGTTTTTGTACTATTTGCATCCAATTTCTGTTAAGCGAGGAGTAGGAATCCTAGGAAACATTTTTGATGAAATGAGGGTTTTCTTGATTATATACCCCCTACAATGGTGACTTTTGTTCTGAATGTTGGTTTAGCTCCATTCTTGCTTCTGTTATAGGAAAGTTCAATGTTTAATTCCATGTAGATTGTATCTTTTAAGCTTTTCATTCATGTTCACATCTAACTTTCATATGTATAAATGTATATATGTGTGTGTGTGTTACTTCGTTGAGATAGCACTCCAATCAAGCACTTAAACAGCTTCTACTTTATGCTCTATGATAGAGACAATTGAAGACTATTGCCTTACGATCCAGAAATGTCCACATTCCATGTGATGTTGCTATCCCTACTCTTGATAAGGACATTCTCTAGGAGTTTGAACCTAGAGAATTAGGTAATATAATGAATTTAAACTTGTACTAGTAGTAATTTGCAATTACTTGACGGGAAATATCTATCACTTATGGTTTCTTACATTTTATATCTATTGAATGTTTCACGAGTAGGAGAAATTTTACTAGTGAAGATCTATATGCTCTAAGTTCTATCATTTATAGTGGTGAAAAAAAAATTCATTGTTAGCAAATGCTAACCACTCATCTTTGGTCATTTCTTAACAGATTACACATGAAAACACTTTAAGGAAACACCATGTGACACTCGCACTTGAATCATTGGGAAAAATTACTTATATTGTGCCTGCTGATCAATATATAAGGTTCTTCCAAAATCCATTCTTTGTATTCATCTTTTCCTTCCCTTCTATAAGGATTATTTTTCACTGAGATATCATATGTGCCAATTTTAGGATATCTCTCTCGATCCTGAATTCTAGGGAGTGAAGACAATTTACCATGATTCAAGTTCATTGTGATTCTCTTCCATTTCTATTCAAATTTTTAAGGATAAATGCTTTCTTCATTCTTATGCCTAAATTTTTTATGCTTTTTAAAGACTTGGCTTGTGCTTAAGCCAAGGCCGAAAACTTGTTGCAAATACTTCTCTTTTGATAAGGCATTAAGTCTTCAACGTTCTTCCTCTTCAGTATCTTTAAGAAGTAAGTTATTGCACTTCAATAAGTGTCTTTTGACCTACCAAACTTCCTTTCAGCAGTTGGGTTTAGAAAGAACATGATCCTGTAATTTCCTAGAGAATGAGCTTCTATAAGTTACATTGAACCATTGAGCTGCATTCTGAGATATGTGTTAGGAGAAATTAAGTTGCATCTTTTGTTATGTAGGTAGGGTGAATCCTTCCCTAATTTGGAGATAATTTGCAACCTCACAAGCTAAATGTCATTATGGATACGGAGGTGTTGCTGGGGATTTGAATGATTGAAGATGTTGCCAAAATTAAGATGTGTTGCTTAGAATTTGAATTGAAGTTTGGAAGATGAAGCTGCTTGGGATAGCAAGGATTTGAAGAGGCTACTACTTTTGGTGGTTGAATCTTCACGATTTATTGTATTTTCAATTTTTTTCTATATTTTTTATTTATTTCTTTGTATCACCCTTGAGAGGGGAATATTTTAGTGTTGAGGTTATTACCTGTTTTATGTTTTTCTTATTTTCTGATTATCCCCTTAAAGGGTTCTTATTGTACTTTATTATTTGGAGATCAATAAAATTAGGGTTCTTATATTTCAAGCTTGTTAAAATAAAAATATTTCTCACTAAATAATATCAATAATAGTAATTAAGTGGTATGACAAGGTGTTATCAAAGTGAATCAATAGTGTCAATTAAATGGCAAAAGAGTCATTAAATTAAATCAATAGTGGTTATTTAGAGACAAATAATTGTTGCTAAATAATATCAATAGTGATAATTAAATGACAACATAAAACATCATCAAAGCAAATCAATAATGACGATTTAGTGACAAAAGCAAAAGTCATTAAATGGAGTATATAGTGACATTAATAGCATCAATTAAATTGCTACTAATATAATTCAATAGTGGCAAAATAGTGGCAAATAAATTGCCAGTAAAGAAGATCATTAGTGATAATAATTATGGCAATTAAAGTGATGCTAATACTGATGTTTTAGTGGTAATTATACAATTGCCACTAACCCTTTAGTGACACCAACGAAAGTGACAATTAAGTGGCAATTATTTTAAGTGTCGCTAATTACATATAGTGGCAAATAAAATGCCTATAGTGGCAAATATTAATTGTCACTAAAGGCTATTTGTTTTGTAGTGTGGGCCGGTCTAATTTGTTGGATACACAGCACCCCATAAGGGTGGGACCAGACCACTACTACCCTAGTTCAGATTAGGTACATTTTTATCCGATTCCAGGATCAATACAGACCCATTTCAGGCCTAGCTACAGTGCAAGGCCCCGACCCATGCACTATACACAATTAAGCTCATATATGTTCATTTAGATCATAGGAGAGGAGGGTATATGGGATATATGTGCACCGAGCGCTAACGACCAAGCAGCCTTAGCGCATTATTCCTTTTATACCGCCTCGTGTGATTGTGTGCTCATAATGTGGGACTATCCCACGTGGCTATTCCAGCATTAATTAGCGCTACAGTGTGTTCGGATTCAAGGTTTTTGGCCCTTAAATTGTGGGCAATAAATTATAATAAAATAAAAATAAATTATATAATTACAGAACCCTTATATAGGGCTACCTAATTGTATAATTAATTTAGAGAATCAAGTTATTTAAATATATAATAAAATTAGTTAATGTTGGCTGCTTATACACATTAATTTAGCAGTTAATTACTTAATTAAAGTATAAATTAGTTAATTAATTGTACAATTGACCTTATACAATGTTAATGTACATAATAAATTATTTATTACACATTTTTATTATATTTTTGAAACTTTATTTTAATTTATTTACAATTAAATACATATTTAAGTTAGTTATTCACATAAATAACTTATAAATACTATAATACACTATAAATATAGCATAAATAAGTTGAAAATATTTAATATAACATTATACAAGTATACATTATAATTTACTTTAGTATTAATTTAAATTACTAATTTATTTTATTTTAAGTTAATAATTTACTTAATTAACTTAATAACTTAATTATATATTGTAATTACCTAATTAAATTAAATTAAAAGTATTATATAGTTCATATTACTTACTTAAATATGTATGTACAGTATTAGGTATAGTTATGTACATATGGATGGGTTTATATAATTACTTAGATTAATTTGCATTTTGTTAATATAAATTAATAGATAATAAGACAATATTGTTATATATACAATAAATCACTCTAAATATTTAATTTAATATATATAATATAGATATAAGTTATATATACTCATTATATACATATTATACAATATATACATATAGCTTAGGTTTAACTTAGATTATATAAGTATAGATATAGTATACAAGGTATTTTTCGGTATTTTTGGGATTTTTCTGATTGTTATAGCTTTAATATATTTAAGAGAGATAGGAGATGAGAGAGAAAGAGTTAGATAAGAGAGAGAGGTTTCTTTTTGCGATTTTTGACTTAGGTTCTATTATTAAGTTCCAAAGTATACTGAATCGTCAACTGGTGTGTTCTACCAAGCTAGGGTTTCAAAATACCTTGAAACTTGGCACACACCTAAAGAAATATCTGATTTTACTCAAGATAGGTTTATTTATTATTTTTTTTAATGTATTTTATTTATTTACAAATCAAGCTCAATTTACGCCATAACGGATGTTTGAATAGGAAACCTAAGGTCTAGAATTCTATTCTAATAGTTTGATGTTCAGTTAAAGCATTCACAACACTTAACACATAACATGGAAGATGACTGAGCATTTAAACATGATTTTTACATTGTATTTCATTAAAAAGCTCAATTTGGATAGTTACAAACATGACATGAGTTGAAAATGAATCCAATGAACTTAATCAAGCAATTCTAACTAAACTAATGTCCATTTCAGTTGTAGGAATGCTTCTACATGAATTCCTACATTACAACATACATCAACTCTTCAAATATCCCAGCAGATAGCTTAAGTTCAGCAACTAAGGCAGTTGCTCAAATTTAACAGCTAAGCTGCTGAATTGCTGCTTCAAAACAGCAGCTCAGATGCTGGTAAAGGTGCTCAAATGATAGCTTCAAGGATCATACGACTTAAAATAGTGTTGCAACTACTACTACAGCCATTTCAGCAATCAATAGTTGCTTCTGTTGCTAACCTTGCTCTGATCAGATTAATTAAGACTAATCTGAGCTTAAATTCTGTAGGTTAGCTATTGTTGTATAACTCAACTAAGCTACTATAATGAAAATCCGAATCTAATTCAAATCCCAATCCGAATCAAATTTACAAAACATAGAGGAAAATTTGACCTAAACTTTCTCTCATGCTATGGACAACATGAAGAGAATGTTTCAAATCAAAACTTGAAATCCATTGAAAACATGCTCCAATCTTCAAATCCTTAAAATTAGATTTAATCTCAATGAATCTAGCTGCTATGCAGCTTTTAATATATTAAAATGAGAGATCAAAACCAACTCGACTTCAAAAACACTTATTTGAATGAAAATCAATGTTGAATGCTCTCAAAAATGTCATATCCCAAATCTAATTATGAATCAAATCCATGAAAAATCGTTCCGAATTCTTCCTTAACACTTCTAAAATCCAAGGTAATCCGAATAAAACTCTCTTCAACAAATCTAAGACTCATTCAAATAAGATTAAGAATTGCATAGCCATAAGAAACACCTAATCTAATCTCCATCTAATGCCATAGACAGCGTGAAGAGAGAGTTTAGATTAGTCACTAAACTCCATTCAAAAATGAATCCCAAATTCTTTTTTTTTTTTTTGAGAAAGAAAGGAATGCTATCGAATCACCGATAGCAAACCAGGAGAGCTATTATTGATAATAAAAATATTTACAAGTTAGACTCCCAATGCTATATGAGACTTCAGCATAAATTTACAATATTTTCCACATACACTGGGGTCTCCTGAAAAACACGCTCATTTCTAGCCCTCCATACAGCCCATAACACAGCCACCATATGTATATAAGGCTTATTCCCATCCATAAGGTAGCACCACAAATTCCCCCAAGTGGGTAAGGACTCGTTGCATACTCTCCTCCATACATAATCAGTGATCGCACATGAAGAAAAGATATGAACGCTAGAATCATTATGCATCCCGCATAAATAACAAAACTGGGTGGGGGTCCCCATCCTTCTGTGCCTCAGATCCCCAGTAATCAATCCATCCCTCCTGCAGAGCCATAAGAAAATTTGTAACTTTAGTGGTATTTTTAACTTCCATAGCTTTTTCCCCATTTCTTCATCTTCCGCCATCCTGGAGGACATTATCAACCTGTCATAAGCAGCTGCAGTAGAAAAATTACCTTCCCATTTGTATGTATCATATTCATGAGGCATGGGCTTGAAAGCAGCAAGCTCTTGCATGAGACGTTCAATCTCTACATGAGATCTTGTTTCATGATTATTCCACCCATCATTATTTAACAACCACTGCTCCGAATCCACATCCCAATAATCGGCTACCACTGCATTTTTATTTGCAGCCGCAGCATAAGCAAGGGGGAACCTGTCTTTAAACGTCCCTCCATGTACCCAATTTTCCATCCAAAACTTGAAGCTTTTTCCATCACCTAAAACTGATTTGAAAAAATTCCAATTATCTTTTAGGGCACGCACCACAGAAGACCAAAAGGGGGACGATTTACGTGGGTTAAGACGATTTATCTCATCATTGGTACTCCCATAACTGTCCTGGATAATTTCTGTCCATATTTTTTTTTCTCCCTGCAGCAATCGAATAGCTCATTTCAAAATTAATGCTTCATTGAATTCTTTGAGGGATCTAGCACCCATACCTCCCATCTGCTTAGGTTTGCAAATTGATTCTCACTTTAAGGGTTGAAAAAAGGCCCCTTGATGAGAGGCCCCTTTCCAAAAAAATCTTTTCCGCATCACCTCCAGCTTTTTCCAAATAGAGTTCGGAGCTCTAAGGACAAAGAAAAAGAAGACGGGAATCGAAGTGATAACAGAATTCAGTAGTATATACCTCCCCCCTTTTGATAAGTATCTACTGTTCCAGCCCTCCAATTTCGTAGCTACCTTTTCAAAGAGGAAAGACCAATCTGCTTTCTTCATCTTAGAACATTTCAGAGGCAGACACAGATACTTAATTGACAATGGAACCACAGGTGTACCAAGAATGGTGGAGATCTCATTCTGTAACCCACTATTCATCCCAAAACAGACCAGGGAAGATTTACTACAATTCAATCTGAGACCAGAAACCTCTCCAAAAATTTTTACCATATGTAATAGAGCCTGCGCTTCTCTCTTCTCCCCTTCCACAAAAAAATAGTATCATCAGCATATTGAAGTACAGGGGCTAGAGCCCTATGATTAGACAATGAAAACCCCCGTATAAAACCAGCCACTGCCAGTTTACAGGCAAATCTAGCAAAAGTATCCACCGCAAGGTTAAAAATCAGAGGGGCAATGGGCAACCTTGCCTTACTCCACATTGGGGCTGGATCCAAGAGCGACACGGTTTACCATTTATCAATGGGGAAAAAGAGGCTATCGTAATGCACCTCTTCACCCATTGAATTAGTAAGGGTGGAAATTTCCTCCTTCTAAGAATCTCCCACAAGTAAGACCAGGAGACTGAATCATAGGCTTTGGAAAAATCAACTTTCCACAAGAAAGCCTTAGATTTTCTCCTTTGCCAACCCATAACAATCTCCTGCGCAACAATGAATGACTCCTGTAAAAGATCTCCCAGGAAGAAAAGCTGGCTGAACAGGCATTATCAAGTCCTTTAAAACCTCCCGCAATCTGTTAGCAATAATCTTACTAATAATAAGATAGATGGAATTAGATAGTGCAATGGGTCTGTAATCAGAAAAACTTTCCGCACATGATTTCTTAGGCAACAGAAACAGATAAAATTTGTTCAGCCTCTCAAATCCAGAGTTGCCCAATTCAAACTCATGAATAACCTTTAACACATCCTCCTTAACCACATTCCATAGCTCTCTGTAGAAAAACACCTGAAATCCATCCAGACCGGGAGCACCTTCATTATTTAATTCTTTAATAGCTTTTAACACTTCTTGTTCAGAAATAGGGGACACAAGCATGTCTCTCTGTTCATTATTTACACAAGGGAAATCCATTGCTGCCAGCCTCCAAGAACCTCTTGGAGCAGCCTTGGACATTTCTTTAAAAAATTTACTTGCTTTAGATCTGATCTCCTTAGTAGAGGTAATATTTCTTTCTTCAACTTTAATAGATGAAAATACTAAACCAAATTCTCAAATCCATCAATACTAAACCAAACCCTGAATGAGATAAAACCAAAGTCACATCTATGAAAATCATCAGTTCAAATCATTCCAAATCAGAATAGGGTCATTTGTAAATTTCATGCACTGGATGATATGACCCTTAAGATGCAATTGGTGCAAATAACAGATCTAGGAGCTAGAAAGCTCTAGATCTGATAATGGCCTGATGGGTGAGTGAATGGTGAAATAAATCATCGAGGAAATCATAGAAATTAATTCATGGAATGGTGACGAAGAAAAGTGAACAGGCGCATGATAATGATCTTATCTTCTCTGATCATACTTGATCAAAGGAGGTGAGGGATCATTACACGAATCTACTCTACACTACCAAATCTATAAGACTACTATCTAATTTTACTCCTACAAAATAATAAATCTACTCTACGAAAGCATTAAAAATCCTAGCTAAGTGAACGAATGAGATGCATGGATCCACAGTAGGTTGATATGGCAACGAAGGAGGGTGAGAGGATCTCCAGTGAAGAATGAGGTCCTTGGGCTGTCAACAACGAAGTTGAGGAAGGAGAGCCATGCCCGTATCACAGGCGCAACTGATGAAGGAGGAAGGAGAGCTAGAGAGTGGATGATGATCAACTCAGTGAGGAAGGGAGTCGATCACGCGTGCGAGGAGCTAGGGTGATTCTTAAGTAGCCAAGGGAGTGAATTAGAGCTCTGCGAGGTGGATTTAGGCTAGATTAGGGTAAACGGTGGTGTTTGGCTAAGAGAAGGGTGGGAACTCTTGGATGAAATTTGACCATAGGATGGGATCTGGGCTAAGGGGTGATCCTACACGCAAAGTCACGTGAAGCTTCGATTAGGATCGGTCGTTGGATTAGGAGCTAACGAGAATAACAACTAAGATGGCTCAAGTTCATGCGAGTGAATAGTGACCCTCACGCCTCAGGTGTTTTGGTGTAATTGTAGGGAAGCCCTTCCATTGAAACGGTAGAAAGATTGCTAAGAAACCCATAAGTGGAGGAATGTGTAGTGGCATGATCCCTGACGATTTACAAATAGGTCCCCAACGGGTTGCAAAGGAGTCCCTGAAGGCTTAAATGTAAACAAAATGTTATGTACTAAGGACCTATATGTAAAACTCTAAATGCAAGTTCCTAGTGATGTCCAAATGCAACTAGGTTTTTATTGGAGCTTAATTGAACATTTAGGAAGTTAATTCAACTCTTAATTTATACTTTTGGCTCAATCATGTGTTCAATTAGCTATTAGATCACCATGTTACACTTTGAATAGAATATCTCAATTTATAGCCTAATTATGTGTTTTTAACACTGATTTGCTGTTTTAGATCATTTATGTTAATTCACACACTTAACCCATTTCTTATGTTAATTATGAAATATTTAGCTCAGTTTCTAGCTTAACTTGAACATTTTAACTATGATGAGCCACTCCTCATCAATGCACAAATAAGGACTCCACCTTCCCTAATGAACACTAGGTTGAATTTGAAGTTCACAAGATATTTTCCGACATTGTGTAGTGTAAACCAACGTTACTTAGACTCCTAAGCAAAAGCAAACCAGTGAATCCTGTACCAGTGACTCAGGTACAAGAATACAGCCTAAGTTAGGAGAGATTCTGGTTTATCTTGTTAAAGCTTGAAGTGTATTAAGCTAAAGCCTGAACGAATCAAGCTATAGTGACCCGGAAAGTTTAATCAACAAAGGTTGAATGCTCATAAACACTTATTGTATTTTTGCTTTCAGCTATAAGATCATAATTAAACACTTAAGATTCTTTCAAACTTCTCAGAATTCAATTTTAGAGTTCTCCCTCAACAATAGAGATCAGTAGGTCCCTTATTGTATTTTTGGAATTCTTATTTTTGACATTTTTTTGTATTTTTGACTTTGTAATTTTTTTCACATTTTTCAAAATCTTTCAAATTTTTTGGTATTTTTGATAATACTATACTATATACACTACAAGTGTGTCTATAATTGCATTTCAGTAAATGATTTCACCATTTACACCCCCATGCTTAAAAGCTGCAATGTCCTCATTGTATGAATAGGGTAGATGCAAATGCATGCTCTGCTTTTCACTAACTTAGACTGGGTGACGGAATGAAGTCGAAATGAGGAGATAAAAATCTCTGTGCAGACAATTTCAAGTCTTCAAGTCTGATACAAGATCAGAGTGGAAAGTCGAGCTAAGTAGTGAAATGCATGACATATGTGACAATGAATGCATGGTAAAAATGCAAGGATAGACACCTAAAGAAGGAAATGGAAAATAAGAAAGGTGAAAATAGCTATGTACAAAAGATAGGTTGCTGATTGCACAGCAATCATGGGTCCTAATCAACCTAAATAATGTTTGAACGTAGCTTAAATTGTGGATATTGCACTGATATTTTGCATATCATGCATTGCATCAGTTTATTTAGAATAAGATGAGATATCCTGCTAGTTAATGGTTTTTATTGCTATTTGCAGATAATAAAGTGATCCAGGATGGAGATAGTGGAATAAAGAAATAAAGGAAGAAGAAGACTGATTCAGATAAGAGGAGTGAGGAGGATAGCTTTATCCCTACCCTTAGAAACCCTAGGACAGCCTTCCTAAACCCAAAACAACCTCCATTAGGGCACCTTAGCCTCAAAACCCAAACATGGATAGCACTATCCGTGTTCTTATCCACCCTATCCCTCTCTCAAACACTTAGGAACCAAAACCAACCTTAGAAAACCTAAAACCCACTCTCCAGCACCTTTTAGGACGTCCAGACATCTAGTTGGATGTCTGATTTCTGCAGAATAACAATCTAGGAAGTCAAAACTCATACTGACACATAATTGGACGTCTAATTTAATGTCCAGATGTCCAATTTTGTAGTATAAGACATCTAACCACTATCCTGAACGTCTGATACTACTGTCTAGTTTCTGATTTTGGTGTTGGAAGCCCTAGCTTGCCTATTTTGACCTAGGAACCCCACCGAACACCCTATGAAACCTAACTAGAGACCTCCTAAGCCTAATCCACTATCCATAGCCCTACTTGTCCTATCCCTAACCCAATTGAACCATCCCATACCTAATTGGGTGCATCTACAGTTGATTGGGTGCACCCGAGCCCAATTAGATCCACCCAGGATCTAATTAACTCATACCTATTAGGGTTACCCTAGCCTAATCACATGCACACATCTAATTAGACTTGACCTAGACCTAATTAGGTTCACTCCTACCCAATTAGACTTTCCTAAGCCTAATTAGGTCCACACCCACTTAATCTAGATTGACCCAACCTATTTAACACCTAATCCTACCAAAACCCACAACCTAGCCCTACGAAAAATACACACCCACACACACACTCACACCTTCCCATTTTACTCCCACCAAACCCATGCACACTCTCTTGGAAACCCTAAAAAATTATGTCAAACCTAGATCCAAAAAATGTGGCATTGGCTATTTTTGGAGCCACCAAAAGTGGCAACCAAATGGAGCATTCCATAAGGGCAAAGAGAGAGCCACGAAATTAGACCTTCTCCATACACTCTCCCATCCATACTCTCCACTCTAAACTTGCTTCCACCCTCCAAAACCTTAAGGTTGTGCTCCTCACCCTCCTCCAAGGCTCCATGGACGGCTAGCTAGAGAAGCTTCTCTCCAAAGCTTCAAGGATGGCCATTGGTAGAGAAAGGGTGCAACACCCTCCTCTCTCCACTTGGGTGCACTCGCCCCCATATTCTTCTCTTCTTGGATGAGCATGAAGGCTCACCCATAGCCTCTTGTGGCCGGCCATCTCTTTTGGTAGGCGTGTAGACGGGTTTGCATACCCAAGGTCTAGCCTACACCTTCACACAAGACCGATGGCCCTAGTGGCAACTTTCCGGCATGAGGGATTTCTTCTATTTATTTGCTTTCTAGTGTAGATGATATGTGATAATCTTTTATGCATAAATAATTTCATGATGTTTCTATGATTGATATTGTCCTCATGTTTGCTTTCCTATATGATACTTAGGTTTGATCACACCATGCACGGCCACCATGGCCTCATTTAGATGCACATAGTCACTTAGGTTTTTACTAGTTTATCTAGATCTAGGCTTCATTTTGCTTTTCAAAATAAAGATCAAAAACACAAAAAAAAGCGCACAAGACAAAAAGACAAAAAAATATTAGGTTAGATTTAGGTTATAAAAGTCGATTCAAATCTCGATTTGTTTTCACGCCTCCTAGAGACGAACGACCGAGACTCAAGTTCTGTAAAGAATGCGCGCTTCAGACATCTTTTAAGATGTCTGGGAAGTGGCCCAGACGTCTAACCAGATGTCTGGAACCACTTCCAGACGTCTGGGAATCGGTTATTGTTGGCACGCGCGATTCGTCTGCGCGCCTGAGCACGCAGACCTGCGAAAATTCCCTCTCTCTCTTTTTCCCTCTCCCTCCTACGCCCTCTGTCGTGCTCTCTCTCTCCTCCTCGCGCGGCCTTAAAAGGCCACGCCCTCCCCCTCACTCACGTCACCTCCGCCCCCTTCCTCTTCTCCTTCTAGTCGGTGCGTGAGAGCGAGCGCGAGTGAGCTGCGGCGTCGACAGCCGCGGCGGGTGCGGGAGGAGGTGCTGCGCAGGGGAGGAGGCGTCTGCCGTGAGGGCTCGAGCCTGCCGGGGCAGCGGGAGCTGGCCGACGGGGGCGCAGCGGGCTCGGAGCGACGCGGGAGGACTGCTACAGCTCGAGCAACAGGCGGACGAGACGCGGTGCGGCCGGGCGTCGCGAGCGGAGGGCGAGTTGCGCCCTTGTTCTGGAAACTTTTCCAGAATCAGACGTCTGGGCTGATAGCCAGATGACGAGCACGACGCCTGGAAGACTGTCCCGACGTCTGAAAGGTGAGTTATTTCTGTCTTCTTACTTTTCTTCGACTGACCGTACTAAGAGAGAGAGATGGGTACGCGCAGGTTCTGAGATTCGCATCCAACGCGAATCAGACGTCTGGCTGCAGTGCCAGACGACTGGAGAAACTTACAGACGTTCGGGGTGACCATCGGACGTCTGGGAACTAGGCCAGATGCCCCCGCAGGCTTCTGGACATCTGAGAGACCACGCAGAGCAAGGTAACCCCTGATCCACTTTTTAAGACGTCTGGAATAAGTTCCAGATGTCTAATTTTGCACTGTTTCGTCATTTTCGACCCATTTAGGGCCCGTTCGGGTTCCGTTTTCCACGTTTCGAGTTGCATTCTTTTCGAAATTACATCCTCTACCCGTCTACAGTAGCTGTATACTATTTTGAGAAATTCCTTGTGTTTGATCCTTGTGATAGGACCCCGTTCCGTTGCAGTCTCGGGGGTTGCGGAGGCACGCGGGATTCCCGACCACGCCCCCAGTTCGCCTGTTGTAACCGGTAGAGTGGCTTTAAGTATAATCTGTTAAATTATGAAACCATAAATAGAACCTAGGACTTTGCATGAATCCTAGGAATGAGAAATAGATTGAATGGTAGATCCTAGGGTGTTGCATGAATCCTAGGGCTGGAAAACTAGATTGTATGATAGATCCTAGGATATGTCATGAATCCTAGGACGAGAAAACTAGTGGAATGTATGAATACTGCAGTCTTGGAAAATGTGGAAAGGAAACAATAGCTGCCTGTGAATTGAATTAACAGCTGCCTGTTATGAATAAATGAACATGATTAAGAATATGGGATGTATGAACGTGAAACTGGAAAGGTGAGACCGGAATGCGCTGAGTTAAAGAGCTGGAACCCTACGGGGAATTAGGAGTAGAACTCCTCGAAAGTGAATGGAATAGAATTGGGGAAGTGAGCTGACCCTTGAGTACGGAGTACCAAGGAGAGCGACTGTCCCCCTGTTTAGTGCAGAGCGGAGCTAGCCGCCCCAGGGACCCGGGGTTAGGACTGGCCACTCTGTACCGACTTGCTGGCCCTCGTGTACGTAGTACTGAGGAGAGCTACTAGTGTAGGGAGGTACTAGCTACCCCACGGGTCCCAGGGTTCTGCTAGCCTCCTACACCAACTTGTTAGGCCCACTGGGGAAACCAGGGTAGTCAGGCGAGGGTGCGCGGACTGTGGAGGGGCAAGGCCCCTGTTTGGTTATTGTAGAGGGGTTGGACCCCTGTTACTGAGAGGGCTCTGCCCTGTACTGGTTCCGTGCTGTGCTTTGGGCGCACCCGTTAACAGAAACGACTGACTGCGTGCCAGTGCGGGTTAGCTACCCATGCGTTTACCGCGCGTGCCGTAGTCACCGTTACGTCTGTCAGTGACCTTGGGGTGGTTGACTGAGAGTAGGATCACCACGGGGGACTCTCCCGGCCAGGAGAGCACCACGTGCTACTTCTACTGTTCGGAAAAGACTGCAATCAAGATCATTCCCACGAGGAACATTCGATATCAAGTGAAGGATCTGAGAAATAGATAAATTGTGAAACAATAGAAAGACGTAAATAAAGGAAGAAAGAAAATTAAAACAGCTACTGTACACTTTACTATTTCTTTAGTTTAGCTGCCACTCTACTCAGCGTTTTGCTGACGTGTTACACTCGTTACCTTTCAGGACCAGGCGTTGAGCAGCCAGGGTCAGCGGCTGTAGAGGACGCTGGGCCAAGTAGGGTCCAGTAGAGTTACCACTGTTCTCTTGTACCTCTTTTTGGTTCCACTGTAGTGAGTAGTTCTTGTTTCCGCTGTACTTTTCTTTACCTGCAGTTCATATTATGTTATGAATGTTGTTCTACTGTTGTGGTGGTACATACTGTAGTGGTTTCTTTCCTTACTGCTGTATTTTCTTACTGTTAGTTATATTCATGTTGAATGTAGTTTATTTTACTGCTCTTTTGGTTACTTCCTCGTTGGACGACCAGGTCTTGGGGTTTAGTCGAGTTGGTCCGGTTCTCGTGTCTTGTAGGGACTCGGGAATCGGGTCGTTACAAGTTCTAAAAAAAATAAAATCTATTCAAGGTTCGTTATCACAAATACCTTTGATGAGTGGTTTTTGCGACTATACTATAATTTCCAACGATTTCAAAATACTCGATTTCCACACTCGTCAGTTGCTAAGTTTAACGCCTTCGGCTAGGCGTAAACCCAGTAGGAGTGTTAATAATGTAGGAGCCAAAAGGATGGTAGAGAATTGACAAGTTAAATGAAATTCAATGAAAGATACAGATCATGGTATGGAAGTTTGTCAATCTCAAAGGTGAACAATAGCTTCATAATCAATATGAATCAAACTCAGATACTTGGTACAAGGCCTAAGTAAAGAATGGGTATCAAAAGACTTGGCTCAAGGTCCAAGTAGGCAAAATAGAGTCAACTCAGAATTACTTGGCTGAAGGTCCAAGTAGAGAAATAGTATATCCACAAAGAATCTATAACTTCCACCTCTTCAATCAATGAATACAGCATCAAGATGAAGAAGATGAATTTGGGTTGGGAAGAAGAGGTGGTTGCTGATCTGAGTAAGGTGCGAATGGTTCGGGATTGTGCAAGGCTTGTGATATGACATGTGCTTGGCCTTGGGGAGGATTAGGTTGGACACACCTTTGGACAGGTATGTTCCTAGGGTTGGGTTGTGCCTAAGATGAGAGTGAATGTGGTTGACCGGATTCTGTCAAATGCGATAACTAGGCTCTCATCTCAGCAAAAACCGTGTCCTGTCTCTGCTGCATAGCAATATTCTGATGTTGCATGTCAATAAGAGCTTTCATGATTCACCCCAATTGACCATCTCATGTAGGATCGGGTTGAGAGTATTGGGTGGGCCTGGGTTGGGGTTGCTGGTAGGCACGCAGTGGATACATGTGTTGTTGTGGAGGTGGTGCTCAGATTGGGTTGTGAAGTGGTGGTGCAGAAGGTTGTTGAAAATTGGATTTTTGTGAATTTCCTGACCACAAGAAATTTGGATGATTATGCCATCCAGGGTTGTAGGTTTGTGAATAAGGATCATTGTGAATAGCGTGAAGCTCCTCCGAAGGTTCAGAAGGTGTAGGAAAGTCGGTGAAAGGAGGAATAAAGGTTCCTCCAATCGGTGAAGGATAGGAAAATGTATAGTCCAGTAGTGCAGGTTGTGTCACAGAAAGGTTGTTCATTGTTTCCCTCCCTGTGGAAAACTAAGAAGTGCGAGGTGCAGGTGACCGAAAAGAAGAAGAAGATGATGAAGGTTTAGATAAGAACTTCCATACTTCATGTACTTTTTTCTCTATTAAGCCTACCTTATCCAGCTAACTAGCCATAATTTCTAAATCTCTTGTGCTGGATTGGGCTTCGTGTACCCCCGTGTGTGAATGGAAATGAGAGGACTTTCTATTAAAAATGCTCATCGAAGCATTATTAATAGAATTTTTGGCCATGCCTTTGAAGAGCTCAAAGGTTGAGTCCCTGTCCTGACACAGGAAATTGCCACCACAAGCAGCATCAACAAAATTCTTTGTGTCACCATGGAGCCCATGATAGAAGATCTAGACCAGTTGCCAGCATGGGACACCATGGTGTGGACACTTATGCAAAAACTTGTGGAATCTCTCCCAAGCCTTATGCATCTGTTCTCCTGAGTTCTGTGTAAATGTGGTAATTACATGCCTCAAGGCGTTTGTGTGGCCTACAGGAAAATACTTCTTAAGGAACTCATGTTCCAAAGATGCCCAGGTCTCTATAGGTGTAGTCTATGCAAGTGTTCTAAACCAAAAGGCAGCTTTGTCCTTGAGTGAAAAGGAGAACATTTTCATCAAAAGTCTATGCTAATCATGGCCCTGCGAACCCAAAGTCTAAGCAAGATTTTTCAGCTCCTCAAGATGGTGAAATTGGTCCGCAAAAGCAAGACCATGGAAGTGAGGAATAAGTGCAATTAGGTTCGGCTTCAATTTAGCAGCATGACCCCCAACGGGATACTGTACCACAGGCATAGGTTGTGCAACTATGAGATTATAGTAATCCTGTAGTTGAGGTCTACGAGGTTAAGGTGCCTGGGGAGCTCTAGGTTGAGGTTGGGGATTCACTAATAGGTTAACAGCTTGTGTAAGCTGTTGCACCTGTTGGGTAAGAGTATTCATTTACAATTGTGTCTCAAACAGGTGTTGAAGACTAGGTTGTGGACCTCTCTCCAATGGTGGTTGGTTAGGGAAGTTAAGGTATGGAGGAGGTTGGAACCTATGGTTTAGTGGTGGTGGTAGTGGAGGATGTATAAAGAGATGTGGAGGAAGTTCTTCGAAATCCTTGAACTATGCAGAAACAATGTCATCCTCTAAAAGAACGAGAAGATGAATGGGAGTTTGAGGCCTAGGAGGTAGAGGATTGGATGTGGAAGGCATTGAAGTCTAACTAGAAGCTTGGGCATCAGCACCTAAGGGAGGTACTAACTCAGGATTCTGGGATCTCCTACCTTCCATTGAGTCAATTTTTAAAAAATGAAAATTTTGAAACAGTCACAACCCAAAAGAGTGGTAAACTCTCAATCAATCTTACTCAGAAAATTAGAAATCCCAATATCAATCTCACAACAATCAAAAGACCAATCAAATCAATCAAGTGAGATAAACATGAATTTTTCATAGGGACTGCTGCGTGGATAGTAGTATGCAAACAAATTGTTTCAATACAATTATACACATCCTACAGAAAATGTAGCGAAGTGCAGACCTCTACAATCCACCTGGAATCTAGGTATGATTGGCGTAAGAATCCAAACACTATGGTTGCTCATGGAGATGAGATAGAAACCCGTGTGTTTGTGAATCTTAAGTGATCATGTAGTGTGTACACGATAAGCAACCAACATATGTCAGTGAAAACTCAATTAGGGTTCCAAATAGATTTTAATGTCTCCTTTTGAATTTGATTTGATATTTATAAGATATCTTCTATGCAGCTTGTCTTGCTTTTTAGTTCCTTTCAAATAAGAGATGGTCTATTTAGTTTTTTAAGTCAAATGCAGAGATGGCAGGAGCTCAGAAGGGATAGAAGATGCGTACCTGACTTCAGCAATTCTACAAGTGATGCATTTTGACTTGAAATGAAATCTAGCAGGAAATGTGCAAGTATGGATGCCTAGAATATGCTGCAGCTAGATAAGGGATGAGATATTTTTGGTATTTTTGATTTTATAATTTTGTTGGATTTTCTAAATGCAACAAGCAAAAACAAATCTAAAAAGAACATCGATACAGAAAATCGCATCGATGAGAGATGAGTAGAGAGATAGAGTCTAGAGAGAGTCCAAGTTATACAAATGGTGTGAGAATAGGCTCTCACAACTTATGCCTAACAAAATATCCTACTAATATACCTAAGTTTAAACTACCACTATACTAATCTAATAAAGTGAAAAAATGCAGCTCCTACAGGAAACACTCCTCCGGGAAGTCTGTTCTAAGGTGCAGTGAATCCACTAGGAAGAAGACTCCACCTGGAAGAAGACACTACTCCTCTTACTCCTCCTCAAGTGTTGCAAAAACAACAAGTGATTAGTAAGACAATTATATAAAAAAAATCAATCAAAGAATATAATGAATAAAAGAATCTATATACATCAAAGCATATGAATAAAAGAATGTTTATATACAAACAAATAAAAAATACATACAAATAAAGAATAACAGAAAATTTTTGGCATGTAGAGAGTTGCCTCCCCGACAACGGTGCCAAAACTATGACCGTCGACTACTGAGTTGCAATAAAAAGGAGTTTTAAGTGTCGTTGTTGTAGTATAGGTGTCGCAAATGCAAACCAATGTTGTGTCATTTTTATTTAATTACATTTTTACTGATTTATTTTCAGGTTGTTCATTGGGAGGCAATTATTGATATACATCTCTCTAAGTCCAAAAAAATTCTTTCATTCCAAAAATGTTATTTTTATTTACAAAATGAATAAATGAATTAAACAATTAATGAATTGGTTAACTATTTACAAAAAGAATTAATTGATATGCATTACAATGTTTGAAACAAATATATAACAAACAGGCATAAAAAAGTAACTAATATTACACTATGTTAATTATATACAACTAATATAAGTAATACCTAAATGTAGGTACAAAAATAACTATTAATATCTAATATACTAAATTATATTACATACTAATATATTTAGTAACACATTATATATATAGTGACATTTACATATGTTACTATAGCCTTGGTAACATATATACATAACCTAAGGCAAATAGAACTACTTTTACTAATGTATATGCATATATATAGAGACAGATATTTCTGTAGCTAAATCTCTTATGTTATTTATGTACATATAAGGCTAAAATAGAGTCTTACTACATACTTATACATATATATACATATACACTATTATATACATATATATTATTTACTTTATTTATATACATATGTATATTATACATATATTCAAATACACACACACACACACACATATATACACACACGCTCAAACTCACGCACTCTCACTTAGCCCTTAGCAGCAAATACTTAGCCGCTTAACGGCTTCTCTTCTTTTCTTTTTCTTCTCCTTCTTTACTTCTGTTCTCAACACTTGCTTATTTTAAGACGTCCACTCTCTCACACAGACGTCTGTTGCCTAACTCAAAAATTGGGTTTTAAGTGGGCGGGTGATTGTACAGCAATCATAGGTCTTAATTAACCTAAATTGGGCTAGAACTTAGCATAAGCTAGTGTAATTCATGCATGCAAAAACATTATTTGCATCTTTACTACTTTCCCTTAGCTATGCATGAAATAATCATATAATGAACTAATTAAGTGCATTATATAAATTGCAGGTAATAAAAAGCTCAAGAGCTGGATCTGAAGTTGGACCTGAAGCTAGTGCTGCATCAAAGCTGGAGCAGAAGATTAGAATAAAATGTAGCAGAGAAATAATGTAAAGGGTTGAGGTATGCTATTCTATTGAGTAGAAGTAAAGAAAGTTAAATTATGAAGAACTTAAGTTCAATCCTAGCCCTAGGATAGCCCTAGAAGCCTTCCCAAGCCTTAGCCACCCTTAGATTAGGTCACCATAGCCTAGGAAGCCTCAAAACCCTAGTTCCAGCCCTTATCTGGACGTCCAAATAAGTTATTGGACGTCTAGGACCCTTAGCCACAACCCGCACACCTCAAACCCAAGTTTGCAGTGTATTGGACATCAGACACTTGGTCAGACATCCAATTTCTACAGAATGCCCAAGACAGAACCCTGATTCCCTCCTGACTCAAATTGGATGTCCAGACAAGAGGTCTAGACTTTGATTTTTGAGTATAAGTCGTCTGATACTCTTATCTGACGTCTAGAACTGCTCTCCAGTTCCTGTTTTGGAATTCAAGCCTTGATCTTGAGTTCCTAGGTCCCTAAACCCAATTCCAACCCCTTAGGAACCAAAATTAAGGTACCCCAACCCTAGTACACTACCTTTAGACCTTCCTATGAATCTAATTAGGTTCTCACTAAGCCCAATTGACTTGGATCATAATCAATTACAATTGCCTAGTCAATTTGACTCATAGAGTCCAATTGAGCTTAGATTTCAACCCACACAAGTCCAATTAGACTCAGTGAGAGTCCAATTGACCTAAACCCAACCTAATTGAGTTAGTTCACTCTCAATTAGGTTCATGCTCACTCAATTAAACTTATGTCAAGTTTAATTGCATTTTCTCATTAGTAAATTAGGGTTTGCAACCCTAATTTGAGACCTACCCTAACCTAAACCTATTAGGACCTAAAATAGTTCACTTAGCCATCTAGGGAATGACCACATACACACACACACACATTCACGCACCCACACACTCACTAGAGTTCTCCAAAACTCTCTCCACTTGGGCGCCACCCTTGGTTGCTATTTTAAGCAAATAAGGAAGGGTCTTCTTTTAGATCCACATTTTGAGGATCTAAAAGAACCACTCCAACCTCTCTCTCCCTCTCTCACGAGCTCCCACCATATGCCCTCTCTAGAGAATTCTATAATTCTCTAGAGAGCTTCACTTAGGTCTATAAAAAGACCTAAGGGGTGGCCATTTGCACCCATCCATGCTACATTCAATCTTAGCTCCATTCCACCTTCCATCACCACCACCTTAGTATACCTCTATCTCCACGAGCTCCACCATGACTCCACCACCTCTACGCCAAGCTTAGATCACCTCCTCCTCACCTCTCCAAGGGTCGGCTTAAGCACCCTTGGCCTCCTCTCTTTCTCTTCTCATCCACTCAAGGGCCATCGGAGCCCACCTCCGAATGCCCTTATTTATGCTAGCTAAGTAGATAGTAGTTCTTCGTAGATTTACTACTTTATTTCATGCCTAGTAGTGTAGCTCCATATTCTCCCCCAATGATGCATGCATAATCCCCCCATAGATTCATGTATGCAATCATTTTATGCTAGCTATATGTTTTCAAGCATTCCTCTACAAGCCTTCCACTAGTTCTGCCCCATAACCCTGATGTAATCAATGAAATATATATATGTGTGTGTGTGTGTGTGTGTGTGCGTGTGTGTGTGTGAAAATCACCATGAGCCTTGTTGCAATATTTTTGTGTGATTAAAGTTGCATGCTTTTAATTGCTATCTGTTGCAACTAGCATGTCGGTACCTGAGAATGTTGAGGATCTAACTATTAATGAGTTTTCCGTAAATAGCCACCATATAACTAGGATCGTGCATACTAAAACCCACATTTTCACACTTGTTGTTTACTTAAAACATGTGCACGTAATTAGAGTTAATAATGCAAGTGGCAAAACATTAATCCGAAGGTTAGAAACCGACGTGCGATTTTAAGTAAGTAGAGAGGAAAAGAGATCGAACTCACTTTGCATTTCCATAACGCCTCCCAAAGACGAACAATCGAAACTCAAAGTATCGTTAATTAAGTAATTATTTTGTTGGCCGGATTTTTTGACTATACTACAAAGAACGATAGTCGTATTTTCAAACCTGCAATTTCCAAACCAAACAGTGGGCCGGCCACGTTCAAGGGATACATAGCACCATATAGGTGGGACCGGATCTCTACTAGCAGCCAACCCTAGTTAATTTTAGGTTCAATTTCATCTGATTCCAAGCCCAATATTAGGCCCATACAGGCCTAGCTATAATGCAGGCCCCCAGTCCATGCACTGTTCAAATATATGTTCAGTATTAGATCAGAGAGGAGAGGGATGTAATGGCCATTCGTGCACCGAGCACTAATGACTGAAGCGCTCAGTGCACTAAAACCTATTATACGCCTTCACGCGATTCTCAGCCACCGATGTGGCAATAATCTTTAGCGCCAAATTAGCGCTGCATTGCACAGCGAAATGTTCTGATTGCATAGATTTGGCCCTCAATTTGAGGTCCCAATTCAAGTTCAAATTATAATTAAATTGTACCATTGTAAAGCCCTTACATAGGGCTACATAATTGTACAATTAGTTTAGGAAAATAAGTTAATTAGATATATATTAAAATTAGTTAAAGTTAGGGTTTTGTACACATTAAATTAGAGTTTAATTTACTAATTAAAGTATAAATTAGTGACTTGATTACCAAATTGACCTAATACAAAGTTAATTTATATAATAAATTATTTATTACACATTTTAAATATATTTTAGAAACTTTATTTTAATTTACATACACTTAAATACATGTTTTAGCTAGTTATGTACATAATTAATTTCTAAATACTGTAATATACTATAAATATAGTATAAATAGGTTGAAAATAGTTAATATAACATTATACAAGTATACATTATAATTTACTTCAGTATTAGTTTAAATTACTAATTTATTTTATTTTAAGTTAATAAATTACTTAATTAACTTAATAACTTAATTACCTACTATAAGTATATAATTAAATTAGTTTATAGGTATTATACAGTATATAATAGATGGTTAAATACATATGTATAGTATTAGTCAGAGTTATGTACATATAGATAGGTTTATATAATTAATTTGGTTACTTTACATTTAGTTAATATAAATTAATAGGTAAGAATACAATAAAGTTATCTATATAATAAATCATCCTAAATATTTAATTTAGTGTATAGTATACATATATAAGTTATATATACTCATTATACACATATTCTATAGTATATACAAATAACTTAGGTTTAACTTATATATACAAGTATATACATAGTATACAATGTATTTTTGGGTATTTTTAGGGGTTTTCTAATTTTTATGGTTTTTATATAGATATTAGAGGTAGGGGATGAGAGAGAAAGGGTGAGATGAGAGAGGAAGAATTTCTTTTTGTGATTTTTGATATTAGGACTTTTATTAAATTCTAAGGTATACTAAACCGTCAACTAGTATGTTCTACCAAGTCAAGGGTTCAGATTACTTTGAAACTTAGCAAACACCTAAAGAAATACTTGATCTTACTCAAGATAGGTTTATTTTATTTTTTTGTGATTTTTTAATGTATTTTATTTATTTACATATCAACTCCATTTTCGACCTTGAGGGTGTTTGAACCATGGAACCTAAGGCTCTAAAATTCAGTTTAAGAGCTAGAAAGGGTGTTTTAACATCTAAGAACATCCAGCAAGCATGTCACAACATTTATAAATTTTAAAACATGAATTTCTCTTTCGATTCCACTGAAATCTCTTTTTGTATAGATTTAATCATGAAAGAGCTGAAAATGACCTCAAAATGAATTCATATATCACTTAGGATCAAAGTTAAGCTTAAATACATGTATATGAATGCTTGATTAAATTGTTCTAATAGCATAATACGACCACAGTTCATCTAAACTCAAATCCCAACTTAATTCTCCTTGAGATTAGTCCATCTACTACAATTAAGATGGTAGCAGCTGCTAAACAATTTCAGCAGCTGGTTTGGCTGCTAGAGTTGTTCCAATTGAGCAAACAATTGCTACTTCCAAGTAACTATCTGAAGGATCTAGCCTTGAGTTCTGTCAACAGCCATAGCTACGTTAATGCCAAACCAAACAGCTAAATGCTTCTTTGCCTGTTGGTCTGATGCTGCTGAAATGAGCAACCAAATGCTACAGCTAGAATCTTGCCATCAAGGTTTGTATTCTTGTTCAAAAACATCAATCTTTGATATGAAAATTCAGATCTAGGATCTTTAAGCTCTTATCAAAATGATTTCATTCTCAAATTCCCTTGAAAACCATTTTGAAGAACTGGAAAGCATTCCTCACATATAAAACTTAGATCACTTAGAAAATTCGATCTCAATCATTCTAAACAGACATTAAAAATTCTGAAACTCACTTGCTCATCAAATTACCCATTCTAGGTCAATAAAAGCCTAGTTTAGTCCCTTCTTCCTTGCTGTAGACAGCTATGAATAAGGAACCAAAATAGGAGTTAAGTTCAACCTAAAACTGCTCTTAAACCTTCACTAAGACACATTCATCTTCATTAAAACTCCCAATGGTGCACTAAAATGAAATTTATGAGCAAACCATTGTTGCCTACATGGGCAATTCATATAGCTTCACTGGATTACTCTGAGCATCTACGAACTCTGCACATTATTAACTAGTGTTCAATAGATCTATATGAAGCTTCAAAACCACCTGGGTCATTGTGACAACCTCAAATCCATGCAATAGGTTTCACTACCCAATAATGAATGAAAATCAAGAACTCGAGTAAAAATTGGGCGTAAGCACATTTAACGACTAAGATCATATTCAAATCACTCAAACCCATCTCAATCAGCTCAGTAGAACATAATAGGATTCAATTCGATCATTCAAATCAGATTGATCTTGATTTTAATAAAAAATTTTCAAATCAGGAAAACCAACAAATCTGATGTAAATGCTCAAATTGGTTCGATTCAAATTAGATTGGTGGGTCTTTGTGGATTAATGGAATGTGTAGGAGACCCCCTAAGTGAAGTTAGTTCTCAATCAGATCTAGATGCTATGAAACATCAAATCTAATTGATGTTTTAATGGGTGGGTGAGTTGCGATTAAAACTTCGAGGGAAATCAGTGAATGTGGACGTGAGATGGTTAGGGAGTCGTACGAATCAACGGAGAAGTGTGCAAAAACCTCTTTGATCTAAATTTATTAGAGAGTTGCGGATCGAAGCTATAATAATCCTAATCTATCCTAGAGCTAATCTAAACAAATCCATCATCAAATTTGACATCTAACTACACCTAACTAATCTAAATTACCCTAACTAGCACTAAAACTAATCTAGAAAGCAATCAAACTAGCGATCAAAGTAGTAAATCTAGCTAAGGGAAGAGGGTGACATTCAAGGTCACCAGCCAGCGACCGATGCAGAAGAAAGGAGAGAGGACCCTTCAGCTGACGAGGGAGGTGTCCAAGAGCCAACAGCCAGCGACTAGAGGCGATCGACGAAGGGAGAAGAACCTACTTTTTCACCGTAGGTGAAGAATGGGGTTGAAGAGCTGAGAGAATAAAGCAAAAGGAACCACTCAGGGGGGAGGGAGCTGGTTGGGCCTCACACGAGCTCAATCATGACCTTAAGTAGTTGCTAGAGTGGATCAGATCATCGCCATGGTGGATTTAGGCGATTGGCGATTAAAGCATGGGCGATAGGATGGGCTTGAGAGGGGCGCGAAGGCTTCAAATCAAAATCCCACCATCATATGGGATCTGAGGCAAGGGGTGATTCCACACGCACGAGCACATGTGAATTGGATGAGGCTCGATCACAGGATCAAGGTGCACGGGAGCGACAGCCACGATTGCCTGTGTTCTTTAGGAGCTACAGTGGACTGCCGACTGCAATTGTGTTGGAGATTTTGTGAAGAAGCCTTAAGGGTGAAGGGGTATGGAAATTGTATACCAACCCATAAGTGGTGAGGAAGTTCTGCGGAGCAGTCCCTATGGTTTATAAAGAGGCCCTTGGCAGCTTACAATTAGGTCCTTGAGAAGTTTTGAGCTTAACTAAATGTATAGGATGAAGGACCTAATTGTAATCTACTTAATGCAGGGTTCTAATGATGTCCAAATGCAACCAAGTTTTTATTGAAGCATAATTGAACATTTAGGAAGTTGCTTTCACTTTTAATTTGAACTTTTGAACCCAAATAAGCATTCAATTTGCAATTGGATCATCAAATTACATTTTTGAATAGAATATCTCCATTTGTGACCTAATTTTTCATTTTTAACACAAATTTGTTGTTTTAGGTCATTTCTATTATTTCTCACACTTAACCCATTTCTTGTGTTAATTGTATAGTGTTTAGCTTAGTTTCTAGCTTAACTTGATTATTTTAATTATGATGAAGCACACCTCATCAAGTACTCTGTAGAGCATTCCCATCCTATCTATCAGGCATGGCCCATGAGTAGTTCAACGAACTGCCAGTCGGACAAATCGCCTGCTTCCAGGAACTGGCAGACAAGTTTTGCCAGTACTTTGCCAGGTAGTAGAGGGTTAGAGACAACCCCAAAAGGCTGTCAGAGGTTCGGCAGTGAAAGAGTGAGTCTTTCCGATCATACCTAGACCAATTCAAGGTCCATTACTTCAAGTGCAGGCAGACTTAGGATACCATCGCCATCTAATACTTCAAATCAAGACTCCTGACTTAGAGGTTTTGGTATGACATAGATGACTTCCCTCCTAGGGATATGGCGGAGCTCTGGGATCGGGCCACAAGGATCGCAAAGTAGGATGACTCTTTCTGCTCCCACAATCGATTGGCGGAGGGATCCAAAGACGATGCTAGCCCAGTCCGAGAGAAGCGGACCCTAGGTGAATCCACCCCCATCTCCATCTGTGGAGGCAGCCCCTTCAACAAGTGCAAGGCTAGCTTCCCAGAGGGAAGGAACGATCGTCCAAGCAAGGTCAAAATAATGGACCCTGCAAACATGCGCAATATTATTTCGAAGAGTACACTCCCCTAGCTTGAACCAGGTGGATGTGTTGGAGGAGGTATGGTCTACGGACAAAGACTTGCTACCCTCGCCTAAGCCAACGAAGAACACTGACTCTGGGCTCTATTGTAAGTATCATAAGGCCCAGGGCTATGCCATCGAAGATTGGTGTGAGCTGCATGACCAGATCGAGTCCCAAATCCGTCACGGAAACCTAGCCCACTTCGTTAGGCAGAGCGAAGGTTGGGATAAGGGCAAGGGGCCCATGGAGGGACCAAAAGACTACCACAAGGGGAGGCTTCATGAAATGACCCTTCTAATGACCATTGGGAGTTTTCCAGAAATTTAGGGACATAAAAGTAAAAATTTTGACTCTTTGAGTTGAATGTGTGGGTTCTTCGAGAAGAAGAGAGTTTGGCAAGGGGAAACACCGTAATTTTTCTCCCTCTCTCCTCTCCCTCACCATACTCACTCACGCGCACACACATGCACACTTCCCCCTCATCTCCAAAACCCTAACCCCACTCCCTCTAGTTAAACCCCTCCACCTCCACCTCCATCTCCTTGCTACCGGTGAGCCACTGCCAGGCCTTCCTGTCTCCTCGCAACCACGAAGTGGAAGGAGGGCGGAGCGCAGGGCATAGGGAGAGAGGGAGTGAGGGTGTGGAAGAGTGGAGGGAGCTCAGGGAGCTTGAGTGCACCGTCGGAGGAGCACGAGCGGGAGATCTCACACGTGTGAAGAACCCTTGCTGCAGGTGTAGCAGCAAGTGCCAGAGTTGTGAGGGGAGGAGCCACGGGATCTTGGAGGAGCTTGTGCGGGAGGAAGTAAGAGAACTCGCGGAGCTCAAGTAGGAGCTCGTGGGTGAGAGGAGTATGCCAGAGGAGAGTTTCCCTGACCTCTTGCGACTACTGGAGCTGCTACTGTCGTGCTATAGGCGGAGGCAGCGAAGAAGACGAGCGTCGCGAAGAGTTCTGCATATTGAATTTTTTGAGTATCAGACGTCTGGAGCATCTGCTAGATGTCTGGAGAGGCAATGGACATCCAGAGCTGGGGCTGGACGTCTAAAAACTCGCGGAGTGCTGAGGTAAGCGTCCTGAACGCACAAGCATGCGCGTACGTTACGTACGTAACGTTGCGCTGTCAAGGCTTTAAACCTGCAAGCATGTGCACAGGTGCAAGCCTTGGAAAGGTGCACAAGCATGCTCTTCAAGGTGCTTTAAGATGTCTAGACATCTCCACAGATGTCTAATAGATGCATTGAACATCCGGACGAACAAACAGGCATCTGAAAAGACCTACGACAACTGTGAAAGGGTTCTAGACATCTACCAGCAATGCAGGGAAGCAAGGTGACGTTCTGAGATCATTTAAGACATCTAGGTCTAGTCCAAGACGTCTGATTTTAGACAGTATGCATGTTTCTGGCCTGTTTAAGGCCCAAATGAAGTCGAATTTACACAACCGAAATACCCTTGTTTTGCGCTCGAGTTTCTCTACGTGTTAGTGACGAATATATACTATTTTAAACTCATCTGATGTGACTCAGTTACTGGTATAGGTCACCATCCTGTAGCGTGTTCGAGGCCCACGAAGACAACAAGACCTGTAGTTTTAGCCCCCATTCCTCCCGTGTGTCCCAGTAGAGTGGTTTACTTTAATATCAAGATTTAAATAAGTAAGGTGCTTGTTTAGAATAACTTGATTGAACCCTAGGATGTAAAATGAACCCTAGGGCAGAAATGAATGAATATTGCTTGATCTAAACTATTTACTTGAGATGCATGTTAAATCCTAATTTGCTATCAAGTGTATTAATTAATTGATGTGATGCTTTCTCAGTTAGTAAAACACGAGCTACCTGTTATAAAAATGAAATTCGGGATGTGAACAGTGAGATCTGAATGTTGAGAAATGGAATGAAAGGAATACAAGCATGAACCCTACAGGGAATTAGGAGAACTCCTGTATACAAAAAGAACTTAGTAAGTAGACAGGAAGTGAGTTGGCCCTTGTGTACACAATACCAAGGAAAGCAATTATCCCTTTAGAGTAGAGGGGAGTTGCCGCCCCTTGGGTTGAGACCCAGGGTGGGTTTGACCACTCTACATTGACTTCGTTCGGCCCTCACGTACGTGATACCGAGGTGACCTACTTTGTATAGGGAGGGAGCTAGCCACCCCATGGGGCCAGGGGTTAGGACTAGCCACCCTACATCGACTCTTGTTAGGCACACTAGGCAAACCGGGATAGTCGGACGAGGGTACATGGACTGTGGAGGGGCGAGACCCCTATTCTGTTCTAAGAGGGCAAGGCCCTGTGCTGTTTCGTGCTGTACCTTAGGTGTACCCACTAGCGGAAATGACTAACCACATGCCAGTGCGGGGTAGCTATCCATGCGCTTATCGCATGTGCCGTAGTCACCGCTACATCACTACCGTGACCTGGGGGTGGTTGACTGGGTGCAGGACTACCACGGGGGACTCTCCCGGCTAATAGAGAACCACATGTACATCCTACATCACAGGAAAGACTGCAATCAAGATCGTCCCCTTGAGGGACAGTCAAGATCAAGAAATGACTAGATTTCTAATAGAATAAACAAAACAGAGACACTTAGTTGAGCAAAATGGAACTGAATAATAAATTAGTTGCTTGTCTTATGTTAATTGCATGTAAATGACTTAACTACAGATTTTATAACCTTGTTAAGGTCATGGAGTTGAGAAGCTTGCACCACCGGCTGCAAAGGGAGCTGGGCCTAGTCGAGCCCAACCATAGCTGTTGTCGTTTTCTGTTCCAACATGTTCTTTTGTTGTAGTTGTGAGTATTTGTTATATGTAATACTATTTCCGTTATATTTCTACTTTATTTTCTGCTGTTGTAGTTGTGATGGCCTGTAATATTGTGAGACATTCCGTTCTATTTCCTTTACTGTCTCTGTATTATTTTCCGCTTAGTTACAATGCATGTGTGGTTGTGGAACATTTTCTACTTTTGGTTATTTCTCGTTGGACGACTAGGTCTCAGGATTAGTCGAGGTGAGCCAATCTCGGGTCCTATAGGGATCTGGGATCGGGTCGTAACACTTCAGCATCTTTGTGGGATCAACATGGTGCTCATCGAAGGCCCAAGGCCCAACGACACCATGGGTCATCACCTCGAGCAAGCGGTATTCCCTTACTCCTGCTAACCGAATACCACCACCGAGTCCTAGCGGCTATGCCTGGAGTACCCCAGTGTGTTCACCACCCACCCTTCGTAGGTGCGGAGGTTGAAGTCATTTTCGGTGTCAACTCCGCTCCAAGTCATCAATCTAGCCCTCCCAGGTGAACGACTCTTAGTGCTTTCCCCACCCACCAGTGAAGCAAGAGAGGTCCCATTAGGCAGGCAGCTCCCGACTATTCGCCTCCCTCCCAGACCCAGTGGAGCATACTGACCCACTACTGGTAACATTCTTACCACCATCAATCTTATGTTCGTCCTCGTACAACTTCGACTCTATATCTTCCCAATCTTGGGGAGGATCATTTTCAAAATCACAAGTAGAGAGAAATCTAGATTTTACCAGATCATTCATATCCTTAGCGAGGAAGTCCTCGAATAACACATAATCCTCCCGATATTCACACCAAACTCTAAGTCCAGGTTCCTCCATTCGGTCATCATCCCTCTCTAAAATAGACTCTTTGTATCCCCAAGACCATAATTGATCCAAATCATCTAGATCTTGGTCTATTCCCTTAGAGTCAACTATGTTTGACACGTGTAAATTCTCAGAATGCTTAATGGTAGGTGCTAGTTCCCTAAGTGGAGGGTCAGGATTAGGCTCACTAAGGGTAGAATGGGGTTCTACCACATGATCAATAGAGAAAGTGGCATGAACAACAAAACCTTGACCTGAGTTATCAAGGGTAAGAAAGATACTACCAACGGAGTCAAGGTTGTCTAGTGGTACCATCTTCCCTTTCTTTTGACTTCAATATAACTCAGGTGGATAATCAATAGGTTCATCCTCCTCTAGTGGTCATGGCTCAAGAGTAGAGTCTAAGTGATAGCTACTCCTCAAAACGGGA
This sequence comes from Thalassia testudinum, assembly GCA_037157565.1. Taxonomy (NCBI): domain Eukaryota; kingdom Viridiplantae; phylum Streptophyta; class Magnoliopsida; order Alismatales; family Hydrocharitaceae; genus Thalassia; species Thalassia testudinum. The sequence goes on from JAZHRO010000051.1 coordinate 2,735,910, forward strand.
TCCCCATTATCCGTTGTTTCCTCAAAATGATCTTGGTGATCGGGGGTAGAGAGGTAGGGATTAGAATCACTCATATGAGGGTAGTTAAGTTGACTAATTTCTTCATTTAGTTGTTGAATATTCCTCAACATCTCTCTCATAGACTTCATCATTTCTTTTTGTTGCTTTTGCATTTCTATCATAAAGGAGGAGAGACTACTACTATCAGATTGGGGAGGATAGTCAATCTCAGGCTCAGGTTGCCTAGGAGTGTTAGTCCAACCTTGATAAGAAAAATCATGAAGGGTGGGAGGGTTAGTGTTTGCAAAGTAGTTGGAACTCCTGGGGTGTAAAATCTTGCTCCTAGGCTCTACTCATAATAATTGGAAGTTATCGAGCCAGTATTCCCTAGATAGGAATAGGATTGATCCCATGAATTGTCATTATAACCCTTAAAGGAGGGATACGCTCGGGGCATGGGATCATGGTTCAAAGATGGGAAGTGATCGTTGACTACCGATTCATATATATACTTAATTTTTACTAATTTATTCCAGGTCGTTCACTGGGAGGCAGTTATTGATATACAATACTCTCTAAGTCCAATAATATTCTTTAATTCCAAAAAGATTGATTTTATATACAAGAATGAATGAAAGAATCAAAGAATAAATCAATTATATACAAAAGAGTGAATTAGAAATAATTACAATGCTTGAAAACATTTATCTACAAACAAGCATCAAAAACCATAAATGAATACTTTATACTATCTATTTATGTCTTATATTATTAATACTTAGATATATATACAATAATAAGTAATAATATATACTATACTAACTTAAATTAACATAGTAACATTTACAGTAACACCTAATGTTTGTATAGCGACATATATAAGTGTCGCTAAACCTAAAAAAATATATACATTAGCTAAGGTAAAAAAAATAGGATCTATACTAGCGTTTATTCTATCTACAGTGAAAAATACATATGTCACTAAAGCTTTGATGTTATTTATATACAAAATAAAGCTCAAACAATACTACGTACACTTACATATATTACATATCTTACTTATATATATATACTATATACAATATCAGTATACATATATACTATCTATACATATATATATACATATTGTACTTACATATATACACATGTACACACAATTCACAGAGACGCATAAGGCTAACATTTAGCTTAACTTTCTAAGCCTTCTTTTCTTCTTAGCTACAGACCGGTTCACAACCGGTTCAGATCGATTTTTAATCCAAAATGGGTTTAATTGGCGGGCAGCCTTTTCGAGGGATACATAGCACCCGTAAGGGTGGGACCAGACCTCTACTAGAGCCACCCTAATTAGTTTATTAGGTGCTTTAATTTCTGATTTTGCTTGTAATTGAGCCCACAGAGGCCCACGCATAGTGCACGACCCCCAACCTGCACCGCACTCACATTCTCATGCCAAAGCCAAATCATTCAATCATGCTCAGAGGACGAGTATGCAATGTGTTTGGGTTCAGGCGCCTAGCACCCGTGACGACTAAATTGTCCAAAGCACAAATTACTAATATGGTGGTGTGGGTGTTCCTAAAGCCACGATGTGGCACTAACTCAGGTGCCTCCAAGCGCTGCTACTCCAGTGCGCCAGCATACGAAATGAGAGATTTTGACCCTCAATGTGAGGGCCATAATTAGGTTCAATTTCAAAATAAATTATATTTTTAGAAAGCCCTTATATATGGCTATATAATTATATAGTTTATTTACAAAAATAATTATATTTACTATATAAATAAATTAGCTAAAGATTGACATCTATACAAGTTAAATTAAGATTTAATTTACTAATTACAGTATAAATTAGTTAATTGATTGCCAAATTGACTTATTACAGAGTTAATATGCATAATAAAATATTTAATACACATTTTTATTATACTTTACACATTTTATTTTAATTTATATACATTTAAATATGTGATTTCGGGCTATTATACATATAAATTATGTATAAATAGTATAATACAGTATAAATATAATTAAATTAGTTTAAATTACTTAAAATACTATGATACAAATATACAATATAAATTAGTTCTGTAATAACTTAATTACCAATTTATTCTAATTTAATTTAATAAACTAGCTAATAACTTATTAAATTAATTATTTGTTATATATATATATAATTAAATTAAGTTACGAGTATATTAGTGTACATTATATATACATATACATGTGTGTAAAGTATCACTAATAAATAATGTTTATTTATAGGGGTTTATTAATTTATCTAGATTATAGCGCATAGAAGTTAATTAAATTAATAGTTAATTATATAAATAAGTTATATACAATTTAAGTTATCTTAAATATTTAATTTACATTATAGAATATGTACATAAGTATATATACATATTGTATACATATTTTACAGTATATACATATATAGCTTAGTATATAGCATATATATACATGTATATACATAGTTTACATAGTATTTTGGGTATTTTTGGGGTTTTTCTGATTTTTATGTGTTTTATATCTTTTATAGAGGTAGGGGATGAGAGAGAGAGAGATGAGAGATAAGAAGTGTTTTTGGTATTTTTGGATTTGAGGTCTTTTATTAAGTTTTAAGGTATACTAAACCGTCGGCTGATATGTTTTACCAAGCCAGAGGTTCAGATGACCTCAAGACTTTTCATGCACTTAAAAATATAGTAAATCCTACTCACTACACATTTATTTTATTTTTTTATTTTCATAGCATTTTTATTTATTTACAAATGAAACACATCTTAGGCCTTAAAAAAGAGTTTCATATGAATCCTAAGGCACTGGGATGTGTATAAGGGGTTGGATATATAGTAGAATGCTTCAGATGTGTTCCACAAGCCATATGAAAGGTGTTTGAGCAATTAAACTTAATTTTCAACTTAGTTTCATCCAATTTCCATCATGGGACAGTTATACATGCATGTTAGCTGACAAAAGAGAATTTTAAGACAAATTACAAGCAATTCTACTTAAATTAAGGTTCAATTTCATTGCATGAAAGCTTGTACATGAAGTTTACAACCGTGAAAGCATGTCAGCCATTTAAAAATATCAATTCCCAGCCCAATGCCCTATATTTCAATCCACTGGCCAACTTCAAAACCTTAATTCTAGACCTGCAGCAGTACAAAACAATGGCTCCAACACCCACAGCTACTGAAATTAGGCAATAGAAGCTCCATTAGGAAATGCTTCATCTGGATTAGTAGCTGTAGAGTTGCCTAGACATCTTAAGTTGATTTCCAAGGCAGCTGTGCAGTCATTCTATCCATTTCAGCAAAATTAAACATCAATTTCAGTATGAGAACACCCAAAATCAAACTCGGTGAAGTCTGATCTAGGGTGTTTTAATTGCCAAATCAGATCAATTTCTCATCTTAAAATCTTTGAAGAAGATCTAAAATCGAGTTTATAAAAATAAAATTGCAAATCCTTCAAAACCCTTTCAAATCTCCTTTCAAAAATCCTTTTAAAATCCCAATCTCACCATCACTATAGAATCATGCAAGTGGATATACGAAGGATAAAATGTCACCCCAAAGTTGGCTTTTACTTTGGATCTTTTACTGATCTAATCACTCAATCTTCTTGAACACCATTGATGGGTGATCAAGGTGATTTTATGATATGATCAAGATCCGTTGGGTCCTTGTTCTATCTCAAATCAGAGTTAACTAATTTTCCTTGATAGAACTCTCCAACATAGGGCTTAACTTAGATGTATGCTCATCCATATAATCAAAACAAAACTCAAAAAACATTGGAATCCTTGCATAGACCTAATCAACCCCATCCAATCTTAAAAAGTTCGATTAAATCTGATAAAATCCAAATGAATTTCGAATCACTAATCTGAACAGTAAACACCATTTTAAACAAGATCGAGCAATTCGAGTTGGTGAATTAAGATCAAGGGATCTTTGTGAAATTGCAAAATGGATGAGAGATCCCCCAAAGTGATTTTTGGCCCTAATTTCATATCTGAGAACCAAGGTTCTCAGATCTGAAATTAGACCTTAATGTGTGGGTGATCAGTGAAATCAAAATGAAGGAATTAAGAAAGTGATCAAATGGAATGTAAGGGGAGATTAATGAGTTGATGATGGGTATGAAAGTCTCTCTGATCTTAATTGATCAGAGAGATGCGGATCAGATCTAAATTACTCTACTCCTAAGCTAATCTACACTACAATTTATCTAGAAAGCAGTAAAACTATACTAATAAAAGCAGGAAATCTATCTAATGGATGAAGTTGTCTAAGGTCACTCGCTAGTCGGCTGGTGATGACGAAAGGGGGGAAGACCAGCAGCTGACGAAGATGTCTAAGGTCCACCACCTGGTCGGCTAGTGGCGAATGAAAGGAGGAAGGCAAGTCGGCGCTGTCATTGCTGACTGAGGAAATTGGGGTGAGGGAGCTGCAGGTGTGGACGAAAGGGACCACTCAGGGGGAGGGGGTGATCACTTTTGCGCACGAGCTAAGGGAGTGCTTAAGTAGAGTGAGAGAGTGATTCAGGTCACCTCACGGTTGAAATCAATCACCTAGGGCAGGGACGGTGAGGATGTAGCTGCGAGGTGCAGGAACAATCAAAATGAAGAGCCACCGTTGGATGAGATCTAGGTGCTGAGGTGATCACACACGCAAATCGCGGGAAGCTTCCAATGGAGGAGAGCCACAAGATCAAGGAACACGAGTTGAACGGCCTTGATTGGTCATGTTCTTCGTGTGAACAGTGCACCAAGAGGTGCACCGTTGGCTCAAGTGTAATTGTGTTTTTGTAGCAAAAGCCCTTAAGTGAAAAAGTAGGAGTTTTGTCGAAGAACCCATAATGGTATAGATGAATGCAGAACTATCCCTAGAGCCTTACAAAAAGGTCCCTACAGCCTACAAATGGGTCCTTGGCAAGTTTTCTAATGAATGAAATATTATAAATGGAAGACCTAAATGTGAATCTCTAAATGCAAGGTTCTGATAATGTCCAAATGCAATCAAGTTTTTATGGAAGCTTAATTGAATATTTAGAAAGTTAATTTCACTTTTAATTTGAAGTTTTGAGCTCATTTGTGTGTTCAATTTGCAATTGGATCACCATTTTACATTATTTAATAGAATATCTCAATAAATGACCTAATTATGCATTTTAGCATAGATTTGGTGTTTTAGGCCTTGTTCTCTATTTCCTACACTTAACCCTTTTCATGTGTTAATTTGATAGTGTTTAACCTAGTTTCTAGCTTAACTTGGGCATTTTAGCCATGATGAGCCACAACTCATCAGGAAGTATTCATTCTGATAATCTAAATGATATGTGAAAGGGTGATCCATTTCCTTTAAGCCAAACTGGTTTAACTCTCTTAGGACTCAAATGAAATCATAATAAAAACAGAAACTTCCTAGAGAGCTTTACCATGCACAAACCACTGCCAATACAAACGCAAACACAAAAGGATTCTATTTTTAGTAGATTGCAGGTCATCTCAATCCTACTCAACAGGATAGTCAAAGCAGTCAAGTTAGTGCTCCTCTGTTCCCACTTAAGTGGTATAAGAGGTCAGGTGCACCTTGAGATCCCTAACCAAACCTACTTGAGAAAATTAAGGTCAATAGAGTTACAATTGGTGGCCAAACAAGTTTTACAAGAATTACCCTTCCTAGGTTGACCTTCATTGGTGCCTACGACCTACTCCCAAGGGATGGAAGTCTCCAATCGAGCCCACACATGAGAAATCGAAGTAACTTGGTGGATAGGCTTGTTGATTTCCGACTAACTTCCCTTGTGGTGCAAAGAGGCAAGATAGAAATGTATCTAGTGACCTTATGTGTGATGTGCACAGTGTCTCAGGTATGCAACACACATACGCGTTTTTTATTTTGAAATCTTGCAATCAAGTCCTTTTGCACATAATTTAAAGGCATTATTTTTAAGGTCTAACCTCTTAGCAATCCCAATTTCTTTTAAGGTCACCACTGAATTAATTGGATTCAAACACTTTAGTAGTATTGGATTTAAGTCCAAAGCAGATGCATGGCAGGTATTTGATGCTAAAACGAAGACATACCTTACTCCAACTCTCTTCAATGCAAGATGTCTGCAATGTAGAAAGAAAAACTAGATGCTGCTCAAACAATCCTATATGGTCACCCTAGAGATATGTAACTTCTAGCAGGTAGCTCGATTTTTTTTTATACTAAGAAAACAAATCTAATCTAAGTTAGCTAGCAAACTAACTAGCATGCAGTTCAAAAAGTTCAGCATGACCTATAATCTAAATAAAATGGGAACGCGCTCTCAAAAAGAAGCTCCTGCATACAAGAGCGATAAGCAATAAACGCACTGGGAACAAGTTCCCAAAAATGCCCAACACAAGTCCACAAGATAGAAATTAAGGACTAGTTTATGGCACGGATTAGCTAACCCGTGTTAGCAAAGTTGCAACAAGGGTTAACCCTTGTTTCTGTTTACTTGCAAATAGAGGTTAACCCTGGTTTGTGTTTACTGAATAGGGGTTAGGAATGAGGATTATCCTATGATGTGACAGGGGGTAAGAGAGAGAGATCGGAGGTTAAGTGGGGGGTTGGGCCAACCCCTCTTCAAATCGGTGTTAGGATAACACGGGTTAGCAACCCAAAGAGAGGTTGAGTTATCCCCCAAGGTAAATGGGGGTTAACCCCCAAAAAGAGGGGTTAACCCCCTCCGTAAACTAGGCCTAAATGTCTAATGTCTATTGAGCCTAATCTACATCTAAAATAAATAAATAAATAGGTCTTCGGTCGCCAATCTACCCTCCATGCACGTGGGATCAACACCCACGTGCTCACGTTTGTCCTCTAGGTGACAGCAAGGTCCACCATGGTGACGAGCGTCTCTCTTGTGCTCCTCTTCCTCCATAACGTACCTCGCACGAAAAAAAATGATAGATCAATGAATAGCAATAAACAGTGTAACGACCCGGTTCCCGAGCCCCTATGAGACACGAGAACCGGACCGACTCAACTAATCCCAAGACCTAGTCGTCCAACGAGGAAGTAACCAAAAGAGCAGTAAAATAAACCACATTCAACATGAATATAACTAACAGTAAGAAAATACAGCAGCAAGGAAAGAAACTACTACAGTATATACCACCGCAACAGTAGAGCAACATTCATAACTAAATATGAACTGCAGGTAAAGAAAAGTACAGCGGAAACAAGAACTACTCACTATAACGGAACAAAAAGAGGTACAAGAAACAGTGGTAACTCTACTGGACCCTACTCGGCCCAGCGTCCTCTGCAGCCGCTGACCCTGGCTGCTCAACACCTGGTCCTGAAAGGTAACGAGTGTAACACGTCAGCAAAACGCTGAGTAGAGTGGCAACTAAAACTAAAGAAACAGTAGAGTGTACAGTAGCTGTTAAGTTCTGTGACTTTCTTTATTTAAGTCTTTCAATTATCTCACGATTTATCTATTTCTCAGATCTTTCACTTGATCTCGAATGTTCCTCATGGGAACGATCTTGATTGCAGTCTTTTCCGAATAGTAGAAGTAGCACGTGGTGCTCTCCTGGCCGGGAGAGTCCCCCGTGGTGATCCTACTCTCAGTCAACCACCCCAAGGTCACTGACAAATGTAACGGTGACTACGGCACGCGCGGTAAATGCACGGGTAGCTAACCCGCACTGGCACGCGGTCAGTCGTTTCCATTGACGGGTGCGCCCAAAGAACAGCACGGAACCAGTACAGGGCAGAGCCCTCTTAGTAACAGGGGTCCAACCCCTCCACAGTAACCAAACAGGGGCCTTGCCCCTCCACAGTCCGCGCACCCTCGCCTGACTACCCTGGTTTGCCCCAGTGGACCTAACAAGTCGGTGTGGGAGGCTAGCAGAACCCTGGGGCCCGTGGGGTAGCTAGTACCTCCCTACACTAGTAGCTCTCCTAGGTACTACGTACACGAGGGCCAGCAAGTCGGTACAGAGTGGCCAGTCCTAACCCTGGGTCCCTGGGGCGGCTAGCTCAGCTCTGCACTAAACAGGGGGATAGTCACTCTCCTTGGTACTCCGTACTCAAGGGCCAGCTCACTTCCCCAGTTCTATTCCATTCACCTTCCAGGAGTTCTACTCCTACTTCCCCGTTGGGTTCCAGCTCAGAACGTCTAAGTTTCACCTTCCAGTTTCACGTTATCACAATCCATGTTGTCAAACACGTTTATTTATTCAACAGGCAGCTGTTAATTCAACTACAGGTAGCTATTTGTTCCTTTTCATTTCTCCAAGACTGCAGTATTCATCTATTCCACTAGTTTTCCCGTCCTAGGATTCATGCCGTATTCTAGGATCTATCATACAATCTAGTTTTCCAACCCTAGGATTCATGCAACACCTAGGATCTTTCATTCAATCTGTTTTTCATTCCTAGGATTCATGCAATGTCCTAGGTTCTATTTATGATTCCACAATTTAACAGGTTATACTTAAAAGCCACTCTACCAGGTACGACGGGAGTAATGGGGGCGTGATCGGGAATCCCGCGTGCCTCCGTGACCCCCAAGACTGCAACGGAACGAGGTCCTATCACAAGGATCAAACACAAGGAGTGTCTCAAAACAGTGTATAGCTACTGTAGATGGGTAGAGGATTTAATTCCGAAAAGAACGCAACTCGAAACGCGGAAAACAGAACCCGAACGGGCCCTCAACAGGTCAAAAACGACGACACTATGCAAAATCAGACGTCTGGAACTTCTTCTAGACGTCTTAAAAAGTGGATCAGAGAATTACCTTGTTCTGCGTGGTTTCTCAGACGTCCAGAAGTCTGCAGGGACGTCTGGCCTAGCTCCCAGATGTCCGATGGTCACCACGGACGTCTGGAGGTCGCTCCCCCCGTCTGGTACTATAGCCAGACATCTGATTCGCGTTGGATGGCGAATCACCGAGCCTACGCGCACCCAACTCTCTCTCTCAGTACGGTCAGTCGACAGGAAGGAAGAAGACGGAAGAACTCACCTTTCAGACGTATGGATGGTCTTCGAGACGTCGCCACCGCCGTCTGGCTATCAGCCCAGACGTCTGATTCTGGAAATGTTTCCAGAATCAGGCTGCGACTCGCCCTCCGCTCGCGACACCGCGCCTCGTCGCACCTTGTGTGCCTGCTGCTCAGACCGCAGCAGTCCCCCCCCCCCCGCGTCGCCCCGCGCCCGCTGCGCTCCCCGCCGGCCGGCCCTGGCAGCCCCGGCGAGCTCGCCCTCACGGCTGAGCACCGCTCTCGCAAGCAGCACCTCCTCCGCGCTCACTGCGGCCGCCGCTGCCGCTGTAACCTCGCGCTCGCTCTCGCGCTCACTGGCTAAAGGAGAAGAGGAAGGAGGCGGTGGTGACGGAAGAGCGCGTGGCCTTTTAAAGCCGCGCGAGGAGGAGAGAGAAGGAGCCCGGCAGGGGAATCTGCAGCGGCAGGAGGAAGGAATAAGCGAATATGCGGGTCTGCGCACTCAAGCGCGCAGACGACCCGCGCGTGTCAAAGATAACAGATTTACAGACGTCTAGCAACGATCCCAGACGTCTGATACGACGTCTGGAAGTGATTCCAGACGTCTGGTCCGACGTCTGGCCCACCTCCCAGACGTCTTAAAAGACGTTTGGGGCACGCGTTCATAACAATGTAACAAACTCAAAGGAAGTTTCGTCCCCGAAACTTGCGTTAACTAGGGTGCGGAAAAGACGTCCAAATAACCATAACAAACTCAAAGAGGACCGAAGCCGGTCCGAAAAGACGTACCCGCGAAAAGCTCTGGGTACCGCTCCCGCATTGCCGCCTCAGGCTCCCAGGTAGCCTCCTCGTATCGCTGGCTCCTCCACAAAACCTTTACCAGGGGTACTTGCTTCCGTCTCAAACTGCGGACGGCTCGGTCCAGAATCTGCACTGGCCGCTCGGGGTAGGTCAGGTCGTCGCCCACCTCGACGCTCTCGTGACTCAGTACGTGACTGGGATCGGCTACGTACTTCCTGAGGTTGGACACGTGGAACACGCCGTGCACACCAGAAAGCTGCGGGGGGATGGCAAGCCTGTAAGCAACGGGTCCAACCCGCTCCAGGACCTCAAAGGGCCACACAAACCTTGGCGTGAGCTTCCCTCTCACCCCAAAGCACTGTAAGCCCTTCATGGGCGAAACACGAAGGAAGATGTGGTCCCCAACCTCAAACTGCACCTCTCTGCGTCTCCGATCTGCGTAGCTCTTCTGCCTGCTCCTGACAGTGCAGAGTCGTCTGTGGATCTGATCAACTACCTCCTGACTCTGCCAGATCAACCTGGGCCAACCTCCCACTTGGTCCCCACCTCAACCCAACTCAAGGGTGCCGTACACCTCCGTCCGTACAGAGCCTCGTAGGGAGCCATGCCGATGCTCGAGTGATAACTGTTGTTGTATGCAAACTCTGCCAGGGGTAGGTGCTCCTCCCAAGAGCCCCTCCAGTCCAGTACACAGGCACACAAAAGGTCCTCAAGTGTCAGTATCGTGCACTCAGACTGTCCGTCCGTCTGGGGGTGGTAAGCCGTACTAAACCGCAACCGCGTCCCCAAGGCCTGCTGAAACTCAGCCCAAAATCAGGACGTAAAGCAGGTATCCCGGTCGGATACGATCTCCCGCGGAACTCCGTGTAGTCGTACCACATCACGGATATACCTCTCTGCCAACTGTGCTGGTCCCAAAGTGACTCGGATCGGCAAGAATCGCACCGTCTTCTTCAGTCTATCCACTATTACCCAGACTGCGTCGTGTCCCCGCTGGGTAACAGGTAAGCCCACCACCAAGTCGATGGTGATGCTCTCCCACTTCCACTCTGGCACTGGAAGCGGCTGAAGCGGCCCTGCAGGCCTCTAATGCTCGGCTTTCACCTGCTGGCACACTAAGCACTGCTGCACGAACTCACCCACATCCCGCTTCATCCCTCTCCACCAAAACTCGCGTCTCAAGTCTTGGTACATTTTCGTGTTTCCGGGATGTATGGTGAATCTGGAACCGTGTGCCTCAGTCAGGAGCTCTCTCAACAGCTCCTCGTCTCTGGGAACGCACAACCGTCCCCTCAAGCGTAGCACCTGGTCTGTGAAAGAGAAGTCCCCTGGGTCTCCTGACAGCACTCTGTCGTGCAAAGACTGCAAGTACGGATCGGCCATCTGTCCTGTGATGATGCGATCTATCAGCTCTGGCCTAGTCTGTCGTGTCACCATCACTGCCCCACAGTACCCTCGTAACTCTAGGGGTTGCCAACTGCCCACCTCCTCCAAAAGGCTCCAACTCTGTAATTGTAGACTGGCCAAGAGTGCGGGCGCCTTACGGCTCAAGGCGTCAGCCACCACATTAGCCTTTCCCGGGTGGTAGGAGATGCTGCAGTCGTAGTCCTTCAGGAGCTCCAACCAATGTCTCTGTCTCATGTTGAGCTCCTTCTGATCAAAAAGGTATCTGAGGCTCTTGTGATCTGTGAAAATCTCGAAGGTCTCACCGTACAAGTAGTGCCTCCATGTCTTCAGCGCGAAGATAACAGCTGCCAACTCTAAGTCGTGGGTAGGGTAGGTATGCTCATGGGGCTTCAGTTGCCGCGAAGCGTAAGCGACAATGTGACCCCTCTGCATGAGCACACCTCCTAACCCCTGCAAGGAGGCGTCCGTGTACACAACGAACCCGCCACTACTGTCAGGGATGGTGAGCACGGGAGCCGAGGTCAACCTCTCCTTCAGCTCCAGAAAACACGCCTCACAGGCGTCTGTCCAAGCGAAAGGCACGTCCTTCCGGGTCAACTGTGTCATAGGACGCGCAATCTGTGAAAATCCTCTGATGAATCGTCTGTAGTAGCCTGCCAGTCCCAGGAAACTTCGAATCTCAGTAACTGAACGCGGTCTCTCCCACCTGAGCACTGCCTCAACCTTGGCTGGGTCCATCGCCAAGCCGTCTCCAGAGATCACATGACCTAGGAAGGTCACCTCCCTCAACCAGAACTCGCACTTGCTGTATTTGGCGTACAGCCGGCGTCGTCTCAGAGTGTCCAGAACCATCCGCAAGTGCTGTCTGTGCTGCGTCCGATCTCTAGAATAGATGAGTACATCATCTATCAAAACCACCACGAACTGGTCCAAGTACGGTCTAAACACCCGGTTCATCAGGTCTATGAAAGCAGCGGGGGCATTGGTCAGCCCAAACGTCATGACCAAAAACTCGTAGTGTCCGTACCGTGTGCGAAAAGCTGTCTTGGAGACGTCGGTCTCCCTGATCCTCAACTGGTGGTATCCAGACCTCAAGTCGATCTTGGAAAACACTGTGGCACCCCACAACTGGTCAAACAAGTCGTCGATCCTCGGCAGCGGATATCTGTTCTTGATGGTGACCCTATTCAGCTGTCGGTAGTCCACACAAAGGCGTAAGGTCCCATCCTTCTTCATCACAAACAGTACCGGGGCTCCCCAGGGAGACGCACTGGGCCTCACGAAACCCTTCTCCAGAAGGTCCTGCAACTGAGACTTGAGCTCTCGCAGCTCAAGCGGTGCCATCCTGTATGGCGCGGTGGAGATGGGGCTGGTCCCTGGTACTAGTGAGATCTCAAACTCGATCTCACGCTCGGGTGGTAGTCCTGGTAACTCGTCTGGAAACACGTCAGGGTACTCTCTGACCATCGGGATGCTCTGGAAGTCTGCCACAGGGCTGGGCTCTGCCACCACACAAGCTAGGAAGCCCTCACACCCCTGGCTCAAAAGTCTCGCCGCCCGAAGTGCCGAAATGCACCAGAAACCTCCATCCACTGGCTGTCCGTGAAACTCGAAAGAAGGCAACTCCGGAATGGAGAAGACGATCTTCCTCTCAAAATAGTCCACCAAGGCGTGGTAAGCGGACAGCCAATCCATCCCCAGAATCACTCCAAAGTCCTCCATCTGTATCATAATCAGCTCAGCTGGCAGGCTATGTCCCCCAACGCTGACCTCGCAATCCGTGTACACCTCCTCAGCTACAAACAGCCAACCACTCGGACCTCTGATTACGAACGGATTCTCTAACAGTGTATAATCCTGGTCCAAACTAACTGCGAAACTGGCTGCGACAAACGAGTGCGTAGCACCGGAATCGAAAAGCGTGTAAACGAGTCTGCCGGAAACTGAAACCATACCTGCTACCACCGATCCCGAAGCTCTGGCGTCCCTGTGTGTTAGGGCGTTGGTACGCCCCTCAGCTCTAGGTGCGTACGAAGCAGCCACACTCTGCGTCGGACGGGTAGGTGCTGGCCGGTACCCTCCTCGCCACTACTGTCCTCCTCCTCGCACCTGGGAACCACGGCCTCCTGCGCGCCCTCCAGTGCTCTGTGCGAGGAGTATCTGCTAACCTCCTACCCTAGATGGGCAGTCCCTCCTGATGTGGCCCAGCTGGCCACACTGGTAACAGAGGGGAACCCGACTCTCGCCCTCAGTGGGTCCCTGCTGTCGGCTAGACGGGGGTCCGGTGCTGGCGACTGGCCCCTGTCGAGGGCCCCCAAAGGTCACTGATGGCCCTGCAAAACGTGACGGCTCTCCTGCGGACGCCACGTGTCTCCGTTCTCGCCGGCCCTGTGAGAAGTCTGGCTGGAAGGGCCTCTTCCGCCCGCCGTCGGTGTCTCGCGCGGACGGGTTGGTCTCCTCGTAAGTCATAGCTGCCTCTACCACCCTCGAAAACGTAGATAGCTTCAGGGGTTTGACATACCCCCGGATCGCAGGCCGGAGCCCCGCGGTGAACCTCCAAAGGCGCTCCTCCTCAGTGGCTACCGCTGTCGCTGCAAAGCGGGACAACTCCAAGAAACGCGTGCGGTACGCGCTCACAGTCATCGTCCCTTGGCGGAGAGTGTGGAACTCCCGCCTCCTCTGGTCCTGCCACGTCTGGGGAAAGTACTGCTCGCAGAAGAGGGTGACGAACTGATCCCACGTCGACTCGTCCCTCTCCTGTCCCCGGACCGCCCTCCACCACCTGTGTGCCGCACTCTCCAGCTGGTACGTGGCAAAGGCCACGCGGCACTCCACCGGGGGGCGAAGGGTGTCAAAGATCTTCTCCAGCTGCTCAAGCCAGTCCTCTGCCTCGGTCGGGTCCTCATCCCCCTTGAAGGAAGGGGGCTTCAGCTTCCGGAACTGCCCGAAAAGCTCGAAGTGGCGCTGTAGGGGAGGTGCTGGTGCACCTCCAGGCGAAGGTGCCTCGTGCACGGAAGTATCGGAGGAAGGTGGGGGCTGCGGCAGCCCATCCCCTCCCTCGTGTCCAGCGCCGCATCCGTCGAGTGGTCCCACAAAGGACTCCCCCTCCGCAACCCCAGGGTGAGGTGCTCGGGGCGGTGGGTGGAGCTCCTCTCGTACAATGTCTCGTATCAGCTGGGCGAGGTCCTGGGCTTGGACGCCCGGGAGTAGTGGCTGGTCCACTGGGGTGTCGGCAACGGCACGCCCACCTCGCCGACCTCGTCCTCGGCCGCGCCCACGGCCCGCCTCACCAATCCCGCGATGAGCCATCTCCTGTAAGGAGACGCGAAACAAAATGGAAAAATGTCAAAACAAACGGTACCTAACGAAACTTCTAAGAGCTCATGTCAAGAGATATGTTGTGGTGGCTACTTTAGTTATAAACATGTGAATTGGTTATTCTACAGTCAGTTGATTCACTTCTCGGGACGACCTTGCTCTGATACCATCTTGTAACGACCCGGTTCCCGAGCCCCAACGAGACACGAGAACCGGACCGACTCAACTAATCCCAAGACCTAGTCGTCCAACGAGGAAGTAACCAAAAGAGCAGTAAAATAAACCACATTCAACATGAATATAACTAACAGTAAGAAAATACAGCAGCAAGGAAAGAAACTACTACAGTATATACCACCACAACAGTAGAACAACATTCATAACTAAATATGAACTGCAGGTAAAGAAAAGTATAGCAGAAACAAGAACTACTCACTATAACGGAACAAAAAGAGGTACAAGAAACAGTGGTAACTCTACTGGACCCTACTCGGCCCAGCGTCCTCTGCAGCCGCTGATCCTGGCTGCTCAACACCTGGTCCTGAAAGGTAACGAGTGTAACACATCAGCAAAACGCTGAGTAGAGTGGCAACTAAAACTAAAGAAATAATAAACTTAGACATTCTGAGCTGGAACCCTACGGGGAAGTAGGAGTAGAACTCCTGGTAGGTGAATGGAATAGAACTGGGGAAGTGAGCTGGCCCTTGCGTACGAAGTACCAAGGAGAGCGACTGTCCCCCTGTTTAGTGCAGAGCCGAGCTAGCCGCCCCAGGGACCCGGGGTTAGGACTGGCCACTCTGTACCGACTTGCTGGCCCTCGTGTACGTAGTACCGAGGAGAGCTACTAGTGTAGGGAGGTACTAGCTACCCCACGGGCCCCGGGGTTCTGCTAGCCTCCCACACCGACTTGTTAGGCCCACTGGGGCAAACCAGGGTAGTCAGGCGAGGGTGCGCGGACAGTGGAGGGGAAAGGTCCCTGTTTGGTTACTGTGGAGGGGTTGGACCCCTGTTACTGAGAGGGCTCTGCCCTGTACTGGTTCCGTGCTGTTCTTTGGGCGCACCCGTTAACGGAAACGACTGACCACGTGCCAGTGCGGGTTAGCTACCCGTGCGTTTACCGCGCGTGCCGTAGTCACCGTTACGTCTGTCAGTGACCTTGGGGTGGTTGACTGAGAGTAGGATCACCACGGGGGACTCTCCCGGCCAGGAGAGCACCATGTGCTACTTCTACTGTTCGGAAAAGACTGCAATCAAGATCGTTCCCACGAGGAACATTCAAGATCAAGTGAAAGATCTGAGAAATAGATAAATCGTGAGATAATTTAAAGACTTAAATAAAGAAAGTCACAGAACTTAACAGCTACTGTAGACGGGTAGAGGATTTAATTTCGGA
Source organism: Thalassia testudinum (assembly GCA_037157565.1). Lineage (NCBI taxonomy): Eukaryota > Viridiplantae > Streptophyta > Magnoliopsida > Alismatales > Hydrocharitaceae > Thalassia > Thalassia testudinum. The sequence continues at coordinate 2,751,836 of JAZHRO010000051.1, forward strand.
AAGAACGCAACTCGAAATGCGGAAAACGGAACCCGAACGGGCCCTCAACGGGTCGAAAACGACGACACTGTGCAAAATCAGACCTCTGGAACTTCTTCCAGACGTCTTAAAAAGTGGATCAGAGAATTACCTTGTTCTGCGTGGTTTCTCAGACATCCAGAAGCCTGCGGGGACGTCTGGCCTAGTTCCCAGACGTCCGATGGTCACCACGGACGTCTGGAGGTCACTCCCGCCGTCTGGTACTACAGCCAGACGTCTGATTCGCGTTGGATGGCGAATCACCGAGCCTGCACGCACCCAACTCTCTCTCTCAGTACGGTCAGTCGACAAGAAGGAAGAAGACAGAAGAACTCACCTTTCAGACGTCTGGATGATCTTCCAGACGTCGCCACCGCCGTCTGGCTATCAGCCCAGACGTCTGATTCTGGAAATGTTTCCAAAATCAGGCAGTGACTCGCCCTCCGCTCGCGACGCCGTGCCTCGTCGCACCTCGTGCACCTGCTGCTCGGACTGCAGCAGTCCACCCCCGCGTCGCCCCGCGCCCGCTGCGCTCCCCGCCGGCCGGCCCTGGCAGCCCCGACGAGCTCGCCCTCACGGTTGAGCGCCGCTCTCGCACGCAGCACCTCCTCCGCGCTCACTGCGGCCGCCGCTGCCACTGTAACCTCGCGCTCGCTCTCGCGCTCACTGGCTGAAGGAGAAGAGGAAGGAGGTGGTGGTGACGGAAGAGTGCGTGGCCTTTTAAGGCCGTGCGAGAAGGAGAGAGAAGGAGCGCGGCAGGGGAATCTGCAGCCGCAGGAGGAAGGAATAAGCGAATATGCGACTCTGCACGCTCAGGCGCGCAAACGACCCGCACGTGTCAAAGATAACAGATTTACAGACGTCTGGCAACGATCCCAGACGTCTGATACGACGTCTGGAAGTGATTCCAGACGTCTGGTCCGACGTCTGGCCCACCTCCCAGACGTTTTAAAAGACGTCTGGGGCACGCGTTCATAACAAACAGGGATCAATGCAAATAGAAAAATACTTGTGAGGTTACTAGGCCCATTGCCTCCCCGACAGCGATGTCATTTGACAGTTCAATTTTCACTTAACAAGATGATTGCAATAAAAATGATTTGTCATTATTGCATTTTATGTGGTGGAAAATTGACTATCAAAAAGTAAACGAATCTAACCACGAAGGAAAAGTCGTCTCCACAGGGAGGCTTAAACCAATAAACTCACGTTTTCAAGGCAGTCACATTCACAAAGTAATGAAGCAACTGAATTATATATAGATATGTGTGTGCATTTAGAGAGAAAACCATTAAGAGAGTAAAGGGAGAGAGAACTCAATTCAAGACTAAAGAAAATGGGGGAAAGAGAGAGGGCAAGCCTACAAATTCCACTCAATATCTTAATATTAAAATCAAAATATAGAAGTAACAATAGCACGAGAATGTAAATGCTAATACATAGCAAAATAGAGCATTTGCTCTGCCTTGCTCGTGTAAGGGAGAGGGCTCGCTAACCGACTGGCTGGTGTGCGGTGGAGGTCAGTTGGATCACTACTGTTGCATTGACGGTGGTGGCGTGGTCAACAGCAACTGGAGTTAGTTGGTCAATGGGGGAGGAGCACGACAGTGAGATGGGCAGTAGAGGTTGTTGCGCATCACAGCGATGGATAGCTGATTGTTGGTGGCGGCGAGGGTCTCAATGATGGCGTCAATGTGGCAGCGGGTAGCCAGCAGTGGTCAATGGAGGAGTTGCTCGCGGGTGGTGTTTGCAGGTGGAGAACGGCATCGACAAGGAACCGCAGGAAACCTGTGGTGTCACACGGTGCAAGGTGGATTTCTCTCTGAGGTTGAAGATGAAGATGAAGCTGTGCGTGGCTGCGTGTAGTCGATGATGCGGCAATGGCAATAAATGGTGGTCATGATTTGTTGGGTTGGTGGGTGAAGTAGGAGATGAAGGGGTGGAGGCGGTGGTGGGTTATGTAGAAGAAAAAGAAGAAAAAGAAGGAAGAGAAAGAGGATAAGGCACGGTAGTGGTTTTGGCGATGCGCATGGTGGTGGTCAGGGGGCTGTGGTGAGTGATGCAAGGGAAGGTGGAGATGCTGGAAGAAGAAGAAGTGAAAGGAAGGGAAGAGGAGGATGGCAATGGGTGTCTGCACTCTGTCACTGTGCACACGTGATCGGCAAGGTTGGGTTGACGGTAGAGTACGCGAGGTCCATGGTGAAAGCGAGACCCACAATGTCTACCTTCTCCACTGTGCCGGTGGGAAGATGGATGAAGCCCCCAAAGGGGAAGAGATGGCCCACCTGGATGATAATCCCTGTGCATTTTATCCTCCGCGATTCTGCCCTTCTTCACCGGCGTGAATTAAGAGATTTTAAGTCCCTTACCAAGTTAGCAACCACCGCCTCTCGAAGGATAGCTGGAAGAAGAAAGGTTGGTGGTGGACTCCCTCGTCACAGGCGAAGATAGGATATTTTGAATGAATTCCAAATATGCCCCAGTATATCTTTTCATTATTTCTCAGGTCCTCCTTCATTTTCTTTTTGTTGGAACATACAAAGAGAAAGATGTGTGTAACTACAAAAATAACTTATTCCCCTCTTGAGAGATTAAATTAATTATTCATTAGTTTCCAAGCTCTTCGTTAACCTCAACAATCATCTAACAACTATTTAGGCAAATAATTAGTCTACTAACATAGACCTATCAAATAGCCCCATACCTAAATTTTGCTAGTCCCTAGAAAAAGTGAAAAATAAATGGAAGTGACCCAAGATTTCCTCTCTTCTTATTCCAAAAATTTAGATATCCAAACAAATGTGAAAATGAAGTGATAGTAGCCTAGGAAATAGATCCAAGTGAAAACCTAACCTACATTTTAAGTTCATGCTTTACCCTTAGTAAAATTCTATCAGGATAGGCAACTTCTTCCCTTAGGGATAAGGCAGAAAATAATCTGTGATTTGACCCCAACTTTTTGGCTTAGGTAGAAAATGTTTGAGCCAAATGGATTCATATTTGTTGGCTTACATTCATTTGGTGCTACATGTAATCTAGTACTGTAGACTCTAGATCTCTAGACTATCAAATAAGTCAACCCAGAGAGAAGCTAAAAAATGTGCTCACTTTGCATTCCTTTGCGCTCACTCTTTTTTTCTTCTTTCCTTTCTGAGATCGCAAATCTAATCATATTATGTAAATGTACTCAATGTTTGGTAGCCTCACATGGCATTCACACTTTAATTAGAGTCCTAATAACCCTATAACTAAGTCAAAATTCCTCAGCCAGTATTCGAATGATCAGAAATACTGAAAATATAAGTATGGGTCATATTTGGTGGATCGCAATGAGTATTTTTTTTATTCCCTCAATGATATTAACATATGATGAAATCGACACGAAGACATAACTATAAACTCGAACATTTCTTTCCTTTTTTCTTTTTCTTTTCTTTCTTTCTATATATATCTTTTGTTTTTCTCTTTTTTTTCTCTCTCTTTCTTTTTTTTTTTTCACAACTACCAACACAATGTGACATGATGCAAACTTTTATTCATGTGCCATTATTGGGGATGATGATGTTCAAGAGGATATTGGGTGACTTATTTGGTGGAAGTGCCTACTCTCGACACTAGGGAGGGATGGATAGGACAAGCGTACTTCTAACCTTTGTCACTAATACCCTCTTTCAGCTGAGAATTCTATAAAGGACGGTCGTAACTATCCACCACAGTCATAGTTTTATTAGAACCCAATCTTTGTGTATCTACCTTACTTAGTGACCCTCAGAAATTTACACACAATATTCGCACGTAGGACCAAAGAGCAAAAACTATGCCTAACTCTGAGGTATCATCTTCTAATTATCCAGAACTTAAGAGTCCTTGCACTAGGCTTAGTACACCAGTGGTCACTCTACTTTCACCTCACAAATGTTAGGTGAATCTCATAGGAGATAGTTTGCCTGACTCCATAACTCAATGTCCATTGGTTCAGGAAAAGAAGCAATGCTTCTTTTCAACAAACTAAAAATGTCTATTGGTTTTCTTAAAAGATCCATTACCAAGTTTATGTCCAAGTGAAGTAAATGTACTGGATTCTAAACTAAGAAACAATTTAAAAAGAAAATCTTCAAGAAAACCTCCTTGATAAAGATCTTTCGCTAGGGGTTAACCAATTCAGCCAATGAAAACAAAAAAAGTTTTTTTTTTTAAGAACTAATGCACCTAACCTAAATTCATGCAACTATAAATGCTATAAAACAACCTTAAATTATACCCGCCCATGCCTAAGTCTTACAATTAATGTCCTCATTGTAAAATTAAGACAGAGGGAGAGAAGAACGAAATCACCTAATGAAGGCATTACTCTATCAGTTGGGTTGCCTCCCAACAAGTAATGAGGTGTGGCTCATCATAGCTAAAATGTCTAAGTTAAGCTAGAAACTAGGTTAAATACTATTGAATTAACACATGAAATGGGTTAAGTGTGGGAAATAGAGAAAAAGACCTAAAACATCAATTTTGTGTTAAAAATGAAAAATTAGGTCATTAAATGAGATATTCTATTCAATGATGATCCATTTGCAAATTAAACACACAAATGAGCTCAAAACTTCAAATCAAAAGTGCAATTAACTTCTAATATGTACAATTAAGCTTCAATAAAAACTTGGTAGCATTTAGACATAAATAGGACCTTGCATTTAGAGATTCACATTTAAGTCCTTCATTCATAACATTTTATTCAATTTAAAAACCTTCCAGGGACTATTTTGAATGTCGCAGGGGCCTATTGAAAATCCTAAGGACTATTCTGAATCGCTTCTTCATCACTTATGGGCATCGCTGTAATCTTTCTAACCCATCACCACTTTTGGCTTCTCTGCAAATCTTCCAATACACCTGCTGCACGAAGTCCACTATAGCTGCTCATGAACTTGCTAGATCACGATCGTCCATCCTTCATTAGCTAATCTTGTGGCCCAGATCCTTTCAAAGCTTCCTGTGCTTCGACGCGTCAGGTCACCACCTCTCCTAGATCCCATCCAATGGCCGCATTTTGATTTGACAGCGTCGCACGCCCTCTCTTATCATCCTCGTCGTGAATGCTCTAATCACCTAATTTCACCCTCACAGTGACCTGAATCACTCTTAGAGTCTACTTAAGCTCCTTCCTAAGCTCGAGCGCAAAGAATCTCTCCCTTCGCCTTGAGTGATCCCTTCTTCTACACTCCAACAGCTCCCTCCTTCGGTGGCTTGTGACAGGGACTACATTCTCCCTCATTTCATTGACTTTAGCCGTCAGCTGCTGGCCCTTGAGAGTCACCTTCATCCGCTGGAGGTCTTCTCCCATTTCTTCCTCCTTAGCTGCTGGCTTAGGATCCAAGAAAGTCCCCTTCTTTCCATTAGATAGATTTACATGCTTTCTAGGAGTAGAATTAGTATAGTTTTATTGCTTTCTAGATAAATTGTAGTGTTAGATTAGCTTAAGAGTAGAGTAATTTAGCTACGATCCACATCTCTCTGATCAATTCAGATCAGAGAGACTTTCATACACATCATCAACTCATTTTTCTCCCCTTTCATTCCATTTGATCGCCTTCTTTTTCCCTCAATTTGAATTTCATTGATCACCCATACATTAAGGTCTAATTTCAGACCTGAGAAGATTGGTTCTCAGATATGAAATTAGTGCCAAAAATCACTGTGGGGGTCTCCATCCATTTCGCAATTCCACAAAGACCCCCCGATCTTAATTCACCAACTCAAATTGCTCGATCTTGTTGAAAATGGTGTTTACTGCTCAAATTGGTGAGTTAAAATTCATTTGAGGCTTTATCGGATTTAATTGTGCTTTTTGAGATTTAATGGATTTGATTATGATGTATGCAATGATTCCAATGTGTTTGAGCTTTGTTTTGATTTATGGATGTGCATATATCTAATCTAAGCCCTTTGTTAGAAAGTTCTATCAAGGAAAATCAGTAATTCTAATTTGAGATGGAACAATGACCCAACAAGTCTTGATCAATCCACAAATTCACCTTGAACACCCATCAATGGTGTTCAAGGAGATTGAGTAAGGAGATCAATGAAAGACCCAAAGCAAAATCTCAATTGGGGCAACATTTTACCCTCCATATATCCACTTTCATGAATTTATATTGGAGATTGTGATTGGGATTTTAAAGGATTTTTGGAAGAAGATTTGAAATGGTTTCAAAGGGTTTTCAATCTTATTTTTATGAACGTTGATTTCATATCTTCTTTTCTGATTTCAAAGAGGTTTTGAATGAGAAGTACACCTGATTTGAACATTAATGATCCCAGATTAGACTTCACCAAGTCTGATCTTGGGTGTTTTTTTATACTAAATTAGAAATCAAAATTGATGAAATTAACAAAAGAGTGCTGCACCAGCAGCCTTTGAAATATGTTTAAGGCGTATGGATTGAACTTCTTTCAACTGCTAAAGTGGTTGTTCAGATCAGTAGCTGCTGCAGTGTCACTGCTATGCTGTTGTTGGACTGCTACAGTAGTGCTGCTGGATGGACTTAACAGTAGGGCAGTGGTTTGGATTTGATAGCTAATATGTTTATATTGTTGTATACCATGTGTACAAGCTTTCATATACTTTTAATGACTTTTAAATCCAATTTGTTTGCTTGTAATCTAAGTTTAAATATCTTTGTCAACTATAACATGTGTCCAACTGCCCAAACACTAAAAATTTAATGAAAAATGAAAGGAAAATCATGTTCAACTACTTACACATCTTCCTTATCATGTTTTGAACACATCTGAACCCTTTTACTGCCATTCAACCCCTCACAACCCTCACTTAGGCCTTAGGTTCTCATTTGAAAACCTCCTTTAAGGCTTAAAATGAGCTTCATTTGTAAATAAATAAAAACTATAAAAAATTTCCAAAAAAATAAAATAAATGTGTAGTGAGTAAGAATAAGTATATTTTTAAGTATATACAAAGTTTGAAGGTCATATGAACCTCCGGCTTGGTAGAACATACCAGCCAACGGTTCAGTATACCTTAAAACTTAATAAAAGAACTCAAAGTTAAAAAAATCCCAAAAACATTCTATTCTTCTCATATCTCTTTTTCTATATCATACCCTACCTCTATTAAACTTAAAAAACCCATAAAAATCATAAAAACTCGAAAAATACCCAAAAACACTATGTATACTATGTAAATACATGTATATATAAGCTATATACTAAGCTAAATATATGTACATAGTGTAGAATGTATATAAACTGTATATATAACTTATATATGTATTATATATTATAAATTAAGTATTTAGAGTAAATTATTATGTATATAACTTTACTAAATAAAATCTATTAATTTAATTAACTTATATGTACTATAAGCTATATAAATTTATAAACCCAAATAAATGAACTTATTTATCAATGATACTATACATACATATTTATAGATATATAATGTACACTAAAATTCCTGCAAACTAATTTAATTATATTTATACAGTAAATAATTAATTTAATAAGTTATTAAGTAGTTTACTAACTTAAAATAAAATAAATTAGTAAAATAAGTTATTAATGGAATAATTTATACTACACATTTGTATTATGTTATTTTAAGTATTTTAAACTAATTTAGCTATATTTATGCTGTATTATATTATTTATACGTAATTTATATGTATAATACCCTGAAAATTGATATTTAAATGTCTATAAATTAAAATAAAAATTTTAAAATTCAATAAAAATATGTATTAAATAAGTTAACATGTATCTTAATACTATACAATGTCAATTTGACCATTAATTATGTAATTTATACTTTAATTAACAAATTAACTTATAAACCAATGTATATAATTTGTAAACTTTGGATAATTAATTTCTATAGTAAAATTAATTATTTTTGTAAATTAATTATATAATTATATAGCCCTATATAAGGGCTTTTCAACCATATAATTTAATTGAAAATTGGAACTCAATTGGACCCTCAAATTGAAGGCCAAATCAAGCAAATCGTGCGCACAGTGGCGCTTGAAGGACTCTAGAATTAGTGCCACATCGGTGGCTTGAGAGTTCGCATGGTGCCATATTAATGTTTTGTGATGCCCAATGCTCAGTCTTCATGAGCGTTGGGTGCCACATACACATATCTGTTCTCCCCTAATACTATTACGAGCATTAGACTGAAACATTGGTGTACGGTGCATGGGCTAGGGGTCGTGCACTGTGAATGGGTCAGGGGTCGTGCACTATGCGTGGGACTATGTGGGTCCAATAACAAGTCGTAAATCGATTAAAATGCACCTAATGATAATTAGGGTGACCCTAGTAGAGATCTGGTCCCACCCAGAAATTGGTGTTATGTATCCCTCGAAAAGATTCTTTGTCAATTAAACCAATTTTTGGTTAAAAGAACGGGACTGAGCCGATCTAAACTGGCTAAATAAGAGCTCAAAAATTTACTAAGTGTTGAAGCTTGCCCCTACCTCTGTGCCTTAGTGTGTGCCTTGGTGTATTAAGTGTTTGTGCGAGTGTGTGTTGTGTATTGAGTATTGTGAGTGTCTGTGTGTGTATATCTATATGTGTGTGCGTACGTCTGTATATATGTATAAAAGTATATAGTAAATATAAATATAAATATATGGTATAGATATATATTGTATATGTATAGTATATATGTAAATAATATGTATATAAGTATATTTACAGTATAGTAGTATTGTTTGAGCTATTATAAATAAAAGAAAGCTTTAGTGACAGATATAGATGTCACTATAGATAGTAATAAACATTAGTATAGACAATAGTTTTTACCTTAGCTTATGTATATAGTTTCTCTAAGGTTATAGCAACACTTTTATACGTCACTGTAGATACATTATATGTTACTGTAGATATTAGTAAGTTAAGTTAGTATAGTACATATTACTACTCATTATTGTACATATAGCTAAGTATTATTAATATAACTTTTAAATAGATAATATAGAGTATTTATTTATGATGCTTGTTTGTAGATAAATGTTTTCAAGCATTGTAATTTATTCTTGTATTTAAAATTGATTCATTCTTTCATTATTTGATTCATTCATTTATTATTGTACATAAAATCAATCCTTTTGGAATTAAAAAATAATTTTGACTTAATGAGTGATGCATATCAATAACTGTCTCTTAGTGAACGACTTGGAATAAACCAGTAAAAATTAAGTATATACATAAAATTGATGTGACAACGGTTTATATTTGTGACATATACTACAACAATAACGTTTTAAAACCCCTTTTTAGTACGAACCGGTAGTTGATCAACAAGCACTGCATTTATGTCAGCAGCTAGATGAGTGGAACCTATAAATCAGGTTGTATATACAGGTGGACAAGCCCTATAAATATGCTTAATAAGGTGGACCTAGAAAATAGGTAGCTGCAGATGTTGGCGAGCTAATGATGCAAAGTTGTCGCAAATGCTCGCCAGAACATGGAAGTGCGAGGGACTTCACAGGTTACCTGGAGAGGTCTAGGAAAAAGAGTAGCATGAGAAAGGACCCATCGAAATAGGAGTGGAGGATAGCAAGGGTCCTCCAAAGTAGGAAGGGTTGTAAAAGATATCATAATTATTTCATACCCTTTAGTGACGAGATTAAAAATACAAGCATCAATCCACACTCGCCATTCTACTTGGGGGTGTACTGACCTGATATTCTCCCCAAAAAGAATGTATGTGAGTAAAGACCTGAGCCAAGGATTAGGTAAGGAGTCTACAGTTTGCTTGACTGATTGGGTGGTAATTATTAAGTCCAAAGAGGGCTTAGTCTGTTTAGATTCCATTCCCAACAAGCATTCTTCTTTTTCATCCACATCCTTAAATAACTTCATTGTTTCATCAACCTCTAACTGCTCCTCTACAACAGATGAGTCATGCACAGAATTCATTATCTCATTATCATGAGTAGACTCATGATCAACACGCGTTGACGACAGTTGGGTCTCCTAGGAAGTAGAGAAATCATAATTATCAATAAGTCCATCCCTGAGTTCTTTATCATCAATTACATCCTTTCTGGGGGCTTTGTGTGGTTTATCATTAAACACAGTCGCTACTTCATTATCTTTTATATCTTTAGGAAGATGATCATTCTCAATGTTATACGAATGGAGAAAGCTCACTCAATTCCTTGTTCTTCTCGGGGCATAAATCCTCAATTGATACATATTATCTCTGAGAGTTTCTCCTAGGCTCCTCAATCTTATGTTCGTCCTCCTCCAAGTTAGACTCTGTATCTTCCCAATCTTGGAGAGGATGATTTTCAAAATCACAAGTAGGGAGAAATCCAGATTTTACTGGATCACTCATATCCTCAAGGGGTAAGTCCTCGAATAACACATAATCCTCCTGATATTTACTTCAAACTTTAAGTCCAGGTTCCTCCATTGGGTCATCATCCTCCTCTAAAATAGACTCTTTGTATCCCCGAGTTCATAATTAATCCAAATCATCCAGATCTTGGTCTATTCCCTTAGAGTCACGTATGTTTAACACATGTAAATTCTCATAATGCTGAATGGTAAGTGTTGGTTCCCTAAGTGGAGGGTCGAGATTAGGCTCACTAAGGGTAGAATGGGGTTCCACCACATGATCAATCGGGAAAGTGGCATGAACAACAAGACCGTGACCCGGGTTATCAGGGGTAAGAAAGATACTATCAGCGGGGTCAAGGTCCTCTAGTGGTACCATCTTCCCTTTCTTTTGACTCTAATATAACTCGGGTGAATAATCAATAGGATCGTCCTCCTCTAGTGGCGATATCTCAAGAGTAGAGTCTAAGTGATAGCTACCCCTCAAAACGAGATCCCTATTATCCATTGTATCCTCACAATGATCTTGGTGATCGAGGGTAGAGAGGAAGGGATCAGAATCACTCATATGAGGGTAGTTAAGCTGACTAATTTCTTCATTCAGTTGTTGACTATTACTTAACATCTCTCCTATAGACTCCATCATGTCTCTCTGTTGTTTTTGCATTTCTATTATAAAAGAGGAGAGGCTATTACTATCAGATTGGGGAGGATAGTTAACCTCAGGCTCAGGTTGCCTAGGAGTGTTAGTCCAACCTTGATAAGAAAAATCATGAAGGGTGGGAGAGTGGGGTGTTTACAAACTAGTGGGAACTCTTGGGGTGGAAAATCTCTCTCCTAGGCTCTGCTCATAATAATTGCAAGTTACTGGGCCAGTATTCCCTAGATAGGAATAGGATTGATCCCATAAATTGTCATTGTACCCCTTAAAGGAGGGATATACTCGAGGCATGGGATCATGGTTCAAAGATGGGAAGTATTCATTCTGATAATCTAAATGATAGAAGTAAGGGTAATCCATTTCCTTTAAGCCAAACTGGTTTAACTCTTTTAGGACTTAGATGAAATCAGATTAAAAATAGAAACTTCATAAAGAGCTTTACCATGCATAAACCACTGCCAATACAAACACAAACACAAATGGATTCTATGTTTAATAGATTGTAGGTCTCCTCAATCCTACTCCACAAGTTAGTCAAAGAAGTCAAATCAGTGCTCCTATGTTCCCACTTAAGTGGTATAAGAGGTGTTGAACGGTATTTTTCGCGAATCGCTACGCTTACGTGTTTGGTTTTTGGAAAACCTGTCGTTGTAGTTCGAAAGCGAAGAATTCGTGTTCAACAAATAAAATTTATACCGAAAATAATTCCGGGTCGAACACAGGGAGGCTACGTTGATATATATTCGCAATTATATTTTTTTTAGGATTTTTGTTAAGCAAGGCGATATAATTACAATGGAGCTATCAAACTATGAGAGAGAGTGAGAGAAAGAGAACATGCATTCAATATTTCAATAGTTTATAAAAGTTACACTAGAATGCGGAAAAATCAATTACACTATAAAGCAGGAAAATTCTACACTAGAAAAGCTATAAATAAGAATGGGAGAGAGAAGTTATCCTCCTCGACGATTGCTTGGAGGATGAGCCGGACGGGACGACGCCTGGACGAAGGAGAACGAAGCAGGACGAAGGAGGACGAAGCAGAAGAACGGGAACGGAGCAGCACACCGTCGTCGTCGCGGGATCCACTTCCGAAGGGGAACGAAAATTGGACTTTATCTCGCAAGAAGCATCCCGGGCATGGGACAAGCTTCTTTTGAGCTTTGGAGGGGTAGAGAGGAGAAAGAAGGGATGAGAATTTCGCATGGAGGGGGTCTCCTTTTATAGTTGCAAGGAGTGGGGGCAAAATGGACATTACAACTTCAAAACAATAAATAAGGGGTCTTTAGTGACGGATAAACCCATCACTAAAGCCCCGACGTGGCCGTCGCCTCCGCGCCCACGCACGCCTCCTCGGCTGCCCGCTCCTCAACGCCCGCGCACGTCCAGTGCTTTTCAGCCGTCCGATCGCGAGATCGGACGGCTTAAGATGCGTCCACGCCCGCGCGCTGCACGCGTCTGATTGTACGTCCGATTGCGCGTCCAATCGCACGTCGGCTCTATCAGGCGCGCACGGCCGTCCGATCTCCATCCGACGCTCCAATTGCTCGCGCCCGCCGCTCCTCGCCACGGCTCGAACCCACGCCCAGCGCTCGCGATAGCGCGCTCGACCGCTGTGCTATGGGGCGCGAATGGTTGAGCGGGCGTTTTTAAATGCGAGCACCCACAGCCGTTGGATTAAGATCCAACGGCGGAGAGCTATTGGGCACGGGGCTTTCACAAGACGCAGGCGGCCGTTTGGGCAGCCGAGATGGCGCCACGTGACGCTATCTTCGCCATCCATCTTTTGGAAGATGTAGATGGTGCCACGGATGTCGGATTGACTTGATTTTTGTATCGTTGGGCTGCGATCGTCGATCCGAATTCATCCGTGCGGTCAGATTTATCATTTGAAGTGCGGATTTACACCATCCTGGTCCTTGATCTTCTAGGGTTCCCAGGTCACTATCTGATGCTACAGATGCCTGATTAGGGTGATCTTGGAGTCGTTGAACTCCAATCGTCGCCCTGGTCACATCCATACGGTTGGATCTTTGATCCGAGGCCCTGATAAAATATTTGCCCTGTCCAAGCACATAAAAGGAGACAATTAACCTCCATTTTATTCAAACTATTCTAAATGCAAGATAATGCATGTAATGCAATATTTATATCATGAAATGCAATCCTATGCTTAAGAACATGCATAAATAGACATCTTAAGTAGTGTAAATGTGTTTACATCATACCCCCTTGCCTATCTTTTGCTAGTCCCGAGCAAAAACTATATGCTATTTATAAAAGAATTAGGTTAGATTATTTGGACTTGAGTTATTTTTCAATCATTAAGAAATTGTCTACTTAGGAACTGAACCTTCAAAGACACAACAGTGCCCAGGTATTAGCCAAAATGCAGACCGCTTCAAGCCCTCGCCTTATTAAAAGAAAAATTTCTTTTTCTCTTTTTTTCTTTTCTAATTTTTTTTTATTTTCAAATTTTTGGGTTTAAGAGTGGCTTTCTACGGCCATTCAACTCACCCAAAATTTGATGAGAATCCTAAGCTTTAAGCATCTTATTGTGATTGTGATAGACTCGATGAACGGACTTCGGATTTCTACGCCTCTAGGTGACCTAACCAGAATTCTACCTAAAAGTGTATCTTTACAACCAGTAGCTTTCTCCCTACTTTTTTTTAAATGGGGTCAACACAAGGGTGAATCCAGTGTATATCTCCCCAGTTTATTCTACTTCTCCGCTTCTTCCTAAGTGTTTTGGGAATTTTTAGTGCATTTTCTGAGCTGGGTTCTGGACAACCGGTCGATGAGCTGTTACCACCGACAACTTGCCAGCCATACTCGTGCGGCAAAGTGTGGCTTATTTCTTTTTATTCTTTTCTCCCTTTTTTTTTTTTTTGAGAATAGGTGGCTTCCCTAATCTAAGATTTACCTAAAGGCAGCAAACTAAGAAAGGTCCAGTGACTGGGCTCTGGACAACCTACCTATGGGCTGTTACCCACGATAACTTGCCAGCCATATCACCCTAGAAGGTTCATTAGCTACCCAATTTCCGTTAGAATCACCGAACAACGAGTCAGTGCAAAAAAAGTGTGTAGATGCTTAAAACTCAAAATTCCCTCAAATCAGAGGGCGGGTTGACAAGTAGTGTACTTATCACCCAAACTTATTTATTCCAATTATAATAGAATTAAGATGGCGATGACTCAAAAACAAATCCACATTTTAGTGGATGCCCAGGTTAATTAAGTCCAAAGACCTGAGGGGTCTTTGTGTTCAGATCCTAATGTAAAATTTCTTAGGATTGAAAAGTCCTAATGTCCAACTAATCCTTCCTAATTTTTTTTTTAAATTTTTTTTAATTTTTTTCTTAATAAGAAGAGAAACAATTTACATGGATTTCACAAGGCTGACCAAATAATTCAAGAATGAATCCACCCCCCATGCCTAGCTGATGCAATGTCCTCATTGAAAAAGAGACATGAAAGAAAGGGTAGAATATGAAAGATGTCATCTGGATATGAAGCTCGTATCAGCCTTGTGTCATATGTACAATTGCTGAGTTTAAAGCCGTCACCTAGGCGAAGTCCAGCCTAAGAAGTCATAGAATGGCTAGAGCAACAGAGTCTGAGACGGGTTCTGGAAGATTACGGTCAACAACAGGCTTTAAACGTTGACCGTTGACTTTAAAGGTGTTACCCATCTTTGGGTCAGAAATCTGAACGGCACCATTAGGAAAAATATGATCAATTATGAATGGGCCATTCCATTTAGATCTAAGTTTACCAGGAAAGAGCTTAAGTTTAGAATCAAATAACCAGACCTTCTGGTTTGGCTCAAAACTCTTGCAGGAAATCAATTGATCATGTAGAGCTTTGGTCCGAGCCTTGTAGATCTTGGCATTCTCATAAGCATCATTTCTAAGCTCCTCCAACTCAGATAGTTGGAGTTTCCTGGTCTTTCCAGCTAGATTCAGATCAAAATTGCATTGTTTGATTGCCCAGAATGCCCTGTGTTCAATCTCTACGGGTAGATGGCACACCTTTCCATACACCAAACGGAATGGAGACATGCCGATGGGCATTTTATACGCCGTACGGTAGGCCCAAAGAGCATCCTCAAGCTTTTGAGTCCAATCCTTACGATCAAGCCTAACCATTTTTTGCAGAATGTTCTTGATCTCTCGATTGGAGATCTCGGCTTGTCCATTCATTTGGGGATGGTAAGGTGTGGAAATTCGATGATTAACCTCGTATTTAGCCAATAAATTCTGGAATTGGGCATTAGTAAAATGAGTGCCACCATCACTGATGATAGCCCTCGGAATCCCGAACCTACTGAAGATATTTTTCTTGACAAAATTGATGACACCTTGTGGTCATTGGTTCGGGTGGGAATTGCCTCAATCCATTTGGACACATAATCAACAGCAACAAGAATGTACTGATGTCCAAATGAAGGGATAAAGGGTCCCATGAAATCGATGCCCCAAACATCAAAAATGTCTACAGGAAGAGTAGGGTTTAGGGGCATCATGTCTCTCTTAGTTATGTTCCCGAGTGACTAACATCGAGAACATGACCTTGAGAAGTCCTGGGCATCCTTGAATAAAGACGGCCAATAGAAGCCAAATTGTAAGATTTTTGCAACCGTCTTTCTTCCGGAGAAATGTCCACCACACCCAGATGCATGGCAGAACTCGAGTATACTGTTGAATTCATTCTCCGATATGCATCGGCGAATAATCTGATCAGAGCTGATGCGATACAGTTCAGGGTCCTCCCAAAAGTAGTATTTGGCCTCAGATTTGAGTCTATCCCGTTGTTGCTTGGTCCAATCCTAGGGGATTTGACCAACGGCCAAATAGTTAATAATGTCAGCAAACTATGGGGAGTGGACACCTAAAATTGCAAGAATGGTTTCGTCAGGAAAAGTGTCAGCAATCAAAATGTCCGGACAAGAAGAATCACATAGGAGTCTCGACAAATGATCCGCTACCACATTTTTTACCCCGGCTTTATCCTTGATTTCAAGATCAAATTCTTGAAGAAGAAGAAGAATCCAACGAATAAGCCGGGGTTTAGCATCCTTTTTAGCCAAGAGATGTCTCAAGGACGAGTGGTTGGTATAAACAATAACATGAGACCCCAAGAGATAAGCCCTGAATTTTTCCAAAGCAAATACTACAGCTAGTAATTCCTTATCAGTAACAGTGTAATTCCTCTGGGCTTCATCCAGAGTTTTACCAGTGGAGTAAATGACAGAGGGCTTTCGGTCAATTTTCTGACCCAGGACAGCCCCGACCGCGTAATCAGAAGCATCGGTCATGATCTCAAATGGAGCTGTCCAAATTGATGGTTGCAAAATTGGAGCACAGGTGACTGGCGTTTTCAGAAAATCAAATGCCTTTCGGCATGATTCGTCAAAAACAAACGGTGTTTCTTTGGCAAGAAGATTGCTCAAAGGACGAGCAACCTTCGAGAAATCCTTGATGAATCTTCAATAAAATCCCACATGGCCAAGAAATGATCTGATTTGTTTAACAGATGTGGGATGAGGAAGTTTAACGATAGCATCAACCTTAGCTTTGTCCACTTCAATTCCCCGTTCAGAGATTACATGACCCAAAACGATGCCTTCTTGGGTCATGAAATGACTCTTTTCCCAGCTAAGGACCAGTCGTGTCTTGATACATCGCTTAAGAATCATTTCTAAATTAGCCAAACAAGAGTCAAATGATTCTCCGAAAATAGAGAAATCATCCATGAAGACTTCCATAAACTCTCCCACCATGTCGGAAAATATGGCTAGCATACACCTTTGAAAAGTCGTAGGTGCATTGCATAACCCAAAAGGCATCCTATGAAAAGCAAAGGTTCCGTAGGGACAGGTGAAAGTAGTTTTTCCCTGATCCTCGGGATGGATAGGAACTTGGTTATATCCCGAGTAGCCATCAAGAAAACAGAAGTACTTCTGTCCAGCTAATTTTTCCAAGATTTGATCAATGAAGGGAAGGGGAAAATGATCCTTTTTAGTGGCTGTGTTCAGCTTCCTGTAATCAATACAAACTCTCCAAGAGGAAGCTGAACGAGTTGTGACAGATTCACCTCTCTCATTAGTCACAACAGTAATCCCAGCTTTCTTTGGAACAATCTGAACGGGACTAACCCAGGGACTATCAGAGATTGGATAAATAATTCCTGCATCAATACACTTGATGATTTCCTTTTTGACCACTTCTCGCATATTTGGATTCAATCTCCTCTGCATCTGGCAAGAAGGGCGGGATCCATCTTCCAAAAATATTCTATGATTACAGTAAGATGGCTCAATCCCCCTAAGGTCATGAATGGTCCAACCAATTGCCTCCTTATGATCCTTTAGAACCTTAATCAATTTAATCTCTTGCTCCTTTGTCAATTTAGCACTAATAATCACAGGGAGCGTATTCAGCGGTCCTAAGAATTGATATTTTAAATTCTCAGGCAATGGTTTCAATTCAAGCTGGGGTGGGGTAATGATTGATGGTAGGGTAGATGCTGAAGATTCAACAAGAGGAAGAGGTTTTGAGTGAACAAAATCAGTAACCTCTTCCGAAGATGTCAGGTCAGAGGGTTGCGGGTCAAATTCATCAACCAAAGAGGAACTTTCAATTGAAGAAACTGTCAAACAAGTTTCAATATTAACATTATCCTCATCAAGTTCCTCAATAAATCCACAATCCTCAAATTTGTTTATCACCTTAAAAATATCCAATTTCATTTGTTGGTCCCCAAAGGAGATTTCCATGCTACTGCTTTCACAATTAATGTCGGCCTTTGCGGTAGCCAAGAACGGACGCCCCAGAATGATGGGCGTGTTCCTTAGATTATCTAGTACATCCATGTCAAGGACAAGGAAATCTACAGGAAAATAGAAATCCTTGACCTTAACTATAACATCTTCAATAACGCCTCGCGGGTTTGTGACCGAACGGTCCGCTAACTGTAGCATTACTGAAGTTGGCCGAAGTTCACCTAACCCAAACTTCTCATAAAGAGAAGTCAGAATTAGGTTGATGGATGCACCGAGATCCAAAAGTGCTCTATCAAATGTGTAATCTCTGATAACGCAAGAAATCAAAGGAGCACCAGGATCTCTCTTTTTCTGAGGGAGGTAGTGCAGGATAACAGAGCTAGCCTGCTCGGAGAGTACCACCTTCCTCGGAATAGATTCTCTCGACTTACGCTTTTGTGTACATAATTCCTTTAAAAATTTTGCGTAAGCCGGTATGTGCTTGATAGCATCAAGGAGCGGAATATTGATCTCAACATTCTTAAATAAATTTAGAACCTCCTCATTGCTATCAACAGACTTCTTCTTCTTTGCTTTGGCTAAGGCTTCAGGAAAAGGAACATGAGTTAGATCTTTGGAATCAGGTTCCTGAGCCTTGATTTCTCCTCTAGAATTCTCCTCTCTCTCCTCAGATTCTTCAGGATTCAAAAGATCAGAATAGTGTGGTTGTGGATCCTGAGTCTTCTTACCACTTCTCAAAGTGACAGAATTTACAGAAGCGTAAGAATTTGGGTCTTGGGGAGGGTTAGGAAAGATTGGAGGGGCTTGATTGACCATGAATTGTTGATTAGCAGAAGAAGAATACGAGCAACCCTGCTCAACCACCTGAGCATGTGCGTGCGGGTCCCTCTGATTTTCGTACCCTTGGGCTTGATTGCCCGAATTTATAATGTTTCGTGGGTTGGGTACTGGTTGAGATGGTAGAGATCCGAGTTGACGAGAGTTAGCAATGAGCCCGGATTGCAAGTTGTCCAACGAGTTTTTCATTTGCTGCATAAGCTGGAGCATAGATCCTTGCATCTCTACCATTTGACGGTTCAAATCAGCCTGCCCTGTGGGTTGACGGGCATTCCAAGTTGGCTGATTGACCTGATTCAGAGGCAACTGAGTATATACTTGACCCTGACGTATTGGGCGTTGCAGAGCATAGTTGCTGGGTCGAAATTGGGTATGTTGCCCCAGATTTTTCCAAGAGAAGTTAGGGTGGTTTCTCCAACCTGGATTATAGGCATTCAAGTAGGGGTTGGATCTAACATTCTCTTGTACAGCACAGACATCCTCATAGGGTGAGGATGGAGAGAAAGAAAGGGAAGGATCAGAAAAACTGGGATCAAAGGCCCCAGTTGGGAACCCATGGGGTTTCGAGAAATGCTGACTCATAGATTGAGTCGCATCGAGTTGATTCACGAACTCCCGTCCAGAAGGAGCTCGTGAGGAATGGAATCTCGAATTTTGGGATTGAGTGGATTGAGAGTTGTTCATAGAATTGCCAGCCATCCACTCTTACATTCTTTTAGTAACCAAGTCCACCTTATCAAGTTTATTACAAATCAATTCCATATCAAATGAATGAGAGTCATGGACTTCATTGACATTTGATCTGGGTTGCTGGGACCGGTTAAAAGTATCCATGGAAGCATGATTAATTGAATTCTCACTCATTTCCTCAAATAAATCATGTGCACTATCTGCATCTTTATTGAGGAAATTGCCTCCGTAAGAAGCATCCACATGGTTTCTGAGTTTCTCATTCAACCCATGATAGAAGATCAGCACGAGTTGCCATTTCGGCACCTCGTGGTGTGGACACCTCCGCAATAAGTCCTGGAATCGCTCCCAGGCCACATGAAACTGCTCCCCCGGCCGCTGGGTAAAGGTAGTGATTGCCCGTCTCAAAGCATTGGTACGACCGACTAGGAAGAATTTCTTCAGAAAGGCCGATTTCAACTCATTCCAAGTTGTAATTGGTCTTCCTATTGTCCTATACCAATGCGTGGCTTTATCCCTAAGAGAGTGGGGGAAGAGCCTCATGATCATTTGCTCCTCGTTAACGTTTCGAGCCCTGGTGGTCTGGACCAAAGTGGTCAAATCCTCCAAGTGCTGAAACGGATCTTCGGAGCCAAGCCCATGATAATGTTTAATCAGGCTTAACACCTGGGGCTTGATTTCTACGTCACCGGCTGGAATCTGGATGCCGGGACGTTCCCCGTAATTCGAAGGATCATAAAAATCCTTCAAGGGCTGAGCGCCCTGCATTCTCTGGAACCATTCTTGCATTCTCTGCATTTGTTCCAGCTGCCTTCTAAATTCTTCCTGTGGATTTTCAAGCAGAGGAGGCTGTTGTTCGGCCATTGGATCAAATTGACTAAAATCTAACTTGCGCCTCCTAGAATGTTCTAACGGTCCTTCCAATCGGGGATTCAATAACCGTCTTCTCAGCATAAACTAGGAGAAGGTCGGAAGGACTGGGGATATGGACCCTGCAGCACAACAAAACAAGGTTGTCCTTAAGTGGGGTAGCCTAAGGATCTACTGACTCCCAAAACCAGCCTTAAGACTGTAAGTGATTTACTTTACTTGCGTCTGTTTAATCCAACCAGTTAAAAGGAGGGACTGGGGAGAAGGTTCTTCCTTTGGCTTTCGCCTCCAGTTCCTAGTGTACCCCCCAGCCGCGATCGTTTGACTCTGCTCCCCTAGCTAGACATCAGATTAATCAGTACAAGTAGGTTAATCAAAAATAATCTCAGACTAGGCCCTAAAGAGCGAATCAAACCTTAAGACCAACGTCTACTCAATTTTATTAAGGCCTGGGATTGTGGTGCTTATGGAATGTGATGGGCCCTTACAATGGGTTGTGCCCTTAATGATTGATTGAGATTTGTGTAAATGTGTGCACAACCAGGGTTTTCAAGCAAGATTATTGATAATGTGTGAATTTTAGTGTTCAAATCTTGCTTAAGTGGCATTTAGGGTTTTAAATTAGGCGAATTGCAATCAAGTTTCTAGGCAAACCAAGTTGTAAAACACGGGTGAAGATGATTTTCCTTTAAAATCAGAAAGAAAGTGGAGTGCCTAGAATATACCTAGATTGAAAACCCTAAGGAGAAGCTACTTGATAAGTTGGTTTTAAAATAAAGTGGTGCGGCCCAAACAACTCAAACAACTGGCCACAAATGCACCACTAAGTTAGGCACTCAAAGATGATTAACCTAGAATGATTTCTACTCTGTTATGTGTTGCTTTGTGTGTACCGGTTCCACAGATCAGAACCCGGTTGAGTAGAAAACAAATCAAGTTGATCAAGTGCCTTGAATGTGGGTGTGTATTGTGTGTTTGTTGAAAATTACCCCACAAGATTATCTTTTTGTTATTTTTTTTAAATGAGGGTGGAATGAATGTGAGTGAAAATCCAAACAACCAAACTATTCCTAGGATTTATACAAACACCTAGGTTAATTGGGATTTGGATTTAATGTGGCGAATGAAATCTATGGAGGGGGAAAGAATGGGGGAGCACTTACAGTTGTCTTCAACTGCACTTTACTCCAGTCTACCGCTTGTTGATTACTTGATGGAGGTCTCTGCAAACCAATAGACACAAGAGAAAGCTAGTTAGAAAATAAATAAAGTGCAAGAAATGAGAAGAAAAGATCGAAAATCGTTGCCTCCCCGGCAACGGCGCCAAAATGTTGAACGGTATTTTTCGCGAATCGCTACGCTTACGTGTTTGGTTTTTGGAAAACCTGTCGTTGTTGTTCGAAAGCGAAGAATTCGTCTTCAACAAATAAAATTTATACCGAAAATAATTCCGGGTCGAACACAGGGAGGCTACGTTGATATATATTCGTAATTATATTTTTTTTAGGATTTTTGTTAAGCAAGGCGATATAATTACAATGGAGCTATCAAACTATGTGAGAGAGAGAGGGAGAAAGAGAGAGAGAGGAGAGAAAGAGAACATGCATTCAATATTTCAATAGTTTATAAAATTTACACTAGAATGCGGAAAAATCAATTACACTATAAAGCAGGAAAATTCTACACTAGAAAAGCTGTAAATAAGAATGGGAGAGAGAAGTTATCCTCCTCGACGATTGCTTGGAGGATGAGCCGGACGGGACAACGCCTGGATGAAGGAGAACGAAGTAGGACGAAGGAGGACGAAGCAGAAGAACGGGAACGGAGCAGCACGCCGTCGTCGTCGCGGGATCCACTTCCGAAGGGGAACGAAAATTGGACTTTATCTCGCAAGAAGCATCTCGGGTGTGTGACAAACTTCTTTTGAGCTTTGGAGGGGTAGAGAGGAGAAAGAAGGGATGAGAATTTCGTATGGAGGGGGTCTCCTTTTATAGTTGCAAGGAGTGGGGGCAAAATGGACATTACAACTTCAAAACAATAAGTAAGGGGTCTTTAGTGACGGATAAATCCGTCACTAAAGCCCCGACGTGGCCGTCGCCTCCGCGCCCATGCGTGCCTCCTCGGTTGCCCGCTCCTCAACGCCCGCACACGTCCAGCGCTTTTCAGCCGTCCGATCGCGAGATCAGAAGGCTTAAGATGCGTCCGCGCCCGCGCGCTGCGCGCGTCTGATTGTGCGTCCGATTGCGCATCCAATCGCGCGTCGGCGCTATCGGGCGCGCACGGCCGTCCGATCTCCATCCGACACTCCAATTGCTCGCGCCCGCCGCTCCTCACCACGGCTCGAACCCGCGCCCCACGCTCGCGATAGCGCGCTCGACCGCTGCACTATGGGGCGCGGATGGTCGAGCGGGCATTTTTAAATGCGAGCGCCCACAGCCGTTGGATTAAGATCCAACAGCGGAGAGCGATTGGGCGCGGGGCTTTCACAAGACGCAGGCAGCCATTTGGGCGGCTGAGATGGCACCACGTGGCGCTATCTTGGCCGTCCATCTTCTGGAAGTTGTAGATGGTGCCACGGATGTCGGATTGACTTGATTTTTGTGTCGTTGGGCTGCGATCGTTGATCCGAATTCATCCGTGCGATCGGATTTATCATCTGAAGTATGGATTTACACCATCCTAGACCTTGATCTTCTAGGGTTCCCGGGTCACTATCTGATGCTATAGATGCCTGATTAGGGCGATCTTGGAGTCGTTGAACTCCAATCGTCGCCCTGATCACATCCATATGGTTAGATCTTTGATCCGAGGCCCTGATAAAATATTTGCCCTGTCCAAGCACATAAAAGGAGACAATTAACCTCCATTTTATTCAAACTATTCTAAATGCAAGATGATGCATGTAATACAATATTTATATCATGAAATGCAATCCTATGCTTAAGAACATGCATAAATAGACATCTTAAGTAGTGTAAATGTGTTTACATCAAGAGGTCAAGTGCACCTTGAGATCCCTAACCAAACCTGCTTGAGAAAAGTTGAGGTCAATTGAGTCACAATCAGTGGCCAAATAAGTTTTACAAGAATTATGCTTCCTAGGTCGTCCTTCGTTGGTGCCTACAACCTACTCCCAAGGGATGAAAGTCTCCAATCGAGCCCACGCACGAGGAACCAAACTAACTTGGTGGATAGGCTTGTTGATTTCCGACTAACTTCCCTTGTAGTGCAAAGAGGTGAGATAGAATTGTATCTAATGACCTTATGTGTGATGTGCACAATGTCTCAGGTGTGCAACACATGTACGCATTTTGTATTTTGAAATCCTACAATCAAGTCCTTTTGTGCCTAATTTAAAGCCACTATTTTTAAGGTCCAACCTCTTAGCAATCCCAATTTCTTTTAGGTGACCACTAAATTAATTGGATTCAAACACTTTAGTGGTCTTGGGTTTAAGTCCAATGCAGATGCATGATAGGTATTTGATGCTAAAGAGAAGATGTACCTTACTCCAGCTTTCTTAGATGCAAGATGTCTGCAATGTAGAAAGAAAAACTAGATGCTACTCAAACAATCCTGTATGGTTGCCCTATAAATATGCAGCTTCTAACAGGTAGCTCGATTTTTCTTTTATGCTAAGTAAATAAATCTAAGTTAGCTAGCAAACTAACTAGCATGCAGTTCAAAAAGTTCAACGGGAGCTATAATTTAAATAAAAAGGGAACACGCTCCCAAAAAGGTACTCCCGCATATAAGAGTGCTAAGCAATAAAAGCACTGGGAATAAGTTCCCAAAAATGCCCAACACGAGTCCACAAGACAGAAATTAAATGTCTAATATCTATCTAGCCTAATCTAAATTAAAAAAAAAAGAAAGCAAATAGGTCTTTGGTCTCCAATCCGCCCTCCTTCACGTGCATGGGATCAAGGCCCATGTGCTCATGATTATCCTCCAGGTGACGTCAAGGTCCACCAAGGTGATGAGCGTCCCTCATGTGCTCCTCTTTGTCCAGAACATACCTCTCATGAAAAAAAAAATGATAGATCAATGAATAGCAATAAATAGGGATCAATGCAAATAGAAAAATACTTGGGAGTTTACTAGGCCCGTTGCCTCCCTGGCAGTGGCACCTTTTGACAATTCGATTTTCACTTAACAAGATTATTGCAATAAAAATGATTTGTCGTTTATGTATTTTATGTGGTGGAAAATCAACTATCAAAACTTAAATGAAATCTTACTATGAAGGAAAAGTCGTCTTCACAGGGAGGCTTAAGCCAATAAACTCACATTTTCAAGGCAGTCACATTCACAAAGTAATCTAGCAACTGAGTTATATATAGATATATGTGTGCATTTAGAGAGAGAACCATTGAGAGAGTAAAGAGAGACAGAACTCAATTTGGGACTAAAGAAAAAGAGGGAAAGAAAGAGGGCAAATCTACAAATTCCACTCAATATCTTAATATTAAAATCAAAATATAGAAGTAACAATGGCATGTGAATGTAAATACTAATACGTCGCAAAACAGAGCATTCGCTATGCCTTGCTCACGTAAGGGAGAGGGCTTACTCACCGACCGGCTGTTGCCTAGTGCAGGTCGGTCAGATCACTACCGTCGTGTTGATGGTAGTGGCGTGGTCAATGATGGTCGGAGTTTGCTAGCCGGTGGGGGAGGATCACGGCAGTCAGATGGGCACCTAATGGGAAACACCATCATGAGTCCTAACTAGCCACATCTAGTCAGGTTTGATTGATTAAAGCTCCTACATAATCATCCGAGCGTCGTAATTCCATATTATTTTGATTTGAGAGAAGAATGGGAAATTAGGGTTAATTTTATAATTTAACAGCACATCATGAACACAGATTAACCACGAGGTCACTCAAGGGCTAAATAAAGGCTAAATAAGCTCAAAGTCTAAAAAGTGGGTCAGCACTAACAAAAATGGGGTTTCGTGCATTTCGAGAGCCAAACCAACATGTAAAACCCTAATTATCAACCCGCCTAAATTGAAGAGGTTCTGGTCAGGATGAAATTCATCCAAATATCCTAAAATTTATAAAAAAATATTCTAAGAGGTTTGGTACCCTTGGTTTGCCATCTGAACCCATTTTGACCTAGAACAACGTTGTAAATGGGATTCTACCCTAATTTGGGCTTCTATGCAAATTGCCCATGCAAACATGGTTAAAACTCAAATCCGACTTCACCATTAGATTTCTTGGGGACCAAATTAGGTTAAAATCAAAATTTCAATCAGAGTCCATCTTGACCTAGTTTGCAATTTAACCGTTTAGAACTCTATTTCTTACATTTACCCCCTACTTTCAAGATTCTTACAAAAAGGTCCCTAACTTCTCATCATTTTCTTCATTTAAATCCCTGCCTCCATTGGCGATGGGAACACACTTTAGGCTGAGATTCTTGAAGAGATTTCTCTCTCAAATCAAGACTAAATCCCTCCAAATTTGGAGGGATTGATCTGGAGAGTTTCCAATCGATCAAACCAGATCTTAGACCTTGATTTGCACCCTAGAGCTCAAGCGAGCTTGAAGAAATAAAGGGATCATTTTACTAATTTCGCAGCCAAATCAGGCCATTTTCTAAGCTTAAAGCTCGACCCTAAGCTCTATAAAGGACCCTCTTGCCATAGTCATTCTCCTTAGCTTAGAAAAGGCCAGAAAACACCCTCTTCTTTTGTCCGACCACCTTCATCTTGAGCTCTGATGGCCTCCTCAACCCTCCTCTTTCATGCGTCCAACAGCCAAATTGGATGCGCCATCATCTCCCTAAGCTTTTGATGGTTGCCAGCCAAAGCTTCATCTGATTCAACCTCATCTTCGTCGTTGTTCCCTTCGCTGGAATCGCCATCTTCCTCAGTGCCAGCCAATCACAACTAGCACCAATCCTTCACTCTTTTGACCAAATAAGAGCCTCAATCTCTTTTTCTCCCTCTCTTCTTCATTTCACCCTATGTAAACCTTAGGTCCAAACACCACACTGCCCACACCACTCTCATCTTCCCCACGGCGGTGAAACTCCGAAAGTTCAAACAGCCTCCACTCTACTCCAAACACTACACGACCACTTCCACAAGCTCTGACTCACCTTCTTCTACAAAAGCCCTAAATCTATTTGGGGTTTCACATTCTCCACCTCTTCATCGAACAAACTCACTCTCCGCCCTCGTTTTCATCACACACAGCCCTCCACCTAGCACGCCATGCCCTGAAACCACCACCGTTGGCCTCACCTTCGCACGACAAACCTTCTGAGTACATCTAACAGGGTTGTAAAGCCATTTTCGTGTTTCAAGCACTTCGTTGGAGCTCCGCCATCACCGTTGTTTTCTCCAGCTCCGTCCACTATGAGCCGACCAGCTTCATCCTCGCTGCTTCCTCCAGGTGCTGCGAAATACCTCTACGACATGCTCCAAGATCCCAATTGGAGAGAAGAACCCCCACGACAACTTGAATTGCAACTGTAAACTGCAATTGTGCACGTGGAAGAAAGGGAAGAAGAAAGCCCCACATCGTGAAATTCCAGAGGAACCACATGATATAAATTGATTTCATCCCTGGAGCTCTTCGCCTCCGAGAGCAAGGGGTAAGGTCCCATACATGCCTCATTGTTAAGACCCATGCTATTAAGCCCTTTAATACGTCTGGACTTTAGGTTAGACATTTGGTAAGACATCTGGACTGAGGGTCAGACGTCTGGTAAGACATCTGGACTCATTCCCAGACGTCTGAAAATAAAAAATCTTGGGTATGAACTTGCGTCTGCGCGCGTGCTGCACACAGACAGTACCCCCCTCATTTTCCTCCTTCTTCTCTCTCTTTCCACCCCCAGCAAAACCCTAAACCCACACCCTTATAAAGCCCCCTCCTCCACCTTTGTTTCCCCCCACTTCCCAACCACCTTCCTTCTTCCCTCCAGCGAGAGCGGCAAGTGCGAGCGAGAGCGCGGGAGTGGCGTGAGGAGGAGAGGAGGAGCAGTGTGACAGGGAGAGGAGGAGTTGAGCATGCGAGCTCGCGTGGGAGCTCACCGGAGAGTGCATGGCCAGAGCAGCACACGCACGAGACGGAGGAGTGTGTCGAGGAGGTCCTCCCCGACACTGCTGTAGCCCAAGCTGCAGGCGAGAGGGCGCGGTGCGAGAGGGCAGAAGCAGGTTCTAGTTCTAGGTTTCTCCCAGAATCAGAACTTGGAGCGACGTCCAGACGACGTAGCCAACGTCTGGAGGAGGTTCCAAACGTCTGAGGAGTAGACTTCGCGAAGGCATGTCTTCTTTGCGGATACGGCCATGCAGGCCGCTCCACCGAGGCACTTTGCATACCTTTTTGAGGAGATTTGGTGGATTTCGTGCAGGTTTCACTTCGGGAAGGCACGAGACATGCCCTCCCATGCATTTCAGACGTCTAGGCGACATACTAGACAATGGGAAGTGCTTCCAGACGTCCAGAGAGGTGGTCAGACATTTAGAGCTGGGTCCAGACGGTCCAGTGGAGTTCCTAGACATCTGAGGATTGGCGCAGGACTTGAGGTATGGTACTGGACACTTTTAAGACGTCTGGAAGTTGTTCCGGACGTCTGATTGAGTCAGAAACATGATTTTTGACCCGTTTAAGGTCCGTTTGAGGTCTGTTTTCTGCAATTAAGATACAGATGTTTTCAGTATGAATTCCCCTACTTGTTAAAATACTTTCTATACTATTCTGAGTATTCTTTTGTGATTGATCCTTGTGATAGGACTTCGTTCCACTGCGGGTTCGGGACTTGCTGAGGCACGTGAACTTGCCATCTACTCCTGGGTTTACTGGTGGAGTGGCTTCCCCTAATTTAAATACAAACCTAAATGCATGTGTGGAATGAATGATTAGAACCTAGGATATGGCATGAATCGTAGGACTAGAAATACTGGAATGTCTGTATTGAATGAATGGATTACAGTCTTGAATGAGTAGATAGAATGATAACAATTGCCTGTAAATGAATAATAGTTGCCTGTAAAATATCTAGTAATTGTGCTAGTTAACTGTTGAATGTAACTTTCCTGTCGCACACGTGAAATGACTTAATATGAGCTGCATGTATATAATTTGGAAATGGAAAGGTGAATGTTGGAAACACTAGCTACCTGTGAATAACCTGAATATGGAAATGTGAACGATAGAATTACAATTGCATGCGTATAACCTGAGAATGGAAATAGAAATGATGAAACCCAATATGGAATGGCCTGAGGAATATGAGCATGAACCCTAGGGTGAATTAGGAGTAGAGTTCCTGGAAATAAATGGAATGGAACTGGAAATATGAGTGGGGAAGTGAGCTGGCCCTTGAGTACGGAGTACCAAGGAGAGTGACTGTCCCCCTGTTTAGTGCAAAGCGGAGCTAGCCGCCCTTGGGTTGGGACTTGGGGTTAGGATTGGCCACTCTGTACCGACTTCTTGGCCCTCGCGTACACAGTACCGGGGAGAGCTACTAGTGTAGGGAGAGAGCTAGCCACCCCACGGGGCCCGGGGTTCAGCTAGCCACCCTACACCGACTTGTTAGGCCCACTGGACAAACCAAGGTAGTCAGGCGAGGGTGCGCCACTGTGGAGGGGTGAGACCCCTGTTTGGTTCTTAGGGGCTAGGCCCCTGTTACTAAGAGGGCTAGGCCCTATACTGGTTCCATGTTGTGCTTTGGGTGCACTCGCTAACAGAAACAACTAACCACGTGCCAGTGCGGGGTATCTACCCTTGCTCTTATCGCGCGTGCCGTAGTCACCGTTACGTTTGTCCGTGACCTTGGGGTGGTTGACTGGGTGTAGGACCACCATGGGGGACTCTCCCGGCCAGGCGAGCACCACGTGCGACTTCTACTCTTCGGAAAAGACTGCAATCAAGATCGTTCCCATGAGGAACATTTGAGATCAAGAGAGAGACCTGATAAATAAATCAAGTGGTGAAAAAGAATAAGTAGTTAAAGAAAGTAATTGAAAAACAACAGCTACCTGTCCACCTTTACTGTTTTAGTTAGTTGGTTGCCACTCTACTCAGTGTTCACTGACGTTTTATACTTATAACCTTTTTCAGGTCTAGGTGTTGAGCAGCCAGAGCCTACGACTGCAGAGGGTGCTGGGCGCAGTAGAGCCCAGTAGTTGTAGTTTCTTGTTGTACTCCTTTTCTGTTGTAGTGAGTAGTTTCTTGCACCTCTGTACTCTTGCATTCTGTACTTTATACTCCTATACCTGGTTACTTTTCTACTGTTGTGGTGGTGTGTACTGTAGTAGTTTTACTTCTTTACCGCTGTACATTTGTTACTGTTAGTTGCTTAGCATAGTGAATGTGGTTTACTTTCCTGCTTTTTGGTTACTTTCTCGTTGGACGACTGGGTCTTGGGATCAGTCAAGTCAGTCCGGTCTCGTGTCCTGTAGGGATTTCGGAACCGGGTCGTAACAAGATGGTATCAGAGCAAGGTCGTCCTGATTAGTGAACCAACTAGCTTGAGAATAACCAATTCACGTGCTTGTAACTAGTGTAACCACCACAACGTACCTTTTGACATCTATTCTGAGGTTCTTTTGTTGAATGTCCATTGAAATTGACGTCTTCTTGTTCTTTTGTTCGCGTCTCCTTGTAGGAGATGCCTCAACATGGAGTCATTGAGGCAGGCCATGAATGCGGTCGTGTATGAGGTCAAAGAGGTGGACGTGCTGAGCACAACGTCTCAGTGGACCAGCCACTACTGTCGGGCGTTCAGGCTCAGACCTCGCCCAGCTGATACGGGAGATTGTGCGAGAGGAGCTCCACCCGCCTCCACGGGCGCCTCTCCCTGGGGACGTGGAGGGGGAGTCCTCTGTGGGAAAGCGAGATAGACGCAGCGCTGGACGTGGGGGAGGGGGTGGTCTTCCACCGCCTCCACCGTCCTCTGACACTTCCGAGCACGAGCCCTCCCTGCCTGGAGGCATACCCGTTTCCCCACTTCAGCGCCATTACGAGCTTGTCGAACAGTTCTGGAAGCTGAAGCCCCCTCTTTCAAGGGGGATGAGGACTTGACCGAGGTGGAGGACTGGCTCGAGTAGATCGAGAAGGTGTTTGACACCCTTTGCCCCCCTACGGAGTGCCGCATGGCCTTTGCCACGTACCAGCTGGAGAGCGCGGCACACAGGTGGTGGAGGGCGATCAGAGGTCAGGAAAGGGCCGAGCCGACATGCAACCAGTTTGTCACCCTCTTCTGCGAGCAGTATTTCCCCCAGACGTGGCAGGATCAGAGGAGGCGGGAGTTCCATACTCTCCGCCAGGGGACGATGGCTGTGAGCGCATATCGCACGCGTTTTCTGGAGCTATCTCGTTTTGCCGCGACAGCTGTAGCTACTGAGGAGGAGCACCTGTGGAGGTTCACCGAGGGGCTCTAGCCTGCTATTTGGGGGTATGTCAAACCCCTGAAGCTGCCTACATTCTCAAGAGTGGTGGAGGCAGCTATGACATATGAGGAGGCCAACCAGGCTACACGTGACACTGACAGCGGACAGAAGAGGCCCTACCAGCCAGACTACTCACAGGGCCGGCGAGAGAGGAGGCACGCAGTGCCCGCAGGAGAGCCGTCACGCTTTGCGGGGCCATCAGTGGTCTTTGGGGGCCCCTGACAGGGGACAGCTACCAACACTGGACCCTCGCCCAACCGTCAGCAGGGACCTACCGAGGGCGGGAGTCGAGTTTCCTTTTGCTACCAGTGTGGCCAGCCAGGCCACATCAAGAGGGATTGCCAGTCTAGGGCTGGAGGTTAGCAGATGCTTCCCGCACCGAGAGCTGGAGGACGAGCAGGAGGCCGTAGTTCCCAGGCGCGTGGGGGAGGACAGCAGTCAAGGGGAGGGTACCGGCCAGCGATTACCCGTCCGACGCAGAGTGTGGCTGCTTCTTCTGCACCGAGGGCTGAGGGGCATATCAACGCCCTGACACACAGAGATGCCAGAGCTTCAGGTTCAGTGGTGGCAGGTATGGTTACAGTTTCCGGCAGACTAGTTTATACACTTTTTGATTCCGGCACCACGCACTCGTTTGTTGCTGCTAGTTTTGCTATCAGTTTGGAACAGGACTGTGTGTTGTTGGAGGATCCGTTTGTGATCAGAGGTCTGGGTGGTCAGCTGTTTGTAGCTGAGTAGGTTTACACAGGCTGTGAGGTATGTGTTGGGGGACAGCCTCCCCGCTGATCTTATTGTGATACCGATGGAGGACTTTGGCGTGATTCTAGGGAAGGACTGGCTGTCCGCTTACCACGCTTTGGTGGACTATTTTGAGAGGAAGATCATCTTCTCCATATCAGAGATGCCTTCTTTTGAGTTTCACCGACAGCCGATCGACGGAGGCTTCAGGTGCATTTCTGCACTTCGGGCTGCGAGACTTTTGGGCCAGCGGTGTGAGGGCTTTCTGTCCTATGTAGTGGCAAAGCCCATCCCCGTGGCAGACTTTCAGAGTATCTCGGTGGTCAGAGAGTACCCCGACGTGTTTCCAAAGGAGTTGCCAGAACTACTGCCTGAGAGTGAGATCGAGTTCGAGATCTCACTGGTACCGGGGACCAGCCTCATTTCTACAGCACCTTACAGGATGGCACCACTTGAGCTGCGAGAGCTCAATCCAGGTTGTAGGACCTTCTGGAGAAGGGCTTTGTGAGGCCCAGTGCATCTCCGTGGGGAGCCTCGGTACTATTTGTGGAGAAGAAGGATGGTACCCTACGCCTTTGTGTAGACTACAGACAGCTGAATAAGGTCACCATCAAGAACAGGTATCCGCTGCCGAGGATTGATGATCTGTTTGACCAATTACGAGGTGCCACGGCTTTCTACGAGGTAGACTTGAGGTCTGGCTACCACCAGTTGAGGATCAAGGAGACCGATGTCTCCAAGATAGCTTTCTGCACCCGGTATGGACACTACAAGTTTTTGGTCATATCGTTTTGGCTTACCAATGCCCCCACTGCTTTCATGAATTTGATGAACCGGGTGTTCAGACCATATCTGGATCAGTTCGTGGTGGTATTTATCGATGATGTGCTCATCTACTAGCAGGATCAGGCGCAGCACGGACAGCACTTGCAGATGGTTTTGGACACATTGAGACGACGTAGGTTGTATGCCAAATACAGCAAGTGTGAGTTTTGGTTGAGGTAGGTGACCTTCCTAGGTCATGTGATTTCAGGGGATGGCTTGGCTGTGGACCCAGCCAAGGTAGAGGCAGTGCTCAGGTGGGAGAGACCACATACAGTGACAGACATCCGCAGTTTCTTGGGACTGGCAGGCTACTACTGGAGATTTATCAGGGGTTTTTCACAGATTGCACGTCCTATGACTCAGTTGACCTGGAAGGACGTGCCCTTTTCTTGGACAGATGCTTGTGAGGCGTGTTTTCAAGAGTTGAAGGAGAGGCTGACTTTGGCTCCTGTGCTTACCATCCCAGACAGCAGTGGCGGTTTCGTTGTGTACACGGGCGCCTCTTTGCAGGGTTAGGGGGTGTGCTCATGCAGTGGGGTCACGTTGTCGCTTACGCTTCGCGGTAATTGAAGCCCCATGAGCATAGCTACCCTACCCACGACCTAGAGCTGACAGCTATCGTCTTCGCGCTGAAGACTTGGAGACACTACCTGTACGGTGAGACCTTTAAGATATTCACGGATCATAGGAGCCTCAGGTACTTGTTTGATCAGAAGGAGCTCAACATGAGACAGAGACGTTGGTTAGAGCTCCTAAAGGACTATGACTATAGCATTTTCTACCATTTGGGGAAGGCCAACGTGGTGGCTAACGCCTTGAGCCGGAAGGTGCCCTCCCACTTGGCCAGTTTACAGGCACAGAGTTGGAGACTCATGGAGGAGATGGGCAGTTGGCGACCCCTAGAGTTACTGGGACACTGTTGGGCAGTGACTGTGATGCAACAAATGAGGCCAGAGCTGATAGACCGCATCATCACAGGACAGATGGCAGACCCGTACCTGTAGTCATTGCATGACAGAGTACTGTTAGGGGACCCTGGAGACTTCTCCTTTATTGATGAGGTGCTGCTCATGAGGGGACATTTGCGCATTCTCAGGATGAGGAGTTGTTGAGAGAGCTCCTGACTGAGGCACATGGTTCCAGGTTCACCATACATCTCGGGAAAACAAAGATGTATCATGATCTAAGACATGACTTTTGGTGGAGGGGGATGAAGCGGGATGTAGGTGAGTTCATGCAGCAGTGTTTGGTGTGCCAGCAGGTGAAGGCTGAACATCAGAGGCCTACAGGGCCATTGCAGCCACTTCCTGTGACAGAGTGGAAGTAGGAGAGCATCACCATGGACTTGGTGGTGGGTTTGCCCGTTACCCAGCAAGGACACGACGTAATCTGGGTGATTGTAGACAGATTGACAAAGATGGCACGTTTCTTGCCGATCCGAGTCACCTTGGGACCAGCACAATTGGCAGAGAGGTATATTCACGATGTGGTACGTCTGCACGAAGTTCCGCATGAGATTGTATCCGACTGGGATACCCGTTTTACATCCCAGTTTTGGGCTGAGTTTCAGTAGGCTTTGGGGACATGGTTGAGGTTCAGCATGGCATACCACCCCCAGACGGACGGACAGTCAGAGCACATGATACAGATGCTTGAGGACCTTTTGCGTGCCTGTGTACTGGATTGGAGGGGCTCTTGGGAGGAGCACTTGCCCATGGCAGAGTTTGCATATAATAACAGCTATCACTCGAGCATTGGCATGGCACCCTATAAGGCTCTGTACGGATGGAGGTGTACTGCACCCTTGAGTTGGGTTGAGGTGGGTACCAAGTGGGAGGTTGGCCCCAGGCTAATCCGATAGAGTCAGAAGGTGGTTGAGCAAATTCACAGATGGCTTCGCACTGTCAGGAGCAGACAGAAGAGCTATGCCGATCGGAAGCGCAGAAAGGTGCAGTTTGAGGTTGGGGTTCACATCTTCCTTTGCATTTCGCCCATGAAGGGCTTGCAATGTTTCAGGGTGAAAGGGAAGCTCATGTCAAGGTTTGCGGGACCCTTTGAGGTCCTAGAGCAGGTAGGACATATTGCTTATAGGCTTGCCCTTCCTCCCCAGCTTTCCGGTGTGCACGATGTGTTCCACATGTCCAACCTTAGGAAGTATGTCGCCGATCCCAGTCACGTTCTGAGCCACGAGAGTGTCGAGGTGGGTGACGACCTGAACTACCCCTAGCGACCAGTGCAAATACTAGACAGAGCCGTCTGGAGTTTGAGACGGAAGCAGGTACCCCTGGTGAAGGTCTTGTGGAGGAGCCAGAGGTACGAGGAGGCTACCTGGGAGTCTGAGGTAGCGATGCGAGAGCAGTACCCAGAGCTTTTTGAGGGTGCGTCTTTCTGGACCGACTTCGATCCTCTTTAAGTTTGTTAACTGTAAGTTGTTCTTTTTCTGCACCCTAGCTAGCTCAAGTTTCGGGGATGAAACTTCCTTTAAGTTTGTTATGATGTTAAGACCCGTGTTGTTAAGCCTTTTAAGACGTCCGAACTTTAGGTCAGACGTCTAGTAAGACGTCTGGACTGAGGGTCAGACGTCTGGTAAGACGTCTGGACTCATCCCCAGACGTCTGAAAATCGAAAATCTTGGGTACAAACTTGCATCTACGCACGTGCTGCTCGCAGACAGTACCCCCCTCATTTTCCTCCTTCTTCTCTCTCATTCCACCCCGAGCAAAATCCTAAGCCCACACCCTTATAAAGCCCCCTCCTCCACCTTCGTTTCCCCCACTTCCCAGCCACCTTCCTTCTTCCCTCCAACGAGAGCGGCAAGCGCGAGCGAGAGCGTGGGAGTGGTGTGAGGAGGAGAGGAGGAGCAGCGTGAGAGGGAGAGGAGTTGAGCTTGCGAGCTCGCATGGGAGCTCACCGGTAAGCGTATGGCCGGAGCGACGCGCACGTGAGATGGAGGAGTGCATCAGGGAGGCCCTCCCCAACACTGTTGCTGCCCGAGCTGCAGGCGAGAGGTCGCGGCGCAGCTACATGCGGCGCGAGAGGGCGGAAGCAGGTTCTGGTTCTGGGTTTTTCCTAGAATCAGACATCTGGAGCGATGTCCAGACAATGTAGCCGACGTCTAGAGGAGGTTCTAGACGTTTGAGGAGTTGACTTCGCAAAGGTACGTCTTCTTTGCGGATACGGCCATGCAGGCCACTCCGCCGAGGAACTGTTGCATGCCCTTTTGAGGAGATTAGGTGGATTTCGTGCAGGTTTCCCTTTGGGAAGGTGCGGGACATGCCCTCCCATGCATTTCGGATGTCTGGGCGACATACCAGACTACGAGAAGTGCTTCCAGACATCTGGAGAGGTGGTCGGACGTCTGGAGCTGGGTCCAAACGGTCCAGCGAAGTTCCTGGATGTCTGAGGATTGGCGCAAGACTTGGGGTATGGCACTGGACACTTTTAAGACATTTGGAAGTTATTCCAGACGTCTGATTTGAGTCAGGAACACGATTTTTGACCCATTTAGGGTCCGTTTGAGGTCCGTTTTCCATAATTAAGATACCAATGTTTTTAGTATGAATTCCTCTACTTGTTGAAATACTTTCTATACTGTTCTGAGTATTCTCTTGTGATTGATCCTTGTGATAGGACTTCATTTCGTTGCGGGTTCGAGGCTTGCTGAGGCACGTGAGCCTGCCGTTCAAGCCCCCACTACTCCTGGGTTTACTGGTAGAGTGGCTTCCCCTAATTTAAATACAAACCTGAATGCATGTGTGGAATGAATGATTAGAACCTAGGATATGGCATGAATCCTAGGACTAGAAATACTGGAATGTCTGTATTGAATGAAAGGATTACAGTCTTGAATGAGTAGGTAGAATGATAACAATTGCCTATAAATGAATAATAGTTGCCTGCAAAATATGTAGTGATTGTGCTAGTTAACTATTGAATGTAACTTTCCTGTCGCACACGTGAAATGACTTAATATGAGCTGCATGTATATAATTTGGAAATGGAAAGGTGAATGTTGGAAACACTAGCTACTTGTGAATAACCTAAATATGGAAATGTGAACGATAGAATTACAAATTGCATGTGTATAACCTGAGAATGGAAATAGAAATGATGAAACCTGGTATGGAATGGCCTAAGGAATATGAGCATGAACCCAAGGGGGAATTAGGAGTAGAGCTCCTAGAAATAAATGGAATGGAATTGGAAATGTGAGTGGGGAAGTGAGCTGGCCCTTGAGTACAGAGTACCAAGGAGAGCGACTGTCCCCCTGTTTAGTGCAGAGTGGACCTAGCCGCCCTTGGGTTGGGACCTTGGGTTAGGATTGGTCACTCTGTACTGACTTCTTGGACTAGTGTAGGGAGAAAGCTAGCCACCCCACGGGGCCCGGGGTTCAGCTAGCCACCCTACACCGACTTGTTAGGCCCATTGGGCAAACCAAAGTAGTCAGGCAAGGGTGCACAGACTGTGGAGGGGCGAGACCCCTATTACTGAGAAAGCTAGGCCCTATACTGGTTCTGTGTTATGCTTTGGGCACACCCGCTAACGAAAATGACTGACAGTGTGCCAGTGCGGGGTAGCTACCCTGTGCTTATCGCGCGTGTCATTGTCACCATTACGTCTGTCCGTGACCTTGGGGTGGTTGACTGGGTGTAGGACCACCACGAGGGATTCTCCCAGCCAGGAGAGCACCACATGCGACTTCTACTCTTCGGAAAAGACTGCAATCAAGATCGTTCCTACGAGGAACATTTGAGATCAAGAAAATGACCTGATAAATAAACCAAGTAGTGAAAAAGAAAAAGTAGTTAAAGAAAGTAATTGAAAAACAACAGCTACCTGTCCACCTTTACTGCTTTAGTTAGTTGGTTGCCACTCTACTTAGCGTTCGCTGAGGTTTTGTACTCAGAACCCCTTTTCAGGTCCAGGTGTTGAGCAGCTAGAGCCTGCGGCTGCAGAGGGTGCTGGGCCCAGTAGAGCCTAGTAATTGTAGCTTCTTGTTATACTCCTTTTCTGTTGTAGTGAGTAGTTTCTTGCACCTCTGTACTCTTACATTCTGTACTTTATACTCCTGTACCTGGTTACTTTTCTACTATTGTGGTGGTGTGTACTGTAGTAGTTTTACTTCTTTACTGTTGTACATTTGTTACTGTTAGTTGCTTAGCATAATGAATGTGGTTTACTTTCCTGCTTTTTGGTTACTTTCTCGTTGGACGACTGGGTCTTGGGATCAGTCGAGTCGATCTGGTCTCGTGTCCTGTAGGGATTCGGGAACTGGGTCGTAACACTCATCGCATGTGCGCACTCACGTGCTCCTTCACACGCCCTCGCCTGCGATCACACCTGTAGGTCTAGGTTGGATCCGTTTACCCGATTACCCGGGTCCGACTTGGTTCTAAAGAAGGAAATTATCAAAGAGAGGAGAGGGCAGGGTTTTTGATGCCTCGGGAATCTTGCCCTTTCCCCTTTGTCAACACTTAGCTGAGATTTAAGAGGCCCTTGCACCTTTGTGTTGGTGTGCTGCTACTATGCCTTGGCTCTTCTGAGGCTTAAGATAAGGCGTCTGAAGCTTTAATCAGACATCTGACTTGGTGCTTCACCTTGGTTCTGATATTTGGGATATTTAATTGATATTGTTGAAATGTTTGAGATAATTGCATAAATTAAACCATAGGGTTAATTGGTGGTTCAAACCTCCATTTTAACCCCATCTTTCCCCATCTTTTTGCACTTTGAGTCTTTGATTTTATTGAAATATTCTTCTGAGTATTATTTTGGTTTCAATTTATATTCTTCTTGATATTGTGATTAGCGAATTGATTTGCCCAATTGCTCCCTGCGAACGACCTCGAACTCAATTCTGTTTCCTAAGTTTTATAAGTTTAAGTGTTATGATTTTTGTCCTATACTATGACACGTATTTCTAAAAGATGATTCTTACGATAAATAGCGACAGAGGCTGTTGCACGTCGCAGCGATGGATGGCTAATTGTTGGTGGTGGCGAGGGTCTAAATGATGGCATCAATGTGGTAGAGGGCAACTGGTGATGACCGACAGAGGAGTTGCTCGCACGTGGTGGTTGCAGGAAAAAAACGGCGAGATGACGTCTAGGAGCCGCAAGCGACCTATGGTGGCATGGTGCAAGGTGGATTTCTCTCTGAGGTTGAAGATGAAGAAGAATCCGCATGTGGTTGCATGTGGTCAATGATGCAGCGATGGTGGTAAATGGTGGTTGTCATCTATTGGGTTGGTGGGTGCAGTAGGAGATGAAGGTGGAGGCGGTGGTGGGTTATGTAGAAGAAAAAGAAGAGAAAGAAGGAAGAAAAGGAGGATGAGGTATGGTGGTGGTTTTGGCGGTGCGTGTGGTGGTGGTCAAGGGGTTGTGGTGAGCAGTGCAAGGAAAGGTGGAGGTGTTGGAAGATGAAGAAGAAGAGAAAGAAAGGGAAAGGGAAGATGGCAGTGGGCATGTGCACTCTGCCACCGTGCACATGTGATCGGCGAGGTTGGGTTGACGGTAGAGTACGCGAGGTCCACAGTGCAAGCAAGATCCATAGGGTCCCCCTTCTCCACTATGCCAGTGGGGAAGATGGATGAAGCCCTCAAAGGGGAAGAGATGGCCCTCCTAGATGATGATCCCTATGGGTTTTCTCCTCCGCGATTCCATTCTTCTTCACCGGCGTGAATTAAGGGATTTTAAATCCCTTACTAAGTTAGCAACCGCCGCCTCTCAAAGGACAGATGGAAGAAGAAAGGTCGGTGGTGGACTCCCATGTCGCAGGCAAAGATAGGATATTTTGAATGAATTGCAAATATGCCCTAGTATATCTTTCCATTATTTCTCAGGTCCTCCATTTTCTTTTTTTTGGAACCTACAAAGAGAAAGATGTGTGTAAATAACAAAATAACTTATTCCCCTCTTGAGAGCTTAAATTAATTTTCCATTAGTTTCCAAGCTCTTCGTTAACCCCAACAATCATCTAACAACTATTTTGGCAAATAATTAGTCTACTAACATAGACCTATCAGAAGCCAAGTACATGATCATTGAAAAGTTGGGGCTAGCTCTCGTCACCGCAGCCCAAAAGCTATGCCCATACTTCCAATCCCACACAATAATGGTCCTGTCAGACTACCCCCTCCGATGAATACTACACAGGCCCACAGGAGCAGCACGACAGATCAGATGCAATCCGAGGAAGATTAGAGGCCAAGGGGCAAGGTGGTGTAAATTCGTACCTCAAATGACTATCCAGCCACACGAATGGGTTTGGATTGATGATCCCAGCCCAACAGCATGAAAATTGACCCAATCTGATATCCGTTGCACCATCTACGAGAATTTGAAGATGGATGGCCCAGATGGCGCCATCCAGACTGCCTGTGGCACCCTGCCCAACCTCTAAACCATCGCGACCTATGATCTGGCAATCCAACGGCCACGATTTGGCCATGTCCCTCCCCAAGCCACGCTTTACATCACCTGAAGGTGAGGGCTCTAGTGATCTCGACCATTGGATTTCCATCCAACGGTTGCGAGCACTCAACCCTTAAAACGTAAACGCGACAAAGAATCGAGCACAGCGCAACAGTCATGCACCTTATGCACAACGTGTGACACATGTTCAATTCGCGGCGAGGGGCAAAATCCACGATCACCTGTGGCAATCGAAATTTAACCGCTAGATCTGCATCGGCCAGTCGCGAAGCTTCCATGTGATGCCTTCTCGTGCATCAGAAGATTGATCACGCCACACGTGCACGATGACGTGCCCTCAGATGCGCCATTGTACCGGGCACTGCAAGTCTGCTGAAGGAGAAGAGGCATGCAGAGATCGGACGACTGATGATGATCTGAAGCCTCAACTCTTGAAGACGAGAAGCTGTCGACGTGGCCGCACGTGGACTGTGCAATCGATGATGGATGGCTGACGTTCCATGCGAGCAACAGCAACATGCGCCTTTAGTGACCCTTATATGCATCACTAAAGGCTGTATATTTATTTTAAGCTTTGAAAAAGACCTTTTTGGCCCCATATCCTCAACTATAAAAGGTCCACCCCTACCACACATTTCTTCATCCCTTCTCTTCTCCTCTCGCCTCTTCCAAAGCTCAACGAGCTGGTCCCATACTTAGGATGCTCCATTAATGCTAAAGTAAAATAATTTCCCATCTTCTCACCTCCTTCGTAAAGCATCCCGTGGTTATCTTCTCGCCACCATTCGGAAGCGGATCCCACTGCAATGTCGCCCTACTTTGTTCTCTGTCCTCCAGCTCCGTTCTCCCTCATCTAGCATCTCATTCCCATTATTCGGGTGCTCCGTCAACATGGCTCATCCTCCAAGTAGCCGTCGAGGAGAATTTTCTCATCCCTCTCTTTATTACTTTCTAGTGTAGATTCTGAGCTTTCTAATTGTAGAAATTAGTTGTAATTAACATGTGGTTATGAAATATTGGTTCTCTCTTTTTTTCTGTATTATTCTATCTCTCTCTTCTATTGTTTATTATTTAAGTAGAATAGCTAGTGTAGATTTAATTCGACCAGCTAATCTACTTTGTGACAGTAATTCCAAACGATGTTTTTAATCAAATGTTCACCTCCCTGTATTCGACCCGGGACTCACCAGAGTTTCAGTTATAAATTTTATCTGACTGACGGATTTTTACGCAACTACAACGAAGGGTTTTCAAACTCAACCTTTTAGCATACAAAATCTCATTCATCATTTTGGCATCATTGCCGAGGAGGCGATGCTCTTTGATTTCCCACGTTTTCAGCCTTACTTATCATTTACCTCACTTGTCTCCATTCTTATTGTGATTGTAAGTACTCTCTCAAGGAGGGCAAAAGCGGTAGATGGAGCAAGGTGCAGTTGAAGGGTTTATAAGTATATCCCCACCACCCATCCATTAGATTTCATTCCACCACCTAATAACGTGAACAAAAATCAACCTAGGTGCTCTTATAAATCCTAAGATAGATTGTATTGTTTGTTTGCCACCTCACTACACCTCACCTTGCATATATATATATATAAAAAATTGTGGGATTGAATTAAATTTATACACCTTAAACACCTACATACCAAAGCGCATTCTTCTTTATTCTACCACTTAGCCAGGATCTGACCTATGGGCCCAGTACACTCTAACCTA
The DNA here is from genome assembly GCA_037157565.1 of Thalassia testudinum. NCBI lineage: Eukaryota > Viridiplantae > Streptophyta > Magnoliopsida > Alismatales > Hydrocharitaceae > Thalassia > Thalassia testudinum. The sequence goes on from JAZHRO010000051.1 coordinate 2,793,200, forward strand.
ATACACATAAGTGAGTAGAAATCTGATTAGGCTAATTATCTTGTGTGCCTTTATCAAGTGGTGCAAGAGACCAATTGATTGAGTTGTTTAGGCTGCACCACTTAAGATAAAATTGATTCATTGAGTAGCTGCCCCTTAGGTTTCAACTTTTAGGAATTAACCAGGCACTCCACATTCTTTTAAGTTTTAAAGGAAGACATCTTCACCTGTGTTTTCAAACCTGGTGTGCTAACTGAACCTTGATTGAATAAACCTAAAGTTGAACCCTAAAAGACAAATCATCAATTAACTTTGTTTGAAAATCATTGGTTGTGCATGCACACACATTGAAACTGATCTTTATGGGCACAGCCAAATAAAGGGCCCATCACATTCCCAAGCACATTCAAGCCTAAGCCTAACTAAAATCAAGTAGACGTTGGCCTTAAAGATTTGATTCGCTCTTCGGGGCCCAGATTGAGGTTATTTATGATTAATCTACTTCTACCGACCCATCTGATGTCTAGGTAGGGGAGCAGTGACGAACGACCGTGGTTGGGGGGTATCAAGGGAACCTGAGGCGAAAGCCAAGGGAAGAACCTTCTCCCTAATCCCTCCCTCTAACTGGTTGGATTGATAGGAAAGAAGTAGACCAAATCGTTCATTTCATCTCAAGATGGGTTCTGGGAGTCTGTAGATCTTTAGGCTATCCCACTTAAGGACAGGTTTGATTGTTTGTACTATAGGACACCTTTCTTTTCTCTTTCCTCCCACTTTGCCATGGATCCTTCCACATTCTACTCACATTTCCACTCTTACCCTCTTACCACCACTTATTCCCAAGATGATTATTATCCCAACCCAACTTATGATCATTCATCCATTAGTCAAGATAACTTTGTTTGGGGATACAATTCCACACCTCCGTGTTCAGAGTCTAACCCTGGAAACCATGATTTTGATTTTTATCCTTCTCCAAGCTACACTGATTATAGATCTCTACCCATTGATGATTAATTTAATCTAATCTACAATCAAGAAGGATATCCCGATTACAATCCCCACCCTCCCCAGGACTACACTACATATATTTGAACAACCTGAAATGATGATGGTCACTACCCTTCTTTGAACAACCCAAAATGACCTATTATCAGGGAGGGCACCAAGAACCTCAATTTCTTAACTTCCCTGGACTGAACAAAACCCACCCAACCCTGAATAAAACCAATTGGTTCAGGTAAACCAGGTCCAAGATAAGGTGTTGGCTAACATAAGGAACACCATTCAATCTTTAGAAGCTTAGCCAACACCCTACACTGAAGAATTGGAGCCTCTGATTCAAATGATCAACGATCTTAACAAGTATTTGTTGGATTGGCTCCAAGATGTTAAAGGATAAGGACCCAGGTGAGTTCTTACTTGAAAATTGTCAAAATTGAGGATGAGATTTGTGATTGCCGTAGTCTAATCTTGGGATGATTCCTAGGATAAACCCCCTTCAGGAGAACCAATGTCAGAACCTACTCAGACACCTGTAGAGGGGACACATTTTACGAGACAGGGGATGACCAAGTTGGTCTAGAGTAACCAATTGAAGATGAATTGATTACTTCACCCGAAATCCCTAAGCCAGGGTACGAGGAAAAGTATGTCTCTATGGACTAGGAAATAATTGATAATTTTGAGACATATATAAATGCGAATCCAGAATTCTTTGATTCTGAAGGTTGAGAATTATTATGTGAAGTCTCACCTAAGTTTGAGGAAGATAATTTTAGTTAGACAAACGGGCCCGCGGAATATGATAAATCATTTGATGGCCCTATAACTGAAGATTGTGATCCTACTAGGGCTGATATGGAGAATTCTAATCCTCAGTTAATGGATGATTTAATTAATAACCCCAATTCTCACACACACCCCATTGAGCATAATGATGATTCTACTTTTGAGATCACTGGACCCAAGTCAATTCTAATTCAACCACAAAATTTTGGACTTGTATATTTTATACGGGGATGATGACACTTTAGAGGTCCTGGAAACACTGATTTTGGAGGATAGGAATCAAGAGATGATAATTTGGGAAGCTAATTCTGGGAGAGATAGACATTTAGATCTAAGGGTTCCTTTGTGTTTGAAACCACCAACCTTTTACCAGGACCCTTATGATAGTTTTGACTCTGATGATGTGCAACCCAAGTATAGAATAGTTGATTATATTTTTTAGTCGAAGTTTACATGGACAAACAAGCCCAATGATTTAGACTTACCTATTATCTGGCATTTCAGACTTGGGCTAAGGCTAACTTTATCATTAGAAAAGTTATCTAATTTGTTCATCAATTTATTAGATTCTTCCCTAAGACATGCAAGCTCTATTTCTACGACATACATCTTAGTCTTTAAATTAGAAATTTATATTTTTAAACTGGTATTTTCCTCAATCAATTTAATATTCTCATTGATTAAGTTATTATTCTCTAACAACAAGTTATTAATTTCAGAAATGTTTGAGCTAGGGCTTATTTCTAGATCCTTAAGTTTATTTTCTAGCCTTTTATTTTAGATTTTAGAAAGCTAAGTTTCTTTTTCATGCTTTTATTTTCTACTTTTAATGATTGGCTGACACCAGAAAGTTCATTAAAAGCATCTTGTAATTTAGAGTTTACCTCTTCTTTGTCAAAGTTGTTATCGCTATCACTTGCCATGGCCATGAAGTCCATGCAAGCGACTTCATCCTTCTCTTCCTCTTCTTCTGAGCTTGAATCTCCATGAGATATTTCTAGCTGTCTCCAAATCTCAAAGGCAGTGTCACACCTTGAGATATGGTTGAACTCCTCCATGCTGAGAGATCAATAGAGAGAGTTCATGGCTTTTGCATTGAGGTTGAGTTCACGTACTTGCTGCACCGTATAGCCTCCTTTGGGTTTCTCTGGGATGGTGAATGGGGTCTCGCAATGATCCCATAATTCGAACCCAGTGGCTTGAAGCCACGTCTTCATCCTCAACTTCCAATAACCAAATTCGCTCCCATCGAAGTAGGGAGGACAGCTAGTGGACTACCCCTCAAATATCCTTATCGTGGAACACTTCCCTCCATCGGATCTCTTGCCGATGTGTGACGCCGAAATGTAAGAACCTGCTCTGATACCAACTATTGATTCCTACGGGAGGGGGTGAGATTTGCGGAAAGTAATATAAAGTGTGGAAGCAAATAAACAATCTCACAAAAAAGACAATCACACAATTTGCACAAGTATTTTTAGGTGGAAACCCAAATCGGGTGAAAACCACCACCTAACCCTCTCAAGTTAAGATTTTCCGATCAACCAAGTCAATCAAAACCACTATCCCAGTCACTTAAAATGAGGGTGACTGAACCTCTTACAACCATGCTACAAATACGAGGGTAGTGTAACCTTAAAACCCCTTCTCTTCACGAGAAGGCTTTTGTCTCACGAAGGAGACGGGAATTCGCAAAGCGAATACCCAACCAATTAACAAAGTAAAATACAAAGCAACCTATAGAGCCATAAAATAAACCTAGCTACTATAGGTAAAGAATACTTCCCTTTATTGGAAGTGCGTCGGCTTGATGCGGATGCGTGAACCACACGTAGGCACTACTTTGCCCTCATAATCATGGAGTGAGAGTGGGTGCACAACTGGATGAAGCTCTTAGGTGTGGAACTAAAGCTTGGAGAGCTAGAGCTTCTTCTCAAGATTAAAGTGACACAAAAGGAAATGGTATTTCTAGGTGTATCTTGGTGTGTGTTTGCAAGGCAAGGGACCTCTCCTATTTATAGATGGCTTAGGAAGGCCTAGGAAGGCTGTGGAAGCCTTAGGTAGCTGTTGGGGATCATCCCAAGGCAAAATAAGCCATAATTAGAATCATTAATGATTCTGACAGGGTCATCAGACGTCTAGGCAAATTATCAGATGTCTGGAAGATACTCTTAAAACATCTACAAACTAAATCAGACGACTAATCATAGATGGGTTTCCTTACTAACTTGAGTCAGACCTAAACAGGATTCTAGTGTAATTCAGTCAAACAACATATCTGACATCTAGCACAAGGTCTGGACATCTGGAAACCTAATTAACTGTGGGAATAGATTTCCTAAGGCACAAACGGTTATATTTCTTAGTGTTAGTTCAACCTCTCATATATAATATTTTGATGATTTTACAAAATGAAGAAAAAGAAATTAAATATAACACGTAGCATATTTTTCTCTGTAATAACGCAATTGTAAGTTACATGGAGTTTTTCAAGACGGAAGATTAAAAGTATGAAGACTAAGTAGCATAAGTATTATCATAAGTCATAGGCTTTTTATGTAAACTTTCAAATGTTGTAATCTTTATTTTATTTGAGTCTAGAGATGTTGTAAAGAGCCCCCAAACATAACTTATAAATAGCTAACTTAGGCTCTCTGCACTTAAGATAAATTAGAAACAAAAACCTAACACTAAGACTCAAATCAGACATCCATAACAACTGTCAGACGTCTGATTTTCAACTTTAAGACATCTGACAAGTGTTTCAGACATCTAATTAACTATAGCTCTACCTTTAATTTCTGACTTAATAAACATCAGTCGAAGCAATCTTCCATCAGATGTCCATAGCCTCATCCAGACGTCTAATACTTTACTTGAACGTCCTCAAAAAAATCGTTAGACTCAAGCACCCATCTTCCTTCTATATATAATGAGAAAAATACATTTTCAGACATCTGGACATGCCTCCAGACATCTACCTTTGGACCGTTACTCATTTATTTCTATGCGTATCTCATTATGAACCAAAGATCTTCTATCAGATATCCTAAGCAAATCCTTTTTAGGTTTCCAAACATCTAAGGAATCCTACAGACGTCCATACTGACGTCTGTTCCTTCAGATCTAGAACCTTGTTTGGATCTAGTCAAAACAGGAACAAATCCACTCATAATTAGACATCCAATAATTTTATCAGACGTCTTATGTGAAAATATCAGACGTCCTTGTTTCGATCCAATGAAACCAGTACATCCTGGCTAATAGTATCAGGCGACCATAATTGTAATCAGACATCTTATAAGACGTCTGATCGTAAAATTAGACATCTAATATTGCTGTCAGACTCATCATTACCCTGATTTGTGGTGGATTTCGTCGCAATCTCTTGGGATTTGCCTCCAACGGCTAGGAGATCTCTCCCAAGTATTCTTGAAGGTTCCAAACTTTCCAATAAATAGACTACAATCCCTCTTAGGCAAACACACCTCTTGAGATTCAATTCCCTTATAAAAATCACTTGCTCACTACTCTTAGCCTCCTCTTGCCCTTGTGTTGTGCCAACACTCAGATTAAAGGGCAAACCCACACTCTCGGTTCACTTCGTTCTGCAAATTCTCAGGGAGTTCTCTTTATGCTTAATAGATAAGGAAGTAATCAAATTATTGGGGTGCTCTATTGGTGTTGTTTAATTCTTACTTTTGTACTTTGGGTATCCGGCTTGTCGGGTCCTCGTTTCTTCATTGTGAAGGGAGAAACCTCCATTTAGGGATCAGAGGTAGGATTTGTAATTGAGGTACACTACTGATGAGAGCCTCATCATGAGCCCTAACTATCTCATTTTGACTAAAGAAAAAGAATAAGAGCTCCTACATAACCTACAGAAGGGCTTAATTCAAGGAATAAGTGTTCTGAGAAGAAAACATGAAATAAAGGTTAAAACTGTAATTTTACCATTGCAGTACATAAATGGGATTTCTAAAAGGCAAAATATAGGTCAAATGGTCTGAATAAGATAAAAAGTCGGTTGATTCAATCAAAAATGGGTTCATGTGCAATCCAGGAATTAAATAACATCTGGTAACCCTAAAAAAGACCCACATAATTCAACAGGGTTCTGGTCAGGATAAAAATCAATTAAACCCTCTAAAATTCATGGCAAAATATCCTCTAGGGTTTAGAACCTTCAATTTGACCTTTGGAACCTATTTTGATCTAGATTAGGGTCCTAGCTCATTAATTAACCTAATTTGGGATTTTGTGCAAAAAGTTCAGTCAAACGTGGCCAAACCTAAAATTCAACTTCACCATTGGATTCCTTAGGTCCAAATTAGGTTTGTACCAAAATTTGGACCTAGGCGGAGGTCATCTTGACCTACTTTGCAAATTAGTACACCCAATTACATTTTGGCCCTTATCTTTTGAAAATCATTACACAAACCCCCCTAACTTATTCGCCACTCTTACAAATAGGTCCCTCTGCCATTAATAGGGAGGAATCCTTCTTCAGCGAGGAATGGAGGGGGAATACTCCCTGATTCCTCAGAGATCTCCCAGATTTGGAAGGGAGATTCTTTGAGGAATCCCCTTCCATCTGAGCTCAATTACAATATTTGATTTGCATCCAATCTCTCGTGCGAACGCACGAGAGATTTGGATCTCCAACTACCTTCCTTCTCTGGTGAGAATTCGGTGGTAGAAGCCTTGCCCTCCACGCACCAGAAGCTCGGCCATCAACTATAAGAGGATCCCTGGTCCCCTGCTAATCTCTTAAGCTTGTTTTGGCTGCAGACTCCCCCAGACTCCATCTCCCCTCTCTCCAGCCAAGTAGCCCGCAAGCTACGGCAATTTTTCCTCCTCCCTCTCGTCACTCTGCTACCATACCAGCAGCAGGGTTCACTTCGCCTCATTCTTCCGCGTCGCGCCGCACCAGCGCACGCCTTCCTGCCCTCCTCGTCGCCGTTATCTCCCCCTCAGGGTTGTCTTCTCCGACGACAGCACAAATGCGCCGTCTGTCTCCTCTGCCTCCCCTTCGCTCCAAGTACTCTAGATAAACTCCTCATCTTCCACTCTTTCCTTTTCCTCATTCTATTTCACAAAACACCCCTCGACTGCCACTGTCCACCCGCATCTTCCCCATCTCCGGTCACCCTCCAACAAGACGCATCTGTCACTCCACACACCCACATGTCTCGCCACCAACCTCACTAACACCGCCACAGTCCACTGAACATCTTCCACCCATCCACAGGTCACCACACGCACTCCACGCTTCCCCCGACCTAACCCATAAATCCGACCACAGAGCGACCTAGGCACGCATGCCTAGGCCACCCCACGGCCTGCCACCTATCGCTTCACCTTCGCCGTGACACGGTGAAGGTCCTCCTGTGGTCTGATAGAGAGAGAGAGAGATTAGGGTTAGAGTCATTTCATTCTTTAACATGCAACTTGGATAGGAAATAAAGTAGACAACTGAATGGAAAATAACTTCATTAATCATGCAGCTTTAGTTCATCAATTACAACATTAGATACATGCTTAAACATAAGTAAAGTAAAGCTTAAAAGAGAGGAAGATAGAAAGAGAGAGGGAGGGCGGCGAGGCAGCCACGGTGGTGGAGAAGGCTCCGTCGGCGGCTCATTATCTCCGACGATTACAAGAGGGCCTAAAGCTAGCTAAGAGTGGGGTAGAGTAGTTGCAAGGGAAGTGAAGGCCTTGAATGGGTGGTTGGAAGGGGTTTAAATAGGGAGAAGGGCTTTCCAAATGAAGAAGGGGTTTTAGCGACGTCCGGGACGTCACTAAAACCCTTCCAAAAACATCAGTGAAGCCCCCAACCCGTCGGTCTCTCGCTCGCACTGTTCTTCCTCGCGCTCAATCCGTGGGTGCGGCATGAGAGCCGTCCGATCAAAGATCGGACAGCTGAGATCTTTGCCCGGGTGCACTCGGATCACGCCTTGAGTACGCGTGCGCACGCGGGTGGTCGATCGCCGCCTAAGGACGCGCCGCATGGCGCTATCATTGCCGTTCGCGTGCGGATCTATAGCTGAATTTCGTCGGCGTGCCTCATTGTCTTCGAATTCCCGCACCGCACTGCTCGAACCCGCGTCGCGTGGGCGCAGGCGTGCACGTTAACCACTGCGCTATGCCCGCTGCTTTGTTGCGGCAACCGTGGGCGTGCGCGTGGTTCTCGGCCGTCCGATCAAAGATCAACGGCTGAGATCTAATCTCCAGCTGAAGGTGGAAGCGGGCACGCGATGAGCGGGCGCCACGTGGTGCATCAAGGGCCGTTGATCATCAGATCAACGGTCAAAACTTCTTGGGCCCATTGTGGGAGCTTCGGATGTCGGATTTGGCCGACTTTGAGTCCGTTGAACTCCGTTCGTCATTCTAAATCCATCTGTGCGGTCCGATTGCTCATCTAAGGCATGATTTGACAAGTGCGTATACAAATGGCCATTAATATTATTTTATAAGCAATCTTGGCATATGATGCATGCAATGCTCCCATTCTACTTATGTTGTGCCTTTTATTCTTAAGATGGGCCCTATTTAACAGAATTATCACCCCCATATGCAGTGTTATCATACCCCCATGCTTACTCCCTGCTAGTCCCTAGCAAGGTTTATTCTAGCCTTTCTTTTCTATCAGAATTTAAGAAGTAATTGCTTAGACACTTCATCACTTGTCAATAGGAGGAAATATACTAAGATCTTAATCTACAAAGACTAAGCAGCGCCCGGGTGTCTACCAAAATACGAATCGCCCGAATCCTTGCTTTAATGTATGTAAATATACATATGTATATGTATATATATTTTTTAGAATTTTTTGGAATTCAAAGTGGGTTGGTAACTTTTCACGGCTACCCAACCCACCCAAAACTTGGTCAAAACCCTAAGTGCTAAGCATCTTGGTGTGAAGATTGTGATAGACTCACTCAACGGTAATTCAGACTGACTTTGGGTTTCTACTCCCCTAGGTGACCGAAAGAGGAAGTATTTTTCCTAAAGGTGTATTTGTTCGATTGGTAACTTTCTCCCTACGTTTGTTTTTTTTTAATTAGGGTCAACACAAGGATTTTTCCAATGTATATCTCCCCAGCTTGTTCTACTTCCCCACTTCTTCCTTAAGTGTTTTGGTTCTTTTTGTGCAATTACTGAGCTGGGCTTTGGACAACCGACCAATGGGCTGTTACCCACGATCACTTACTAGCCATACTCGTGCGGTGAAGTGTGGTTTATTTTGTTTTTCTTCTCCTCTTTTTTTTTTGTAGGTGGCTTCCCTGATCTCAAATGTACCTAGAGGCAATGAAGAAGAAGTGGTCCCGTGGCTGGGCTCTGGACAACCTGCCAATGGGCTGTTACCCACGACAACTTGCCAGCCATACCACACTAGAGAGTTCAATAGCTACCCAATTTCTATCAAAATCTCCGAGGAGTGAGTCTGTGCAAAGATGTGTGCAGATGTTTAGGCTCAAAGTTCTTCTGAGTTAGAGGGTGAGTTGATAAGTCGTATACTTATCACCTTATTTAGTAGGTGGATTAGAATAGCTTAAGGTTGCAAGGATTCGAAACTAAATCCATATTTTAACGGACACCAGGGCTGATTAAGCCTGAAGGCCTGAAAAGTCTAAGTGTTTAAGTTCTTTTTGTATTATTTCCCACTATTAACAGTTTCTAATGCCTAAGTTTCTTCCTAAATTCAATTTTTTTTATTTTATTTTATTCAGACTGATTAAATGAGCTCAGGATCGTGCAATTTACCACCCCCCCATGCTTAAGCTGGACAATGTCCTCATTGGCAAATACATAGATGCAACAGGGGTTCAAAAAGATAGTACCTGAGTGACGTAAAATACCGGATCAGTCTGGATCCTCTGGGTTGCCTCCTGGGAAGCGCTGAGTTTAATGCCTCCAGCTGGGCGGTGCTTCGTGTCATCCCACAATGAGGGTGACACTCTCCTTTGGGGGAACCTAGGCCAGGAAGTGTTTCAATCTTTGACCATTAACTGTAAAAGTGTGCCCAGTGTTTGGATCAACAATTTCAACCGCCCCATTAGAGTAAGGCTTAACCACCCGAAATGGTCCTGTCTATTTGGACCTGAGTTTCCCTGGAAAGAGTTTTAGGCAGGCATCAAACAGCCAGACTTGCTGGTTGGGCTCAAAGGTCTTTCTATGGATGAGTCGGTCGTGGACGGCTTTCATTTTCTCTTTATACAGTCGACTATTCTCAAAAGCGTCCCGACGAATTTCTTCTAGCTCAGATAATTGGAGCGTCCTCTACGCACCGGCTAACTGGGAATCCATGTTACATTGCTTGACAGCCCAGTAAGCCCGATGTTCCAACTCGACAGGAAGATGGCAGGCTTTGCCAAAGACCAGGCGATAAGGCGACATGCCTATCGGGGTCTTGAAAGAAGTCCTGTATGCCCACAGGGCACCATCTAGTCGTGTGGACCAGTCTTTCCTGTCAGGTCTCACAGTCTTTTGTAAAATGTTCTTGATTTGTCTATTTGAGACCTCGGTCTGCCCATTTGTTTGCAGATGATACGGGGTAGCAATGCGGTGGTTAACCCCGTATTTTCAAAGTAGGGCACGGAATTGGGAGTGGATAAAATGACTTCCATCATCACTGATCATGGCCTTTGGTATTCCAAACCTGGAAAAGATGTTCTTGTTAACAAAGTACATGATAGTCCTGTGATCCCATCGGCGAGTGGCGACGGCTTCAATCCATTTAGAAACATAGTCTACCGAGACTAGGATGTACTCGAAGCCGTTGGATGGTGGAAAGGGGCCCATAAAATCGATACCCCACACGTCGAAGATTTCGACAACCAAGATGGGCTAGAGGGGCATCATATCTTTCCTGGTCATGGTCCTCAGCATTTGGCAGCGTGAGCAAGTCTTGGCAAAGTTGTGTGCATCCTTAAATAGGGAAGGCCAGTAGAATCCAAACTGCAGAACCTTTGCAGCCGTTTTCTTTCCAAAGAAGTGGCCACCACAAGCCTGGTCATGGTAGAAGGAAAGCACACTCTGAACTTCATTTTCGGGGATACACCTCCTGATGATCTGGTCAGCACAGAGGCGAAACAACATAGGATCATCCCAGAAATAGAGCTTGGCCTCAGCCAAGAACCTATCCCGTTGTTGTCTGGACCAGCTATGCGGGGTTTGTCCTACAACTAGGTAGTTGACATAGTCAGCATACCAAGGCAGTCTCTTGTCTTGCACAGCCAGAATGTGTTCATCAGGGAAGGCGTCAGATAGAGGTAGGGAGGGTCCAATGTGGTATGGATGAAGTCTGGACAAGTGGTCAGCCACCACATTCTTCGATCCGACCTTGTCACGGATTTCCAGGTCAAATTCCTACAAGAGCAGGATCCATCTGATGAGCCTGGGCTTTGCGTCCTTCTTGGCCAACAGGTGCCGGATGGCTGAATGGTCACATGGGATCCCAACAAGTACGATCAGAACTTCTCAAGTCCAAAGACTACAGCGAGCAACTCTTTCTCTGTGACCGTATAATTTCGTTGGGCCTCGTCCAACGTTTTGCTCGCGTAGTAGATCACCACGGGTTTCTTGTCTTGCCTCTGTCCTAGGACAGCGCCTATGGCAAAATCTGATGCATCACATATAATCTCAAAGTCCTGGGACCAATCCGGGGGCTGAAGTACAAGTGCTATGGAGACTAAGTCCCGGAGGGTGTGATAAGCCTAGATGCAATCAGAAGACATGTGGAATATGGCGTCGTTGGCTAGAAGGTCAGTTAAGGGTTTGGAAAGCCTGGAAAAGTCTTTAATGAACCTTTGGTAGAAGCCAACGTGTCCCAGAAATGAGCGAATCTGTTGGACCGAGCTAGGTGGAGGAAGTTTGGAAATCAAATCAACCTTAGCAAGATCCACCTCGATGCCCCTATGTGATACGATGTGACCGAGGACGATTCCTTCTTGAACCATAAAATGGCTCTTTTCCCAACTTAACACCAGATTAACCTCGATACATCGTTTCAGGATTTTCTCCAAGTTGCTCAGACAATGGTCAAATGAATTCCCAAATACAGAAATCATCCATAAAGACCTCTAAGTATTCACCCATCATTTCTGAAAAAATGGCTAGCATGCAATGCTGGAAGGTAGCAGGTGCGTTGCATTACCCGAACGGCATTCGAAGGAATGCAAACGTGCCGTATGGGCAAGTGAATGTGGTATTTCTTGATCTTCCGAAGCAATTGCGACTTGGTTATATCCTGAATATCCATCTAGGAAGCAAAAATACTTTTGCCCTGCCAATCTTTCAAGGATCTAGTCAATGAATGGCAAGGGAAAATGATCCTTCTTAGTGGCTTCATTGAGCTTCCTATAATCAATACACACCGGCCATGCAATGGTGGTGCGGGTGGAGATGGATTCACCAAGATCATTGGTGACAACGGTGAGCCTGGCTTTCTTTGGAACCACTTGAGTGGGGCTCACCCAGGGGCTATCGGAGATAGGATAGATGATGTCGGCATCAAGCCACTTGATAATTTCTTTCTTAATGACCTCCCGCATGTTTAGGTTTAATCGTCTCTGCATCTGGCGAGAGGGTCGTGCCCCGTCTTCCAAGTAAATCTTATGGGTGCAATAGGTGGGGCTAATTCCTTTCAAGTCAGAAATGGTCCAACCAATGGCGGCTCGATGTTCTGAAAGGGTCGCGGTCAACCTGAGTTCCTGATCCTTGGTTAGATGAGAATTAATAATCACAGGGAAGGTCTGGTCAGGTCCCAGGAAGACATACTTGAGATTCTTGGGTAGTGGCTTAAGTTCGGGTGTGGGTGGAACCATAGTTGATGGAAAGGGAAAAGGCGGAAGTTGATCAACATCGATCTCCTCGAATGGTGTTGTGTGATGGTAATCAGCCTTACAGAGGTCCATGGGTAGTGACTGGTCAGAACAGTCATTACGGGTTTGGTGGTATGAGACAAAACTAAGGGTGAGGCATTCCTCGACCAAGGTTTCCACGGGATCATGTTCCTTAACACAATCACAATCAATAGACTTTGTCCCTCGGAAGATATCCAATTGCATTTTCTTATCTCCGAAGGCGATTTCCATACATCCCGTGTCACAATCAATGTTTGCCTTAGCCGTAGCTAAGAAAGGTCTGCCTAAGATTATGGGTGCATTATGTAATTTTTCAGGGACTTCCATGTCGAGCACCAAGAAGTCGACTGGGAAATAGAAGTCCTTGACCCGTACAATTACGTCCTCGACAACCCCCTTCGGGGTTTTCACTGATCTATCAGCCAACTGGATGGTGACAGGTGTGGGTGTCAACTCTCCAAAACCAAATTGGTGGTACAGGGTTGTTGGAATCAAATTGATAGAAGCACCTAAGTCTAGGAGTGCTCTATCAAATGTCATGTCCCCAATATTGCAGGAAATCAGGGGTGCTCCTGAGTCAGTTCGCTTGAGCGGAAGGTTGCTTGATATTACAGAACTTGCTTGTTCGGAGAGTACAACCTTCCTAGGTGCTTGAGGTCCTGGCTTACGCTTGGGTGTACAGGCATCCTTTAAAAACTTGGCGTAAGCTGAGATGTGCTTAACGGCTTCGAGGAGTGGAATATTAATCTGTACCCGCTTAAAGATCTCCAAAAGATCCTTAGTTTTCACAACATTTTTCTTCTTCTTGATTGTCTCCAATGCCTCAAGGTAGGGTGTCTGAATGTGGATCGGATCTATTTCTGTGTCCTTGGGTTTTTCTGGTGCCTCTTCTGAGTCGGGTATTTCAGTGGGTGAAGTCTCGGGGAGAGTCGGCCATTTGGGATCCTGGGTTTTGGTGCCGCTTCTCAAGGTCACTGCATTTGCAGAGGCATTGGGACCATGGGTTGATCTTGAGAAGACGAGGATGAAGAAGCACCAAACCTAGGGGGTGTTTGCGGGGCTGGCTGGACCATGTGAGCATGCCCGGGATTGCCTTGGAACCCTTGCGAATTGGGGCCTCTGTTAATTATGTTTTGCAAGTTCAGTTGTGGCTGGGAAGGTAGGGATCATTGTTGTTTACAGTCCAAGAGTTGGCTTAACTGTCCCCTTACCAAGGCCATTTCCTCCTGATGTTTCTGGTTCATGTCAGCCATCATCTTTATTAGGGTGTCCATTTGATTTTGTGGGGGAGGGGCCGCCCTATTTTGATTAAATGGGGGTCTAACTGGTGGTCCTTACTGATAGGGGGGCAAGTGTGGCTGCTGGTTTGGCCTGTGCTGGTTTTGGAATTGTGGTGGTTTCTGGCTTGTCGAACCAAAGTTGGGGTGGTTACGCCAGCCAGTGTTGTAAGTGTTGGAGAAAGGTTCAGGTTTAGCATAACCTTGGACAGCTTGCACATCTTCAAGGATAGCCGATGTTGATGGAGAGGGAAGAGAGTAATCAAGGGTTGAGGGAGCAAAGGTCCCTCCCTGGACGTGGTCAGGGGTTGTTCCAGGTTCAGTTGGGTTAAGTGCTGGACCAGGTCAACATTATGTGCTCCCTTTGCTAGGGAGAAGGTCTATAATGGGTTCCTGGTCTGGTTCAGTAGCTCATCAATCTTTTTGTCCACCAATTCGACTCGATCTAGTTTCTTGGCAATGATGTCCATGTCAACCATTCCAGAATTTGCTTGTACCTCATAAATCCCACCACGGGGTTGACTGGACCTGTTAAACTAGGTCATGGATGCATTGTTAAGAGAATTTTTGCTCATGGACTCAAAAAGCTCAAACGCGCTCTCCTCGTCCTAGTTCAAGAAGTTCCCCCCGCATGAGGCATCGATGAAGTTCCGTAAGTTGCTGTCCAGACCGTGGTAGAAAATCTGAGCCAATTGCCACCTTAGTACTTCGTGGTGTGGGCATTTCCTCAAAAGTTCATTAAATCTTTCCCACGCCTCATGGAACTGTTCCCCACCCTGGAGTGTAAAGGTAGTAATAGCTCTTCTGAGGGCATTGGTCTTTCCTATGGGGAAGAATTTCTTTAGAAATGCATGCCTCAATTCTTCCCAGGTGGTGATGGGTCTACCTAGGGTTCTAAGCCAGTGAGAAGCCTTGTCTCTCAACGAGAAAGGGAACATCTTAATGAGAACAATGTCAAGGCTAATGTTCCTAGGTTTCATAGTTCATGCTATTCGGTCAAGATCCTCTAGATGCTGGAAGGGGTCCTCATTTGAGCTTCCATGGAAGTGGCTCTGGATCAGACTTAGGACATTTGGTTTTAGCTCAAAATCATCTCCCCCTTCGGGGATCCTAAGGTGTGGCTCGACTCTAATAGCAGAAGGATTGTAGAAATCGTAGAGGGGCCTCGGTTGATCCTGAAATGGTGTACATCAAGTGGTGGTTGTCTTTGTGGGCCTTGGAAAGGTGGTGGTGGTTTCCCTTGTGGGTTTTGTAACCGGTGTATGGCTTGCATGATGGTGTGGATCTGTTGTTGCTGAAGGTAGTGGTTTGCATTAATCTGGGCTTGGATAATGGCCATTGTATCTGGTGGGGGTTGGTCCTCAGCCTCATCTACCCTAGGTTCAGCCATGTTTCTAACAGAATCACGTCGCCTAGATTCCTGTCCCAAAACAAACAACTCGGGATGTAGTGAGAGTCTCCCGTGCATACACTAGAGAAGAACAGGAGGGGATGCGGAGAGCGACGGATGCGAGAAGTGTGTTCAATCAAGCAAACAAGCCTAGTCCTTATGATGTATTCCTTAGGAGACCTAGAAATCTCACAAAGGGTGATTAAGTCCGTAAGCACTGGACTCCCCTTCCCAAGGTTAATCTGGCCAGGTTGATTACGAGGGGATTGCAGGGAAGGTTCTTCCTTTGGCTTGTGCCTCCGGTTCCGTAGACCCCACAACCGCGGTCGTTTAACACTACCCCGCAGCCTAGTCACCAGATTCTACCAAGGGAATGAAAGCCAAGAGCCCAGCGAACAAAACCTCACCTTTCGAGACTTAACACAATCCTGCCTAGGGCACGTCTGCTCAGTTTTAAAAGGGCTAGGATAGTGCTTGTGCTAGGGTTATGTGATGAGGCGTTGATTGGGGTGGTGCTTCTTAATTTTCCACTTTCAGAGTGTGTGCTTCTATCAAAGCATGGTTTTCAAGCAAGGATTTTTTCAAGATGTGGTGTCTTTTAGTGTTTCAACCTTACTTTGGTGTCTTTTAGGGCTGACGTGTCTTAATGTTTTCAGACAAGTTTCAGTGGGCACATCAAGTTTTGCACACAATTTGGTGAAAGTAGATTTCCTTTTATTATGTAGAGGCTCTAAAACCCTAATGTACTCATCCTAATGATCATGCAGCTTCTATTAGATGAGTCATTTTTAGGGTTGAGTGGTGCGGCCCAAGTCAATCCACGGTGGCTTCGCAAACACCACTCAAAAAGAGAAAAGAACACTCCAAGAATTTATTCAGAATATTAGAGTGTACATTTTTTTGTTGGGTGATGTGTTAAGGATGTGGGTCAAGTAATCATACACCACGCCAATTTTTTTCAGTTTTACAATTTTTTTCAATTTTTCATGCAATCAAACAGTCATGAGTGATGAATTACTCACAGCCGGTCCTTGTTGCAGCTACTCCCTTGTTACCGTCATGGGATGCGTCGCTTCGCCGTCCAAGCGTCGAATTCCTGCAACCATCAAGCAAAAAGGAGACAATGCATTATACGATGTGAGAATGGATGAGGAATGGAAGTGATAAAACAAATCCGTTGCCTCCCTGGCAACGGCGCCAAAAACTGACGTGCTTCCATGCGTGTGTGTTAAGAAGTGTCGTTATAGTTCGCACTTGCAAAGCGGTTTTAAAGTAAAGAAATGGATGTGAATCCGAGTGTCAGCCTCAGGGAGGCGTGAAAATCGAATTTTTATTGTCAGTTATTGTCACAAAAATTGTGGAGTTTTGCTTAAGAAAAGGTCCGGGTGAAAAGCGAGAGAGAGAGAGAGATTAGGGTTAGAGTCATTTCATTCTTTAACATGCAACTTGGATAGGAAATAAAGTAGACAACTGAATGGAAACAACTTCATTAATCATGCAGCTTTAGTTCATCAATTACTACATTAGATACATGCTTAAACATAAGTAAAGTAAAGCTTAAAAGATAGGAAGAAAGAGAGAGAGAGGGAGGGCGGTGAGGCAGCCACGGTGGTGGAGAAGGCTCCGTCGGCAGCTTGTCGTCTCCGACGTTTACAAGAGGGCCTAAAGCTAGATAAGAGAGGGGTAGAGTAGTTGCAAGGGAAGTGAATGCCTTGAATGGGTAGTTGGAAGGGGTTTAAATAGGGAGAAGGGCAGTCCAAATGAAGAAGGGGTTTTAGTGACGTCTGCGACATTGCTAAAACCCTTCCAAAAACGTCGGTGAAGCCCCGAGCCCGTCGGTCGCTCGTCCGCGTCGTTCTTCCTCGTGCTAGATCCATGGGTGCGGTATGAGAGTCGTCCAATCGAAGATCGGACTGCTGAGATCTTCGCCCGGGCGCGCTCGGATCGCACCTTGAGTACGCATGCGCGCGGGCGTTGTTGTCCGGCATGCGTGCACGCGTGGCTGATCGCCGCCTGAGGATGCACTGCGTGGCACTATCATCGCTGTTCGTACGCGGATCTACGACTGAATTTCGTCCGTACGCCTCGCTGTCTTCAAATTCCCATACCGCGCGGCTCGAACCCGCGTCACGTGGGCACGGGCATGCGTGTTAACCGCTGCACTACGCCCACTGTTTTGTCGCGGCGACCGCGAGCGTGCACACTGTTCTCGGCCATCCGATCAGAGATCGACGGCTGAGATCTGATCTCCGACTGAAGATGGAAGCGGGCGCGCAGTGAGAGGGCGCCACGTGGCGCATCGAGGGTCATTGATCATCAGATCAACAGTTAGAACTTCTTGGGCCCATTGTGGGAGCTCCGGATGTCGGATTTGGCCGATTTTGAGTCCGTTGGATTCCGTTCGTCGTTTTGAATCCATCCATGCTGTCTGATTGCTCATCTGAGGTTTGCTTTGACAAGTGCTTACATAAATGGCCATTAATATTATTTTATAAGTAATCTTAGTATATGATGCATGCAATGCTCCCATTCTACTTATGTTGTGCCTTTTATTCTTAAGATGGGCCCTATTTAACAGAATTATCACCCCCATATGCAGTGTTATCAGCTCCCGAGGAGGATCTGGTCAAGCTCTTTGAACAAGTCCAGATAAACATCCCCTTGATGGATGCAATTCGCCACGTACTGGCTTACTCAAGATTCCTGAAAGACGTATGTACACCTAAACGTAAGCCGCTAACCAAGAGTGGGAATCCAATCATACTGTCAGAGCAAGCCAACTCTGTCA
The DNA here is from genome assembly GCA_037157565.1 of Thalassia testudinum. Taxonomy (NCBI): domain Eukaryota; kingdom Viridiplantae; phylum Streptophyta; class Magnoliopsida; order Alismatales; family Hydrocharitaceae; genus Thalassia; species Thalassia testudinum. The sequence continues at coordinate 2,811,293 of JAZHRO010000051.1, forward strand.
TCTTGAGTAAACTCCCACCCAAGGCTAAAGACCCAAGAACCCCCCTGATTTCTTGAAAAATTGGTGAAACCCAATTTAACAGAGCCTTACTAGATCTAGGTGCCTCCATAAATGTAATACCTACATCCCTCCTTGACCACCTTTAAGAGTCCGAACTTAAACCGACTGAGGTGACGTTGCAGTTAGCTGATTGATCCATCAAGTCACCTAAAGGAATACTCGAGGATGTCATTGTTAGGGTACGGGATTTTTACATCCCGGTGGATTTCATAGTTCTGGATATGGACGCACCTGAGAACCCAAGGGACACACCAATCATATTAGGGAGACCTTTTTTGGCCACTGCTAGGGCCAACATAAACTATAAAGAGGGCCAAATAGAATTAAAATTTGGGAATCAAACTCTGAAGATTGACATCTTTAAGGCCCAACAAGGGATTAATTGCGGGGTTATAGAGCAAATATGTGATATCAGAGTCGTGGTTGATGAATCGCATACAGAGGACAACCCGATTATCCCTGATCAACCACTAGAAGATCAAAACCGGCAAATAGAGGAGTGTGAACATGATCTAGACACACCCTTGACTCAGACCCTTATTCCTGATACAAACCCTGAACCACCCGCTGCTGCTGATAATCCTTCCATGGAACTCAAGCCCCTTCCTGAATATCTGAAGTACGCCTTTTTGGGTTCCAATCAGACGTTTCCTGTGATTATCAACTCCCAACTCACACCTGACCAGGAATCCCGACTGATTACTGCTCTCCAGCAACATTGTAGAGCCATTGGACGGACTCTCGATGACTTGACTGGCATAAGCCCCCCGTACTGCACACATAGAATCTACACAGAAGAGGGCACACGACCTTCACGAGAGATGCAGAGATGTTTAAACCCTAACTTGTAGGAGGTCGTGAAAAAGGAGATCATCAAGTGGTTAGATGCAGGGATCATCTACCTGATCTCCGATAGTCGTTGGGTGAGTCCAATACAGGTTGTGCCTAAGAAGGCCAGACTCACCATCATCACGACTGAAACTGGAGAGGTCATTCCTACCCGAATAGCTAACTCATGGAGAGTCTGCATTGATTACAGAAGACTCAATTCCTCCACGAAGAAGGACCATTTCCCACTACCGTTTATTGATTAGATCCTCGAGAAACTAGCGGGAAATAGGTTCTTCTGCTTTCTTGACGGATACTCCGGTTACAACCAGGTGGCAATCCATCCAGAAGACCAAGAAAAGACCACATTCACCTGCCCCTTCGGGACATACGCGTTTCGAAGGATGCCTTTCAGTCTCTGCAATGCACCCGCAACCTTTCAGCGGTGCATGCTTGCCATATTCTCAGATATGGTAGGTGATTATCTAGAAGTCTTCATGGATGACTTTTCAAATTTTGGAGCAACATTTGAAGATTTCCTCCAACACTTGGTCCAAATACTCAGGCGATGCATCGATGTGAATTTGGTTCTTTCCTGGGAAAAGAGCCATTTCATAGTGCCTGAGGGAATTGTCCTGGGACATCTAATCTCGGAGAAAGGCATCCAAGTCGATAGAGCTAAGATTAACCTGATTTCCAAGCTCCCTATGCCTAGCTCGATTAAGGACATCCGATCTTTTTTGGGGCACGTCGATTTTTACCGTCAATTTATCCCTGATTTTTCAAAAATCGCACGCCCCCTGACTACTCTTCTCTCCAAGGATGTGCCCTTCGAAATTTCCAAGGAATGCACTCAAGCATTTGAGATCCTTCATGACCAAGTCACCCAAGCCCTGATCCTACAGTCCCCTGATTGGTCTCAACCCTTTAAGATCAAGTGCGATGCATCTGACTTCGCTGTAGGTGCGATTTTGGGGCAGAAAATTGACGAGAAACCCGTGGTCATTTACTACGCTAGCAAAACACTGGACGAGTGTTTGGTCGGACCCGGATAGGTTGTTAATATGGTGATTTTATCGTTGAAATGTGTATAGTGGTTAACCTAAATCGGACCTAACCATCTCTTTACAAAAATTTTTTTACCTGGCCTACTTGATTTTATCTTGTCACTTTTAGGCCCAGGGTCGAACTCAGGGAAGTGGGGTACAAGTCAAGTTTCTACGCCTTTCCTACAATGAGTCTCTTCTGTTCGTTTATTGTGTTTTTGGTGTTTTTCTTATTTAGATTTTTTTCTGGTAATCTTTGTCCTTGAGGCACACCCTCAAAATTATGTTCTTGGCTTTGAGCCAAAACAGAGTTCCAAAACGAATCTTGCTATTCACAAGACGGGATACCTGCAAGTCAAAGATTATCTTTTCTCTTTTATATATATATTTTTTTATCTTTTTACTATCAGGAAAGGGAAACAGAAATAAAGTAAATACAGTATATATATATGTATATATTATGTATATAAAGGGGTGGGGGTGGAGGCGGAGATGGAGTGTAGCACGATGTCGAGTTGGTCATCGTCTAGAGAGACGCAACCAACAGGACTAGGTGCCGCGTGGAGTGTGGGATGGATGGTGGAAGATGCATGTAACCACGCTTTTTGTACGCGTGTATCGGGGAATATTAGCAACTAGTGCAGATATTCCCGTGATACAGCATATGGTAAATAATGTGAATATATATATGTATATAAGTAAATATATCTATATGTATATATATATATAGTTATAAATGTATAGGTATATATATATGTAGATATATATATATAGGTATATATATAAGTGTATATGTATATATATGTGTGTGTGTGTGTGTGTATATATATATAACTAAGTATATAGTAATATATGTATATATATAGATATATGTAGCTAAGTATATATATATATATATATATGTATGTATATATATATATATATAATAATAATATATGTATATAGGTATATGTATCTAGATATGTATATATATGTATATATATATATATATATGTATATAAGTATATTAATACTACTATATATATAGATGTAAGTATATATATATATATGTATATGCATAGTAGTATATGTATATATGTATATATATATGTATGTGTATATATATATATATATATATATATATATATATATGTATGTATGTATGTATGTATGTATGTCTACTAATACATAAGTATATAGGTACTACTATATGTATAGATATAAGTATATATATATATATATATATAGATATATATATATGTATATAAATATATGTATATATATATCACTATATATAAGTATACGTATATATATATATATATGTTTATAATAGAGTATAGGTGTGTGTGTGTGTGTGGAAGTGTTAGTGTAGGTGTGTGTGTGCGTCGGTGTAAAGAGATAGTGAGTGTTGTGAGAGAGAGAGAGAGAGAGAGGGAGGGAGAGGAGAGAGTGCAGCCGCACTGCTGGAGAGAGTTAAGGCATCTAGGCGAGAAGGGCGTCGTCTGGAGCTTCTACGCACGCGGGCGCATATTCGTGCAGAGGAGAGCGCCTGCGCCGGCCGGTTGCGAGCGCGGAGAGCTCGCGATAGCGCGTGGGGCTGGAGGGTGAGGGCGCCTATATCTTGCGTGGAAGCTTGTAGGTGCCGCAGGGGGCGGGGAGGCACTTCGCCGGCCGCTGCAGAGGCGCGCAGCGGCCGGTTGCAGGCGACAGTGCGTGTGACAGAGCGGAGAAAGCGGAGGCGGAGAAGACCTGCAGGCACGCGCGGAAGGCTGGGGCGCCTGCAGGGAAGAGCGGAAGCTGCTGGGGCTGCTACTGCTGCTGCTGCCAAGCTGCGAAGCTTCAGACCTTGAAGCGGCTCCAATGGTAGGAATGGCTGAACGAAAAAAAATGAAAGAAGAGCCACCACGCCCACCGGCTCTTAGAAGAGCTGGGCGGTGGTGGTCTCACTGTGGTGGTGTGCACCACAGTGAGAGCTCCTGCCCGCCGGGTATCTCCTCGGAGGAGGACAAGCGTATGGAGGGGAAAGGAGGAGAGGATGGTGGTGGTGATGGAGTTGCAGGTGGGATCTTTTTTTGCTGCCGTGACCCGCCCCCTTGCAAAGGCAGGAGTTGCGGTCTTTAAATAGAAGAGGAATGGCATGGCCGCATGCAGCTATAGGGAGAGGGATGGAATGGCTTGGCAGGGAATGGCAAGGGCAGCTGCAGCAAGCATGGCACGAGGAAGAAAATGCAGCCGCGGGAAAGATAAAAAAAATTAAGTGGAAATAAAAATAGAGGTGGTGGATTTTTGCAAAGAGGCACTTGAGGAAAAAAGGTAAAATGCAAGGCCACTTATTTCATTCTTCTTTCCTCTCAATTAGATGCATGTATACATGTATTTTTACAAATGCAACTACGGAATCCTAATATGCACAGGTAATGCTAGGAAATAGCATAAGAAGGCATTATTGCAGGTGTATTTTACGGTGCAATCAACGAGGCTCAGCTAACTACATGGTTACTGAGAAAGAGCTACTAGCTATAGTATTTGCCCTAGAAAAATTCAGATCATACCTTCTAGGTTCCCGTGTTATCATATACTCGGATCACACAGCTGTGAGACATCTCCTTGCAAGGAAGGACGCGAAACCTTGATTAATCCGATGGATCTTGCTATTGCAAGAATTTGACGTCGAGATTCACGACAAAGTAGGAAAGCAAAATGTCGTAGCTGATCACTTGTCCCGCCTTCCTTCTGAAATAATTGACCCTTCCGGACCCATCACGGAACACTTTCCTGATGAGCACCTCCTGACTATCAATACAAGGCTTCCATGGTTCGCAGATATAGTGAATTACCTGGCATCACATCAGATCCTGTCCGATTGGCCGAAGGCCAAGAAGGACAAATTGCATTCCGATGCCAAGTATTACCTGTGAGAAGACCTGTATCTATTCCGCATTGGTGCTGATCAAATAATTCGACGGTGTGTCGCGGATGTAGAAATCAAAGACATACTCTCCTTTTGCCATGACCAGGCATGCGGTGGACATTTCTCAGGACACAAAACTGCATCAAAAGTCCTCCAGTGTGGCTTTTACTGGCCCACAATTTTCAAGGATGCATACGATCACTGTAAGGCATGTACCCATTGCCAGACCTTGGGCAACATGAGCCATCGAGACATGATGCCTCTACAGCCGATCCTGGTATGCGAAATTTTTGACATTTGGGGGATCTATTTTATGGGACCCTTCCCTATCTCGGATGGCTTCGAATACATCTTACTCACCGTTGACTACGTGTCCAAGTAGATAGAAGCCATTCCGACCCGAATCAATAATCATAAGGTTATTATCAGATTAATTCATCAAAACATCTTCTCAAGGTTCGGGATTCCACGAGCAATAATTTCCGACGGAGGGACCCATTTTACAAATGCTCAGTTCAGGTCACTGATGACCAAATACGGGGTGTCGCATCGAATCTCTACTCCCTACCACCTCCAAACTAATGGTCTAGCTAAGCTATCAAACTGAGAGATCAAGAAAATCCTTCAGGTTACTATTCGACCTGACAGGAAGGATTGGTCTTCTCGTCTTCCAGAAGCATTGTGGGCCTATAGGACCACCCACAAGACCCAATTAGGTATGTCTCCCTTCAGACTGGTGTACGGGAAGGCATGTCACCTCCCCGTCGAATTAGAGCATAAAGCCTATTGGGCAGTACGGAATTGCAATTTAGATCTTTCTAAGGCTGGAACCCATAGAAGGCTTCAAATAAGCGAAATCAATGAATTACGCCACGTGCATATGAGAACTCGCGAATTTACAAAGAACGGGTTAAAGCTTTCCATGACAAACACATTTCTAGAAAGATCTTTCATCCTGGTCAAAAGGTTTTACTCTTTGATGCCCGACTCAAATTATTCCCAGGAGAGCTATGATCTAAGTGGGTCGGACCCTACCTAGTCCAACAAATCTTTGGAAATGGAGCCACTGAAATCATCCCACTCAGCCACGATTCCGAACCCTTTGTTGTGAACGGTGAGTGACTCAAACCGTTCATTCTCATGACCAATACAAATTTGGCTGAGTCATCCTTTACCCTCCATTCTTCTTGAGCTCATTGCGCCCAGCCGTGGCGTAAAACTCAACGCTTAACGGGAAGCAACCCTTCATTCTTTTAAAAACCCGAAACGTTTTCTGACATTTCTACGCGGAATTCATATTGCACTTTAGGGTTCATCCATTAGAACAGTCGACTCCACCTCAGGTACCCCTACCCGAGATTAGAAATCGTTCACAACTATCACTTCGACCCATTCACCTACCCAACACCTGTCCTAATGCATGAACTAAGCTAAAATCGAACCCACCTAATTACAATAGGGACATTGCAAATCCTAGGCATGGGGGGTATGAAAGTGCAAAATGTCAGGAAAATTCATATCAAGAAAAGGTTTCAACTCAAAAAAAAAATCTTGGAAAGAAAAAAGAATTGAGAGGGGGAGAGATAATTTTTTGGGCTATACAAAATGAGAGGAGGAAAAGAGCAAAATGCCAAAAAAAAAAGGAGCACAAAATGAAAAAAAAAGGTGGTCATTAGTAAAAGATTAAGGGATTAATTGAAGTTCTAGACCAGATCAAGAAAAGAGAAAAATAAAATAAAAGTTCTAAGGAGACATAAAAAGAAATTAGCAGGAACGTTGATCTTAGACCTCTTGGGCTAGATTATTTGGCTTAAAAATTCACGTATCCGCTAAGATTTGGATAATCCTCAAGTGGTTGGGGAAAATGCGAAGCTTAAGTATTAGGTCTAAGGCTTAGGAAGTATTCGGCCTCGTTAACTGACCTTCGATTTACGGGATTCGGTAACCTAAGCACCCCAATTCACACACAATCTGGTTCAATGCGCATAAATATCAAAATCACGCAAAAAGCATTTCAATGTTCTGAAAAAGTCACCTAGATTAGGAGCGGCCGATCAACACAAGTTGATTTGGACGAGTTCCCAGTGTAGAGAGGCAGGAAATTCCCCTCGAAGATGCATAACAACATATCATCTCCTCGGTGCTTGTCTCTTAGGATATTTAAATATCCTACCGGGGGCATGTAAGCACTCTACTGTTTCAGATACCATGGGCAGCATTATCATGAAATGTCTATTGCCAGGGTCTGAATTCGGCCACGGAACGCCATGAACGGGATTATCTCAAAATCTCGAAAGCCAGGGTTCTGGGGGTTGCCATGGGCAATGCTATCTCGAAGCATCGATTGCCAGGGACCCTTGAGGATTGATGATGGGGACGAGGAATCCGATACAGACCATGTTGGGAAGCCAATCCGAAGCTAGAAATAAAAAGAAAAGAGAGAGAAAACTCTCCAAACAAATAAATCTTCTGTCTCTCTCTTACAAAAACGCACTGCAAACTGAACCTAGGCTAAAAATGTCTCAAGTACGGGTGCTTTAACCACGGAGTCCAACAAACCCTAGGATAGTTTCTACAGGCCTTAAAAACCTTTGCGGAAGACTGAGGCTAAAGCGGGTCAGGTCCGGATTTTGGTTGGTACTTGAATACCTCTAGGCCTATTGTCAGCATTCTAACCTAAACACAAAAGAAAAAGAAAAGCACTTATCATAACTGATGGCAGACACTCAGGGTCTAGAACAGAAGTTAAAACCTTGAAATTTTACTAAGGGACTAGAAAAAGCTAGGAATGGGGGTATGATGAGAGCCTCATCATGAGTCCTAACTAGCTCATTTTGACCTAAGAAAAAGAATAAGAGCTCCTACCTAACCTAGAGAAGGGCTTAATTCAAGGAATAAGTGTTCTGAGAAGAAAACATGAAATAAAGGTTAAAACTACAATTTTACCATTGCAGTACATAAATGGGATTTCTCAGAGGCAAAACATAGGTCAAATGGTCTGAATAAGATAAAAAGTGGGTTTATTCAATCAGAAATGGGTTCATGTGCGATCCAGGAATTAAATGACATCTGGTAACCCTAAAACAGACCCGCTTAATTCAACAGGGTTCTGGTTAGGATAAAAATCAATTAAGACCTATAAAATTCATGGAAAAATATCTCCTAGGGTTTAAAACCTTCAATTTGACCTTTGGAACCTATTTTGACCTAGATTAGGGTCCTAGCTCATTAATTGACCTAATTTGGGTTTTTGTGCAAAAAGTCCAGTCAAACGTGGTCAAACCAAAAATCCAACTTCACCATTGGATTCCTTAGGTCCAAATTAGATTTTTACCAAAATTTGGACTTAAGGGGAGGTCATCTTAACCTACATTGCAAATTAGTACACCCAATTACATTTTGACCCCTATCTTTCGAAAATCATTACACAAACCCCCCTAACTTCCTAGCCACTCTTACAAACAGGTCCATCCGCCATTAATGGGGAGGAATCCTTCTCCGACGAGGAATGGAGGGGGAATACTCCCTAATTCCTCAGAGATCTCCCAGATTTGGAAGGGAGATTCTCTAAGGAATCCCCTTCCATCTGAGCTCAATTACAATATTTGATTTGCATCCAATCTCTCGTGCGAACGCACGAGAGATTTGGATTTCCAACTACCTTCCTTCTCCGGCGAGAAGTCGGTGGTAGAAGGCTTTCCCTCCACGCACCAGAAGCTCGACCAACAACTATGAAAGGATCCCCGGTCCCCTACGAATCTCCTAAGCTTGTTTTGCCCACAGACTCCCCCAAACTTCATCTCCCCTCTCTCCGGCCAAGTAACCCGCAACCTCCAGCAATTTTTCCTCCTCCCTCTCATCGCTCTGCTAGCATACCAGTAGCAGGGTTCACTTCGCCTCGTTCTTCCACGTCGCACCGCACCAATGCATGCCTTCCTATCCTCCTCCTTGTCGCCGTTATCTCCCCCTCAAGGCCATCTTCTTCGACGATGGCACAAACACGCCGTCTGTCTCCTCTGCCTCCCCTTCTCTCCAAGTACTCTAGATAAGCTCCTCATCTTCCACTCTTTCCTTTCCCTCATTCTATTTCCCAAAACACCCCTCGACTGCCACTGTCCGCCCGCATCTTCCCTATCTCCAGCCACCCTCCAGCGAGACGCATCCGTCACTCCACACCCCCACACATCTCACCACCAACCTCACAACCACCACCACAGTCCACTGAACATCTTCCACCCATCCACAGGTCGCCACACGCACTCCACGCTTCCCCCGACCTAACCCATAAATCCAGCCATAGAGCAACCTAGGCACGCACGCCTAGGTCGCCCCGCGGCCTGCCACCTATCGCTTCACCTTCGCCGTGACACGGAGAAGGTCCTCCTGTGGTCTGATAGAATCGCAAGCTCCTTTTGTGTCGTGCAAGGTCGAGCTCCCAGCTGCCATTAGCTACGACTCGAGCCCGATTGTTCTCCAGCTCCAGGCCACAATCATCAACTCCCAGGCTTCCAGACTGCGCGGATTGAGGGAGAGAGTGAGTCTAGCCTGGTATCAAGTGTCACGAGACCTGCAGCTGTGTCGATTGTGAAGTCACTCTCCTGCAGGTGTCAGCAAGGGCAGGTGGGAATTTTAGTCCCACCTTAGTAAGTCGTAACCTTTCTGAGCGGTTTAAGTAGATTTTGTGCTCTCAGTTGTTTGCCTCGAAATCACTGGGGTGAGGTCCCTCGCATCACCTTTCACGCCTTGTCCGTGACATATAACCCCTCCGTGCACTCCTCGCGCACCACACCCACGCCGGTGCGCCTAGACCCGGGCGCATGACCAACCCGATAACCCAGCTCTGGGAGAGCGTACCGAAGAGAGATACACAGAGAGAGATGCGCGGGGAGGGTAGGGGAATAGGTTTTGTTGCGTGGTGTGCTTGTGTAGGAAGAGGATGCTAAGGGAGGAAGAAGCGCAGCAAGAGAAGGAAGTAGGACTTAGCCATCGCAAGCGAAGGAGAAGAAGAAGAAAGACACACTGTAGCAGAGGTGTGGCAGACCAAGAGAAAGAAGAAGAAGAGAGAGATCAAGGGGCAGACAAAGAGAAAATCAAGAAAGCAAAGGAAGAAGAGGAAGAAAAAGAAGAAGGCAACTAAAGAGGAGACAAGGCCAGGACTTAGCTGCAGGAAGAGAATCAAGAAGAGAAAGAAAAGGAAAAAGAAGAGGAGCAGGAGTGGCTAAGGAAGAAAAAGAAAAGGAGAAACAAGAAACCATAGCTGCAGCAGAGCAAAGCAAAGACAGAAGAGAAGATTCTGAAGGCCAATTTTAAGATGTCTGATGCAATATCAAATGTCCAATTCATTTTTAGCACTCTTTCCATAACATTATCCTGTTATTTTTATTGAACTAGCCATTGCTTTTTATTAAAAGTTGTGTTCTCAAGTTTTGGAATACTCAAATTGCTCCCTGTGTTCAACCTCGGATACTTTGATTTTCAAGTTATAAATTTTTATTTATTTTTGCGGAGAGTTCATCTATATTACAATGAGAGATCTGTTAAAACACGATCTAGCCACATAAACAACTACCCTCGTTTAAGTAGTGTGGTTAGTGGATTAATCACTTTCTAATCGAAAATCCTAAGTCAAGGGATTGGCTTAGGTGGTGGTTTTCACCCGTCTTGGGTTTCCACCTAAAAATCTAGTTCCCCTTTTTGTGATTGAAATTTTTGTATTACAATATTTAATAAATTCACTATTCACCCCCCCTCTAGTGCAATTTTATTTGGTATCAGAGTAGGTTTTCCGCTTTTAGGAGTAACATCCGCGGAAAGATCACATGAAGGGGAAAGTCATTTCCACTGGCAGATCTGAGGGGCAATCCACCACCCAACCACCACTCTTCGGAGGAACAAACTACACTTACTGGAAGCTGAGAATGAAGATGTGACTTCAAGCCAACGATTTCTCAGTTTGGGAGAAATGCGAATCTGCATACGTCATTCCCAAGAAACCAGAAACAGGATACACAGTGGAGCAAATTCATCACCTTAGACTGAATGCTAAGGCATTGAACTCACTCTACTACGCACTCAGCTCAGAGGAATTCAACCACATTAGCCAATGCAAAACCGCCCATGAGATATGGAGAACCTTAGAGGTAACTCACGAAGGTACGTTTAGAGTTAAATCCTCATAGATAAACTTGTTATCGCAGGAATTCGAAGCCTTTACTATGAAGGAAAATGAAAGACTTGGGGACATGTACACCCGATTCACGTTAATCGTGAATAACCTCAAGTCACTAGGAAAGACATTTATAAAAGGGGAGCTTCCCTTGAGCTTCCCTTTCAAGGGAAGCTCCTTCACTCCCTTGGACCCGAATGGGAGCAAAAAGTAGTGGCAATAGAAGAAGCCAACCAAGTAGAGGATCTAGACATGGAAAATCTACTTGGGAATCTTATGGCTTATGAATCAAAAATGGAGCAAAAGAAGAAATCTATCTCATCAGAGCCAAAGAAGAAGACTTTAGCCTTCAAAGCTACGTCGGATGATGAGGTAAGTACCGATGACGAAGAATTCATTTTATTAGCTAAAAAGTTTAAAAAGTTTCTCAGAAAGAGAAAAGAGATCAAGGGAAAGAAAAGAGAGGAAGAACCTCTAGTTTGCTATAATTACAAGAAGAGAAGTCATATAAGGAAAGATTGTCCCTTACTCAAAAGGGATGATGAGAAAAAATCCAAGAAGCCTTCTAACTACAAGAAGATCTCCAAGCCCAAGGGATTCAAGAAGAAGGTGTTCCAAGCAACTTGGGATGACTCCACCTCCAAAGAAGAAGAGGAGGAGGAAACAAATGAAGAAACGACATGCTTGGGATTAATGGCAGCAAAAGATGCTTCTGAATCTGAATCTGAGGAACCTGAGGTAAACTCCTATTCTCTAGATGAATTACAATATGCCTTTGATTCACTATATCTAGATCTTAAGAAAACAAAAACCCAAAGCAAAGTTTTAAAAGAAGAAAACTTAGAGAATAAGAAATTAATCAATGATCTTGAAGACAAGAATCTAATTCTTACAAAAGAAACCATTGCCTTAAGTATGAAAATAAGAAACCTAATGATTGAAAAGGAGTCATTAACAAATGATTTGTATACGGCAATGAGTAAATAAAAATTTCTAGATAGAGAAGAATTACTTGACAAAATCCATGTACTTGAAAAATCAAACTCCTTTAAAAAGGATGAAAATAGCTTACCTAGAGTAGAGATTAAGGGACTAGAAGATAAACTAAACATAATGAAAATAGAGATAAATCACCTTAAAGAAAAATCAAATCAACTTCTTGAGGACCTAGCCAAATTTACAAAGGGGAAAGATAACTTGAACAAGCTCATTGCCCATCAAAAACCTTCCTCAAGTAAATTTAGACTACACTTTTATGAACCTAGTCAAAGTGAGCCGAAAAAGGATCCTCCTCTAAAGGAGACCACTAACAAATACGGATCCACATTGCAATGGATACCGAAAAGACAACTCTCACCTTGTTTTGTAGGGATGAAAGGACATTATAATGTCAAAAATTAGATATACAAAATGAAGGATTGACGACTCAAATTAGAAAGACCTATAGAAACACCAAGTCACCAACGAAGATCTTTTGTAGGAGGAAAGAGGTCTACAAGAAAGAAGACAAGGAGACCACCGCCATCAAGGAGGCCAATGGGTGATGGACTCCAGGTGTTCCAAACATATAATGGGAGACAAGCACCTATTTTTGGACCTCCAACCTACGGATGAAGGAACGGTTACATTTGGCAACAACTACAAGGGCCATATTATTGGCCTTGGTAAAATAGGTAACCCTCTCTCTCCCATCTCAAATGTTTCTCTAGTTAAAGGACTAAAACATAATCTTTTAAGTGTCAGTCAAATTTGTGATAAGGGATTTAAGGTAGTATTTACTTCAAAAATGTTTGAAATTATGCATGCATTAACCAATGAAACCCTTCTTAAGGGAACTAGATTTAAAGACATTTATATCATAAAATTTGATAAAGATAGCACTTATGAATGTCTTGTAGAAAATAATGAGTTAAGTATATGGCATAGAAGACTAGGACATGTTCATATGAAGCTAGTTCAAAAACTAGCTAAACATGAACTAGTCTGAGGTCTTCCTAAAGGAAAATTTTTAAATGAGCATATCTGTGATTCATGTAAATTAGGTAAAATTATGAAATCTAGTTTTAAAAGCAAAGAAGTTATATCCACATCAAGACCCTTAGAACTACTTCACCTAAATCTATTTGGACCAACAAAATATGAGAGACTTAGTGGATGCAAATATTGCCATGTGATTGTAGACGATTTTTCGAGATTTTCATGGGTCTCCTTCTTGAGATCCAAAGGAGTATTTTCCGTCTTTTCTATTTTTTGTAGGAAGGTTCAAACTGAAAAAGGCTACCAAATCACTCGTATCCGTAGTGATCATGGGGGCGAGTTTGAAAATTCCTTGTTTGCTGATTTTTGTTAAGAGCATGGTATTGCTCATGAGTTTTCTTTTCTCCGAACACCTCAATAAAATGGGGTGGTTGAGAGAAAGAACCGTACTCTTCAAGAATGTGCTCGAACATTGCTCATAGACTCGGGGTTACCGAAGTACTTTTAGGTCGAGGCAGTTAACACGGCTTGTTACGTGTTAGATCGCACCTTAATTCGAATCGGATTGTGAAAAACCTGTTTTAAACTATATTATGGGAAAATGCCCAAAATTAGTTATTTTAAAGTTTTTAGATGTCGGTGCTTTGTTTTGAATACCCGCTCTAATTTAGATAAATTTGATGCCAAAGGTGAAGAAGCCATCTTTATTGGTTATTCCTCACGTAGTAAGGCATATTGGGTCTTTAACAAGACCACATTAATAGTGGAGGAAACCCTCCATGTTTCCTTCAATGAATCTCCTCACTCTTCCTCTATTGACCGAGTCAATATGGAAGATGAAGATGATTCTACGATTGATGTGTCTAACATTCCAAACTCCAATATCCATAATCTTCCAAAAGATTGGATATATCAAAAAGATCATCCTGAAAGTCAAGTCATTGGAGGTGTTTCCGATGGCGTTAAAACCCGATCTCGTTTTAGTTGCTCTTTTGGTCTCTCCGCCTTTGTATCTCAAGTTAAACCCAAGATTGTCGAGGAAGCATGCTCTAAAGAACCTTGGATGATGGCCATGCAGGAGGAACTCAACCAATTCCAAAGGAATGAAGTCTGGGATCTAGTACCTAAGCCTAAAGGGCAAACTATAATAGGTACCAAATGGGTATCCCGGAACAAGTTGAATGAATCCGGTATAGTCATTCAGAATAAGGTTCGGTTGGTAGCACAAAGGTACAACCAAGAAGAAGGAATTGATTTTGATGAGACCTATGCTCCCGTAGCTCAACTCGAATCAATTCGCATGCTTTTTGCTTATGTCGCCTTCCTTGGCTTTAAACTCTTTCAAATGGACGTTAAGAATGCGTTTCTTAATGGATTCATTAAGGAGAAAGTTTTCGTAAAACAACCTCCTGGTTTTGAGTCTCATGATAAGCCTCATTTTGTCTATAAATTAAACAAGGCACTATATGGTCTAAAACAAGCTCCTAGAGCTTGGTATGAGAGGCTCAAAGACTATTTGTTAAATGCAAAATTTTCTATAGGGGGAGCCAATTGCACATTATTCATTAAAAGAAGAGAAAAAGACATTTTATTAGTTCAAATATATGTAGATGATATTATATTTGGTGCTACTAATGAATCTATATGTAGAAAGTTTTCAGAAATTATGCAGGAAGAATTCGACATGAGTTTGATGGGTGAACTCAAGTTTTTCTTGGGCTTACAAATCGCTCAACTCGAATTTGGAACCTTTGTGTGTCAATCAAAATACACAAAGGAGATGGTGAAAAAATTTGAAATGACGAAAAGTAAAGGGAAGAACACTCCTATGAGTGTCACAACTTCCCTAGACTTGGATGAATTAGGTACGTCCATAGATCAAAAGCTCTATCGTAGTATGATTAGATCTTTACTGTATTTAACTTCCAATAGACCTAACATTTTATTTAGTACCTGCTTATGCGCTAGGTTTCAATCAAACCCTAAACAATCACACTTAAATGCTGTAAAATGAATATTTAGATATCTAGTTGACACATCTAATTATGGCCTATTCTACCCTAGGAGTCCACAATTCAACTTAGTCACATATAGCGATGAGAACTACGCAAGTAGTCGCACCGATAGGAAGAGTACTAGTGGGACGTGCCAATTCTTGGGCGAATCACTAGTCTCTTAGTTCTCAAAGAAACAATCTAGTATAGCCCTATCAACTACGGAGGCTGAATACATAGCCATCGCTCTAGCATGTTCCCAAGTGCTTTGGATGAAAAATACTTTGAAGGATTTTAACTTGATATTTAATAAAATAAAAATATTATGCGATAATACTAGTGTTATCAACCACTCGAAAACTCTCGTACAAAACATATTGATGTTCGACATCACTTTTTGAGAGATAATGTACTTAAGGGAGAAATCGAGGTTGAATTTATTTGTACTGAATTGCAATTGGCTGATATTTTCACTAAACCTTTGAATTATGATAATTTTAATTATATATGTAGGAAACTAGGCATATATAAGCTAAGTGATATTCAAAGAACTTAGCGATTTAATGGAATTTCTTTTGTCATGAACATAGAAGGAGCCTTGACTTTACCAAGTCAAGAGCCTTCATACACAGTTCAAATATCAAAATGCACATTCTATGCAATATCAGACATCCTATACTTAAAAATTCGTCGTCTGAAGATATGGGACAGACGTCGATTTTATATCTCAAAATAGTTAATAAAAGAGCTATTTCAGACGTCCGTCATCATTCACAGACGTCTAGACCGTCGTCCAGATGTGTTGACAGACGTCTATCTTTGCATCGGAACATGTATTATGATGCAGACATCTGATTATATAGCTAGATGTCGTATTGGTCATCTAATAATGAAATTAGACGACAACCTGTAGCTTTCGAGTGAAATCCAGGAAGGTTTGTCTGCAGAAATCAGACGTCTAATTTTAGATTTAGACGTCCAGTAGGTCGTCTGATACAAAGATCGGACAGCAACCTGGAGAATAAACCATTTTCCAAGGAAGTATGTCTGCAGAAATCAGACATCTAATTTTAAAATTAGTCATCCGATAAGTCGTCTGATGGTTAAAACAGACGACACCATCAAAAGGGTTAAAATCCCACAGGTCCAATCCCAACGTCTGACAACATCTCCAGACGTCTGATCAAGCAAAAATCTGCCTCTTCGCATTTGTTCTCTGAATGGTTTGCAATGCAAATCTCCCCAACCTCAAGGGGAGACTTGCTCAAAGCCCTTGGGATATAAAATCCCAGTCGCGAGATCCTACTTCCCTTCTATCAAATCCCTAAGGTCTCTCTCTCCTGCCCGACGAACGACGGCTACAGTTGGCGCTACTCCTCTCGCCGCCAGACAACCACTTCGCCTCCTCGACGACTGGCGACGCTGCTGCTGCCCTACGCATGCCCCCACTCCTCCTCCGTGCATATGGAGACCCTCCCCCATGGGTATAACTTCTCAAACCCTTAGGGCATCTCCACGAGCTTTGCTCAAGTTTGGCTTTGCTCTAGTCTATTCATAGCACTCATCTTGTCTTCTTTGATGATCAACTCAATTTACTTTTTATATCATGCCTTTGTTTGCCCTAGGACCTAAAACCCTAGAAAAAAACCTATTTTTTCTATGGAGCATAAATGTTCACCTCTTTGATTATGGCAAGGGTATTACCTCAAGTGATTCAAGCCGACATCTTAGTGGCTTGAATTCAAAGGTATATTGCCACAACATCATGGCAGGTTGTATTGCCTCAAGGCATACTACCACACATTTTTTTCTTGTATCAATGTGGTTTGCATATATGGCATTATTAGTTGAATGATTGGTGTGGCATGTTGTTTGCATGCATGTTTTTGCAGGTGTTCTATCCTAAAAACACCAAACCTCTCCTTCCAAAGCCCAACCACCCATACCACCCAAAATGCCTCCCCATCAGAAGCAAGCTAAGGGCTCTTCCACCTCCTCCTCCACCTATTTGGCTGACCAACTGCGTGGCGACATCGCTAGACAGTGGTTTCGTCATTCGCAAATGCTAAAGTCAAGTGCCTTCGCTTCATTGTATGGAATGATTTTGCCCATCTAAACCTTCGGGAACACTTTGAAACCCTTCATATCTTCCATTATTTTGACCGACAGTTCCATTCTGGCGTTGGAACTATTAGTGTGTTTCCCAATCTTGTCCTACTTTTCTACACCAACATCGTTGAAGACTATAGCAATGATGAACTTGAATTACATACCCGCTTATTTGGGCGTGAAATCCATATCACCTCCGACTCTATTTCCGCCCTTCTTGCCATCCCTAATGAGGGTAATGACTTCAATGACATTCTAAGGCAATATGACTCAGAAGTCATAAATCAAGAATTAGTCCTACCTGACAAATATGATGAAAATCTTGGCACCTTACCATGCAAAAATCTCAAACCTCTTCCCCGATTACTATCTCGCATTTTTGGGTGGGACCTTCTAAACAAATCAAGAGTTTTGATTATATCTCGCACCAACACAAGGCGCTCCTTTTTGCCGCCGTATGTCACATTCCCTTCAACTATTGCCGCCTCATTGTTCGTGTTATGAATGAGGACCATGGGGCATCTCTACCTTTTGGGTCCATTTTATACAAAATTTTTGCAAGCCATCGGATCTCCATAAATGACCAGGCAGTTGACAAAAAAATTGAGCCCTACAACCGGGCCACAGCCGCCAAGATGCACATACTTAGGAAGCATCTTGAGACAGCCGAAGAGCCCACTGAAGAAGAGCCCCTTCCACCCTTTCCGGATTTCCATGAAGAACGTCCACTTCAAATAGAAGCTCCTCGCTCAAGCTTTAACGAGGCATGGGATCCCGCCATAGATTCCCTCTCCTCAGGCATGGGATCCCTCCAAGTATTCTTGAAGGTTCCAAACTTGCCTATAAATAGACTACAATCCCTCTTAGGCAAACACGCCTCTTGAGATTCAATTCCTTTAGAAAAATCACTTGCTCACTACTCTTAGCCTCCTTTTGCCCTTATGCTGTGCCAACACTCTGATTAAAGGGCAAACCCACACTCCTGGTTCACTTCGTTCTGCAAATTCTCAGGGAGTTCTCTTTATGCTTAATAGATAAGGAAGTAATCAAATTATTAGGGTGCTCTATAGGTGTTGTTTAATTCTTACTTTTGTACTTTGAGTATCCGGCCTGTCGGGTCCCCGTCTCTTCATTGTGAAGGGCAAAACCTCTGTTTAGGGATCGGAGGTGGGATTTGTAATTGAGGTACACTACCCTCGTTTAAGTAGTGTGGTTAGTGGATTGATCACTCTGTGATCAAAAATCCTAAGTCAAGGGATTGGCTTATGTGATGATTTTCACCCGTCTTGGGTTTTCACCTAAAAATCTGGTGCCTCTTTTTGTGATTGAATTTTTTGTATTACAATATTTAATAAATTCACTATTCACTCCCCTTCTAATGCAATTTCACGTAAGAAAAGTGATTTTGGATTAATCGAGGCTAATGGACACTTTATCAGACGTCTGAGGTCCTCTAAGGACATCTGATAGAAGCTCAGAGGTCATTCCTCAATGATTATATTCTATAAGCCAACGTTCCACTAATTGGACGTCTGACAAAGTCATCAAACATCTGCTAAGACAGCTGGACTAAGGGCTAGCCGTCTGATTTCAACAAACAAAACCTACTAAGTCCAGCCTAAGTGATTGGACGTCTAATTCAACATTCAGACGTCTTAAAGATCACTATCAGATGTCTGATATTAGTATTAGACATCTGAATAGGCTGTCTGAAACCTATTTAGGTTTTCTAAGTCCTCTATGGAAAACCTAAGTATCTTAGGGTTATGCAAGTGTTCCTAGGACTATTGTTAGGTAACTTTGAGGCTCTTTAACAAATATCTAAGAAAATGAAAGAGCAACGAATGTAAACAACAATTACATAGTACAAGACAAAAGAACATCTATCCTATTCTTCTATCTTCAAGCTCTCACTCCTTGCAATGCTCCTTCTCTGTCAAGCTATTTCAATCCGCCATGGATGCAAGCTCGAACTCCATCTTTACACTTGTAACATTTGCAATCGACCAGAAATTTAGGACTCAAAAGTAAATGTAAAATACTAAGTGTTTTGTTATCATCAAAATAAACGATCATGGTGCCCTTGCATCAACATAGTGTATCTAGCTGAAAACACTAAACTTAGCATGTATACAGTCTATTTTCATCTCAAAGCTAACCGAGTAGTCACGAAATTCAAGTGTTTTCTTCTCTACTACACTCTGCTTCATGTCTTTTTAATACAATGAGGACATTGCATTAGATAGGCATGGGGGGGTGGATATCCTTATCTGAATTATCTATTAGTTCTGTAGATTCTTTTTATTTATTTTTATTAAAAAAAATGGAATTAGGAAAGGAGAACTTGGGCATTAGAGTTTTTCAACTTTAGGGAATGATAAGATAGAACTTGAACACTTAGATCCTTCAAGTCTTCGGGCTTGATCGGCCTGAGTGTCCACTAAAGTGTGGACTTGTTTCTTGAGTCCTCGTCATTTAAAATTCATTTCTAATTGGTTAAATAAGTTGGGGTGATAAGTACACAACTTATCAACCTACCCTCTGATTTAAGGGATCTTATAGTCTAAGCATCTACACACTATTTGCACTAACTCACTTTTCGACAATTTTAATGGAAATTGGGTAGCTAATGAACCTTTTAGGGTGGTATGGCTGGCAAGTTGTCGTGGGTAACAGCCCATTGGCAGGTTGCCTAGAGCCTAGCGAGACGACTATTCTCTTTCTACTACCTTTAAGTAAATCGTAGACTAGGGAAGCCACCTACTTAAAAAAAATAAAAGAAAAAAAAATTAAGAAATAGAAAAGAAGAAAAATAAATAAGACACACTTCACCGCACGAGTATAACTAGCAAGTTGTCGTGGGTAATAAGCCATTGGCCTGTTGTCTAAAACCCAGCTCACAAAATGCACAAATAATTCCTAAACACATAGGAAGAATCAGGGAAGTATAATAAGCTAGGGAGATATACACTGGGTTCACCCTTGTTTGACCTCATAAAAATAAAAAGTAGAGAGAAAGCTACCAGTCAGACAGATACACCTTTAGGTAAAATTTCTTTTCAAGGTCACTTAGGAGCGTAGAAACCTGAAGTCCATTTTGATTGTTGATCAGTGAATCTATCACAATTCCACAAAAAAATCCTTAGCACTTAGAGTTCTTTTCAAGTCTCAAGAAAGTTGGGTAGCAGTAGAAAGTTGCCTCGAAACTCTAAACTAAAAAAAATAAATAAACAATAAAAAAAATTAGAAGAGAAAAAGAAAAGGATGTATTTACATTTGAATAATGCGAAGGCTTGGGCGGTTTGCATTTGGGCAAACACCCGGGCATTGTTGAGTCTAGGTAGTTCAAGTCTTTAGTAAAAATTTCTTAGTGTTGAGAAATAACTATTACCCAAGTAATTTGATCCTAACTCTGTTTATAAATAGCATGTACTTTTACTAGGAACTAACAAAAGGTAGGCATGGGGGTGTGATGTGCACACATCTAATTGGCCTAAAATGCCTATTAATGCAAGTTCTTAAGTCCATAGAAGCATCATGCATTACAAATATTACATAACATGCATCATCATGCATTTAAATTAGTCTGTACAAATTTGAGATTAATTTGCCCTTTTTGTGGCTAGGGCATAGAGAGATATCATTTCGGGGCCTCGAATTGAAAATCCAACCATACATATCTTATCAGGGCGATGATCAGAGTCCAACGCCTCTAAGATCACCTTGATCGAACCTCCGTAGCATCAGATGCAGTTCGAGGAAGATTAGAGGCCAAGGGGCAAGGTGGTGTAAATCCGTACCTTAGATGACAAATCCAACCGCACGGATGGATTCGGATTGACGATCGCAGCCTAATGACGTGAAAAATTGACCCAATCCGACATTTGTGACACCATCTACGAGCATTTGAAGATGGACAACCCAGATGATGCCACGTGGCACCATCCAGGCTGCCTGCGGCACCCTCCCCAACCTTTAAAGCACCGCGATCTATGATCTGGGCCATTGGATTGCCATCCGACAGCCACGATTTGGCCACGTCGCTCCCCAAGTCGTGCTTTACATCTCCTAAAGGCGAAGGCTCGAGTGATCTCGACCGTTGGATTACCATCAAATGGTTGTGACCGCTCGGCCCTTAAAACGTAAACATGATAAAGAATCAAGTGCAGCACAGCAGTCGTGCGCCTTACGCACAACGTGCGACGCACGTTCAATTCACAGCAAGGGGCAAAGTCCGGGAGTGCCCGCGGCAATCGAAATTCAACCACCGGACCTGCATCGGGCGGTTGAGAAGCTTCCATGTGGTGCCTTCTCGTGCATCAGATGATTGATCACACCACACGCATGCGATGACGCGCCATTGTACGCAGGCGCTGCAGGTCTGCTGAAGGAGAAGAGGAACGCAGCTTTAAGCCATCCGATCTCTTCAGCTATAAGGCCTCAATGCTTGAAGACGAGAAGTCGTCGACATGGCAGCGCATGGACCGTGCAATCGACCATGGATGGCTGACATTCCACCCGAGCAATAGCAACGTGCACCTTTAGTGGCCCTTATATGCGTCACTAAAGGCCGCATATTTATTTTAAGCTTTGAGAAAGACTTTTTTGCCTCGATATCTTCAACTATAAAAGAACCACACCTACCACACATTTCTTCATCCCTTCTCTTCTCCTCTCACCTCCTCCAAAGCTCTACGAGCTAGTTTCATACATGAGATGCTCCATTAGAGCTAAAGTAAAATAATTTTCCCATCTTCTCACCCACTTCATGGAACATCCCGTGGTTGTCTTCTCGACACCATTCGAGAAGCGGATCTCACTGCAACGACACCCTGCTTCATTCTCCATCCTCCAACTCCGTTCTCCCTCGTCTAGCATCTCATCCCCATCGTCCGAGCACTCTATCAACGTGGCTTATCCTTCAAGCAGCCGTCGAGGAGGATTTTCTCATCCCTCTTTTTATCGCTTTCTAGTATAGATTTCCAACTTTCTAATTGTAGAAATTTGCTGTAATGAACATGTGGTTATGAAATATTGATTCTCTCTTTTCCTCTGTATTATTTTTTCTTTCTCTTCTATTGCTTATTATTTAAGTAGAATAGCTAGTGTAGATTTAATCCGACCAGCTAATCTACTTGGTGACAATAATTCCAAACACGATTTTTAATCAAATGTTTGCCTCCCCGTGTTCAACCTGGGACTCACCAGAGTTTCGATTATAAATTTTATCTAATTGATGGATTTTTATGCAACTACAACAATGGATTTTCAAACTCAACCTTTCAACGTACGAAATCTCGTTCATCAACGGGATACCCCACTACATAGTCACGGACAATGGAACTCAATTTGTCTATAAAAAATACAAATAATTTTACACTAGCTGGGATATCCGTCTTTGCTTCATGTCAGTAGGACATCCCTAGGCGAACGAACAGGCTGAAGTGACCTACCATGCCATCATCTCAACGCTCAAATGCCAACTGGATTTAGCCAAAGAGAGATGGGCAGACAAGCTTTCAGACATTCTTTGGGGATACAGGACCTACCAGAGGACTTCCACAGGCCATACACCGTTCAGCCTGGTATACGGCATGGAAGCCCAACTGCCCATTGAAACAATCATCCCCACCTACAGAACGTAACTTTATGACCTGACCACCACCGATAATCAAGTCTAGCTATCCTTAGATGTAACGAACGCGTGCCCCAGACGTATTTTAAGACGTCTGGGATCACATCAAGACGTCTGACAGGACGTCCGGGATCGTTTTCAGACGTCTGAAAAATCGTTATCTTCCACACGCACGAGTCGTCTGCGCGCCTGAGCGCGCAGACCCGCATATTCGATATTCCCTCTCTCTCTCTGCGGCTGCAGACCCCTGCCCCGCTCCTTCTCTCTCCTCCTCGCGCGGCCTTAAAAAGGCCACGCCTCCCCTCCCGTCGTCTCCACCCCTTCCTCTCCTCCTTCCTGTGTGCGAGAGCGAGCGAGCGCGAGGGCGGCAGCTGCGGCCGCAGTGAGCGAGGAGGAGGTGCTGCGTGCGAGAGCGGAGCTCTGCCGTGCGGGCGAGCTCGCCGGGGCTGCTAGGGCCGGCCGACGGAGGGCGCAGGGGGTGCGGAACAATGCGGAGAGGGACCTGCTGCGGTCTGAGCAGCAGACGTGTAAGGTGCGACGTGGGCGACGTCCCGAGTGGAAGCCTGGTGGTGCCCTATTCTGGAAAATTTTCCAGAATCAGACGTCTAGGTTAATAGCCAGACGGCGAGGGAGACGTCTGGAAGATCATACGGACGTCTGAAAGGTGAGTATTCCGCTTTCTTCTTCCTTCATGTCGACTGACCGTACTGAGGGAGGGAGTTGGCTATGCGCAGGCTCGCTGATTCGCCATCGTTTGCGAATCAAACGTTTGGTTGTTGTACCAGACGGCGGGAGAGACCTCCAGACGTCCGGGGTAACCATCGGACGTCTTGAAGCTAGGCCAGACGTCCCCGTAGACTTCTGGACATCTGGGAAACCACGCTGAGTAGGTAATTCTCTGATCCACTTTTTAAGACGTCTGGAAGAAGTTCCAGACGTCTGATTTTGCACAGTATCGTCTTTTTCGACCCGTTTAGGGCCCTCTCGGGCTCCGTTTTCCGCGATTCGAGTTGCGTTCTTTTTAGAATTAATTCCTCTACCCGTCTACAGTAGCTATGCACTGTTTTGAGACTTTCCTTGTGTTTGATCCTTGTGATAGGACCTCGTTCAGTTGCAGTCTTGGGAGTCGCGGAGGCACGCGGGATTCCCGACCACGCCCCCATTACTCCCGTTGTGCCTGGTAGAGTGGCTTTAAGTTATTAAAATCTGTTAAATTATGAAACCATAAATAGAACCTAGGACATTACATGAACCCTAGGAATGAGAAATAGATGGAATGATAGCACCTAGGTGTTGCATGAATCCTAGGACTGGAAAACTAGATTGTATGATAGATCCTAGGATATGGCATGAATCCTAGGATGGAAAAACTAGTGGAATGTATAATACTGCAGTCTTGGAAAAATGGAAAGGAATATAAAGCTGCCTATAAATTGAATTAACAGCTGCCTGTTATGAATAAAGAAACATGATTGAGATCATGGATTGTGAGAACGTGAAACTGGAAAGTGAAACATAAGATGTTCTGAGATAAAGAGCTGGAACCCTACGGGGAATTAGGAGTGGAACTCCTGGAAAGAAAAAGGAATGGAACTGAGATGTAGTTTTGTACTGTCTCTTGGGTACGTAGTACCAAGGGAAGTACCTGTACCTGTTTAGTGCAGATTGGGGCCAGCCACCCCAGGGACCCGGGGTTAGGACCGGCCGCTCTGTACCGACTTGCTGGCCCTCGTGTACGTAGTACCAAGGAGAGCTAGTAGTGTTAGGAGAGCACTAGCTACCCCACGGGCCCCGGGGTTCTGCTAGCCTCCTTCACCGACTTGTTAGGCCCACTGGGGCAAACCAGGGTAGTCAGGCGAGGGTGCGCGGACTATGGAGGGGCAAGGCCCCGGTTTGGTTACTGTGGAGGGGTTGGACCCCTGTTACTGAGAGGGCTCTACCCTGGTTCCATGCTGTGCTTTGGGCGCACCGGTTAACGGAAACGACTGACCGCGTGCCAGTGCGGGTTAGCTACCTGTGCGTTTATCGCGCGTGCCGTAGTCACCGTTACATCTGTCAGTGACCTTGGGGTGGTTGACTGAGAGTAGGATCACCACGGGGGACTCTCCCGGCCAGGAGAGCAACACGTGCTACTTCTACTTTTGGAAAAGACTGCAATCAAGATCGTTCCCACAAGGAACATTCGAGATCAAGGAAAGGATCTGAGAAATAAATGAAATAGTGAGAAAATTGAAAGATGTGAATAAAGGAAGTAATAGAACATAACAGCTACTGTACACTCTACTGTTGTCTTTAGTTTAGTTTGCCACTCTACTCAGCGTTTTGCTGACATGTTACACTCGTTACCTTTTTCAGGACCAGGTGTTGAGCAGCCAGGGTCAGCGGCTGCAGAGGATGCTGGGCCAAGTAGGGTCCAGTAGAGTTACCACTGTCTTTTGTACCCCTTTTTGTTTCCATTATAGTGAGTAGTTCTTGTTTCCGCTGTACTTTTCTTTACCTGCAGTTCATGTTATATGATAAATGTTGTTCTACTGTTGTGGTGGTATACACTGTAGTAGTTTCTTTCCTTACTGCTGTACTTTCTTACTGTTAGTTATATTCATGCTGAATGTGATTTATTTTACTGCTCTTTTGGTTACTTCCTCGTTGGACGACTAGGTCTTGGGATTAGTCGAGTCGGTCCGGTTCTCGTGTCTCGTAGGGACTCGGGAACCGGGTCGTTACATTAGACCTCCTAGATGAGCTGAGGGGTAAGGCATCAGAGACGACACTCAAGCATAAAGAGGTCACAGTCACCTCCTACAATAAGCGCATTTATAAACGGACATTCTCTCAGGGAGACCTAGTCCTACGTAAGTGCGAAGTCTCCATGTCGAGCTAGTTGGGCGAAAAGCTAGACCCATCATGGGAAGAGCCTTACAAGGTTCATAAAAATGATTCTAGAGCCTTCTACAAATTACAAATCCTAGGCAGTAAAGTCAACCCTTGCACCTGGCATGCGAGCAACTTACAAATGTACCATGTATGAGTGCCCATGAGTAATAAAAAAGAGATTTTTTCATTCAAAAAAGGAGGTTCTCCTATTACATCTCTTTCAAAAAAAAAGAGGACAAGGATAACACTGGTGGGTGGCTCAGGGGCTTTGTACCCATGGCTCAAACATATCTCCATCGCCCATAGGAGAAAGGAGGAGTGGGCTAACAACCCCTGTAGATGGATCGGCGGCCTCCGACTGGGCTACCTCTTTGGCAACCAGCTGGAATACCTCCTCGATTGCTTGCTGGTCCACCTCCTCCTCAGCTGGCCAAATCGCAAGCTGTTTTGCAGGCATGTCATCGGTAATAAGACCGGCCGCTTTGAGGCGGTTGTATTCCAACATCAACTGGACAATAGACCAGTCGCACAACTCTTCAATATAGGCATGCTTCCCCTTGATGAGGGCCTGCACGGTAGCCAGCGTTTGCTTCCCGATCTCCTGCGAAACTTCTTCCCGAATTGATCCCATCAACGGGTGTGTTGCATAAACTGCCATCACCACCTTTGCATTCAGCTCTGGCTCCTCTACCTCCTCTGTTGGCTCCCTTGCTTCCTCCAATTCCGCCACCTAGCCCCCCTCCGTCGTGAGCTGCCAGGCCTTGCTGAGGTTAGTCCTTGGCTGCTCTACGTTCGCCTCTGCCTTCTCTAGACTTGCCCGCATAAAAGCAAGTCTAGCAATTGATGCTCTCAGGTGGACGCACTCTTCCTCAAGAGCCTTCTCATACCCCTCCACTGAGGAGTGCTCAGCTTTAAGCACTTGCACCTCCTCCTTTATGAAAAGGATGCTGGTGCAGGCGGCCGAGAGGCACTCAGACAAGTCCCCTAAAGCCTCCAGATGGGCACTATGCGCCCTCATAAGCCTCTGCTCCAGCTCCTCGCAGATAATAAAGGCCCCCTATAAGGTGGAACGAGTCTTCTTCAGCTCCTCCAGCTGGCCCACATAGTTGGTCACCTGCTGTTGGGAGCAGAGCCTCCGCCTGACCTCCTCTTCCACCTTCTCCACCTTCTCTCGAGCAGAAACGACCTCCTCCACTTGGCGAAGCAATTGTTGATGCTCTGCTTTGGCCATCACGGCCCACTGCGCGGCTAGGTCGCTGCGTCACCAAGACCAACTGGGCTAGGGAGGTCCAGAGGAGCATCGCCATGCAAAATAAAGGACTCAAGCATCTCCGCCTGCAAACCATAAGTGCATCAGAATACAAACAACTCTGGCCAAGAAAAAACTAATAAACAAGAGATAGGCCTCACGAGCTTACCACGCGCATGCATTAGAAGAAAACGTGGTTAAAATTCATGCCCTTAGGCCCAAAGGTGGCCCAAGACACGGCATCATTCAGGTGCCTTAGCTCCTGTCATTCTAAGTTGGGGGCACTGCTTGACACCCCCAGCTGCACCAACACCACACGCCCAGGTACAGACCCACTAGGGGAGCCCTCCAATATGGATCCGGCAACGGACCCGATTGTCCAGCCGATTATCCCTGAGCCCCCCCGACCTAGGGGATCGACCAAAACCCAAGCACCTGTAGAGCTTTGCCGGTAGTATGACTAACCACAAATGTTGCCAGCAGCAACTGCCTCTTGTGCCAACAGGGCGAACGCTCCCGGGGCAATCGACTAAACAGCAAAGCCAGAGGTACCCCCTATACGAGCCACCTCCAGGTGCACCTCCGAAGGAGAGTCGCTCAGGTAATCACCTCAGGCGGCCCAAACGGTGCCAGGGGAGAAGGAGGCACAACTTCCCTCTAAGTCTCATTAGGGATCTGCGTAGAGGATGTCGCCGACTCCTCCCACGGAAGCTCCATGCAAGGACCCTTCTTCGCCCACCTCAAGGGGACCTCTGGCTCCTCCACGACATTTTCAAGGGCCTCCTCCTTTCGCTTTAGCCCCTTCCCTTAAGTGGGCTGACTCACCTCCCCCTGCTCCACGAGCCCCTCCCGACCTTGTCGTGACCCACCGAGCTACCGCCTCGACACTTGGGTGCAACTGGCTGATTAATAGAAAATTGGCAGGCACAAGGTATGACACGAAAGCCATTTTTACCTCCCCCTACTTACTTGGCACAGGCAACGAGTTTGCCACCCATGACAATGCCTCCTGGACGTCCTTCCACCTGAGCTCTGACTGAGTAATTGGACCAAACTTAATTAATTGTTCCACGTCTGCCCACACGGACGAGTCAAGCTCCTCAGATCGGGGCGATTGGTCCCTCTCAGGCGGACCTTGCCAAGTATAAGGGACTCCGAGGTCTTCAAGGTTAGAAAGAAAAAAGAAATTGTGGCCTTTGCCCTTCAAACTATCGAGGAGATCCAATATCTGGTATCTGCTCTGCTGGCTGTACAACGTGTAAGTGCCTAATGGAAGCTTGCCCTTCTTCACCTTCAGGGGCATTAGCCCAAAAAGCAGGCAGAACAAAATGAGGTGAGGGGTAATCCCCAAATAAAGGCAGAGGACGGTAAAGGCGTTTAACACCAGCGAGCAATTAAGGCTAACCTGCGAAGGGGTAAGGCGATAAAAGGAAAGGAAGGAAGACACAAAAGGGTTCAAAGGTACCCTTAGATCGTGCTCTATGGCGTATTTACATATAATAAACATGTTTTACATCCCGTTTGAACACAAGCGAGTCTCGAACCAACAAGCTTGAATTGGTACTCCACCGAGTCCATATTCCCCCAAGAGCGACAAAATTGCAGACCGACTACGGAAGTCCGATGGAAAATCATATAAAGACCTAGTCTTGGCAGAGACACCAGAAGAAGAGGCAATGGACTTACCTTGCTCGCAAAACCCGACATGACAGCTCTTGCTTTAAAGAGACCTCGACACAATGATGCTCCGACTAAGGACACCTCCTCACAGCGCTCTGCCAAGAGTAAAAGCTCCCTACGCAAGTGCTCTCCAAGGTAGCTGGGCCATTAACCATGACCCACCACTCCTGTATATAACCCCCACGGAGGGCGGTTCCCCCCTTGTAAGGCGTAACTTAAAAAAAAAAATCAAATCCCGTAGTATCCAGTGCAGATTCCAAATATATTGCCAAGCGTAGAAAAACCTCGGCCATCATTATGGACATTAAATACCCCTACTCCTATATCCACTGCCGTAGAAAGGGTAGTCTCATCAATGACAGGCACAACGCTTGAGGCCTTTGCCTCATCATAACGGCAATTAATGCCGGTCTTCTCAAGTAACAAGACACAGTATCGATCTCGATGTAACTAGCCATTATTGCGAAAGTTAAGTAGGCGGATGCGCCTCAAAATTGCCTCTTAAGGCTGGTGATAAGAAGGTGAACGCTTCTCAAAACTACCTCACAATCGCCTCTTAAGGCTAGTGATAAGCAGGCGAACGTGCCTTATGACCGCCTCTTAAGGTTGGCAATACAGCAGGCACACAGGCCTCGGTCCACCTCTTAAGGTCGACATAACCACAAGCTTTTGCCCTTAAAATCCCGCTACATAACAAATGCCCTTGCTTAAATAAAAAGCTGAGGCAACATTTGAGAGCATTATCTATCACGGAGTTTCTACCTTAAACGTTACTCTCTCACCAAAGCATTCGGTAACTCGAGAATAAGGGGCATATGATGAGGGGCAAAAAATACTCTCGAACCCAAAACTCTACGAAAGGCACGAAAAGAAGGATCCGAAACAAGAAGACTTGGATACAGGTGAGCTCGAGGACCCAACCCACCTACATTTAAGAAAAGTCTTTCGCAAAGATGAGTTTGGGAACCCAACCCATCTACACCTGGAAAAGCCTGGATACAGCCGGACCCAAAGGACCTTATCTGTTAAAAGGGATGGCGAAAGTACAGTAGGGCTAAACCCTCAATAAATGCTGACATGGCCACCGCAATTAATAATCTGACATGGTACGTACCTTATCAGGTGAAGTATCTGCTCAGAAGATCTCGTTGGAGGCCCAGCTCCAGCAATATAAATAATGGAGGAAGGTCATCAATGCCTCTCATGAGCAACTGAAGAGAGAAACCAAGAGATTATAAACCTTGTAATCTTACAAGATATAGTACATATTTTAGAGCATCATCTTCCCTCTAGATATACACCCTTTACAATAAAACTAAATAATCAATTCCTGTGCCGATTGTACGATTACTCTAATTCTTGAATTGAACTCTCCATTCACATAGAAGATCTGATTGTTTTTATTCTTAAGTCGAACACTCCATACCTTTAGATACCGATCAGACCTATTAGAGCTTTTACCAAATGATTACGATCCCCACCCCTTTTACCAAATGTTGGCCCCATTCATGCCCATTTCACTAAAATGACTTCGATAGCCCCATCGATCCATCTTTATATAAAATGGTCAAAGGTTTGCAACCTTAGACACAAATGCCTTGCGTTCATCTAGGGACCAAGCAATTTCTCATTTTGGAATGTACTTTTTGCTTTTAGAAAGCTAACCAGGGGCATCCCTTCATCATTTCCGCATCGAGAACTTGTAAATTAGCAAAAAAAATTACCATATGCTTATTTGTATTTGGAATTTCTATGATACTAGTCAAATCAAGCGCTCTCCTAGGCTTTGCACGGAGATTAGAGAACTTCACTAGATTGTACCCACATGTAACACCAGCATCAAATGCCTTAATTCAGGGAACTAAAGAGTATGCTAAGTATAACTAAGCCACCAACAAGATTTACATTATTAATTATTCAGAAAATATTTCCTTCTCCGTTAACATACTTCCCCAAAAGCACACCATTTATATTTCTCAACATAAAAGATTGGACTTTACGCGTATTATAGCAGACAATGTAATGTGTTTTTGGAATGAAAGCAAGTGAAAGTAATAAGAAAAAAATAAAAGTAAATTTAGAAGTAAAATCATGTCTCTTCCCTATACGTAAAAAAAATTAACATAAATACTAACATCCATCGTCATTTTAAACAAAACAATGGACAGGTAGAAAACAAAATGACACCATTGCATAATCAACATTCGTCTATGTAGAGCACCGAAATAATTTTTAAAATTATTTTATAACTATGTAAAAATATTAAAATTATTTTGTACGATCCCTTTTAGAACTATTTTATCTTGATGTAAAACTATAGAAGTTACATTTTAGATTATATTTGATAGGGAGATAAAGATTATATCAACATAAAGTATTATAAAGATAAGTGGAGAGAAGTATTTAGTTGGATATAAGAATAAATGATAAGATAAAATAATTAATGTTGTGATATGATATTGATAAATAATTTTTTAATATTATAATATAAATGTGAATGGATTGATATAATGTAATAAATATATTTTAATTGATATATTATATTGAAGTTGATATATTTTAATATATATTGATATTAATATTACGTGATAGGATAGTTTCATATTAATATTAATTGATAAGGTAAAATAAATTATATTCTTTAATTTTAAAATTAATTCTTTTAATATTTTTTAATAATTCTTTGATTAAAATATAATCCTTGTATTATCTTCTAATTAATAATATTTTATACCTATAAATTTTAATTTAAAATTTAAAAACATCTTTAATTCCAGTAACTCACAAAATATTGACTTTAAATCCAATCATATAAACTTACGTTATATGATACATAGCATATCCACATATTGCAAAATGTGTCATCTTATACGTTTATTTACATTTTAGCCGATAGTTGACGTAACACCAAAGCAATCCATTTATGGGCCCCAACTGTTCCAAAGTAGACCACCCCAAGTTGCCAGTAGCAAGGCAGTAACCCTATGTCCATTGTCTAGACGATCAGAGGGATAAAATTTTGACGATTCCCATTGCCTAACGTTCCTACAAGTCTCAAATCCTTGAAGACCTATTCGGATACCATCACATCGACCTTTTTCATGTAGCACACCTCCTCATATCCAACCAAAGAGAATCGTGGGAGTTTGGGGTCACCTCACTTTGAGCATCCCGGCAAGCTAACCTTTTACGAGGCCCCTCCGTTCGTGGCTCCGTGGCTGCACGCCACCATGGGACAAACAGCAAGAAGAACTTTAGCTTTCCAATGCTCGTAGAGCACCTGTACGGAGCAATCGTATACATAAATTTCATTTTAAAATTTTTTTTAAAAATTTTCATTTAAACATTTAGAACAATGATACAGGCATCTTGAAAAAAATCTTAAAAAATAACGTGGACAAGTTATTTCTAAAGACCTCATATGCCGACAGCATATATCTTTTATATAATTTTATTATATCACCTCAATATCAATACATATTAAAAATATAATTATTCTAATATAATATATTTATTAAAATATATTTATAATACACGACAATCTACTTACATTTATAATTTAATATTAAATAAATATTTACTAATATAATATTAATATCATTAATTATTTTATCCTAAAATAATCCTTATGTCACTAACAAATGCAACGTTAGTGGTCACTTAGGCCGAGTTGGTTGGGTGCAGCCCTTTGTTTCCCAGAATTAGGCTGGCGAATAAGTGTGAATCTCATGATATTGTTGTCTTGGGTTTCTATTTAATTATAAGATGATAAGCATTGGCTTTCCCAACCTGGTAATGTACGTAACGACCGTTAATTATAAGAAGCTAAATTTCATTTGCGAGAAGAATTCCAAAATTAAATATGTAAGAAACATTAATCGCCATCACAATTGACAAAAACATCCTGACAAAACTAAAGCCCGTTGTTACAAGCAGAACAACTTCTGTTGAATTGCCGAAGAAATCGAAAGAGTATGGGTAGGAAAAATATATGTTGTGACATGTTTTACTGGATGTATCCCTTATTTATCAAAATATATAGATATATTTTAATTTTTAATATATATATTTTAAGTTTTCATCGATTGAAAATCAATTAAAATATATCGATGAAAAATAAAAATACATCGATATATTTTTATTTTAAATAAATTTTTCACTTATATAAAATGATTCTTTACCTATGAAAATTAAATTTTTACTTGAAAAATAATTTTTCAGCTTTTAATTTAGATTTTAGT
Organism: Thalassia testudinum; assembly: GCA_037157565.1. NCBI lineage: Eukaryota > Viridiplantae > Streptophyta > Magnoliopsida > Alismatales > Hydrocharitaceae > Thalassia > Thalassia testudinum. Next base: position 2,844,042 of record JAZHRO010000051.1, read on the forward strand.
GTTCCTCAAATCCTAAATTATAAATTCAAAGCGGAAAAGTCACACTTCAAGTGAAAATTTATTTTCCATAAGTAAAACTATTTTTCATAAATTCAAAATCCTAAATCATAAATCATAAACTCGAAACTTATAAATGAAAATCACTTTTCACTTTTCAACTAAAAATTCATCTTTCATCATTGGAAAGTTAAAATATATCAATTTATTTTAATTTTTAACCAATATATCTTAAATTTCAATTAATATAATTTGATAAAAAATTAAAATACATCAATTTATTTTATTAAGCAAAAGTAGCATATTACACCTTTTTACAAATTAAAATAATGTGATTACATCACTTTTCTCGATTATTGATAAACTAATTTTAGCTCAAACGTTGGTACAAGAGTAAAGAAATTAAAATTGTATCAAAATTCTATCATTCAAAAAATTACTACAAAAAAAAAGTAAATAAAAGTACATTATAATATGTGGTGATTTCAACTGATGTATTTTGATTTGTTATTAATTAAAAATTAAAATACACCGATGAAAAATAGGTTTTCACTTAAAAAATGAAAAATAGTTTTTCACCTATGGGTTTTGGTTTAAGGTTTAGGACATAAATCATTTTTTCAAGTAGAAAATCACTTATCATAGGTAAAATCTTACTTTGCATAGATGTAAAACAGATTGAAAATCAAAATACACCATGTGTTGCAACCAATTGGGAATCAAAATATGCCGATGTATTTATTATAATAAATTTTGTAGTACGTGGTGTATTTTAATTTTCAACTAATATATTTCGATTGTCGAAAATGAAAAATACTGATTGAAAATCAAAATACACCATACGTTGTAATCAATTAAAAATCAAAATACACTAATGTATTCATTGCAATACATTTTGTAGCATGAAGTGTGTTTTAATTTTTAATCAATATTTTTTATTTTCCATTGTACAAATATACCGCAATGTATACATTTTATTTTTTTACATATAAAAGATAAATTAATTAGAAATCAAAATAAATTCAACATTGCAAAATATATTATCCGTCAGAATTCATCGTGTGTATGTTTTAATTTTTCACAATGAAAATTAAATTAATTGAAAATTGAAGTACAACCATAAATGTGGTATATAATAAGTCGGGAAAAGACAAAAGTGATAGGAAAATTAGAGAGAGAGAAGCTGACGTTGGGGAAAGAGAAAAGAAAAAAAAGAGATGACGAAGAGAAAGAGATACAGGAAATAAGTGAGAGAGAGAGAGAGAGTCAGCAAGCAAGGGTGCAGCACCAAAAATTATATATAAAAAATAAAAACAACACCGTTATCCACAACGCCACTCAAACTCAATCTCATACACGATTAATAAATATTATGGATGATGGGAGAAGCAATATCAAAGATGATTATCACGAAAATAAGGTAAGTGAATCTTAATTAATTATATTTTATTTTTCTTTTTCTTAAGATTAGGAGCTGATTAGGGAAGAAGATAGATTTTATTTACTCCTGAAGTGGTTGATTGTGCAGATAATCTTTTTATGATATACCTCACAAAAATACAACAAAATAGATAGTGTAAGTTAGAAATCAGCTTAATCAATCAAGAATGACTAGTGGTGAATTACACGTTACTCTCCGACAACAACGTCAAAATGTTGACAGTGAAAATCGTCATTTTTAAGAAATGATTGCGTCGTAGTATAGTGATGAAAATCATAATATTTAAATTTATAAGTGCTTAAAAATAAAAATGAATACGAGATCGTTCGCAGGAAGCCAATATAGAATTCACAAACTAATCACAATTAGAAACAATGAGCACAATAAGATATTAAATGAATAATAGAAATTTACTCAAAATGATGTTCAATAATAACAACTTATGTCTAAGAAATCATTGGGACAAAAAGAATGAGAGAAACTCTAAAGGTAGTGATTTAGATCACTAATTAAATCCACCATTAAGCACATATTCTAATGACAATCTCAATTCTCAAACCAATTCAAATATCGCTACAGTGGTTTCTCAACAACTTATTCAAATATCCACATCAACCAAATGTCAACCAATTGCACCGTACTAGAGCCAAGCTACATTCAAACGTCAGGAATAGGAGCTAGATGCCTTAAGTCACCAAACCCACAAGGAGCCACACAAAGGATAAGCTCAGCACAAGGCACAAACACAGAGCCTCATAAACCTCAAGCAAAGCCCAAGGCTTCAGAAATGCCTAAGTGTAGGCGTGTATGGGCACGAATATTGAGGCATGAACAGCGTAAAACCACCCCCCACCCTCCTCAGAATTTCCCCTTTTCTTAACTGGGTACACGGGTAAGCGCATTGTTAAGTAATCAGGTATGAACAGTGACCAGGCCCATCGACGTCCATGGTGGGCGAGGTGTGTGCGGTGCGTGAGGCGGGGACCTCACCCCTTTTGTTTAGAGGCAACGAGCCCTACGCACAATTCCATTTTATGAGCTGCACGAAGTTTGGTGCCCACGATGTGGATAAAACTTGCTTCCTTTTCTTCAGCAGCTTCACGTGAAGCTTCTCTATCAATCGATGCTATTGTTGCTACTGTCTTGGCCAATTGAAGGCCTAGCTATCTTTGTGGGTGGATTCCGCAACTGCTCGAAGTGATAACGAGGCCTATTGATGGCTAGAGGAGCGAGGTTGGTGACGAAGAAGATGATGATGGTGATCCGACGAGGTACCTAAGACAAGAATACAAGCTAAAAGCGCTTGTTAAATAGCTGGAATCTCTGCCGTGAAGTGGCAGAGCGTGGTGTGGTCGTAATTTGGTGTCTAAGGGTGTGAACTGGCTAGCTGGTGTCAGAGATGGTGGCAGGGATCAAGCGTGTTCGGCCAACCAATGGAAGAAACAAAACTCATAATTAAGTTAGGACTTTTGCTTGTGACAGTAAGACGAAGGTGTGGGTGGCGGTGGCGTGCCATTTCATTGAGTGTAGCGATAGGACGAAGCTTGCCAGAGCTTCGCCGGCCACGAAGAAGACAAAGAGGGAGATGGTGGTGTGTTGGTCGATTTAGGAGGAGGAGGAGGTAGGATGGATCTAGAGAGGGAGAGGAAAAAGAATACCTAGCTAAGTGTAAAGACCCATTCTGTCTTGAGCACTTTAAGAGATCTGAACTGTCGGTCAGACGTCTGGTCAGACATTTGGACCCCTTACCAGACGCCTGGAAATTGAAATTTTGGTACGTAACTTCACGTCAGCACGCGGGCTGCACGCAGACAATACCCTTCTTCTCTCTCTTTCCCTCTTCCCTCCTCCACCGAACCCTAACTCACCCTTATATAAACCCCTCTTCCCCCCTTCCTTTCTTCCCCACTTCACCATAGCCACCTTCCCTCCTTCCTCTCCACTACAGCGAGAGGTGTGAGCTCGAGAGAGAGCGCGAGAGCGAGCGACGAGGAGGAGAGGCGACGTGAAGAGAGGAGGAAGAGCCTAAGCTTGCAAGCTCGTGGGAGCTCACCGAAGGGCGCACGGCCGGAGTGGCGCATGCGGGAGGAGTGCGTCAGGGGAGTCGTCCCCGACACTTGCTGCAGCCAGAGCTACAGGTGAGGAGGCGAGGCCGTGGCTACACGCGGAGAGGGAGAGCAGGAGGTGGTTCTGGTTCTGGGATTTTCCCAGAATCAGACGTCTGGCGTGACGTCCAGATGACGGAGTGGACGTCTGGTGACGACACCAAATGTCTGAAAGCAGATCTTTGCGAAGGTATGTTCCTCTTGCGGTTACGGCCATGCAGGCAGCACCGCAGCTACGATTTACGTGGCTAAATATAGGTGATTTTCCTGTCGCATGCAGAGATTTCTTCAAGAAGGCGTGGGACACGCCCTCCCACGCGTTTCGGACATCTGGATAGCTTATCAGATGGCTGGAAGCACTCCCAAACGTCCGGAGGAGAGGTCAGACGTCTGGAGCTGGGTCAAGATGGTCAAGAAGAGATTCTGGACGTCTGAGGTCGACGTAGAACCTGAGGTAAGACTCTGGATACTTTTAAGACGTCTGGACCTTGTGCCAAACGTCTGATTTGAGTCTGTAGCCCTATTTTTGACTCGTTTAGGGTCCGTTTGAGGTCCGTTTTACGCAAAAAAGATATCGATGTTTTCCTTGTAAGTTCCTCTACTTGTTAGAAGGCCTTTTATATTGTTCTGAATGTTCCATTGTGGCATGTTCCTTGGTATAGGACTTCGATCGGTTGTAGGTTCGGGGCTTGCTGAGGCACGTGAGCCTGTCGTTCAAGCCCTCGATACTCCCGGGTCATCTAGTAGAGTGGTTTCCCCCTTATTTTAATTATACGACCTGAATGCATATGTGAAATTGGATAACTAGAAACCTAAGATGTGGCATGAATCCTAGGACAAGTACTAGCACTGTTTGTATGCGTGTTTGAAATTATAATCTTAAATGAATGAATAGAAATGTGAACTGCCTGTTAATAAACAAGAGCTGCCTGTGAAATATGAAATGCTTGTGCTAGTTAAATAGTTACATGTGACATTACTTGTTGCATATGTTAAATGATGGAAATACGAGCTGCATGTGGAAATGTGAATGATGAAACCTGGTATGGAATGACATGGGGAAATACGAGCATGAACCCTACGGGGAATTAGGAGTAGAGCTCTTGTGGATAAATGGAATGGATTTGGAAATGGGAGTGGGAAGTGTGCTGGCCCTTGAGTATGTGGTACCAAGGAGAGCGACTGTCCCCTGTTTAGTGTAGAGCGGAGCTAGCCGCCCTTGGGTTGGGACCCGGGGTTAGGATTGGCCACTCTACACCGACTTCTTGGCCCTCGCGTACACTGTATTGGGGAGAGCTACTAGTGTAAAGAGAGAGCTAGCCACCCCACGGGGCCCGGAGTTCAACTAGCCACCCTACACCAACTTGTTAGGCCCACTGGGCAAACCAGGGTAGTTAGACGAGGGTACGCAGACTATGGAGGGGTGAGACCCCTATTTGGTTCTGGGGGACTAGACCCCTATTACTAAGAGGGCTAGGCCCTATATTGTTTCATGCTGTACTTTGGGCGTACCTGTTAGCGGAAACGACTGACTGTGTGCTAGTGCAGGGTAGCTACCCGTGAGCTTATCGCGTGTGCCGTAGTCACCGCTACATTTGTCTGCGACCTTGGGGTGGTTGACTGGGTGTAGGATCACCACGGGGGACTCTCCCAACCAGAAGAGCACCACGTGTGCATTCTACTCTTCGGAAAAGACTGCAATCAAGATTGTTCCCACAAGGAACATCCGAGATCAAGAAAGAGATCTGAAAATATAAACCAATGGGTGAAAAGGAATAGCTTGTAAAATAAAGTAATTGGAATAGATAGTTTACTTGTTCCCTTTTACTACTTTAGTTAGTTGGTTACCACTCTACTCAGTGTTCGCTGACTTTGTTACTCATAACCCTTTTCAGGTCCAGGTGTTGAGCAGCTCAAGTCGCTGGCTGCAGAGGGTGCTGAGACCAGTCGCGGCCAGCAGTAGTCTTCCTGTTGTTATACTTTCTTTTGTTAGTGAGTTCAGACTCTTGTTACAGTTTACGTTGTTGTACTTTGTTTCTGCTTTACTGTTGTAGTGGTGAAATGTACTGTTAGTAGCTTTTCCTTCCTTACTGCTGTACTCCTTTACTATTAGTTACTTAGCATAGTGAATGTGGTTTACTTTCCTGCTCTTTGGTTATTTTGTTGTTGGACGACTAGGTCTTGGGATTAGTAGAGTCGAGCTGATCTTGTATCCTATAGGGATTCGGGAACCAGGTCATAACAAGATGGTATTAGAGGAAGGTCGTCCCGAGAAATGAATCAACTAGCTTGAGAATAACCAATTCACATGCATGTAACTAGAGTAACCACCACAACATACCGTTTGACATCTGTTCTGAGGTTCTTTTGCTGAAGTCCGTTAGAGTTGACTCCTTTTTGTCTATTTTCCGCATCTCCTTGCAGGAGATGCCTCGACGTAGAGTCCTTGAGGAGGGCCACGGATGTGGCCGTGGATGAGGTTGGAGGGACGGACGTGCCAGACCCGAGGTGTCAGTTGACCAGCCACTTCTCCCAAGCGTTCAGGCCCAGGACCTCGCTCAGTTGATACGAGATATAGTACAAGAGGAGCTCCACCCGCCTCCACGGGCGCCTCTCCCTGGGGACGTGGAGGGGGAGTCCTCTGTGGGACCCCGAGGCCATCGCAGCGCTGGACGAGGGGGAGGGGGTGGTCCTCCACCGCCCCCATCGCACTCTGACACTTCCGAGCACAAGCCTTCCCTGCCTGGAGGCGTGCCCGTTTCCCCACTATAATTGCACTACGAGCTTTTTGGACAATTTCGAAAGCTGAAGGCCCCCTCTTCCAAGGGGGATGAGGACCCGTCTGAGGCGGAGGACTGGCTGGAGCAGATCAAGAAGGTGTTTGACACCCTTCGCCCCCCTGCGGAGTGCCACGTGGCCTTCGCCACGTACCAGCTGGAGAGTGCAGCACACAGGTGGTGGAGGGCAGTCAGAGGCCAGGAGAGGGCAGAGCCGACATGGGACCAGTTCGTGACCTTCTTCTGCGAGCAGTACTTCCCGCAGAATTGGCAGGACCAGAGGAGGTGGGAGTTCCACACTCTCCGCCAGGGGACGATGACTGTTAGCGTGTATCGCACGCGTTTCCTGGAGCTGTCACGTTTTTCTATGACAGCTGTGGCTACTGAGGAGGAGCGCTTGTGGAGGTTCACTGAGGGGCTCCAGCTTGCCATTCGGGGGTACGTCAAACCCTTAAAGCTGCCCACCTTCTCAAGAGTGGTGGAGGCAGCTATGACATACGAGGAGACCAACCCGGTCGCACGAGACACCGACAGCGGACGGAAGAGGCCCTACCAGCCAGAGTACTTACAGGGTCGACTAGAGAGGAGGCACGCGACGCTCGTGGGAGAGCCATCTCATTTTGCAGGGTCGTCAGTGGCCTTTAGGGGCCCCCAATAGGGGCCAGCTGTCAGCACTGGACCCCCACTCAACCGTCAGCAGGGACCTACCGAGGGAGGGAGTCGAGTTCCCCTCTGCTACCAGTTTAGACAGTAGGGCCACATCAAGAGGGATTGCCCGTCTAGGGCTAGAGCGCAGAAGATGCTCCCCGCACCGAGCACTCGAGGCCGAGCAGGTGATCGTGGTTTCCAGGTGCGTGGGGGAGGACAGCAGTCGCAGGGAGGCTACCGGCCAGCGGCTACCCGTCCGACGCAGAGTGTGGCTGCTTCTTCTGCACCGAGAGTTGAGGGGCATATCAACGCCCTGACACACAGAGACACTAGGGCATCAGATTCAGTGGTGGCAGGTATGATTACAGTTTTCGGCAAATTAGTTTACGTACTTTTTTATTCCGGCTCCACGCACTCATTTGTTGCTGCGAGTTTTGCTGTCAGGTTGGGACAGGACTGTGTGTTGTTAGAGGATCCATTTGTGATCAGAGGTTCGGGTGGTCAGTTGTTTGTAGCTGAGGAGGTCTACATAGACTGTGAGGTCAGCATTGGGGACACAGCCTCCTCGCTGACCTGATTGTGATACTGATGGAGGATTTTGGCGTGATTCTGAGGATGGATTGGCTGTCCGCTTACCACGCTTTGTGGACTGTTTTGAAGGGAAGATCGTCTTCTCCATACTGGAGATGCCTTCTTTTGAGTTTCACGGACAACCAGTGGACGGAGGTTTCAGGTGCATTTCTGCACTTCGGGCGACGAGACTTTTGAGCCAAGGGTGTGAGGGCTTTCTAGCTTGTGTAGTGGTAGAGCCCAACCCCGTGGCAGACTTTCAGAACATTTCAGTGGTTAAAGAGTACCCCGACGTGTTTCCAGAGGAGCTGCCAGGACTACCACCTAAGCATGGGATCGAGTTTGAGATCTCACTGGTACTGAGGACTAGTCCCATTTCTACGGCACCGTACAGGATAGCACCACTTGAGCTGCGAGAGCTCAAGTCACAGCTGCAGGACCTATTGGAGAAGGGCTTTGTGAGGCCCAGTGCATCCCCGTGGGGAGCCCCAGTGCTATTTGTGAAGAAGGATGGTACCCTAAGCCTTTGTGTTGACTACAGACAGCTAAATAGGGTCACCATCAAGAACAGGTATCCGCTGCCGAGAATTGATGATCTGTTTGACCAGTTACGAGGTGCCACGGTATTCTCCAAGATAGATCTGAGATCAGGCTACCACCAGTCGAGGATCAGGGAGACCGACGTCTCCAAGACAGCTTTCTGCACCTGGTACGGACACTACGAGTTTTTGGTCATGCCGTTTGGGCTGACCAACGCCCTCGCTGCCTTCATGGATTTGATGAACCGGGTGTTCAGACCGTATCTGGATCAGTTTATGGTGGTATTTATTGATGATGTGCTCATTTACTCGCGGGATTAGGCACAACACGAACAGCACTTGCGAATGGTTCTGGACACTTTGAGACAACGCAGGTTGTATGCCAAATACAGCAAGTGGGAGTTTTGGTTGAGGTAGGTGACCTTCTTGGGTCATGTGATTTCAGAAGATGGCTTGGCTGTGGATCTAGCTAAGGTAGAGGCAGTACTCAGGTGGGAGAGGCCACGTACAGTGACAGAGATATGCAGTTTCTTGGGACTGGTAGGTTACTACTGACAGTTTATCAAGGGTTTCTCGCAAATTGCTCATCCTACGACTTAGTTGACCCGGAAGGACGTGCCCTTTGCTTGGACAGATGCTTATGAGGCGTGTTTTCAGGAATTGAAGGAGAGGCTGACTTCGGCTCCTGTGCTTACCATCCCAGATAGCAGTGGCGGTTTTGTTGTCTACATGGATGCTTCGTTGCAGGGGTTAGGGGGTGTGCTCATGCAGCAGGGTCACGTTGTCGCTTACGCTTCGCGGTAACTAAAGCCCCATGAGCATAGCTACCATACCCACGATTTAGAGCTGGCAGCTATTGTCTTCGCGCTGAAGACATGGAGGCACTACCTTTATGGTGAGACCTTTGATATTTTTATGGATCATAAGAGCCTCAGGTATTTGTTTGATCAGAAGGAGCTTAACATGAGACAGAGACATTGGTTAGAGCTCCTGAAGGACTATGACTGCAGCATCTCCTACCATCCAGGGAAGGCCAACGTGGTGGCTGATGCCTTGAGCCGGAAGGTGCTTGCCCACTTGGCTAGTTTACAGGCACAGAGTTGGAGACTTATGAAGGAGTTGGACAGTTGGAGACCCTAGAGTTACAAGGGCATTGTGGGGCAGTGATAGTGACACGACAGACGAAACCAGAGCTGATAGACCGCTTCGCCACAGGATAGATGACAGATCTGTACCTGCAATCATTGCGAGACAAGGTACTGTCAGGGGACCCAGGAGACTTCTCCTTTACAGATGAGGTGCTACATATGAGGGAATGTTTGTGCGTTCCCAGGGACGAGGAGCTGTTGAGAGAGCTCCTGACTAAGGCACATGGGTCCAGGTTCACCACACATCTCGGGAACACGAAGATGTATCATGATCTAAGACATGACTTTTGGTGGAGAGGGATGAAGCGGGATGTAGGTGAGTTCATGTTGTAGTGTTTGGTGTGCCAGCAGGTGAAGGCCGAGCATCAGAGGCCTGCAGGACCGTTGCAGCCACTTCCTGTGCCAGAGTGGAAGTAGGAGAGCATCACCATAGACTTGGTGGTGGGCTTACCCATTACCTAGCGAGGACATGACGCAGTCTGGGTGATTGTAAATAGATTGACAAAGACTGCATGTTTCTTTCCGATTCGAGTCACCTTGGGACCAGCACAGTTGGTAGAGAGATATATTCGTGACGTGGTACATCTGCATGGAGTTCCATGTGAGATATTATCCGACCGGGATACCCATTTTACTTTCCAATTTTGGGCTGAGTTTCAGCAGGCCTTAGGGACACAGTTGAGGTTCAGTACAGCGTACCACCCCGAGACGGATGGATAGTCAGAGCGCACGATATAGACACTTGAGGACCTTTTGCGTGCCTATGTACTAGACTAGAGGGGCTCATAAAGAGCACTTACCCCTGGTAGAGTTTGCATATAATAACAGCTATCACTTGAGTATCGGCATGGTACCCTACGAGGCTCTGTACGGATGGAGGTGTACTGTGCCCTTGAGTTGGGTTGAGGTGGGGACCAAGTGGGAGGTTGGCCCCAGGTTGATCCGGCAGAGTCAGGAGGTGATAGAGTAGATTCACAGACGACTTCTCACTGTCAAGAGCAGACAGAAGAGTTATGCCGATCGGAAGCACAGAGAGGTGCAGTTCGAGGTTGGGGATCACGTCTTTCTTCGCATTTCGCCCATGAAGGGCTTACAGCGTTTTAAGGTGAGAGGGAAGCTTGCGTCGAGGTTCGTGGGGTCCTTTGAGGTCCTGGAGTGGGTAGGACCCATTGCCTACAGGCTTGCCCTTCCTCCCCAGCTTTCTGGTGTGCACGACATGTTCCATGTGTCCAACCTCAAGAAGTACGTCGCCGATCCTAGTCACGTTTTGAGCCACAAGAGTGTCAAGGTGGGTGACGACCTGACCAACCCCGAGCGACCAGTGCAAATACTAGACAGAGCCGTCTGGAGTATGAGACGGAAGCAGGTACCCTTGGTGAAGGTCTTGTGGAGGAGCCAGAGGTACGAGGAGGCTACTTGGGAGCCTGAGGTGGCAATGCGAGAGCGGTACCCAGAGCTTTTTGAGGGTACGTCTTTTCAGACCGGCTTCGGTCCTCTTTAAGTTTGTTATGCGTATATAGTTATTTTTCCGCACCCTAGCTAGCTCAAGTTTCAGGGATGAAACTTCCTTTAAGTTTGTTATGATGTAAAGACCCATTCTATCCTGAGCCCTTTAAGACGTCTGGACTGTCAGTCAGACGTCTGGACCCCTTCCCAGACGTCTAGAAATTGAAATTTTAGCATGTAACTTCGCGTCTGCACGTGGGTTGCATGCAGACAGTACCCTTCTTCTCTCTCTTTCCCTCTTCCCCCCTTCCTTTCTTGCCCACTTCACCACAGCCACCTTCCCTCCTTCCTCTCCACTGCAGCAAGAGGTGTGAGCGCGAGAGAGAGTGCGAGAGCGAGCGATGAGGAGGAGAGGCGACATGAGGAGAGGAGGAAGAGCTTGAGCTCGCCGGAGGGCGCACGGCTGGAGCGGCGCGTGCGGGAGGAGGAGTGCGTCGGGGGAGTCATCCCCGACACTTGCTATAGTCAGAGCTATAGGCGAGGAGGCGAGGCCGCGGTTGCGTGCGGCGAGGGAGAGTAGGAGGTGGTTCTAGTTCTGGGATTTTCCCAGAATCAGACGTCTGGCGTAACGTCCAGACGACGAAGTGGATGTCTGGTGACGACACTAGACGTCTGAAAGCAGATCTTTGCGAAGGTACGTTCCTCTTAAGGTTACGGCCATGCAGACGCACCGCAGCTGTTGGATGTACGGGTTGCTACGCTAACGTGTTTGGTTTTGAAAAACCTGTCGTCATAGTATGAAAGTAAAGAACTCGTGTTCAACAAATAAAATTTATACCAAAATGAAAATTCCGGGTCGAACATAGGGAGGTGGAAGTTTGATTTAAAAAATTCACGTTTGATTTTTATTTGTCATGAAGTAATTCAATTGATTAAAACTATCTAACTATTTACAATAAATAGAAGAGAGAGAGAGAGAGAATATTACAAACAGAAATCAAAACGAGATGTAGAATGAACAGGGAATTCATCATTAAAGAGATTGTTTGTTTCACTAAACATTACAACTAAAAAGCAGAAAACAATTACACTAGAAAGCAGTAAATCTATTTCAGAAAGCATTAAAAGAATAGAAAGAGAAATATCCTCCTCGATGGCCTCTTGGAGGACGAGCTGAACTACTTTAGAAAGCAGTAAATCTATTTTAGAAAGCAATAACAAGAATGGGGAGAGAGATATCCTCCTCGAAGGTCGCTTGGAGGATGAGTTAGACGGGATGATGCCTGGACAAAGGAGGATAAAGCAGGATAAAGGAGGATGAAGCAGAAGAACGGGAATGGGGCAGCACATCATCGTCGTCGCGGGATCCACTTCCGAAGGGGGACGAAAATTTGACTTTATCTCGCGAGAAGCATCCCGAGTGTGGGACAAGCTTCTCTTGAGCTTTGGAGAGGGAGAGAAGAGAAGGAAGGGATGAGAATTTCGTGTGGAGGGGGTCTCCTTTTATAGTTGCAAGGAGTGAGGGCAATTTGGTCATTTAAATCTCAAAACATTAAATAAGGGGTCTTTAGTGACGGATAAAACCGTCGCCAAAGCCCCATCGTGGGTGTAGTGGGCGCTGCCTACGCTCGCCCGCTCGTCTGCTCACGCATGCAATGCTTGTGCACGTTAAGCCGTCCTCAGCCGTCCGATCGCGAGATCGGATGGCACAGATCGTGCCTTTGCCTGCCTCGCTGCGCGCCCGCCCCAACGCGTGCGATGCTGCGTTACGCCGCGCGTGCAATAGCGCATGGACGCTATCGGGCACGCGCGGCCGTTGGATCGCGATTTGACGGTCGATTGAAGGCGCGCCCCTCGCTCCAAAGTTCGTGAGGTTGGACCGCTGCGCTGCATCACCCAAATGGTCGCGCGGACGATTTCAAGGCGCCACATCCACAGTCGTTTGATCTTGATCCAACGGCAGGGAAGGGCGGATGCGGGAGCTTCAGCGGGTGCGTGCGGGCATTTGGGCAGCTGAGATGGTGCCACGTGGTGCCATCTTGGCCGTCCATCTTCTGGATGATGTAGATGGTGCCACGGGTGTCGGATTGACTCGATTTTGTGTCGTTAGGCTATGATCGTCAACCCGAATCCATCCATCGGTCGGATTTGTCATTTTAAGTGTGGATTTACACTATCTTGGCCCTTGATCTTCTAGGATTCCCCAGTCACTATCTAATGCTACAGATGCCTGATTAAGGCGATCTTGGAGTCATTGAACTCCAATCGTTGCCATGATCACATCTGTACGGTTGGATCTTCAATCCGAGGCCCTGATAAAAAGTTTGCCCTGTCCAAGCACATAAAAGGAGACAATTAACCTCCATTTTATTCAAACTACTCTAAATGCAAGATGATGCATGCTATGCACTATTTATAACATGCAATACAATCCTATGCTTAAGAACATGCATAAATAGACATCTTAAGTAGTGTAAATGTGTTTACATCAGCAGCTACGATTTGCGTGGCTAAATATATGCGATTTTCCTGTCACGTGCAGAGATTGCTTCTGGAAAGTGCAAGACACGCCCTCCCATGCGTTGCAGACGTCTGGACAGCTTGCCAGATGATTGGAAGCACTCCCAGACGTCCGGAGGAGAGATCAGACATCTGGAGCTGGGTCCAGACAGTTAAGAAGAGGTTCTGGACATCTGAGGTCGACGCAGAACCTAAAGTGAGACTCTGGTTACTTTTAAGATTGGACCTTGTGCCAAACGTCTAATTTGGGTTCGTAGCCCTATTTTTGACCCGTTTAGGGTCCGTTTGAGATCCGTTTTACGCAAACAAGATATCGGTGTTTTCCTTGTGACTTTCTCTACTTGTTAGAAGGCCTTTTATACTATTCTAAATGTTCCATTATGTCATGTTCCTTGGTATAGGGCTTCAATCGGTTGCAGGTTCGGGGCTTGCTGAGGCACGTGAGCCTGCCGTTCGAGCCCCCAATACTCCCGAGTCGTCTGGTAGAGTGGTTTCCCCATTATTTTAATTATACAACCTGAATGTATATGTGAAATTGGATAACTAGAAACCTAGGATGTGGCATGAATCCTAGGACGAGAAGTACTGGCACTATTTGTATGTGTGTTTGAAATTGCAGTCTTAAATGAATGAATAGAAATGTGACCAACTGCCTATTAATAAACAAGAGTTGCCTGTGAAATATGAAATGCCTGTGCTAGTTAAACAGTTACCTATGACATTACTTGTTGTATATGTTAAATGATGGAAATACGAGCTGCATGTGGAAATGTGAATGATGAAACCTGGTATGGAATGACATGGGAAAATACGAGTATGAACCCTATGGAGAATTAGGAGTAGAGCTCCTATGGATAAATGGAATGAATCTGGAAATGGGAGTGGGAAGTGTGCTGGCCCTTGAGTACGTGGTACCAAGGAGAGCGATTGTCCCCTGTTTAGTGTAGAGAGGAGCTAGCCGCTCTTGCGTTGGAACCTGGGGTTAGGATTGGCCACTCTACACCGAATTCTTGGCCCTCGCGTACACTGTACCGGGGAGAGCTACTAGTGTAAGGAGAGAGCTAGCCACCCCACTGGACCCAGGGTTCATCTAGCCACCCTACACTGACTTGTTAAGCTCACTGGGTAAACCAGGGTAGTCAGATGTTATGAACGCGTGCCCAAGACGTATTTTAAGACGTCTGGGAGGTGGGCCAGACGTCGGACCAGACGTCTGGGATCATTGACAGATGTCTGGAAATCTGTTATCTTTGACACGCGCGGGTCGTCTGCGCGCCTAAGCGCACAGACCCACATATTCGCTTATTCCTTCTGCGGCTGCAGATTCCCCTGCCGTGCTCCTTCTCTCTCCTCCTCGCGCGGCCTTAAAAGGCCACGCGCTCTTCCGTCACCACCGCCTCCTTCCTCTTCTCCTTCAGCCAATGAGCGCGAGAGCGAGCGCGAGGTTGCAGCGGCATCGGCGGCCACAGTGAGCGCGGAGGAGGTGCTGCGTGCAAGAGCGGCGCTCAGCCGTGAGGGCGAGCTCGCCGGGGCTGCCAGGGCCGGCCGGCGGGGAGCGCAGCGGGCGCGGGGCGACATGGGGGGGACTGCTGCGGTCCGAGTAGCAGGCGCATGAGGTGCGACGAGGCGCGGTGTCGCAAGCGGAGGGCGAGTCGCGGCCTGATTCTGGAAACATTTCCAGAATCAGACGTCTGGGCTGATAGCCAGACGGCGGGGGAGACGTCTGGAAGACCATCCAGACGTTTGAAAGGTGAGTTCTTCCATCTTCTTCCTTCCTGTCGACTGACCGTACTGAGAGAGAGAGTTGGGTGTGCGCAGGCTCGGTGATTCGCCATCCAACGCGAATCAGACATCTGGCTGTAGTACCAGACGGCGAGAGCGACCTCCAGACGTCCAGGGTGACCATCGGATGTCTGGGAACTAAGCCAGACGTCCCCACAGGCTTCTGGACGTCGAGAAACCATGCAGAACAAGGTAATTCTCTGATCCACTTTTTAAGACGTTTGGAAGAAGTTCCAGACGTCTGATTTTGCACAGTGTCGTCATTTTTGACCCGTTGTGGGCCCGTTCGGGTTCCGTTTTCCGCGTTTCGAGTTGCGTTCTTTCCGGAATTAAATCCTCTACCCGTCTACAGTAGCTATACACTGTTTTGAGACACTCCTTGTGTTTGATCCTTGTGATAGGACCTCATTCTGTTGCAGTCTTGTGGATCGCGGAGGCACGCGGGATTCCCGATCACGCCCCCATTACTCCCGTCGTACCTGGTAGAGTGGCTTTTAAGTATAACTTGTTAAATTGTGGAATCATAAATAGAACCTGGGACATTGCATGAATCCTAGGAATGAAAAACAGATTGAATGATAGATCCTAGGTGTTGCATGAATCCTAGGGCTGGAAAACTAGATCGTATGATAGATCCTAGGATAAGGCATGAATCCTAGGACGGGAAAACTAGTGGAACAGATGAATACTGCAGTCTTGGAAAAATGGAAAGGAACAAATAGCTGCCTGTAATTGAATTAACAGCTGCCTGTTGAATAAATAAACGTGTTTGAGAACATGGATTGTGATAACGTGAAACTGGAAGGTGAAACTTAGACGTTCTGAGCTGGAACCCTATGGGGAAGTAGGAGTAGAACTCCTGGAAAGTGAATGGAATAGAATTGGGGAAGTGAGCTGGCCCTTGAGTACGGAGTACCAAGGAGAGCGACTGTCCCCCTGTTTAGTGCAGAGCGGAGCCAGCCGCCCCAGGGACCCGGGGTTAGGACTGGCCACTCTGTACCGACTTGCTGGCCCTCGTGTATGTAGTGCCGAGGAGAGCTACTAGTGTAGGGAGGTACTAGCTACCCCACGGGCCTCGGGGTTCTGCTAGCCTCCCACACCGACTTGTTAGGCCCACTGGGGCAAACAAGGGTAGTCAGGCGAGGGTGCGCGGACTGTGGAGGGGCAAGGCCCCTGTTTGGTTACTGTGGAGGGGTTGGACCCCTGTTACTGAGAGGGCTCTGCCCTGTACTGGTTCCGTGCTGTGCTTTGGGCGCACCCGTTAACGGAAACGACTGACCGCGTGCCAGTGCAGGTTAGCTACCCGTGCGTTTACCGCGCGTGCCGTAGTCACCGTTACGTCTGTCAGTGACCTTGGGGTGGTTGACTGAGAGTAGGATCACCACAGGGGACTCTCCCGGCCAGGAGAGCACCACGTGCTACTTCTACTGTTCGGAAAAGACTGCAATCAAGATCGTTCCCACGAGGAACATTCGAGATCAAGTGAAAGATCTGAGAAATAGATAAATCGTGAGATAATTGAAAGACTGAAATAAAGAAAGTAACAGAACTTAACAGCTATTGTACACTCTACTGTTTCTTTAGTTTTAGTTGCCACTCTACTCAGCGTTTTGCTGACGTGTTACACTCGTTACCTTTCAGGACTAGGTGTTGAGCAGCCAGGATAAGCGGCTGCAGAGGACGCTGGGCCAAGTAGGGTCCAGTAGAGTTACCACTGTTTCTTGTACCTCTTTTTGTTCCGTTATAGTGAGTAGTTCTTGTTTCCGCTGTACTTTTCTTTACCTGCAGTTCATATTTAGTTATGAATGTTGTTCTACTGTTGTGGTGGCATATACTGTAGTAGTTTCTTTCCTTGCTGCTGTATTTTCTTACTGTTAGTTATATTCATGTTGAATGTGGTTTATTTTACTGCTCTTTTGGTTACTTCCTCGTTGGACGACTAGGTCTTGGGATTAGTTGAGTCGGTCCGGTTCTCGTGTCTCGTAGGGGCTCGGGAACCGGGTCGTTACAAGATGTTATCAGAGCAAGGTCGTCCCGAGAAGTGAATCAACTGACTGTAGAATAACCAATTCACATGTTTATAACTAAAGTAGCCACCACAACATATCTCTTGACATGAGCTCTTAGAAGTTTCGTTAGGTACCGTTTGTTTTGACGTTTTTCCGTTTTGTTTCGCGTCTCCTTACAGGAGATGCCTCATCGCGGGATTGGTGAGGCGGGCCACGGCCGCGGCCGAGGACAAGGTCGGCGAGGTGGGCATGCCATTGCCGACGGCCCAGTGGACCAGCCACTACTCCCGGGTGTCCAGGCCTAGGACCTCGCCCGACTGATACGAGACATTGTACGAGAGGAGCTCCACCCACCACCCCGAGAACCTCACCCTGGGGTTGCGGAGGGGGAGTCCTCTGTGGGACCACTCGACGGACACGGCGCTGGACACGGGGGAGGGGATGGGCCGCCGCAGCCCCCACCTTCCTCCGATACTTCCGTGCACGAGGCACCTTCGCCTGGAGGTGCACTAGCACCTCCCCTACAGCGCCACTTCGAGCTTTTCGGGCAGTTCCGAAAGCTGAAACCCCCCTCCTTCAAGGGGGATGAGGACCCGACCGAGGCAGAGGACTGGCTTGAGCAGCTGGAGAAGATCTTCGACACCCTTCGCCCCCCGGTGGAGTGCCGCGTGGCCTTTGCCACGTACCAGCTGGAGAGTGCGGCACACAGGTGGTGGAGGGCGGTCCGGGGACAGGAGAGGGTCGAGCCGACGTGGGACCAGTTCGTCACCCTCTTCTGCGAGCAGTACTTTCCCCAGACGTGGCAGGACCAGAGGAGGCGGGAGTTCCACACTCTCCACCAAGGGATGATGACTGTGAGCGCGTACCGCACGCGTTTCTTGGAGCTGTCCCGCTTTGCAGCGACAGCGGTAGCCACTGAGGAGGAGCGCCTTTGGAGGTTCACTGAGGGGCTCTGGCCTGCGATCCGAGGGTATGTCAAACCCCTGAAGCTGCCTACGTTTTCGAGGGTGGTAGAGGCAGCTATGACTTACGAGGAGACCAACCCGTCTGCGCGAGACACCGACGGTGGGCGGAAGAGGCCCTTCCAGCCAGACTTCTCACAGGGCCGGCGAGAACGGAGACACGTGGCATCCACAGGAGAGCCGTCACGTTTTGCTGGGCCATCAGTGGCCTTTGGGGGCCCTCGACAGGGGCCATTCGCCAGCACCGAACCCCCGTCTAGCCGACAGCAGGGACCCACTGAGGGCGGGATTCGGGTTCCCCTCTGTTACCAGTGTGGCCAGCCGGGCCACATCAGGAGGGACTGCCCGTCTAGGGCAGGAGGTCAGCAGATACTCCCTGCGCAGAGCACTGGAGGGCACGCAAGAGGCCGTGGTTCCCAGGCGCGAGGAGGAGGACAGCAGTCGCGAGGAGGGTACCGGCCAGCACCTACCCGTCCGACGCATAGTGTGGCTGCTTCGTCCGCACCTAGAGTTGAGGGGCGTATCAACGCCCTAACACACAGGGACGTCAGAGCTTCGGGATCGGTGGTAGCAGGTATGGTTTCAGTTTCCGGCAGACTCGTTTACAGGCTTTTAGATTCCGGCGCTACGCACTCGTTTGTCGCAGCCAGTTTCGCAGTTAGTTTGGACCAGGATTATACACTGTTAGAGAATCCGTTCGTAATCAGAGGTCCGAGTGGTCAGCTGTTTGTAGCTGAGGAGGTGTACACGGATTGCGAGGTCAACGTCGAGGGACATAGCCTGCCAGCTGACCTGATTATGATACAGATGGAGGACTTTGGAGTAATTCTGGGGATGGATTGGCTGTCCGCTTACCACGCCTTGGTGGACTGTTTTGAGAGGAAGATCGTCTTCTCCATTCTGGAGTTGCCTTCTTTCGATTTTCACGGACAGCCAGTGGATGGAGGTTTCAGGTGCATTTCGGCACTTCGGGCGGCGAGACTTTTGAGCCAGGGGTGTGAGGGCTTCCTAGCTTGTGTGGTGGCAGAGCCCAGCCCTGTGGCAGACTTCCAGAGCATCCCGGTGGTCAGAAAGTACCCTGACGTGTTTCCAGACGAGTTACCAGGACTACCGCCCGAGCGTGAGATCGAGTTTGAGATCTCACTAGTACCAGGGACCAGCCCCATCTCCACCGCGCCATACAGGATGGCACTGCTTGAGCTGCGAGAGCTCAAGTCTCAGTTGCAGGACCTTCTGGAGAAGGGTTTCGTGAGGCCCAGTGCGTCTCCCTGGGGAGCCCCGGTACTGTTTGTGAAGAAGAAGGATGGGACCTTACGCCTTTGTGTGGATTACCGACAGCTGAATAGGGTCACCATCAAGAACAGATATCCGCTGCCAAGGATCGACGACTTGTTTGACCAGTTGCGGGGTGCCACGGTGTTTTCCAAGATCGACTTGAGGTCTGGATACCACCAGTTGAGGATCAGGGAGACCGACGTCTCCAAGACAGCTTTCCGCACCCGGTACGGACACTACGAGTTTTTGGTCATGCCGTTTGGGCTGACCAATGCCCCCGCTACTTTCATGGACCTGATGAACCGGGTGTTTAGACCGTACTTGGACCAGTTCGTGGTGGTTTTCATAGATGATGTACTCATCTATTCTAGAGATCGGACGCAGCATCTACAGCACTTGCGGATGGTTCTAGACACTCTGAGACGACGCAGGCTGTACGCCAAGTACAGCAAGTGCGAGTTCTGGTTGAGGGAGGTGACCTTCTTAGGTCATATGATCTCTGGAGACGGCTTGGCGGTGGACCCAGCCAAGGTTGAGGCAGTACTCAGGTGGGAGAGACCACGTTCAGTCACTAAGATTCGCAGTTTCCTGGGACTGGCAGGCTACTACAGACGATTCATCAGAGGATTTTCACAGATTGCACGTCCTATGACACAGTTGACCTGGAAGGACGTGCCCTTCACTTGGACAGACGCCTGTGAGGCGTGTTTTCTGGAGCTGAAGGAGAGGTTGACCTCGGCTCCCGTGCTCACCATCCCTGACAGTAGTGGCGGGTTCGTTGTGTACACGGGCTCCTCCTTGCAGGGGTTAGGAGGTGTGCTCATGCAGAGGGGTCACATTGTCGCTTACGCTTCGCGGCAACTGAAGCCCCATGAGCATACCTACCCTACCCACGACTTAGAGTTGGCAGCTGTTGTCTTCGCGCTGAAGACCTGGAGGCACTACTTGTACGGTGAGACCTTCAAGATTTTCACAGATCACAAGAGCCTCAGATACCTTTTTGATCAGAAGGAGCTCAACATGAGACAGAGACATTGGTTGGAGCTCCTGAAGGACTACGACTGCAGCATCTCCTACCACCCGGGAAAGGCTAATGTGGTGGCTGACGCCTTGAGCCGTAAGGCGCCCACACTCTTGGCCAGTCTACAGTTACAGAGTTGGAGCCTTTTGGAGGAGGTGGGCAGTTGGCGACCCATAGAGTTACGAGGGTACTGTGGGGCAGTGACGGTGACACGGCAGACTAGGCCAGAGCTGATAGATTGCATCATCACAGGACAGATGGCCGATCCGTACTTGCAGTCTTTGCGCGACAGAGTGCTGTCAGGAGACCCAGGGGACTTCTCTTTCACAGACCAGGTGCTACGCTTGAGGGGACGGTTATGCATTCCCAGAGACGAGGAGCTGTTGAGAGAGCTCCTGACTGAGGCACACAGTTCCAGATTCACCATACATCCCGGAAACACGAAAATGTACCACGACTTGAGACGCGAGTTTTGGTGGAGAGGGATGAAGCGGGATGTGGGTGAGTTCGTGCAGCAGTGCTTAGTGTGCCAGTAGGTGAAAGCCGAGCATCAGAGGCTTGCAGGGTCGCTTCAGCTGCTTCCAGTGCCACAGTGGAAGTGGGAGAGCATCACCATGGACTTGGTGGTGGGCTTACCTGTTACCCAGCGAGGACACGACGCAGTCTGGGTAATAGTGGATAGACTGACGAAGACGGCGCGATTCTTGTCGATCCGAGTCACTTTGGGACCAGCACAGTTGGCAGAGAGGTATATCCGTGATGTGGTACGACTACACGGAGTTTCGCGGGAGATCGTATCCGACCGGGATACTCTCTTTACATCCCGGTTTTGGGCTGAGTTTCAGTAGGCCTTGGGGACGCGGTTGAGGTTTAGTACGGCTTACCACCCCCAGACGGACGGACAGTCTGAGCGCACGATACAGACACTTGAGGACCTTTTGCGTGCCTGTGTACTGGACTGGAGGGGCTCTTGGGAGGAGCACCTGCCCCTGGCGGAGTTTGCATACAACAACAGTTATCACTCGAGCATCGGCATGGCTCCCTACGAGGCTCTGTACGGACGGAGGTGTACGGCACCCTTGAGTTGGGTTGAGGTGGGGACCAAGTGGGAGGTTGGCCCCAGGTTGATCCGACAGAGTCAGGAGGTAGTTGAGTAGATCCACAGACGACTCCGCACTGTCAGGAGCAGACAGAAGAGCTACGCGGATCGGAGACGCAGAGAGGTGCAGTTTGAGGTTGGGGACCACGTCTTCCTTCGTGTTTCGCCCATGAAGGGCTTACAGCGGTTTGGGGTGAGAGGGAAGCTCGCGCCGAGGTTTGTGGGGCCCTTTGAGGTCCTGGAGCGGGTTGGACCCGTTGCTTACAGGCTTGCCCTCCCCCCGCATCTTTCTGGTGTGCACGGCGTGTTCCACGTGTCCAACCTCAGGAAGTACGTAGCCGATCCCAGTCACGTACTGAGTCACGAGAGCGTCGAGGTGGGCGACGACTTGACCTACCCTGACCGGCCAGTGCAGATTCTAGACCGAGCCGTTCGCAGTTTGAGACGAAAGCAAGTACCCTTGGTAAAGGTTTTGTGGAGGAGCCAACGATACGAGGAGGCTACCTGGGAGCCTGAGGCGGCAATGCGGGAGCGGTACCCGGAGCTTTTCGCGGGTACGTCTTTTCAGACCAGCTTCAGTCCTCTTTGAGTTTGTTATGGTTATTTGGACGTCTTTTCCGCACCCTAGTTAACGCAAGTTTCGGGGACAAAACTTCCTTTGAGTTTGTTATATTGTTATGAATGCGTGCCCCAGACGTATTTTAAGACGTCTGGGAGGTGGGCCAGATGTCGGACCAGACGTCTGGAATCACTTCCAGACGTCGTATAAGACGTCTGGGATCGTTGACAGACGTCTGGAAATCTCTTATCTTTGACACGCGCGGGTCGACTGTGCGCCTGAGCGCGCAGACCCGCATATTCGCTTATTCCTTCTGCAGCTGTAGATTCCCCTGCCGCGCTCCTTCTCTCTCCTCCTTGCGCGGCCTTAAAAGGCCACGCGCTCTTCCGTCACCACCGCCTCCTTCCACTTCTCCTTCAACCAGTGAGTGCGAGAGCGAGCGCGAGGTTGCAGCGGCAGCGGCGGCCACAGTGAGCGCGGAGTAGGTGCTGTGTGCGAGAGCGGCGCTCAGCCGTGAGGGCGAGCTCGCCGAGGCTGCCAGGGCCAGCCGGCGAGGAGCGCAGCAAGCGCGGGGGGGACTGCTGCGGTCCGAGCAGTAGGCGCACGAGGTGCAACGAGGCGCGGCGTCGCGAGCGGAGGGCGAGTCGCGGCTTGATTCTGGAAACATTTCCAGAATCAGACGTCTGGGCTGATAGCCAGACGGCGGGGGCGACGTCTGGAAGACCATCCAGACGTCTGAAAGGTGAGTTCTTCCATCTTCTTCCTTCCTGTCGACTGACCGTACTGAGAGAGAGAGTTGGGTGCACGCAGGCTCGGTGATTCGCCATCCAACGTGAATCAGACGTCTGGCTGTAGTACCAGACGGCGATAGCGACCTCCAGACGTCCGGGGTGACCATCGGACGTCTGGGAACTAGGCCAGACGTCCCCGCAGGCTTCTGGACGTCTGAGAAACCACGCAGAACAAGGTAATTCTCTGATCCACTTTTTAAGACGTCTGGAAGAAGTTCCAGACGTCTGATTTTGCACAGTGTCATCATTTTCGACCCGTTGAGGGCCCGTTCGGGTTCCGTTTTCCACGTTTCGAGTTGCGTTCTTTCCGGAATTAAATCCTCTACCCGTCTACAGTAGCTATACACTGTTTTGAGACACTCCTTGTGTTTGATCCTTGTGATAGGACCTCATTCTGTTGCAGTCTTGTGGATCGCGGAGGCACGCGGGATTCCCGATCACGCCCCCATTACTCCCGTCGTACCTGGTAGAGTGGCTTTTAAGTATAACTTGTTAAATTGTGGAATCATAAATAGAACCTGGGACATTGCATGAATCCTAGGAATGAAAAACAGATTGAATGATAGATCCTAGGTGTTGCATGAATCCTAGGGCTGGAAAACTAGATCGTATGATAGATCCTAGGATACGGCATGAATCCTAGGATAGGAAAACTAGTGGAACAGATGAATACTGCAGTCTTGGAAAAATGGAAAGGAACAAATAGCTGCCTGTAATTGAATTAACAGCTTCCTGTTGAATAAATAAACGTGTTTGAGAACATGGATTGTGATAACGTGAAACTGGAAGGTGAAACTTAGACGTTCTGAGCTGGAACCCTACGAGGAAGTAGGAGTAGAACTCCTGGAAAGTGAATGGAATAGAATTGGGGAAGTGAGCTGGCCCTTGAGTACGGAGTACCAAGGAGAGCGACTATCCCCCTGTTTAGTGCAGAGCGGAGCCAGCCGCCCCAGGGACCCGGGGTTAGGACTGGCCACTCTGTACCGACTTGCTGGCCCTCGTGTACGTAGTACCAGGGAGAGCTACTAGTGTAGGGAGGTACTAGCTACCCCACGGGCCCCGGGGTTCTGCTAGCCTCCCACACCGACTTGTTAGGCCCACTAGGGCAAACCAGGGTAGTCGGCGAGGGTGCGCGGACTGTGGAGGGGCAAGGCCCCTGTTTGGTTACTGTGGAGGGGTTGGACCCCTGTTACTGAGAGGGCTCTGCCCTGTACTGGTTCCGTGCTGTGCTTTGGGCGCACCCGTTAACGGAAACGACTGACCGCGTGCCAGTGCGGGTTAGCTACCCGTTCATTTACCGTGCGTGCCGTAGTCACCGTTACGTCTGTCAGTGACCTTGGGGTGGTTGACTGAGAGTAGGATCACCACGGGGGACTCTCCCGGCCAGGAGAGCACCACGTGCTACTTCTACTGTTCGGGAAAGACTGCAATCAAGATCGTTCCCACGAGGAACATTCGAGATCAAGTGAAAGATCTGAGAAATAGATAAATCGTGAGATAATTGAAAGACTAAAATAAAGAAAGTAATAGAACTTAACAGCTACTGTACACTCTACTGTTTCTTTAGTTTTAGTTGCCACTCTACTCAGCGTTTTGCTGACGTGTTACACTCGTTACCTTTCAGGACCAGGTGTTGAGCAACCAGGGTCAGCGGCTACAGAGGACGCTGGGCCGAGTAGGGTCCAGTAGAGTTACCACTATTTCTTGTACCTCTTTTTGTTCCGTTATAGTGAGTAGTTCTTGTTTCGGCTGTACTTTTCTTTACCTGCAGTTCATATTTAGTTATGAATGTTGTTCTACTGTTGTGGTGGTATATACTGTAGTAGTTTCTTTCCTTGCTGCTGTATTTTCTTACTGTTAGTTATATTCATGTTGAATGTGGTTTATTTTACTGCTCTTTTGGTTACTTCCTCGTTGGACGACTAGGTCTTGGGATTAGTTGAGTCGGTCCGGTTCTCGTGTCTCGTAGGGGCTCGGGAACTGGGTCATTACATCAGATGAGGGTGTGTGGACTGTGGAGGGGCAAGACCCCTATTTGGTTCTGAGAGGCTAGACCCCTGTTACTGAGAGGGCTAGGCCCTATATTATTCTATGTTATACTTTGGGCATACCCGTTAGCGAAAACGACTGATCGTGTGCTTGTGCGGGGTAGCTACCCGTGCGCTTATCGTACATGCCGTAGTCACTGCTACGTCTGTCCGTGACCTTGGGGTGGTTAACTGGGTGTAGGATCACCACGGGGGACTCTCCCGGCTAGGAGAGCACCACGTGTGCCTTCTACTCTTCCGAAAAGACTGCAATCAAGATCGTTCCCACGAGGAACATTCGAGATCAAGAAAGAGATCAAAAAATATAAATCAATGGGTGAAAAGGAATAGCTTGTAGAAAAAAGTAATTCGAATAGATAGTTTACCTGTTCACTTTTACTACTTTAGTTAGTTGGTTACCACTCTACTCAGCATTCGCTGACTTTATTACTCATAACCCTTTTCAGGTCTAGGTGTTGAGCAGCCCGAGTCGCCAGCTGCAGAGGGTGCTGGGCCCAATAGCGGCCACAGTAGTCTTCCTGTTGTTATACTTTCTTTTGTTAGTGAGTTCAGACTCTTGTTACCATTTACGTTGTTGTACTTTGTTTCCACTTTACTGTTGTGGTGGTGATATGTAGTGTTAGTAGCTTTTCCTTCCTTACTGCTGTACTCTTTTACTGTTAGTTACTTAGCATAGTGAATGTGGTTTACTTTCTTGCTTTTTGGTTATTTTCTTGTTGGACGACTGGGTCTTGGGATTAGTCAAGTCGAGCCGGTCTCGTGTCCTGTAGGGATTCGGGAACCGAGTCGTAACACTACAGGACGAAGGGGAAGAGAATTCCATGCCAGCGTGACTTGCCAGACATGGAAGGGATGAATACCTCCGGTGAGGTTGGGTGGCGAGGATGAAGTTGGAAGCGGCCCCTGTTGTGATTGGCAAGGAGTAGAGGAAGTTGAGGAAGAGATTGGGCCAGTCGATTTGGTCATCGAGTGGCCAGAGAGAAGGGGTTGATGAAGCTCACCGGAGTTGTGGCGGAGGCAACCGGAGGAAGAAGGAAAGAGGGTTTTTGCGGCCTAACTAGACTCGAAATGAATGTAGGAGCTTCTAAAGCTTATATAGAGCTCAGATTTGAGCTCAATCAGGAAGATTCATTGTGAATTCATTGCAATTTGGTTTGGGTTTTCTCGTGGGTTTCTTAAGTTTACCTGAACTCCACGTTTCAAATCTCAACTCAAGATTGCGTTCAAACAACTTCTCATGGTCTGAACACCAATCCCACCAATTTTGGTGGGATTTGGATCTGATGGAGATCTTGTCGAATCACAACTGGTGGAGTTGGGTTTAGGATTCTAAGTTGGAGTCAAGCAGTAGGGGGCTTATTGTGAAGAAGATGACAAAAGCTAGGGACCGAACTGCAATAAAATCAAAACCTAGGGGCTTAATTGTGAAGGATGGAGATTTAATGGACTAAATTACAAAATAAGTCAAGATGAACTCTGATTGGGCCCAAACTGGGCAATTTGCACAGAAGCCTAAATCAGGGTAAAATCCTGTCTGAAACTCTATTCTAGGTCAAAATAGGTTCAGATGGTTAAATCAAATGTACCAAACCTCTCAGGATATTTTTCTATGAATTTTAGGAGGTTTAGATTGATTTTATCTTGACCAAAACCATTCCAATTCAAGCAGGGCTAATAATTAGGATTTTATGCACTTTTTGATTCTCGAAATGTGTGAAACCCTATTTCACTCTAGTCGACCCACTTCTTGGTCTTTAATGCTCAATTAATCTTTAATTAACCCCTGGGTGATCTCGTGGTTACTCTGCATTCATGATGTTATATTAAAATAGTAAAATTACCCTGTTTTATTATTTTCTTCTCAAAATAGATCTGAGTGGAATTACTATCCTCTGGTAAACATTCAGGAGCATTCATATCTTGATTTCAGCTAATTTAAGTTAGTTATGGTGAATTATGGCATTACTGTCAGCCTATCGCCGGCCTTCCACGGTGACTCAAGAAAATCGTTTACACCCCCGACCATGTCGAACCACATCAAAACACGACCGTCTTGATCGCGTCCCCTACCATGTCGATGGACATCAAGCAGCTGATGTGAAATGACCCTTCCCAAGGGTTGTGGGGTCATTTTCTAGAATTTAGTGGGGGTTGCTGCAATTTGTAACCTCCTGGATTTCTTGTTTTGGGGATCTGCAGATAAATGAGACCCTTGTGGGGCATTTCTTACAAAATGCCCCTACCCCACCCACACTTACGCACACCCACGCCCCTAAACCCTAACCCCCCTACTCTATTTAAACCCCTTACCTCGATCTTTGAGCCACCCTTCCTTTCCCAATTCTCCTTGTGGCACACCACCACCCTCCCTTCCCCCTTCCTCTCCATGTCCTCCCTATCGCACAAGGAGCTTCAGCTGCGGGAGCTCAAGTGTATAAGGAGCCCGAGCAAGCTGATGACGGAGCTTGGAGGGAGGACGTGCGTGCAAAGCTAAGGAGCGCCATTGCTGCTGCAGCTCCTGGTGCGGGGTGCAGTGTTTTCGCGAGGAGAAAAGGCTTGGAAATAGTTCTGCGGAGTCATTTTTCTGCAGAAACAGACGTCTGGGGAGTCCAACAGACGTCTAATCGAACGTCTGGAGCTGTCACCAGAGGTCTCATACCGCACAGAATCTGAGGTAACACCATGCTCAAGACTTGTGCACATTTTTCAGTATACTCTCCTTTGCCTGGTAGGCGTAAGGCTAAGCTCCTTGGTGTGTGCGCTGTGCAGGGTGGGGGTTGCTTTTCGCGAGGAGAGGAAGGCTCGTGAAGGACTCTGGGGAGATTTTTCTCCGCAGATCAGATGTCTGTACCTCTCAACAGACGTCTGACCGGACGTCAAGAGGTAGTACCAAACATCCAATAAAGCAGATTCAAATGGTAAGGTCCTGTCCACTTGTATTTTTTGTACACGTAGTCAGCGAGTGACTGCACGTCACTGTGCGTGTGCAGGGCCGTTGGGAAGAGGGGCAGGTGCAGCTCCCCAAACACTTTAGGACATTTGGACATCTCTCCAGACAACTTATACCCATTTCAGACGTCCAAGTGCACTGCCAGACGTTTGGAAGGACCCCTGGACGACCGTGAGGGGTTCCAGACGTCCGTTTTCAGCGCAGAACGCAAGGTGAGCATTCTGGTGTCGTTTAAGACGTCTGGAAGCTGTTTCAGATGTCTGATTTCAGCCTATGTGGAATATTCCAGGTATCAAGTGGCCGATCCAGCTGGACCTACCTGCCTGGATCGGTTCAGGTGAACCGGGAAGTGTGTTTGGGTCGATTCAGGGCCTAAATTCGGTTGATTTTTTGCAAACAAAGTATCGTTGGTTTTCTATCGGATTTTCCAATGTAATGGAGTTTAGTTATAATTATTTTGAGCACATTCCTGTCATGTGAGTTGTTAGTAATGTGTGTGTTGACCATTCGTAGGTCGTCCGTTTGTGGTGTGCACGGGACCTGCGGAGGCTACGAGGTCCACCGTTTGTGCCCCCACATCTCCCAGTTACCCTGGTAGAGTGGTTTTGCTATGCCCTGTGAATTACATACTTGAAGTGCATGTTACATTAGAACTATTGATAGAACTCTCAGGATGTGAAATGAATCCTAGGGTTGAGATAGAGAAATATTCATGCTTAATATGTTGTGATGTTTCCTGAATATGGTAAATCATGAGCTGCCTGTTATGATAATTGAACCATGACTTGAACTAGAATACATGTTAGATCCTGTATAACTGATTGCTAAGATAATTGCCAGATTGTGAAACCATGAGCTATCTGCTATGTCTTTAATTAATCATGACATGAATGGAGATATTTGGATGTTAAGGAAATAAAGAAAGCTATGCATGAACCGTCTGGGGAATTTGAAAGAAAACCGAAACCGTGATGTGGAGAATCTGTGGAATGATGGAACATGTTGCCTATGGGTGGTTGTTCGGACTTAGTAAGGGAAGTGAGCTGGCCCTTGTGTACACGGTACCGAGGAGAGCAACTGTCCCTTGATATGGAAGTGAGCTGGCCCTCGAGTACGTGGTATCGAGGAGAGCTACTGTTCCTTTTGTGTAGGGGGGGAGCTAGTCGCCTCATGGGGCTCGGGGTTAGGACTGGCCCCCTACACCGACTCCAGTTAAAGCCCACTCGGCAAATCAAGATAGTCGAGCGAGGGTATGCAGATTGTTGTTCTTGTTGGTGCTAGAGCACCATGATCGTTTATTTTGCTGATAACAAAACACGTGTTATTTAACATTTGCATTTGAATTCTTAGATTTCAGGATATTTGCAAATGGAGACGTGTTTAGATGGAGTTCGAGCTCGCTTCCATGGCGGATTAGAGGAGCTTGACGGAGGAGGAGGAGCTTCGCGAGGAGCAAAAGCTTGAAGAAGGAAGAAGATGAAGAATATGATAGATTTCCCTTCTTGTTCATTGTAATTTATCTTTATTTCTTTTGTTGCTCTTTATCTTTCTTAGATTACTTGTTAAAGAGCCTTAAAGAACCCTTAAAGTAGTCCTAAGAACACTTGCACAACCCTAGGATACTTAGGTTTTCTGTAGAGAACTTAGAAAATCAAAATAGGATTCTGATAGCCTAATCAAACGTCTAATCTGGAAATCAGACATCAGATAGTGACTTTTAAGATGTCTAACTGTTGACTCAGACATCCAATAACTTAGGCTGGACTTAGTTGGTTCCGTCTGATGAAATCAAACGACCAGACCTTAGACTAGACATCTTAGAAGACGTCTGATGGTTGTGCTAGATGTCCAATTAGTAGAATGTTGGCTAACAAAGTAGACATTGAGGAAGATAACCGTTACACTTCTATCAGACGTCCGTAGAGGGTCCCAGACGTCTGATATCTGACCGTTGAACCTTGATTGACCCAAAATCACTTTATGAGATATTCTAGCCATTAACCTATCTTGGGAATTCATTCCCATAGTACAATAGGTTTCTAGACGTCCGGACCTAGTGCCAGACGTTTTGTATGTCGTCTGATGGCCTTACACTAGAACCTTATTTAGGTTTGAACCAAGTCAGGAAGGAAACCCATCTAGAATCAGACGTCTGACTTAGTTCCCAGATGTCTTAAACTAGTTTTCCAGATGTCTAATACTTGGACCAGACATCTGATGACCCTATCAGAATTATAAATGATTCTGATTACAGCCTATTTTGCCTTGGGTTCAACCCCAACGGCTATGGAAGCCTTCTAAGGCCTTCCAAAAGCCTTCCTAGGCCCTCTATAAATAGAGGACCCTTGCCTTGCAAAGACACACCCAAGAAACACATTTCCACACCTTTTGTGTCCAAGAGAAGTAGAAGAAGCTCTAGCTCTCCAAGCATTCATTCCACACCTGAGAGCTTCATCCCGCTGCACTTCCGCTCTCCCTCAGCGATTACGAGAGCAACGAGGTGTCATTACATGGTTCACGCACCTACGTTGTCACACCGACGCACTTCCACCAAAGGGAAGTTTCTAAACTCTTATAGTAGCTAGGTTTAAGTTTTGTGGATCTATAAGGTTGTTGTACTTTATTTTCCTTGGTTGGGTATTCACTTTACGAATTCCCGTCTCCATCGAGAGACTAAATACTCCTCGTGAAGAGGAGGGGTTTGAGGCACACTACCCTCGTTCAAAGTAGTGTTGTATTGAGGTTCAGTCATCCTTGTTTAAGTGACTGGGTTAGTAGATTTGATTGATTAGGTCGATCGGGAAATCCTAAGTCGAGAGACTTAAGTGGTGGTTTTCACCCTGTTTGGGTTTCCACCTAAAAATACTTGTGCATATTGTGTGATTGCTTATTTTTGTGAGATTATTTATTTTAATTCTGCATTTTATACGTCACGCATATCTTACCCTCTCCCGTAGGGAATTACAGTTCTGTGCTATACGTTTGGGCGTACCCGCTAGCGGAAACGACTAACCGCATGCTAGTGTGGGGTAGCTACTCGTGCACTTATCGCGCATGCCATACTCACCGCTACGTGGCAACTGTGACCTCGGGGTGGTAGACCGGGTGTAGGACTACCACAGGGTGCTCTCTCAGCCAAGAGAGTGCCACGTGTACATATTACATCATGGGAAAAACTATAATCAAGATCGTTCCCTTAGGGAATAGGAAGATTGAGAGATACTGTGGACCTTTGTTAGAGAAATGACTCATGAACACTTAGTAGTAAATTAACTGTATGATTGGATAATTGGATAAGTGCATGCACAAAACTACTTTTCTTTACTGTTTTTAAATGCTATAACTGCTTTAAATATACCACTCTACTCAGCATTAGCTGACCACCATCATATATAATCGTTTACAGGTCAGGGAGTCGAGTAGCCAGCACCTCCGGCTGCAGAGAGTGCTGGACCCAGTTGAGCCAAGCCATAGTTTTACTTGTTCCTTTCTGTTTCCACTACTTTTGTTGTTAGTGAGTACTTCTGTTTTATGTTCAGAACTATTATTGTTATGCTTTTTTGCCTTAGTTGTGATAGCTAGTGATTATGTTTTCCTCTTATGGCATGTTATCTTTCTGTAATCTAAATTAAATTTCCGCTGTTGGCTTTATTTAAATTCCTTAGCTACTTGCATGCGTGGTTTGTGGTTTGTTTCGTACGTTTGGGATAGTCTCTCATTGGACGACTAGGTCTTGGGGTTAGTCAAGGCGAGCCGTACCCGGGTTCCCAGAGGGGTCAGATTCGAGTCGTAACAAGATGGTATCAGAGAAAGGTCGTCCCAAGAGATAACCAAACTGATTGAAAGTAGCCATAAATGTGCATATAGCTATGATGGCCATAACAACGTGTCTTCTTGAATTACACGTCTAAGTCATATTTTGAACTTGTATCTTTGACAATCTCGATTTGTTTCTCTTCCATCCCCATGTAGGAGATGCCTTGTCATGGAGTTCGTGGAGCCGGCCGTGGGTGTGGTCGTGGACGTGGCCGCGAAGGTGGGTGTGTAGGTTCTGGGGCAAGGGAGCTGCCACAGATCGCCTAGCTGATTCGCAACATCATTCGGGAGAAGTTCCAACAGCCTCCTCCTTAGCCACCCCATCTTGAGGATGGGGAGGGAGAGTCCTCTGTGTGGCAGGGGAGTCGCCGCAGCGCTGGACGAGCTAGAGGGGGAGGGGGTGATCCTTCACCACCCCCACCACCCTCAGACACTTCTGAGCATGAGTCCTTATCGGGAGGCATACCTGTACCTGAAACGTCGGTAAGGTTTGACGACCGGGTTTAAGGGTTTTGTTATAACGTTGTAGTAAAGCCGGTTATTACCAACACTTCAAATAAAATTTTTTACTCGGAAAATAAAAGAGTTCCCGAGGTCGAACTCAGGGAGCAAGTTGTATTCTAGAGATATACATGTTTCTTTTACAAAATAAAGAAAGAGAGAGGGAAAGAATTTGTTTATTCTCTTTGTTTTCTCCTCGTGATGTTCTTCTTTCTTTCTTTCTTCAGATCTCCTTCTTCTTCTTCTTCGTTCTGCAGAGGTGACGCTCCTCTTCAGATCTCCTTCTTTTTCTTCCTTATGGCTGCAGAGCTTCTACCTTCAGCTACTAAGTCTTCCTTTCTTCTTCTTCTGCTTTGGCCGTTGCTCTTCTTTTCTTTCTTTCTTCAGCCTGCCTTCTTTCCTGCTCTGGCTGCTGACCTTCCGTCGTCTGACCCGGTGCTTAGACGACTTAACTATGCATTTGCTACAGTGCAGCTCCTTCTTCTTCCGCGGGTCTTCTTCTTCGCCTGTGCCTGCACACTTCAGAATTTTTCGTCAGAGGCAAAACCTACTCTACCCTCCCCCCCCCGCGTCTCTCTTTCTCTCTGAAACCACTCTTGGGAAAGCTCTCCCAGAGCTACCGGGTAACCGGGTTCGGATCAGGCCCGGGTCCAGGCCCACCGGCGTGCGTGGTGGGCGAGGAGTGCAGGTCAGTCGAGTCGGGTCGGGTCAGGTCCGCGGGGCGT
Organism: Thalassia testudinum; assembly: GCA_037157565.1. Classification (NCBI taxonomy): domain Eukaryota; kingdom Viridiplantae; phylum Streptophyta; class Magnoliopsida; order Alismatales; family Hydrocharitaceae; genus Thalassia; species Thalassia testudinum. Next base: position 2,876,771 of record JAZHRO010000051.1, read on the forward strand.
GAGCGCAGACGAGACCGGGTAACCGGGCGGGTGAAGGGGACCTCACCCCGTGTACTGAGGCAGTAAGGCTACTGCACTTTTGCATCTTATGTCGCTGCGGCTCTTCAGGCGTTTCCGAGGTGGGACTAAACGGCCCACCTCAATTGCGCGCCCGCAGCGGGGAATTCAGCAGGAGATGGCAGCGTCACGCGGAGTTTTCTTCCTCATCTGCGAACCTGGTGTTTTGCCAAAACTCCTCGCAAGGCCTGGGAGTGAATCTGGGCTTGGCGCTGAGCGTGGCGCGCCTGTAGCTGCAGGCGGAAGCAGGTCCTCCTGCGCGTCAATGGCGGCGGAGGTCGGGTGGCCTGTTCAGAAGAAAACGGCCTCTCGGCCTAATCAGAGAGTGCCAGGAGCTTCGCCAGGGTGCGGCGAAGCTCGTGTGGGTGGTGGCGAGGCGCGGGGCGGCGTGCGAGAGCTGCCCTAGGTCGGACTGTGGGTCGGAGGATGGGTCTGTTCGATGGGGTTGCAGCGGGTGATGTGGGGGGAGTGGCAGGGCGGAGGTTGATCAGGGTGAGGAGGCGGAGGTCCTGCGGTGGTCGGCGAGCCGTGTGGGTCGCTGAGGTGATGGGGGCGGCTCGCCGGAGGGTGGTCGGAGGCGAAGGGGGTGAAGGTGGTCAGGGTCGGTCGAGGGCTTAATTGAATAAATTGAAAGCGGGGAAAGAAAGAGGAGAAGAAGGGGAGTAGTTCTAACTTACTTGCAGGGACGAAGGGGGAGGAACAGGGCGACAGTCGTATCGACTGTCGCCGGAGAAGACGATGCCCAGTGGGGGGAGGACGGCGGTGACGACGGGGCAGAGGCAGCGCGCGCCGGTATTGCGCGACGCGGGAAGAGCAGGGGAAGAAGTCTCTGCTGCTGGTATTGCGGCAGAGCGAAGAGGAGGAGGAGGAAGAACCGCCGGAGCTGGTGGGCGTCTGCCGGAGTGAGAAGAGAGGAAAGTTGGGGGTTTTCTCCGTCAGATCCGAGCTGGGAAGAACGGTGGAGCGACGGGGGGTATTTATAGGGATCAAACAGGGAGGAAGGCGGAGGGAGACGACGTGTCTCCCTCGCCGGAGGATGGCCGGAAGCAAGAACCCATACCGTCCGTGCGTTCGCACGGCCGGTATGGTGGGTTATAACGACCAGGGGGGTGTCCCTGCGACGGCTGACGACGCAGGGCACCCCCGGTTCACTTGCCAGGTCCCCCACCTCACCCTGCGCGGCGCCATGCTCCGCGCAAGGTCGCCGGAGCATGGTGCTGGCAGGTTTTGCAGGAGGGACCTGATTGCAAAGAACGAAGGAGAGTTAGGGGCCAAAATGCGAGGGTTCAAAAGTTGAGGGCCAAAGAGTAAATATATGAGGACCAAAGTGTAAAGTCTGTCAAGGAGGTTTCTTCTTAGGCTCAAGTTTTTATACATGACTAATTAGGACCTAAGGAATCTGATGGTGAATTTCATTTTCATATTAAACCTTGTTTGACTGGTCAATTTGCGCAAAAATCCAAATTAAGTTATTAATTGGGCATGGTTCTCAATGTAGGTCAAAATGGGTTCTAAAGGCCAAATTGAAGGTTCTAAACCCTAGAGATTATTTTTCTATGAATTTTAGAGGGTTTATTCTATTTTTACTTTGCCTCGAACCTTGTGAATTGAAGTGGGTTGTTTTAGGGTTACAGATTATCATTTAGTTTCTTGGAATTGCTGTAGCCCTTGCTAGATCATCTCATCCCACTTTTATTCTTATTAAGCTGCTTTGACCTATGTTTGGGCCCTGAATTACCCTGTATGCAGATTATACTGGTAAAATTGCACTTTTACCCCTTATGACTTGTTTTCTCCTCAAACTCAGAATTCTCTGAGTTAAGCCTTTCCTTGAGATATGTAGGAGCTTTTATCCTTTGTATTGGGTCAAAATGAGCTAGTTATGGCTCATGATGAGGTTCTCATCATACCCCCATGCCTAGCTTTTGCTAGTCCCTTAGCAAAAACTTAAGGTTTCAACCCTTGTTCTAGACCATGAAGTTTTTAATAGTTTTAGATAAGTGCCTTTTTTATTTGAGCATAGACTAGGTTAGAATGCTGACCATAGGCCTAAAAGGTACTCTAGTACCAATCAAGATCCAAATCTGTCTAGCCTTAGCCTCAGTCTTTTAGCAAAGGTTTTTAAGGCCCACAAGAACTAACCTAAGGTTTATTGGACTTCGTGGTTAAAGCACCCGTGCTTGAAATGATTTTAGCCCTGGCTCAGTTCGCAGTGCGTTTTGTAAGAGAGAGATAGAAAGTTCTTTTTGTTTGGAGAGTTTTCTCTCTCTTTTTCTTTTTAGTTCTAGCCTAGGATTGGCTTTTCAACACGGTCTGTATCAGATTCCTTGCTCCCATCATTAATCCTCAAGGGTTCCTGGCGATCGATGCTTCGAGATAGCACCGCCCATGGCAACCCCCGGAACCCTGGCTATTGAGATTTCGAGATAATCCCATCCATGGTGTTCTGTGGCCGAATCCAGACCCTGGCAATTGACACTTCGAGATAATGCCATCCATGGAATCTGAACCAGCAGAGTGCTTACATGCCCCCAGTAGGATATGTAAATATCCTAAGAGACAAGCACCGAGGAGATGATATTTTGTTACGCATCTTTGAGGGGATTTCCCGCCTCTCCGCGCTGGGAACTCGTCCAAATCAACTTGTGTTGATCGGCCGCTCCTATTCTAGGTGTTTTTTTCAGAATTTTGCGACGCTTCTGCGTGATTCTGATTTTTACGCTTACTGAACCAGGCTGTGTGTGAGGTTAGGGTGCTTAGGTTACTGAGTCCCGTAAACCAAAAATTAGTTAACGAGGCCAAATACTCCCTAAGCCTTAGACCTAATACTTCAGCTTTTCATTTTCCTCAACCTCTTGAGGAGTGTCTAGATCTTAATGGGTACTAAGAGTCTATTCAAGAATGCCTAAGGTTTGCGTTCTTACTAATCTCATTATGCACTTTTCAGTTATTTTCTTGAATGAGGTCTAGAACTTAGGTTAATTCCTTAGTTCCTTACTAATGACTATCACCTTTTCTTATAATTTTGTGCTCCTTTTTCATTTTGTTTCTTTTCTCCTTCACCTTCACAAAATTTCCTTTCTCCTCTTTTCCTCTTATTCTTTTTCAAAAAATTTTTAATTTTTATGGTGTTTTTGGCATATGTGAATTTTTTGTTTGAAACCTTTTCTTACAAGTTTTTTGCACTTTCCTACCCCCCCATGCCTAAGATTTGCAATGTCCTCATTGTAACCTAGGGGTTTTTATTCAACTAAGTTCATACATTAGGATAGCTGTTTTGATGGGTGAATGGGTTGGGGTGACTGTTGCGGACGATTTTTAATCTCAGATGCAAGCACCTGAGGTGGGGTCGGTTGTCCTAAAGTGTGAACTTCAAGTGCAAAAAGCTGTCAGAAGAAGTTTCAGGTTTTCAAAGAGAATGACGGGCTGCCTCCCGTTGAGCGCTAAATTTGATGCCTTCAGCCAAGCGGGAAATGCGATGGAGAGGGGATGGTCAAATCAGCGGAGTTTTGTACGACAAGCACCTTGATTAAGAGCCTGGTTGGTCCAACCAGGTGCTTGTTCAGATCAACAGGCTGATGATGCAGCCCAAACCCAATCAATCTGGTGGGTTGATAGATGTGGATAAAAAGGTGTGGAGCCCACCAGAAACTATGAAGCTCAGATGGATGTGGAAGTGTAAACGCAGGGTTTGGCTGAGCCGAATCAGCCTGGTCAGAGTAGGGACCCGTAGGATAATCAGTGGTTGATGCAGGAACCCTACAGGGGTGATCAGAGAATGATAGAGCATGGTATGTAGTCTGATCAATGTTCGAAACCCGATGTGGAAATGCAATCGGCTCGGTGAGAGGTGAATCTGCATAGAAATTGAGTCCGGTTGCGGGTCGGGGTTTGGGAGAGGTTTTGATCCGTTCTGTGTGTGCGGACGAGGTGGCCATTGTGTACGAGGGCTCTTCTAGAAACAGATGATAAGTGGTTTTCTGTAGAGAGTACTCTGGGTAACTATCAAATGCCGGAAGAGTGTTTGTAGGATGAAAGGAATCGGATTCGAGAAAAAATTTGGATTCTTGGTTGCAATCACTCTTGGCATTTTCTGTTTTTGGTTCCTGAGGATCGAAAAGGAATGATTCTGTGTTATCAGTGATCCCGGGAATCAGGACCTCAGAGTCGGAGTCAGAGTCATGTGAACTGAGGTCGTAGATAGGCCTGGCGTGTTCAGGAAGGGGAATCTCTCCGCAATTATAGTCAGATCTGAAATTGTCGGAGAGTTGGCGAAAATGATCATGAATTCCACCACAGCACAAATCATCAGATGTGGAATCAGCAGCCTGACTGGGTTCTAGCCTATATGTCACTTCTGGGCTCAAAAAGATGTTCTGTTCAAGCTCTAAGCTGGTAGGATAGACCCCATTAAAATCTTGCTCATCCAACTCCTCAGTTTCTGTATCATAAATTGGCATGTTTTCTGAAAAATCGATCAGATTTCCTGAGGATGTTGGAGAGGGATATAGAGGCCCGGAATCATATTCTGTAAAAATTTGATCTTTCTCATAAAGGGCCTCATAATCTTTCCAATAAGTTTCAGATCTAGGTTCTAGGCTTAGGATGTGGGTAGAATTATTAGAACCTAAGTCCGAATAACCTTCGAGGGTCACCTTATCAAAACAAGGGGTGGAATTTATACCCTCCAGAGGTTCAATTCTAATCTTGTTATTGCAGGAGTCTTGGAGTTCTAAGCTTGGTGATTCATGGCCTAGGGTTGGCTCAGCATTGTTTTCTCCTGCAACTTCCCAACCTATTTTAATGCTATCTTCTATTTGGGTTGGGAGTCGACAACCACCTTGTGCCTCAATCCCGAGGTCTGGGAAACTGGATTGATTCTTAGTATTGTTCCAAGATGACTCATCCTTTGTTTCTGGTATATACGGGTATTTCTGGTTGATAATTTGTTCTACTGATTTCATCATTTCTACCCGTTTCATAAGGGCATCTTGGTGTTGTTCCCAAAGTACAGGATTTGTCAAGCATTGAAGGTATTCAGATTGGTGTAATTTTTCCATCTCAATGTATCCTGTCATGAGCATATCTCGGGTTGATCCTTTTGAAATTTCAGTCAATAGAATTTGGGCACAGTTTATGATGAAAGCTGTGGTTGTTGGGACATCAACCTGAATATCTCCTATTGGTGTTAAGGTTTTTTCTTCTTTTTCATAGAATTTTATGGCATCCTCGATCATTTTATCTTTCATAGATCTCCGATATTCAGGTTTCTTGAATGGTAGTCTTAGGTGGTTTGGCTGCATATTTGGATTAGGTGGTGGGATCAAGATGTGGAATCAAAGGCTTCGATGTAGACTCGTGTTGTGCCAAGATGGAAGAAGGGAGTATCAGAGGAAAGATTAATGTGGTGGTGCTGCATAAACAAGGGAACTGAGGCCTAACCTCAGGGCAAGTGAATTCCTAAGGGAGGATTCAAGGACCTCCTTCCAAGCATATACTGAAGGATGTGATGAGATTAAAAGGTGCTGGACCCAATCAAGACACCCAAAAAATGTGTTGGGTGACTATAGAGGTACGGGGCAGATGGACCCCTTGATCAGAAAGATCGTCCACCTGAGAATTACCTGGGCAGCCAGAGAGGGAGAGTCCCGCGAAGACCCCTACACGGTAGAGCGTCCCCACGGGTTACAGGGTTTCCCCCACCCGACCTCTCTTGTCACTGCGGTTCCAGGTAGACCAGAATGGGGATCTTGACCTCTTAAGTCTACTAATTTTAAGATCAGGGTGCTTAAGGTTTCACTTGAACTTTAGTCTTTTAAGTGCAAAGAGTGACCTAATTTAAGGTTGGTTGACCCAAGGGGTCAACTTTACCTCTTGTTTTCTTTGAGAGCTTTTAGGTCCTGTCTTTTAGGGTTCAAGTGTTTAGAGAGCCAATTGTTTTAGGTTTTCTTGTTAATTATTTTCAATCAATGGCTTGGGCACACCTCTTTTGGATTTCCTCAATTCTTGATTAAGGGGTGTGTCTCTACTGAAATCCTAATGTTTGACCTTATGTTGGCTCTACTTGGTCCATTTAACTCTTTGTTGGGAAATTAGGGCTCAAGCAAGAATGTGTTAGCCCTTAAATACCCTTAATAGTGTGCAGGAGTGATGAGTTGAAAACATGCAACTCTTTATGGTTACTAAGTATGGAAGACAGGTTAGCCCTATATTGCTTGTTCTTTTCTTTTCTTCCTCTTTAGAGTTTAGGGGTTAATAGTGAGAGGAAAAAATTTACCTGTCTTCGGAGTGGTTGTCGTGTGGTTGCTTGTCTTCTTGAGTTCCTGTAGCTGCACAAAAGAGAGGAGATTATCAGAAATTAAAAGAAACAGGAATGTTTACCTCTAGAATAGCCGTTGCTCCCCGGCAACGGCGCCAAAATGAAACGTCGGTAAGGTTTGACGACCGGGTTTAAGGGTTTTGTTATAACGTTGTAGTAAAGCCGGTTATTACCAACACTTCAAATAAAATTTTTTACTCGGAAAATAAAAGAGTTCCCGAGGTCGAACTCAGGGAGCAAGTTGTATTCTAGAGATATACATGTTTCTTTTACAAAATAAAGAAAGAGAGAGGGAAAGAATTTGTTTATTCTCTTTGTTTTCTCCTCGTGATGTTCTTCTTTCTTTCTTTCTTCAGATCTCCTTCTTCTTCTTCTTCGTTCTGCAGAGGTGACGCTCCTCTTCAGATCTCCTTCTTTTTCTTCCTTATGGCTGCAGAGCTTCTACCTTCAGCTACTAAGTCTTCCTTTCTTCTTCTTCTGCTTTGGCCGTTGCTCTTCTTTTCTTTCTTTCTTCAGCCTGCCTTCTTTCCTGCTCTGGCTGCTGACCTTCCGTCGTCTGACCCGGTGCTTAGACGACTTAACTATGCATTTGCTACAGTGCAGCTCCTTCTTCTTCCGCGGGTCTTCTTCTTCGCCTGTGCCTGCACACTTCAGAATTTTTCGTCAGAGGCAAAACCTACTCTACCCTCCCCCCCCCGCGTCTCTCTTTCTCTCTGAAACCACTCTTGGGAAAGCTCTCCCAGAGCTACCGGGTAACCGGGTTCGGATCAGGCCCGGGTCCAGGCCCACCGGCGTGCGTGGTGGGCGAGGAGTGCAGGTCAGTCGAGTCGGGTCGGGTCAGGTCCGCGGGGCGTGAGCGCGGACGAGACCGGGTAACCGGGCGGGTGAAGGGGACCTCACCCCGTGTACTGAGGCAGTAAGGCTACTGCACTTTTGCATCTTATGTCGCTGCGGCTCTTCAGGCGTTTCCGAGGTGGGACTAAACGGCCCACCTCAATTGCGCGCCCGCAGCGGGGAATTCAGCAGGAGATGGCAGCGTCACGCGGAGTTTTCTTCCTCATCTGCGAACCTGGTGTTTTGCCAAAACTCCTCGCAAGGCCTGGGAGTGAATCTGGGCTTGGCGCTGAGCGTGGCGCGCCTGTAGCTGCAGGCGGAAGCAGGTCCTCCTGCGCGTCAATGGCGGCGGAGGTCGGGTGGCCTGTTCAGAAGAAAACGGCCTCTCAGCCTAATCAGAGAGTGCCAGGAGCTTCGCCAGGGTGCGGCGAAGCTCGTGTGGGTGGTGGCGAGGCGCGGGGCGGCGTGCGAGAGCTGCCCTAGGTCGGACTGTGGGTCGGAGGATGGGTCTGTTCGATGGGGTTGCAGCGGGTGATGTGGGGGGAGTGGCAGGGCGGAGGTTGATCAGGGTGAGGAGGCGGAGGTCCTGCGGTGGTCGGCGAGCCGTGTGGGTCGCTGAGGTGATGGGGGCGGCTCGCCGGAGGGTGGTCGGAGGCGAAGGGGGTGAAGGTGGTCAGGGTCGGTCGAGGGCTTAATTGAATAAATTGAAAGCGGGGAAAGAAAGAGGAGAAGAAGGGGAGTAGTTCTAACTTACTTGCAGGGACGAAGGGGGAGGAACAGGGCGACAGTCGTATCGACTGTCGCCGGAGAAGACGATGCCCAGTGGGGGGAGGACGGCGGTGACGACGGGGCAGAGGCAGCGCGCGCCGGTATTGCGCGACGCGGGAAGAGCAGGGGAAGAAGTCTCTGCTGCTGGTATTGCGGCAGAGCGAAGAGGAGGAGGAGGAAGAACCGCCGGAGCTGGTGGGCGTCTGCCGGAGTGAGAAGAGAGGAAAGTTGGGGGTTTTCTCCGTCAGATCCGAGCTGGGAAGAACGGTGGAGCGACGGGGGGTATTTATAGGGATCAAACAGGGAGGAAGGCGGAGGGAGACGACGTGTCTCCCTCGCCGGAGGATGGCCGGAAGCAAGAACCCATACCGTCCGTGCGTTCGCACGGCCGGTATGGTGGGTTATAACGACCAGGGGGGTGTCCCTGCGACGGCTGACGACGCAGGGCACCCCCGGTTCACTTGCCAGGTCCCCCACCTCACCCTGCGCGGCGCCATGCTCCGCGCAAGGTCGCCGGAGCATGGTGCTGGCAGGTTTTGCAGGAGGGACCTGATTGCAAAGAACGAAGGAGAGTTAGGGGCCAAAATGCGAGGGTTCAAAAGTTGAGGGCCAAAGAGTAAATATATGAGGACCAAAGTGTAAAGTCGGTCAAGGAGGTTTCTTCTTAGGCTCAAGTTTTTATACATGACTAATTAGGACCTAAGGAATCTGATGGTGAATTTCATTTTCATATTAAACCTTGTTTGACCGGTCAATTTGCGCAAAAACCCAAATTAAGTTATTAATTGGGCATGGTTCTCAATGTAAGTCAAAATGGGTTCTAAAGGCCAAATTGAAGGTTCTAAACCCTAGAGATTATTTTTCTATGAATTTTAGAGGCTTTATTCTATTTTTACTTTGCCTCGAACCTTGTGAATTGAAGTAGGTTGTTTTAGGGTTATAGATTATCATTTAGTTTCTTGGAATTGCTGTAGCCCTTGCTAGATCATCTCATCCCACTTTTATTCTTATTAAGCTGCTTTGACCTATGTTTGGGCCCTGAATTACCCTGTATGCAGATTATACTGGTAAAATTGCACTTTTACCCCTTATGACTTGTTTTCTTCTCAAACTCAGAATTCTCTGAGTTAAGCCTTTCCTTGAGATATGTAGGAGCTTTTATCCTTTGTATTGGGTCAAAATGAGCTAGTTATGGCTCATGATGAGGTTCTCATCAGTACCCATGTTGCGGCTCCACCACGACTTGTTCGCTAAGTTCCGGAAACTGAAGCCCCCCTTCTTCAAGGGGGAGGAGATCCCGTCTGAGGCCGAGGACTGGCTGAAGTAGATGGAGAAGATATTCAACACACTCCACCCTCCTGTAGAGTGCCGCATGGTCTTCGCCACGTATCAGTTGGAGAGTGCAGCCCATAGGTGGTGGAGGGCAATTAGAGGCCATGAGGGGGGAGAGCCTGTATGGGACTAGTTTGTGGCGCTTTTCTGCGAGCAGTACTTTTCACAGACTTAGTAGGACCAGAGGAGGTAGGAGTTCCACACTCCTCGCCAGGGGGCGATGATGGTCAGCGCGTACCGCACACGTTTTCTGGAGTTGTCGCGTTTTGCCCCATCAGGAGTCGCTACAGAGGAGTTCCTATGGAGGTTCACTGAGGGCCTTCGGCTTGCTAGTCGGGGGTATGTGAAGCTCTTGAAGCTACCCATCTTCTCTCGTGTGGTCTAAGTGGCCATGAACTACAAGGAGACCAACCCGGTCGTGCGAGACACTGACGAAGGAGGATGGAAGAGGCCCTACCAACCTAAGCACTCTCAAGGCCGCCAGGAGAGGAGGCACGTGGTGCCTACGGGGGAGTTGACCCTCTCGATAGGGGTTAGCTGCCTGCACCAGACCCTCGCCCAGCCATTAGCAGGGATAGACCGGGGGAGGAGGTCGCGCCCCTCTCTGCTACCAGCGTGGCCAGTTGAGTCACATGAGGAGGGACTACCCGTCTAGGGCTAGAGCACACCAAATGCTCCTCGCTCCGAGCATTGGAGGCCGATCAGGCGGCCGTAGTTACCGGGCTCGTGGGGGAGGACAATAGCCACGAGGAGGATACCGGCAGCTGCTACCCGTCCAGTCTAGAGCATGGCAGTGTCATCCACACCTAGAGCTAAGGGGCGTGTCAACGCCCTGACTCACAAAGATGCCAGAGCTTTTGGCTCCGTGGTGGCAGGTATGGTTCCAATTTCCGACAGACTTGTTAACGTACTTTTTGATTCTGGTGCCACACACTTTTTCGTCTCCATGAGTTTTGTTGTTAGTTTGGGGATGGGAAGCACTTTGTTAGAGGATCCGTTCTTGATCAGAGGCCCAAGTGGGCAGTTATTCATAGCTGAGGAGGTTTACTCAAACTGTGAGGTTACCATAGGGGGACATAATCTTCCCGCTGACCTGATTGTGATCCAGATGGAGGATTTCAGTTGATTCTCAGGATGGACTGGCTGTCCGCCTATCACGCCCTGGTGGACTGCTTTGGGAGAAAGATTGTGTTCTCCATACCTGAGCTGCCTCCTTTTGAGTTTCATGGTCAGCCAGTGGACGGAGGGTTCAGGTGTATCTCCGTGCTTTGGGCAGTGAAGCTACTGAGTCAGGGCTGCGAGGGTTTCCTAGCTTGTGTTGTAGCGGAGCCCAGCCCAATGACTAATTTGCAGAATGTTCCGGTGGTCTGTGAGTACCCCGATGTCTTTCCAGAGGAGTTACCAGGACTACTGCCAGAGTGTGAAATCGAGTTTGAGATCTCACTGGTACCAATGACTAGCCCCATCTCTATTGCACCGTATAGAATAGTTCTGCTTGAGCTACAAGAGCTTAAGTCCCAGTTACAGGACATGTTGGAGAAGGGCTTCATGAGGCCTAGTGCATCCCTGTGGGGAGGCCCTGTACTATTCGTGAAGAAGGACGGTATCAATCGGCTTTGTGTTGATTACAGATAGCTGAACCGTGTCACCATCAAGAATAAGTATCCGTTGCCTCGTATTGACAACCTCTTCGACCAACTGAGAGATGCCATGGTGTTCTCCAAGATAGACTTGAGGTTGGGTTACCACCAACTGAGGGTCAGGGAGATAGATGTCTCCAAGATAGCTTTCCGTACGTGGTATGGTCACTACAAGTTCCTGATCATGCCGTTTGGGCTGACCAACGCTCCCGCTACTTTCATGGACCTGATGAACCATGTCTTCAGACTGTACCTAGACCAGTTTGTGGTAGTATTCATCGACGATGTGCTAGTTTACTAATGTAAACATGTTTACACTACATAAGATGTCTATTTATGCATGTTCTTAAGCATAGAATTGCATTGCATACTATAAATATTGCATAGCATGCATCATCTTGCATTTAGATTAGTTTGAATAAAATGGAGGTTAATTATCTCTTTTTATATTCAGGGACAGGGAAAATTTTTATCGAGGCCTCAGATCGAAGATCCAACCGTACAGATTTGATCAGGGTGACAATTGGAGTTCAACAACTCTAAGATTACCCTAATCAAACATCTGTAGCATCAAATAGAGATCGGGGAACCCTAGAAGATCAAGGGCCAAGATGGTGTGAATCTGCACTTTAAACAACAAATCCGATCGCACGGATGGATTTGGATCGACGATCGCAACCTAACGGTGCAAAAATCGACTCAATCCGACAATTGTGGCACCATCTACATCAACCAGAAGATGGATGGTCAAGATGGCACCACGTGGCACCATCTCAGCTGCCCAACTAGCCGTTGCACCCGCCGCTCCATCTCTTCTTTATTTTGAGCACTGCACGCACAAAATCTTCCCGCGACACAAACGCCTCTGTAGCGCAGCAGGTGAGACTCACGAGTTCAAGGGGTGCGCGTTCGAACCTTCAGAAGCGGCTGCTGGGGTGCGGGCAAGCGGGCTTTGCAACCACTTGATCACAATCGAGCGGCTGCGAGCGCCCAATAGCGACCATGTGCTATCGCATGCTCATGCTTGACGCGCCATCAGACGCGGGCGTTGCGGCTTGAAGAGGCGCGGCAAGGGTGCATCTCAGCCGTTCGATCTCACGATCAAACGACCGAAACTTGATGAACGTGGGTGGTGCGGAAGATGAGCAGGTGGCACACGTCGCCCACGATTGGGGCTTTAGCAACGGTTTTATCCGTCACTAAAGACCCCTTATTTAATGTTTTGTAATTGTAAAGACCAAATTGCCCTCACTCCTTGCAATTATAAAAGGAGACCCCCTCCATACGAAATGGGCATCCCTTCTCTTCTCTCCCTCTCCAAAGCTCAAGAGAAGCTTGTCCCACACCCAGGATGCTCTTCGAGAGATAAAGTCAAATTTTCGCCCTCATTTCGGAAGCGGATCCCACGACAACGACGACGTGCTGCCCCATTCTCGTTCCTCCTGCCTCAACCTCCTTCTTCCCGCTCCATCCTTCTTCCAGGCGACGTCTCGTCTAGCTCATCCTTCAAGCGATCGTCGAGGAGGATAACTTCTCTCTCCCATTCTTCTTTACAGCTTTCTAGAGTAGAATTTTCTTGCTTTCTAGTGTAGTTGGTTTCCCGCTTTCTAGTGTAATTCTTCTTTGGTTTTATTGTATAAACATTTTGAAATATTGAGTGCATGTTTTCTCTCTCTCTCTATCTCATTTATTCTGATTGTTAATATTGCTTCATTATAATTACATCACTTTGCTTTTCAACAAAAACTCTAAAAAAATATAATTGCGAATATAGATCGACGTAGCCTCCCTGAGTTCAACCCAGGATTTCTATTCCGATACAAATTTTATTTGTTGAACATGAGTTCTTCGCTTTCAAACTACGATGACAAGTTTTTCAAAACCAAATACGTTAGCGTAGTAACTTGTAGCTTCAACATTTTGGCGCCGTTGCTGGGGAGGCAACGATTTCCGATCTTCTTTTCACATTTCACGCACTATATTTCTTCTAACTTGCTCTCTTGTGTCTATTGTTTTGCAGAGACCTCCATCAGGGAATCATCAAGCGATATACCGAAGTAAAGTGCAGTTGAGGACAACTGTAAGTGCACCCCATTCTTCACCCTCCATAGATTTCATTTGTCACATTAAATCCAAATTTCAATTAACCTAGGTGTTTGCATAAATCCTAGGAATAATTTGGTTGTTTGGATTCTCACTCACATTCATTCCACCCTTGTTTATAAAAAAAAAACAAAAAGATAATATTGTGGGAAATTTTCAACAGACACACAACGTACACCCACATTCAAGGCACTTAACCTAATTGATTTGTTTCTACTCAACCGGGTTCTGATCTGTGGAACCGGTACACACAAAGCAACACATAAAAGAGTAGAAATCATTCTAGGTTAACTATCTTTGTGTGCCTAACTTAGTGGTGCATTTGTGGCCAGTTGTTTGAGTTGTTTGGGCCATACCACTCTATTTAAAATCAACTCATCAAGTAGCTCCTCCTTAGGATTTTCAATCTAGGTCTATTCCAGGTACTCCACTTTATTTCTGATTTTAAAGAAAAGTAATCTTCACCCATATTTGACAACTTGGTTTGCCTCGAAACTTGATTTCAATCAACCTAATTTTAAGCCCTAAAACTACTTAAGAAAGATTTGAATATTAAAATCCACACATCACAAATAATCTTGCTTGAAAACCTTGGTTGTGCACGCACTTACACAATTCTCAATCAATCATTAAGGACATAACCCATTTTAAGGGCTCATCACATTCCATAAGCACCACAATCCCAGGCCTTAATAAAATTGAGTAGACGTTGGCCTTAAGGACTGATTTGCTCTTCAGGGCCTAGTCTGAAATTGTCTTTGATTAACCTACTTGTACTGATTACTCTAATGTCCAGCTAGGGGAGTAGCGTCAAACGACCGCGGCTGGGGGGTACACTAGGAATCGGAGGCGAAAGCCAAAGGAAGAACCTTCTTCCCAATCCCTCCTTCTAACTGGTTGGATTGAGCAGACGCAAGTAGAGTAAATCATTTACAATCTTAAGGTGGGTTTTGGGAATCAGTAGATCCTTAGGCTACCCCACTTAAGGACAACCTTATTTTGTTGTGTTGCAGGGTCCCTATCCCCAGTCCTTTCGACCTTCTCCTAGTTTATGCTGGGAAGACAGTCATTGAATCCCTGGTTGGAAGGACCACTAGAATATTCTAGGAGGCACAAATTGGATTTTGGTCAAATTGATCCCATGGCCGACCAACAGCCTCCTCTACTTGGAGATCCACAGGAGGAATTCCGAAGGCAACTGGAACAAATGCAGAGAATGCAGGAATGGTTCCAAAGAATGCAGGACGCTTAGCCCTTGAAGGATTTTTATGATCCTTCAAATTACAGGGAACGTCCCAACGTCCAGATTCCAGCCGGCGACGTAGAAATCAAGCCTCAAGTGTTAAGCCTGATTAAACATTATCATGGACTTGGCTCCGAAGATCTGTTTCAGCACTTAGAGGACTTGACCACTTTGGTCCAGACCACCAAGGCACGAAACGTGAACGAGGAGCAAATGATCATGAGGCTCTTCCCCTATTCTCTTAGGGATAAGGCCGTGCATTGGTACAAGACAATAGGAAGACCAATTGCAACTTGAAATGAGTTGAAATCGGCCTTTCTGAAGAAATTCTTCCTAGTCGGACGTACCAATGCCTTGAGACAGGCAATCACTACCTTTACCCAGCAGCCGAGGGAGCAGTTTCATGTGGCCTGGGAGCGATTTCAAGACCTATTGCAGAGGTGTCCACACCACGAGGTGCCGAAATGGCAACTCATGCAGATCTTCTATTATGGGTTGACTGAGCAACTCAGAAATCATGTGGATGCTTCTTGCAAAGGCAATTTCCTCAATAAAGACGTAGATAGTGCACATGATTTATTTAAGGAAATGAGCAAGAATTTAATCAATCATGCCTCCATGGATACATTTAATCAGTCCTAGTAGCCCAGATCAAATGTCAATGAAGTCCATGACTCTCATTCATTTGATATGGAATTGATTTGTAACAAACTTGACAAGGTGGACTTGGTTGCTAAGAGAATGGAAGAGTGGATGGCTAGAAATTCTATAAACAACTCTCGATCCACTCAATCCCAAAATTCGGGATTCCATTCTTCACGAGCTCCTTCTGGATGGGAATTCGTGAATCAACTCGATGCGGCTCAACCTGTGAGTCAGCATTTTCCAGAACCCCATGGGTTCCAAATTGGGGCCTTTGATCCCAATTTTTCTGATCCTTCCCTTTCTTTCTCTCCATCCTCACCCTATGAGAATGTCTGTGCTGTACAAGAGAATGTTAGATCAAACCCTTACTCTAATGCTTATAATCCAGGTTGGAGAAACCACCCTAACTTCTCTTGGAAAAACTCATGGCAACAAACCCAATTCTGACCCGGTAACTATGCTCCGCAACGACCAATGGGTCAGGGTCATGTGTATACTCGGTTGCCCCCAAATCAGGTCAATCAGCCAACTTGGAATGCCCGTCAACCCGTAGGCAGGCTGATTTGAACCGGCAAATGGTAGAGATGCAAGGATCCATGCTCCAGCTCATGTAGCAAATGAAAACCTCATTGGACAACTTGCAGTCCAGGCTCATTGCTAACTCTCGTCAACCCAGATCTCTACCATCCCAACCCGTACCCAACCCGCGAAATATTCTGAATCCAGGCAACCAAGCCCATGGGTATGGAAATCAGAGGGACCCACACGCACATGCTCAGGTGGTTGAGCAGGGTCCCTCCTATTCTTCTTCTTCTGCAAATCAACAATTCCTGGCTAATCAAGCCCCTCCAATCTTTCCTAACCCTCCCCAAGACCCAAACTCTTATGCATCTGCAAATTCTGTCACCTTGAGGAGTGGTAAGCAAACTCAGGATCCACAACCACATTGTTCTGATCTACTGAATCCTAAAGAACCTGAGGAGAGAGAGAATTCTAGAGAAGAAATCAAGGCTCAAGAACCTGATTCCAAAGATCTGACTCATGTTCCTTTTCTCGAAGCCTTGATCAAATCAAAGAAGAAGAAGTCTATTGATAGCAATGAGGAGCTTTTAAATATATTTAAGAATGTTGAGATCAATATCCCGCCCCTCGATGCTATCAAGCACATATCGGCTTACCAAGATTTCTAAAGGATTTATGTACACAAAAGCGTAAGTCGAGAGAATCTATTCCGAGGAAGGTGGTACTCTCCGAGTAGGCTAGTTCTGTTATCCTACACCACCTCCCTCAGAAAAAGAGAGATCCAGGTGCTTCCTTTATTTCTTGTGTCATCGAAGATTACACATTTGATAGAGCACTTTTGGATCTGGGTGCATCCATCAACCTAATTCCGACTTCTCTTTACGAGAAGTTTAGATTAGGTGAACTTCGGCCAACTTCAATAACGCTACAGTTAGCGGACCACTCGGTCACAAATTCGCGAGGCGTTATTGAAGATGTTATAGTTAAGGTCAAGGATTTCTATTTTTCTGTAGATTTCCTTGTCCTTGACATGGATGTACCTGAAAATCTGAGGAACACGCCCATCATTCTGGGGCATCCGTTCCTGGCTACCGCTAAGGTCAACATTAATTGTGAAAATCGCCTTTGGGGATCAACGAATGAAATTGGATATTTTTAAGGAGATTAATAAATTTGAGGATTGTGGATTTATTGAGGAACTTGAGGAGGATAATGAAAATAATGAAACTTGTTTGATGGTTTCTTCAATTGAAAGTTCCTCCTTTAATGACGAATTCGACCCGCAACCCTCTATGGCAGACCTGCCATCTTCTGAAGAAGTTATTTATTTTGTTCACTCAAAACCCCTTCCTCTTGTTGAGTTTTCAGCATCTTCCTTACCATCAATCATCAACCCGCCCCAGCTTAAACTGAAACCATTGCCTGAGAATTTTAAATATCAATTTTTAGGACCTCAGAAGACGCTCCCTGTGATTATCAGTGCTAAATTAACAAAGGAGCAAGAGATTAAATTGACCAGGGTCCTGAAGGAACACAAGGAGGCAATTGGTTAGACCATTCACAACCTTAGGAGGATCGAGCCATCTTACTGTAATCATAGAATATTCTTGGAAGATGGATCCCGCCCTTCTCGCCAGATGCAGAGAAGATTAAATCCAAATATGCGAGAAGTGGTCAAAAAGGAAATCATTAAGTGGCTCATTGCAGGAATTATTTATCCAATCTCTGATAGTCCCTGGGTAAGTCCCGTGCAGATTGTTCTAAAGAAAGCTAAGATTATCGTTGTGACTAACGAGAGAGGAGAATCTGTCACAACTCGTCCAGCTTCCTCTTGGAGGGTTTGTATTGATTACAGGAAGCTGAACACAGCCACTAAAAAGGATCATTTTCCTCTGCCTTTCATCGATCAAATCTTGGAAAGGCTACCCAGGCAGAAGTACTTCTGTTTTCTTGATGGCTACTCGAGATACAACCAAGTTCCTATCCATCCCGAGGATCAGGAAAAAACTACTTTCACCTGTCCCTACGGAACCTTTGCTTTTCGTAGGATGTCTTTCAATTTATGCAATGCACCTACTGTAGTTTCCTACTAGGAGGGGGTGAGATCAGCGTAACGTAAAAAATGCGGAATTGAAATATAAACAATCTTACAAGATGCAATCACACAAAGTACACAAAGTATTTTTAGGTGGAAACCCAAACCGGGTGAAAACCACCACCTAACCCTCTCGAGTTAGGATTTTCCGATCAACCAAGTTGATCAAAATCCACTAAACCGAATCACTTTAAAACGAGGGTGATTCAACCTCAATTACAGCCACGCTACTTAGACGAGGGTAGCGTACCTCAACCCCTTCTCTTCACGAGAAGGATTTTGTCTCGCGAAGGAGACGGGAATTCGCAAAGCGAATACCCAACCAAATAACAAAGATAAAACAAGTAATCCTATAGAGCCAACAAAGTAATATTTAACCTAAGCTTCTATAGGAAATAGGATGCTTCCCTTTGAAAGGAGTGCGTCGACGACGCGGATGCGTGTGCCACGCAACGTCGCTCTCGTGAATAACGGCGGGAGAGTGGGTACGCAACAGCTTGATGCTCTCAAGAGAATGGAGCTTGAGCTTGGAGAGCAAGAGCTAGCTAGGACACAAGAGAGTGGAAAGTGTATTACAAAGTATTTCTTGTGTATCTTGGTGTTTCTAGGTGTATTTTTGTGTTGCAAAGGTTACCCTCTATTTATAGAGGCCTTAGGAAGGCTTAGGAAAGGTTCTATAGCCGTTGGGTACAAAGCCCAAGAGAATCAGCCCGAAATCAGGAACAATCATTATTCTGACAGGCTTATTAGATGTCTAATTCTGGCATCAGACGTCTGGAAGTTCACTTTAAGACGTTTGAATTCAAGGTCAGACGTCTGATTTTGGGCGGGTTCCTTCCTGACTTGAATCAAATTTAAACAGGATTCTTGTGCAAGTCCATCAGACGACATATAGGACGTCTGGCACTATGTCTAGACGTCTGGAAACCTACTTTTTCTGTGGGAATGGATTTCTAAACGGCTTGAAAATCTCTGAGAAGAGATTTTCAGGTCAATCGAGGCAAAACGGTCAATTATCAGACGTCTGGAAGGGCTTAAGGACGTCTGATAAGGCTCTAACGGTCATATCCTCGAGTGTTTGCAATGCGAGCCAACGGTCCACTAATTGGACGTCTGGCAAAGTCATCAGACGTCTTCTAAGACGTCTAGTCTAAGGTCTGGACGTCTGATTTCATCAGACATCTGAATCAACAGTCAGATGTCTTAAAACACTTTATTAGACGTCTGATTTTAGAATTAGACATCTAGAAATGCTATTTGAACCCTATATTGGTTTTCTAAGTTCTCTACAGAAAACCTAAGTATCCTAGGGTCGTGCCGGTGTTCCTAGGACTACTGTGAGGGTACTTTGAGGCTCTTTAACATGAATCTAAGTAACAAAAATAAAGAGCAACAGAAGAAATGAAAAATACAAGGAGTACAAGAGAAGGAAATCTATCCTATTCTTCATCTCCTTCTTTCTTCAATCTATCGCTCCTCGTGAATCTCCTCTTGTAACGAATGTGTGCCCCAGACGTCTTTTAAGACGTCTGGGAGGTGGCCCAGACGTCGGACAAGACGTCTGGTATCACAACCAGACGTCTGATAAGACGTCTGGGATCGTTTCCAGACGTATGGAAATCCGTTATTTTCGACACACGCGAATCGCCTGTGCGCCTGAGCGCGCAGACCGCATATTCCCTCTTTTTCTCTCTACGGCTGCAGGCGGCCTGCCACCTTCTCTCTCCTCCTCGCGCGGCCTTAAAAGGGCCACGCCTCCCCTCCCGCCTCCACCGTCTCCTCCTTCTTCTCCTTCCTGTGCGCGAGAGCGAGCGGACGCGAGGGCGGCAGTGGCGGCCGCAGTGAGCACGGAGGTGCGGCGTGCGAGGGCGGAGCTCTGCCGTGAGGGCGAGCTCGCCGGAGCGGCTTGGCCGGCCGGCGGAGGGCGCAGGGGGCGCGGAGCGACGCGGAGAGGGACCTGCTGCGGTCTGAGCAGCAGGAGCGCAAGGTGCGACGAGGGCGGCGTCGCGAGCGGAGGCCGAGCAGGGTCCTGATTCTGGAAAAATTTCCAGAATCAGACGTCTGGATTGATAGCCAGACGGCAAGGTCGACGTCTGTAAGATCATACAAACGTCTGAAAGGTGAGTTTCCGCCTTCTTCTTCCTTCTTGTCGACTGACCGTACTGAGGGAGGGGGTTGGCTGTGCGCAGGTTCGCTGATTTGCCATCCTTTGCGAATCAGACGTCTTGAAGTTGTACCAGACGGCGGGAGTGACCTCCAGACGTCCGGAGGGACCATCGGACGTCTGGGATCTAGGGCAGACGTCCCCGCAGACTTCTGGACGTCTGGGAAACCACGCTGAACAGGTAATTCTCTGATCCACTTTTTAAGACGTCTGGAAGGAGTTCCAGACGTCTGATTTTGCACAGTATCGTCTTTTTCGACCCGTTTAGGGCCCGTTCGGGCTCCGTTTTCCGCGATTCGAGTTGTGTTCTTTTCAGAAGTAATTCCTCTACCCGTCTACAGTAGCTATACACTGTTTTGAGACACTCCTTGTGTTTGCTCCTTGTGATAGGACCTCGTTCGGTTGCAGTCTTGAGAGTCGCGGAGGCACGCGGGATTCCCGATCACGCCCCCATTACTCCCGTTGTACCTGGTAGAGTGGCTTAAGTTTATTAATAAAATCTATTAAAGTATGGAACCATAACTAGAAGCTAGGACATTGCATGAATCCTAGGAATGAGAAATGTATGGAACGATAGCTCCTAGGTGATGCATGAATCCTAGGGCTGGAAAACTAGTTGTATGCTAGATCCTAGGATGTGACATGAACCATAGGATGGAAGAACTAGTGGAATGTATAATACTGCAGTCTTGGAAAAAAAAAAAAAGGGAAAGGAATATAAAGCTGCCTGTAATTTGAATTAATAGCTGTCTGTTATGAATAAAGAAACATGATTGAGATCATGGATTTTGAGAACGTGAATCTGGAAAGTGAAACATATGATGTTCTGAGATAAAGAGCTGGAACCCTACGGGGAATTAGGAGTGGAACTCCTGGAAAGAAAAAGGAATGGAAGCTGAGATGTAGTTTGTACTGTCTCTTGGGTACGCAGTACCAAGGGAAGTACCTGTACCTGTTTAGTGCAGAGTGGGGCCAGCCACCCCAGGGACCCGGGGTTAGGATTGGCCGCTCTGTACCGACTTGTTGGCCCTCGTGTACGTAGTACCGAGGAGAGCTAGTAGTGTTAGGAGAGTACTAGCTACCCCACGGGCCCTGGGGTTCTGCTAGCCTCCTTCACCGACTTGTTAGGCCCACTAGGGCAAACCAGGGTAGTCAGGCGAGGGTGCGCGGACTGTGGAGGGGCAAGGCCCCGGTTTGGTTACTGTGGAGCGGTTGGACCCCTGTTACTGAGAGGGCTCTGCCCTGGTTCCGTGCTGTGCTTTGGGCGCACCCGTTAACGGAAACGACTGACCGCGTGCCAGTGCGGGCTAGCTACCTGTGCGTTTATCGCGCGTGCCGTAGTCACCGTTACGTCTGTCAGTGACCTTGGGGTGGTTGACTGAGGGTAGGATCACCACGGGGGACTCTCCCGGCCAGGAGAGCACCACGTGCTACTTCTACTTTTGGAAAAGACTGCAATCAAGATCGTTCCCACGAGGACATTCGAGATCAAGTAAAGGATCTGAGAAACAGATGAAATAGTGAGAAAAATTGAAAGATGTGAATAAAGGAAGTAATAGAACATAACAGCTACTGTACACTCTACTGTTGCCTTTAGTTAGTCTGCCACTCTACTCAGCGTTTTGCTGACGTGTTACACTCGTTACCTTTTTCAGGACCAGGTGTTGAGCAGCCAGGGTCGGCGGCTGCAGAGGACGCTGGGCCGAGTAGGGTCCAGTAGAGTTACCACAGCCTTTTGTACCTCTTTTGTTTCTGTTCTAGTGAGTAGTTTTTGTTTCCGCTGTACCTTCTTTACCTGCAGTTCTTGTTATATGATAAACGCTGTTTTACTGTTGTGGTGGTACCTACTGTAGTAGCTTCTTTCCTTACTGCTGTACTTTCTTACTGTTAGTTATATTCATGCTGAATGTGGTTTATTTTACTGTCTTTTGGTTACTTCCTCGTTGGACGACTAGGTCTTGGGATTAGTCGAGTCGGTCCGGTTCTCGTGTCTCGTAGGGACTCGGGAACCGGGTCGTTACAAGATGGTATCAGAGCAAGGTCGTCCCGAGAAGTGAATCAACTGACTGGAAAATAACCAATTCACATGTTTATAGCTAGAGTAGCCACCACAACATATCTCTTGACATGAGCTCTTAGAAGTTTTGTTAGGTACCGTCTGTTTTGACGCTTTTCATTTTGTTTCACGTCTCCATTGTAGGAGATGCCGCGTCGTGGAGCTAGGAGGGTGGGCCGCAGGCGCGGCCGAGGTCAGGGCTCGGGGGACAGATGTGTCGGGCTTGGAATACATACTACCCCTCCTCTTCTCCTGAGTATATCGTCTCGGGACCTCGTCCAACTGATTCGAGAGGTGGTTCGAGAAGAATTTCAGCTTCCACCCACGTCGCCACCCCCTCCCCCTTCCGAGCGTACGACAGGGGAGTTAGTGGTGGAACGAGATTTCCGCCGCCACACCAGGCATGTTAGGAGAACTCAACGGAGACACGTGGCGTCCGCAGGAGAGCCGTCACGTTGTGCAGGGCCATCAGTGGCCTTTGGGGGCCCTCGACAGGGGCCAGTCGCCAGCACCGGACCCCCGCCTAGCCGACAGCAGGGACTCACTGAGGGCGGGAGTCGGGTTCCCCTCTGCTACCAGTGTGGCCAGCCGGGCCACGTCAGGAGGGACTGCCCATCTAGGGCAGGAGGTCAGCAGATACTTCCCGTGCAGAGCACTGGAGGGCGCGCAGGAGGCCGCGGTTCCCAGGCACGAGGAGGAGGACAGCAGTCGCGAGGAGGGTACCGGCCAGCACCTACCCGTCCGACGCAGAGTGTGGCTGCTTCGTCCGCACCTAGAGCTGAGGGGCGTATCAACGCCCTAACACACAGGGACGCCAGAGCATCGGGATCCGTGGTAGCAGGTATGGTTTCAGTTTCTGGCAGACTCGTTTACACGCTTTTCGATTCTGACGCTACGCACTCGTTTGTCGCAGCCAGTTTCGCAGTTAGTTTGGACCAGGATTATACACTGTTAGAAAATCCGTTGGTAATCAGAGGTCCGAGTGGTCAGCTATTTGTAGCTGAGGAGGTATACACGGATTGCGAGGTCAGCGTTGGAGGACATAGCCTGCCAGCTGACCTGATTATGATACAGATGGAGGACTTTGGAGTGATTCTGGGGATGGATTGGCTGTTCGCTTACCACGCCTTGGTAGACTGTTTTGAGAGGAAGATTGTCTTCTCCATTCCGGAGTTGCCTTCTTTCGAGTTTCACGGGCAGCCAGTGGACGGAGGTTTCAGGTGCATTTCGGCACTTCGGGCGGCGAGACTTTTGAGCCAGGGGTGTGAGGGCTTCCTAGCTTGTGTGGTGGCAGAGCACAGCCCCGTGGCAGACTTCCAGAGCATCCCGGTGGTCAGAGAGTACCCCGACGTGTTTCCAGACGAGTTACCAGGACTATCGCCCGAGCGTGAGATCGAGTTTGAGATCTCACTAGTACCAGGGACCAGCCCCATCTCCACTGCGCCATACAGAATGGCACCGCTTGAGCTGCGAGAGCTCAAGTCCCAGTTGCAGGACCTTTTGGAGAAAGGTTTCGTGAGGCCCAGTGCGTCTCCCTGGGGAGCCCCGATACTGTTTGTGAAGAAGAAGGATGGGACCCTACGCCTTTGTGTGGACTACCGACAGCTGAATAGGGTCACCATCAAGAATAGATATCTGCTGCCGAGGATTGACGATTTGTTTGACCAGTTGCGGGGTGCCACGGTGTTTTCCAAGATCGACTTGAGGTCTGGATACCACCAGTTGAGGATCAGGGAGACCGACGTCTCCAAGACAGCTTTCCGCACCCGATACGGACACTACGAGTTTTTGGTCATGCCGTTTGGGCTGACCAATGCCCCCGCTGCTTTCATGGACCTGATGAACCGGGTGTTTAGACCGTACTTGGACCAGTTTGTGGAGGTTTTCATAGATGATGTACTCATCTATTCTAGAGATCGGGCGCAGCACAGACAGCACTTGCGGATGGTTCTGGACACTCTGAGACGACGCAGGCTGTACGCCAAATACAGCAAGTGCGAGTTCTGGTTGAGGGAGGTGACCTTCTTGGGTCATGTGATCTCTGGTGACGGCCTGGCGGTGGACCCTGCCAAGGTCGAGGCAATGCTCAGGTGGGAGAGACCGCGTTCAGTTACTGAGATTCGCAGTTTCCTGGGACTGGCAGGTTACTACAGACGGTTCATCAGAGGATTTTCACAAATTGCGCGTCCTATGACACAGTTGACCCGGAAGGACGTGCCTTTCGCTTGGACAGATGCCTGTGAGGCGTGTTTTCTGGAGCTGAAGGAGAGGTTGACCTCGGCTCCCGTGCTCACCATCCCTGACAGTAGTAGCGGGTTCGTTGTGTACACGGATGCTTCCTTGCAGGGGTTAGGAGGTGTGCTCATGCAGAGGGGTCACGTGGTCGCTTACGCTTCGCGGCAACTGAAGCCCCATGAGCATACCTACCCTACCCACGATCTAGAGTTGGCAGCTGTTGTCTTCGCGCTGAAGACATGGAGGCACTACTTGTACGGTGAGGCCTTCGAGATTTTTACAGATCACAAGAGCCTCAGTTATCTTTTTGACCAGAAGGAGCTCAACATGAGATAGAGACGTTGGTTGGAGCTCCTGAAGGACTACGACTGCAGCATCTCCTACCACCCGGGAAAGGCCAATGTGGTGGCTGACGCCTTGAGCCGTAAGGCGCCCGCACGCTTGGCCAGTCTACAGTTACAGAGTTGGAGCCTTTTGGAGGAGGTGGGCAGTTGGTGACCTCTAGAGTTACGAGGGTACTGTGGGGCAGTGACGGTGACACGGCAGACCAGGCCAGAGTTGATAGACCGCATCATCACGGGACAGATGGCCGATCCGTACTTGCAGTCTTTGCGCGACAGAGTACTATCAGGGGACCAAGGGGACTTCTCTTTCACAGACCAGGTGCTACGCTTGAGGGGACGGTTGTGCGTTCCCAGAGACGAGGAGCTGTTGAGAGAGCTCCTGACTGAGGCACACGGTTCCAGATTCACCATACATCCCGGAAACACGAAAATGTACCATGACTTGAGATGCGAGTTTTGGTGGAGAGGGATGAAGCGGGATGTGGGTGAGTTCGTGCAGCAGTGCTTATTGTGCCAGCAGGTGAAAGCTGAGCATCAGAGGCCTGCAGGGCCACTTCAGCCGCTTCCAGTGCCAGAGTGGAAGTGGGCGAGCATCACCATGGACTTGGTGGTGGGCTTACCTGTTACCCAGCGAGGACACGACGCAGTCTGGGTAATAGTGGATAGATTGACGAAGACGGCACGATTCTTGCCGATCCGAGTCACTTTGGGACCAGCACAGTTGGCAGAGAGGTATATCTGTGATGTGGTGCGACTACACGGAGTTCCGCGGGAGATCGTATCCGACCGGGATACCCGCTTTACGTCCCAGTTTTGGGCTGAGTTTCAGCAGGCTTTGGGGACGAGGTTGAGGTTTAGCACGGCTTACCACCCCCAGACGGACGGACAGTCGGAATGCACGATACAGACACTTGAGGACCTTTTGCGTGCCTGTGTACTAGACTGGAGGGGCTCTTGGGAGGAGCACCTGCCCCTGGCGGAGTTTGCATACAACAACAGTTATCACTCGAGCATCGGCATGGCTCCCTACGAGGCTCTGTACGGACGGAAATGCACGGCACCCTTGAGTTGGGTTGAGGTGGGGACCAAGTGGGAGGTTGGCCCCAGGTTGATCCGGCAGAGTCAGGAGGTAGTTGAGCAGATCCACAGACGACTCCGCACTGTCAGGAGCAGACAGAAGAGCTACGCAGAT
Organism: Thalassia testudinum; assembly: GCA_037157565.1. Classification (NCBI taxonomy): domain Eukaryota; kingdom Viridiplantae; phylum Streptophyta; class Magnoliopsida; order Alismatales; family Hydrocharitaceae; genus Thalassia; species Thalassia testudinum. The sequence continues at coordinate 2,902,320 of JAZHRO010000051.1, forward strand.
CGCAGACGCAGGGAGGTGCAGTTCGAGGTTGGGGACCACGTCTTCCTTCGTGTTTCGCCCATGAAGGGCTTACAGCGGTTTGGGGTGAGAGGGAAGCTCGCGCCGAGGTTCGTGGGGCCCTTTGAGGTCCTGGAGCGGGTTGGACCCGTTGCTTACAGACTTGCCCTTCCCCCGCAGCTTTCTGGTGTGCACGACGTGTTCCACGTGTCCAACCTCGAGAAGTACGTAGCCGATCCCAGCCACGTACTGAGTCACGGGAGCGTCGAGGTGAGCGACGACCTGACCTACCCCGAGCGGCCAGTAAAGATCCCAGACCGAGCCGTCCGCAGGTTGAGACGAAAGCAAGTACCCCTGGTAAAGGTTTTGTGGAGGATCCAGCGGTACGAGGAGGCTACCTGGGAGCCTGAGGCGGCAATGCGGGAGCGGTACCCGGAGCTTTTCGCGGGTACGTCTTTTCAGACCGGCTTCGGTCCTCTTTGAGTTTGTTATGGTTATTTGGACATCTTTTTCCCGCACCCTAGTTGGCGCAAGTTTCGGGGACGAAACTTCCTTTGAGTTTGTTATATTGTAACGAATGTGTGCCCGAGACGTCTTTTAAGACGTCTGGGAGGTGGCCCAGACGTCGGACAAGACGTCTGGTATCACAACCAGACGTCTGATAAGACATCTGGGATCGTTTCCAGACGTCTGGAAATCCGTTATTTTCGACACACGCGAATCGCCTGCGCGCCTGAGCGCGCAGACCGCATATTCCCTCTTTTTCTCTCTGCGGCTGCAGGCGGCCTGCCACCTTCTCTCTCCTCCTCGCGCGGCCTTAAAAGGGCCACGCCTCCCCTCCCGCCTCCACCGTCTCCTCCTTCTTCTCCTTCCTGTGCGCGAGAGCGAGCGGACGCGAGGGCGGCAGTGGCGGCCGCAGTGAGCACGGAGGTGCGACGTGCGAGGGCGGAGCTCTGCCGTGAGGGCGAGCTCGCCGGAGCGGCTTGGCCGGCCGGCGGAGGGCGCAGGGGGCGCGGAGCGACGCGGAGAGGGACCTGCTGCGGTCTGAGCAGCAGGAGCGCGAGGTGCGACGCGGGCGGCGTCGCGAGCGGAGGCCGAGCAGGGTCCTGATTCTGGAAAAATTTCCAGAATCAGACGTCTGGATTGATAGCCAGACGGCAAGGTCGACGTCTGTAAGATCATACAGACGTCTGAAAGGTGAGTTTCTGCCTTCTTCTTCCTTCTTGTCGACTGACCGTACTGAGGGAGGGGGTTGGCTGTGCGCAGGTTCGCTGATTTGCCATCCTTTGCGAATCAGACGTCTTGAAGTTGTACCAGACGGCGGGAGTGACCTCCAGACGTCCGGAGGGACCATCGGACGTCTGGGATCTAGGGCAGACGTCCCCGCAGACTTCTGGACGTCTGGGAAACCACGCTGAACAGGTAATTCTCTGATCCACTTTTTAAGACGTCTGGAAGGAGTTCCAGACGTCTGATTTTGACAGTATCGTCTTTTTCGACCCGTTTAGGGCCCGTTCGGGCTCCGTTTTCCGCGATTCGAGTTGTGTTCTTTTCAGAAGTAATTCCTCTACCCGTCTACAGTAGCTATACACTGTTTTGAGACACTCCTTGTGTTTGCTCCTTGTGATAGGACCTCGTTCGGTTGCAGTCTTGAGAGTCGCGGAGGCACGCGGGATTCCCGATCACGCCCCCATTACTCCCGTTGTACCTGGTAGAGTGGCTTAAGTTTATTAATAAAATCTATTAAAGTATGGAACCATAACTAGAAGCTAGGACATTGCATGAATCCTAGGAATGAGAAATGTATGGAACGATAGCTCCTAGGTGATGCATGAATCCTAGGGCTGGAAAACTAGTTGTATGCTAGATCCTAGGATGTGACATGAACCATAGGATGGAAGAACTAGTGGAATGTATAATACTGCAGTCTTGGAAAAAAAAAAAAAGGGAAAGGAATATAAAGCTGCCTGTAATTTGAATTAATAGCTGTCTGTTATGAATAAAGAAACATGATTGAGATCATGGATTTTGAGAACGTGAATCTGGAAAGTGAAACATATGATGTTCTGAGATAAAGAGCTGGAACCCTACGGGGAATTAGGAGTGGAACTCCTGGAAAGAAAAAGGAATGGAAGCTGAGATGTAGTTTGTACTGTCTCTTGGGTACGCAGTACCAAGGGAAGTACCTGTACCTGTTTAGTGCAGAGTGGGGCCAGCCACCCCAGGGACCCGGGGTTAGGATTGGCCGCTCTGTACCGACTTGTTGGCCCTCGTGTACGTAGTACCGAGGAGAGCTAGTAGTGTTAGGAGAGTACTAGCTACCCCACGGGCCCTGGGGTTCTGCTAGCCTCCTTCACCGACTTGTTAGGCCCACTAGGGCAAACCAGGGTAGTCAGGCGAGGGTGCGCGGACTGTGGAGGGGCAAGGCCCCGGTTTGGTTACTGTGGAGCGGTTGGACCCCTGTTACTGAGAGGGCTCTGCCCTGGTTCCGTGCTGTGCTTTGGGCGCACCCGTTAACGGAAACGACTGACCGCGTGCCAGTGCGGGCTAGCTACCTGTGCGTTTATCGCGCGTGCCGTAGTCACCGTTACGTCTGTCAGTGACCTTGGGGTGGTTGACTGAGGGTAGGATCACCACGGGGGACTCTCCCGGCCAGGAGAGCACCACGTGCTACTTCTACTTTTGGAAAAGACTGCAATCAAGATCGTTCCCACGAGGACATTCGAGATCAAGTAAAGGATCTGAGAAACAGATGAAATAGTGAGAAAAATTGAAAGATGTGAATAAAGGAAGTAATAGAACATAACAGCTACTGTACACTCTACTGTTGCCTTTAGTTAGTCTGCCACTCTACTCAGCGTTTTGCTGACGTGTTACACTCGTTACCTTTTTCAGGACCAGGTGTTGAGCAGCCAGGGTCGGCGGCTGCAGAGGACGCTGGGCCGAGTAGGGTCCAGTAGAGTTACCACAGCCTTTTGTACCTCTTTTGTTTCTGTTCTAGTGAGTAGTTTTTGTTTCCGCTGTACCTTCTTTACCTGCAGTTCTTGTTATATGATAAACGCTGTTTTACTGTTGTGGTGGTACCTACTGTAGTAGCTTCTTTCCTTACTGCTGTACTTTCTTACTGTTAGTTATATTCATGCTGAATGTGGTTTATTTTACTGTCTTTTGGTTACTTCCTCGTTGGACGACTAGGTCTTGGGATTAGTCGAGTCGGTCCGGTTCTCGTGTCTCGTAGGGACTCGGGAACCGGGTCGTTACACCTCTGTTTTCCATCAAGCTCCTCCAATCCGTCCTGGATGCGAGCTCGAATTTCGTCTAATCACGTATCCATTTGCAATTGGCCTGAAATCTAAGACTCCAAGTGCAAATGTTAAATAACACGTGTTTTGTTATCATCAAAAAAAATGATCGTGATGTTCTAGCACCAACAATCTCCCCCTTTTTGATGACAAAACCATAAATAATTGTACAGAAAATCCTCCCTACTTTTGACATTATCAAAAAGGTTTAATTGATTTTAAATTTTCTATAACTCCCCCTTAAAACATGCTCTTCTATAAATTTCTTTTAACAAAGGTAATGTCCTTCCCTTTTTTTTTTTATAACAAGATAGCTATTATTTTTCTCTCCCTTTCTAAAGGAAATTTAGCTACCTTATATCTCCCCCTTAAAAATTGACACTTAGCTTATAATTTTTTTTTTTTTCTCCCCCTATCTAAATGCTTATGATAAAAGGATAGGGTAAAGGGTTTTACCTCACCTACCATGGCCAATAAAATGGCCCAAATGGTGGTGGTGGATGCCACATCAGATGGGGCTCCCATCCATAGCTTGGAGGCCCGGGCATTGGCGCCAGTCTCCAATCTGGTGGTCGACGTGCGGCGGGTCCGTCTCTTGTTCGCCATCTCGTCGGTCTTCTTGTTCTCCTCCTTGGTCTACTCCTTGGTTCTCCCAACTTGAGTTGACCAACTTTGAGTTTGTAGGTCCAGTCCTTTGTGTTGTAGTTATCCCTGAAACCTACAAAGTAGGATTCCAAATTTTTCTTCGGTATCGAAGTGATCTTGGATCCGGATCTGTTAGCGGGTCTCCTTGACGGAGATCCTTTCTCAATCTTAGGGCTATATAAATCTACTTTGTTGATCAGTTTGTTAGAGTTTTCCCTAAGACATGCGATTTCTTTTTCTATAGTATGCATCTTAGTCTTTAGATCACAGATTTCTAACTTTAAACTATCATTTTCCTCAATCAATTTATTATTTTCATTGATGAGGTTATGATTTTCTAATAATAGGTTATCATTTTTAGGACAAGCTTCTAGATCCTTAAGTTTTATTTCTAACCTATCATTTTCAGATTTAAGAAAGCTAAGATTCTTTTTCATGCTTTTATTTTCTATTTTTAGTGATTTACTAAGCTCAAATAGTTCATTAAAAGCTTCTTGTAAATCGTAACTTACCTCATTGTCTGAGTTGCTTCCGCTTTCGCTGTCGCTTCCTCTGGCCATGAAACCAAAGCAAGCGATTTCTTCTTTTTCTTCTTCTTCTTCCTCCGAGCTGGAATCGTCCCAAGTGGCTTGGAACGCCTTCTTCTTAGATTTCTTCTCCTTTTCCTTCTTCTTCTCCTTTTTGAGAAGAGGGCACTCTGGTCGTAGGTGCCCTTTCTCGTTGCAGTGGTAGCAACGTCTCGGGCTCTCCTTCTTCTCCTTCTTCTCTTTCTTTAATTCCCTACAAAACTTGGAAAATTTTTTAAGTAAAATTCTAAAGTCTTCGTCGTCGGAACTTACCTCGCTATCCGACGTGGCTCTGAAGGCGAGAGTCTTCTTCGGTTTAGGCTCCGGTGTATCCTTCTTCTTCTGCTTCAACTTTGTCTCGTAGGCCATTAGATTGCCTAGAAGATCTTCCATGTTGAGCTCCTCCACTTCGTTCGCCTCCTTAATGGCGGTGACTTTCTGTTCCCACTCTGGTCCGAGGGAACGAAGAAGCTTCCCTTGAAGCTCCCCCTTGATGAAAGTCTTCCTTAAAGCTTTCAAGTTATTTACAATGAGAGTGAACCTAATGTTCATCTCACTTAAAGACTCGTTAGGTTTCATAGAAAAAGATTCAAATTCTTGAGAAAGTAAATTTATTTTAGAAGTTTTTACCTTAGAGGTACCTTCATGAGTTACCTCGAGTGTGTGCCAAATCTCGTATGCGGTGGCGCATTGCGAGATTCTGTTGAACTCCTCCGAGCTGAGCGCACAATACAACGCGTTCATTATTTTCTCGTTGAGCGAGAGTTCCCGAATCTGCTGCTGCGAGTATCCTCGGTGGGTTTCTCTGGGATGTCGAAGGGGGTCTCACACCTGGCCCAGACCGTGAAATCGGTGGCTTGAAGCCACGTCTTCATCTGCAGCTTCCAGTAAGGGTAGTTGCTCCCATCGAAAAACGGCGGACGAGTCGTAGACTGGCCCTCGGAAATCCTACCCGCGGAACTGCTCCCCTCCATAGATCTTCTTGCTTGGTTGTTACGCCGAAACAGCAAGACCTGCTCTGAAACCAACTGAAGTTTCCCTACCAGGAGGGGGTGACGTAATAATTGCGGAAATAAAATATAAACAATCTCACAAGATGCAATCACACAAAGTACACAAAGTATTTTTAGGTGGAAACCCAAACCGGGTGAAAACCACCACCTAACCCTCTCGAGTTAGGATTTTTCGATTAACCAAGTTGATCAAAATCCACTAAACCGAATCACTTTAAAACGAGGGTGATTCAACCTCAATTACAGCCACGCTACTTAGACGAGGGTAGCGTACCTCAACCCCTTCTCTTCACGAGAAGGATTTTGTCTCGCGAAGGAGACGGGAATTCGCAAAGCGAATACCCAACCAAATAACAAAGATAAAACAAGTAATCCTATAGAGCCAACAAAGTAATATTTAACCTAAGCTTCTATAGGAAATAGGATGCTTCCCTTTGAAAGGAGTGCGTCGACGACGCGGATGCGTGTGCCACGTAACGTCGCTCTCGTGAATAACGGCAGGAGAGCGGGTGCGCAACAGCTTGATGCTCTCAAGAGAATGGAGCTTGAGCTTGGAGAGCAAGAGCTAGCTAGGACACAAGAGAGTGGAAAGTGTATTACAAAGTGTTTCTTGTGTATCTTGGTGTTTCTAGGTGTATTTTTGTGTTGCAAAGGTTCCCCTCTATTTATAGAGGCCTTAGGAAGGCTTTGGAAGGCTTAGGAAAGGTTCTATAGCCGTTGGATACAAAGCCCAAGAGAATCAGCTCGAAATCAGGAATAATCATTGTTCTGACAGGCTTATCAGACGTCTAATTCTAGCATCAGACGTCTGGAAGTTCACTTTAAGACTTCTGATTTCAAGGTCAGACGTCTGATTTTGGGCGGGTTCCTTCCTGACTTGAATCAGATCTAAGCAGGGTTCTTGTGCAAGTCCATCAGACGACATATAGGACGTCTGGCACTATGTCTGGATGTCTGGAAACCTACTTTTTCTGTGGGAATGGATTTCCAAACGGCTAGAAAATCTCTGAGAAGAGATTTTCAGGACAGTAGAGGCAAAACGGTCAATTATCAGACGTCTGGAAGGGCTTAAGGACGTCTGATAAGGCTCTAACGGTCATATCCTCGAGTGTTTGCAATGCGAGCCAACGGTCCACTAATTGGACGTCTGGCAAAGTCATCAGACGTCTTCTAAGACGTCTGGTCTAAGGTCTGGACGTCTGATTTCATCAGACGTCTGAATCAACAGTCAGACGTCTTAAAACACTTTATCTGACGTCTGATTTTGGAATTAGACGTCTAGAAATGCTATTTGAACCCTATATTGGTTTTCTAAGTTCTCTACAGAAAACCTAAGTATCCTAGGGTTGTGCCGGTGTTCCTAGGACTACTGTTAGGGTACTTTGAGGCTCTTTAACATGAATCTAAGTAACAAAAATAAAGAGCAACAGAAGAAACAAAAAATACAAGGAATACAAGAGAAGGAAATCTATCCTATTCTTCATCTCATTCTTTCTTCAATCTATCGCTCCTCGCGAATCTCCTCTGTTTTCCATCAAGCTCCTCCAATCCGTCCTGGATGCGAGCTCGAATTTCGTCTAATCACGTATCCATTTGCAATTGGCCTGAAATCTAAGACTCCAAGTGCAAATGTTAAATAACACGTGTTTTGTTATCATCAAAATAAATGATCGTGGTGTTCTAGCACCAACACCTACGACTTTTCAAAGGTGTATGTTAGCCATATTCTCTGACTTGGTGGGAAAGTTTATGGAAGTCTTCATGGACAATTTCTCTATTTTCGGAGAATCGTTTGACTCTTATTTGGCTAATCTGGAAATGATTCTTAAGCGATGTATCAAAACACGATTGATCCTTAGCTGGGAAAAGAGTCATCTCATGACCCAAGAAGACATCGTCTTGGGTCATGTAATCTCTGAATGGGGAATCGAAGTGGATAAAGCTAAGGTTGATGCTATTGCTTGATTGCGCAGCAATCATAGGTCTTAATTGACCTAAATTAGGCTAGGACTTAGCATAAGTTAGGGTTATTCATGCATGCATACGCATTATCTGCATCTTTACTACTTTCCTTTAGCTATGCATAAAATAATGTTATAATATGCTGATTAAGTGCATTATGTCGATTACAGGGAATAAGCTGATCAGGAGCTGAATCTGAAGCAACAGGAGTTGTAGCAGAGCTGGAGCAGAAGGCCTAGTTTAGATGTAGGAATAATAATGTAAGGGGGTTAAAAGTTTGCTATTCTATTAAGTAGGAATAAAGCAGTAAAATGTGAAGAGCTTAGGTCCATCCTAGCCCTAGGATAGCCTAGAGACTTCCCCAAGCCTTAGCCACCCTTAGATTAGGTCACAACACCTTAGGAAGCCCTAAAACCCTAGTTCCAACCCTTCTCTGGATGTCCAGATAAGTTTTAAGACGTCCAGGACCCTTAGCCAACTCCCGCACACTTCAAACCCACTTCTGCAGTGTTATTGGACGTCCAGACACTTTGTCAGACGTCCAATTTCTGCAGAATACCCAAAACAGAACCCGAAATCCTTCCAGACTTTGATTGGACGTCCAGACAACAAGTCTGGACTTCTTATTTTTGAGTATAAGACATCTTATTATATAATTAGACGTCTGATACTGCTCTCCAATTCCTATTTTGAGATTTAAGCCTTGATCTTGGATCTCTAGGTCCCTAAACCCAATTCCAACCCCATAGGAACCTAAATTAAGGTGCCCTAACCCTAGTACATCACCTCTAGACCTCCCTAGGGACCTAATTAGGTCCTCACTAAACCTAATTGACTTGAATCTTAGTCAATTCCATCAGCCTATTCAATTGGACTCATTGAGTCCAATTGAGCCCTGATCTCAGCACGCACTGTCCAATTGGACTCGGTGAGAGTCAAATTGACCTAGACCTGACTTAATTGAGTTGTTTTACTCTCAATTAAGTTTCCACACACCCAATTAAACTTGTATTAAGTTTAATTGCACTTTACCTTAGTGAATTAGGGTTTATAACCCTAATTTGAGACCTACCTTGACCTAAACCCACTAAAACCCAACCTAATCAACCTAGCCACCTAAGTTTCGACCCACACACACCCACACACACCATCCACACGAAAATATCTATCCTAGAGTTCTCTAGAACTCTCTACCATGTGTGGTTGCCTTGGTTGCCAAAAATAGCAACCAAGAGCCATTCAATTTTTAGATCCACATTTGGTGGATCTAAAAACCACCATCCACCCTCTCTCTCTCACTCTCCCACGAGCTCCCACCATAGGCCTCTCTAGAGAATTCCATAATTCTCTAGAGAGCTTCCCTTAGGTCTATAAAAAGACCCCTTGGGTGGCCATTTGCACCCATTCACTCCCTTGTCAATTGCTCTCCATTGGTGCCATTCACGCCACCTCCATAGTCACTCCACCTCCACGAGCTCACTACCACCACCATGGAGGACACCATGCCAGGATGCTGGATCAACCCTACCTCTCTCCAAGGGCCGGCCTAAGTTCCATTGTCCGCCCCTCCTTCTCTCGACCACTACAAGGCCATCGGGGGCCACCCCTGAATGCCCTCTATTCTTCTAGCTCTAGATCATGCTCTTCATAATTTTTATTGCTTTCATTTACTGCTTAGTAGAGTGGTCTTACTTCTCTCCCAATGATGCATGCGAAATCTCCCCGCTGATTCTTGTATGCAATTATTTTCTGGTAGTTAGATTTAATTTTAGATTTAATTTTAAGCATTCATGTATAAACTTTCCTCTAGATTTCCTTGTGCAACAACTCTCCCACGATGAATGAAATTTCATTATATATATATCTCTTATGTGTTTGAAATCACCTTGAGCTAAATGATTATCATATTTGCGTGATTTAAGTGCCTGTTCTTTAACCGCCTATATATTACGCACCAGCATGTCATTTAAATAAAGTAGAGCGGCTTTAAGATCGATTTCAAAAACAAAAACAACTCCTCCCAGAAACGAACGACTGGGACTCAAAGTCTCGTTATTTTCAAGACAATATCTTTGTTGGATCGTATTTCGCAACTATACTACGACGCTTTTATCAAAAATGAGATCTACGATTTCTCCCCAACATTGCTAAACTTCCTCCTCCCACATCTGTTAAATAAATCTAATCATTTCTTGGTCATGTGGGATTCATCAAGGATTTCTCTAAGGTTGCTCGTCCCCTGAGCAATCTTCTTGCCAAAGAAACGCCGTTTGTTTTCGACGAATCATGCCGTAAGGCATTTGATTTCCTAAAAATGGCAGTCACTTGTGCTCCAATATTGCAACCACCAATTTGGACAGCCCCTTTTGAGATCATGACCGACGCTTCTGATTACGCGGTCGGGCCTATCTTGGGTCAGAAAATTGATAGAAAGCCCTCTGTCATCTACTACGCTAGTAAAACTCTGGATGAAGCCCAGAGGAATTACACTGTTACTAAAAAGGAATTACTAGTTGTAGTGTTCGCTTTGGAAAAATTCAGGGCTTATCTCTTAGGGTCTCATGTTATCATCTATACCGACCACTCGGCCTTGAGACATCTCTTGGCCAAAAAGGATGCCAAACCCCAGCTTATTCATTGGATTCTTCTGCTTCAAGAATTTGATCTTGAAATCAAGGATAAAATCGGGGTACAAAATGTGGTGGTGGATCATTTGTCAAGACTCCTAGGTAATTCTTCTCGTCTGGACATCCCGATTGCTGACACTTTTCCAGACAAAGTTATCCTTACAGTTTCAGGTGTCCAAACCTCGTGGTTTGCTAACATTGTTAACTATTTAGCCGTTGGTCAAATACCCCAGGATTGGACCAAGCAACAACAGGATAGACTCAAATATGAGGCCAAATACTACTTCTGGGAGGACCCTGAACTGTACCGCATCAGCTCTGATTAGATTATTCGTCGATGTGTACAGGAGAATGAATTCAACAGTATACTCGAGTTCTGCCATGCATCTGCGTGTAGTGGACATTTCTTCGGGAAAAAGACGACTGCAAAAATCTTGCAATCTGGCTTCTATTGGCCGTCTTTATTTAAGGATGACTAGGATTTCTCAAGGTCATGTTCTCGATGTCAGGCACTCGAGAGCATAACTAAGAGAGATATGATGCCCCTAAACCCAATTCTTCCTGTCGAAATTTTTGATGTTTGGGGCATCGATTTCGTGGGACCCTTTCTCCCTTCATTTGGACATTAGTACATTCTTGTTGCTGTTGATTATGTGTCCAAACGGATTGAGGCGATTCCCACCCGAACCAATGACAACAAGGTGGTCATCAATTTTGTCAAGAAAAATATCTTCAGTAGGTTCAGGATTTCGAGGGCCATCATCAGTGACGGTGGCACTCGTTTTACTAATGCCTAATTCTAGAATTTACTGGCCAAATACAAGGTTAATCACCTAATTTTCACACCTTACCATCCCCAGACGAATGGACAAGCCGAGATCTCCAATTGGGAGATGAAGAACATTTTGCAGAAAACGGTTAGGCTTGATCGCAAGGACTGGACTCAAAAGCTTGAGGATGCTCTTTGGGCCTACCGCACGGCATATAAAATGCCCATCAGCATGTCTCCGTTTCGTTTGGTGTATGGAAAGGTGTGCCATCTACCCATAGAGATTGAACACAAGGCATTCTAGGCGATCAAACAATGCAATTTAGATCTGAATTTAGCTGGGAAGACCAGGAAACTCCAATTATCTAAGTTGGAAGAGCTTAAAAATGATGCATACGAGAATGCCAAGATCTACAAGGCTCGGACCAAAGCTCTACATGATCAATTGATTTCCCGCAAGAGCTTTGAGCCGAACCAGAAGGTCTGGTTATTCGATTCTAGACTTAAGCTCTTTCCTGGCAAACTTAGATCTAAATGAAATGGCCCATTCATTATTAACCAGATTTTTCCAAATGGAGTCGTTCAGATTTCTGACCCAAAGACGGGTAACACATTTAAAGTCAACGGTCAACGTTTGAAGCCCGTAATTGACTATACTCTTCCAGAACTCATCTCAGACACAGCTGCTCTAGCCATTCTATGAGTTTTTTGGCTGGACTTCACCTAGCTGACGACATTAAACTCAACAGTTGTACATATGACACAAAGCTGACATGAGCTTCATATTCAGGTGACATCTTTCATACTCTACCCTTTCTTTCACGTCACTTTCTCAATGTGGACATTACATCATCTAGGCATGGGGGGTGGATTCATTTTTGAATCATTTGGTCAGCTTTGTGAAATTCATGTAAATTATTTTTCTCTTCTTACTTATACATAAAAAAAATTGAATTAGGAAGGAATAATTGGACATTAGGACTTTTCAATCTTAGGAAATATTACATTAGGATCTAAACACAATGACCCTTGAGGTCTTTAGACTTAATCGGCCTGTGTATCCACTAAAATGTGGATTTATTTTTCGAGTCCTCGCCATCTTCATTCTATTGTAATTTGAGTAAATAAGTTTGGGTGATAAGTACGCGACCTATCAATTCATCCTCTGATTTGAGGAAACTTTGAGTTTTAAGCATCTACACACTTTCTTTTCACTGACTCGTTGCTCGACGATTTTAACGGAAATTAGGTAGCTAATGAACCTTCTAGGGTGATATGGCTGGCAAGTTATCGTGGGTAACAACCCATAGGTAAGTTGTCTAGAGCCTAGTCACTGGACCATTCTCTTCTTGCTACCTTTAGGTAAATCTTAGACCAGGGAAGCCACCTGCCTAAAAAAAAAAAGAGAAAAAGAAAGTCAAAGAGAAAAGGAGAAAAGAAAAAAAAAGAAAACAAAAGAAATAAGCCACACTTCACTGCACGAGTATGGCTGGCAAGTTATCAGTGATAACAGCTCATCGACCGGTTGTCCAAAACTCAGCTCAATAAATGCACTGAAAATTCCCAAAACACTTAGGAAGAAGCGGAGAAGTAGAATAAACCGAGGAGATATACACTAGATTCACCCTTATGCTGAACCCATAAAAATAAAAGTAGGGAGAAAGCTACCGGTTGTAAAGATACACCTTTAGGCAGAATTCTCTTTTTAAGGTCACCTAGAGGCGTAGAAATCCGAAGTCTGTTTTAACTACCGATCAACGAGTCTATCACATTCACTATAAAGATGCTTAGAACTTAGGATTCTCATCAAATTTTGGGTGAGTTGAATGGCCGTAGAAAGCCACTCTTAAACCCTAAAACTCGAAAATCCAAAAAAATTAGAAAAGAAGAAAAAAGAGAAAAAGAAATTTGCTTTGAATAAGGTGAGGGCTTGAGGCGATCTGCACTTTGGCAAATACTCAGGCACTGTTGTGCCTTTGAAAGTTCAGATTGTAAGTAAACATTTTCTTAATGATTGAAAATAACTCATGCCCAAATAATCCAACCTAATTCTTTTATAAATAGCATATAGCTTTTGCTAGGGACTAGCAAAAGATAGGCATGAGGATGTGATGTAAACATATTTACACTGCATAAGATGTCTATTTATGCATGTTCTTAAGCATAGAATTGCATTGCATACTATAAATATTGCATAGCATGCATCATCTTACATTTAGATTAGTTTGAATAAAATGGAGGTTAATTGTCTCCTTTTATGTTCAGGGATAGGGAAAATTTTTATCGGGGCCTCGGATCGAAGATCCAACCGTACAGATTTGATCAGGGCGACGATTGGAGTTCAATGACTCCAAGATCGCCCTAATCAGACATCTGTAGCATCAAATAGAGACCAGGGAATCCTAGAATATCAAGGGCCAAGATGGTGTGAATCCACACTTCAAATGACAAATCCGACCGCATGAATGGATTTGGATCGACGATCGCAGCCTAACGGTATGAAAATCAACTCAATCCAACAACCGTGGCACCATCTACATCAACAAGAAGATGGACGGCTAAGATGGCACCACATGGCGCCATCTCAGCCGCCCAACCAACCGCTGCACTTGCCGCTCCATCTCTTTTTCATTTTGAGCTCTGCTTCTCCGCCGTTGGATGCACATCCAACGGCTGTGGATGCGCGTGCACGAAATCTTCCATCGACACAAACGCCTCTGTAACGTAGCGGGTGAGAGTGCTCGCGAGTTCAAGGGGAGCGCATTCGAACCTTCAGAAGTGGCTGTTGGGGCACGGGCGAGCGGGCTTTGCGACCACTTGATCGCGATCAACCAGTTGCGAGAGCCCAATAGCACCCACGCTCTATCGCATGCTCATGCGTGACGTGCCATCAGACGCGGGCATTGCGGCTTGAAAAGGCGTGGCGAGGGCACATCTCAGCCGTTCGATCTCACGATCGAATGGCCGAGACTTGATGGATGTGGGTGGCTCGGAAGATGAGCAAGCAGCACACGTCGCCTACGACTGGGGCTTTAGTGACGGTTTTATCCGTCACTGAAGACCTCTTATTTATTGTTTTGCAATGTAAAGACCAAATTGCCCTCTCTCCTTGCAACTATAAAAGGAGACCCCCTCCATACGAAATGGGCATCCCTTCCTTCTCTTCTCTCCCTCTCCAAAGCTTAAGAGAAGCTTGTCCCACACCCAGGATGCTCCTCAAGGGATAAAGTTAAATTTTCACCCTCATTTCGGAAGCGGATCCCGCGACGACGACGACGTGCTGCCCCGTTCTCGTTCCTCCTACCTCGACCTCCTTCCCGCTCCGTCCTCCTTCTTCCAGGCGGCGACTCGTCTGGCTCATCCTCCAAGCGATTGTCGAGGAGGATAACTTCTCTCTCCCATTTTTCTTTACAGCTTTTTAGATTAGAATTTTCCTACTTTCTAGTGTAGTTGATTTCTCGCTTTCTAGTGTAATTCTTCTTTGGTTTTATTGTATAAACATTTTGAAATATTGAGTGCATGTTTTCTCTCTCTCTCTATCTCATTTATTCTGATTGTTAATATTGCTTCATTGTAATTACATCGCTTCACTTTTCAACAAAAACTCTAAAAAAATATAATTGCGAATATAAATCAATGTAGCTTCCCTGAGTTCGATCCGGAATTTCTATTCCAGTACAAATTTTATTTGTTGAATACGAGTTCTTCACTTTCAAACTACGATGATAGGTTTTTCAAAACCAAATACATTAGCGTAGTAACTTGTAGCTTCAACATTTACTCTCAGTATCAGGTGCAGCATGAACAACATCTACACATAGTTTTAGATACCCTGAGACGGTGTAGGCTGTACGCTAAGTATAGCAAGTGCGAGTTCTGGTTGAGACAGGTCACCTTCTTGGGCCATGTGATCTCAGGAGACGGATTGGCTACGGATCCAACCAAGGTTGAGGCAGTACTCAGGTGGGAGAGGCCACATACAGAGATAGAGATAGGCAGCTTTTTAGGATTGATAGGCTACTACCGAAGGTTTTTCAGGGATTCTCTCAGCTTGTGCGTCTTATGACTCAGTTGACCCAGAAGGATGTGCCTTTCAGTTGGACAGACAAGTGTGAGTCGTGCTTTCAAGAGTTGAAGGAGAGGCTGACTTCAGCTTCTATACTTACCATCCCAGATAGCAGTGGTGGGTTTGTGGTCTACACAGATGCCTCGTTATAGGGGTTGGGTGGTGTGCTCATGCAGCGGGGCCACGTTGTCGCTTATGCCTCGCAGCAACTCAAGCCCCATGAGCATAATTACCCCACCCACGACTTGAAGCTGGTGACAATTGTCTTCGCGCTGAAGACCTGGAGGCACTACCTATACGGTGAGACTTTTGAGATCTTCACAGACCATAAGAGCCTCAAGTATCTATTTGATCAAAAGGAGATCAACATGAGACAGAGACGGTTGGAGCTCCTAAAGGACTGCGACTGCAGCATCTCCTACCACCCAAGGAAGGCTAATGTGGTGGCCGACGCTTTGAGCCGGAAGGCGCCTGCCCACTTGGCTAGTTTATAGGTACAGAGTTGGAGACTCAAGGAGGCATTGGGTAGTTGGCGACCTCTGGAGCCATGAAGGTACTGCGAGGCTATGACAGTGTCAAGGCAAACACGACTAGAGCTGTTGGATCGCATCATTGATGGACAGATGGTCAACCCGTACTTATAGCCACTACGACACAAAGCGATGATAGGGGACCCAAGAGACTTTACTTTCACTGATGGAGTCACGTGTATAAGGGGACATTTGTGCATCCCTAGAGACGAGGAGCTGTTGAGAGATCTCCTAACCGAGGCACACGGGTCCAGATTCACCATACATCCCAGGAACACGAAGATGTACCACGATCTGCAACACGACTTCTGGTGGGGGGGGATGAAGCGGGATGTTGGTAGATTTGTTCAGCAGTGCTTGGTATGCCAACAGGTGAAGGCTGAGCACCAGAGGCCTGCGGGGCCACTACAACCGCTTCTTGTACCATAGTGGAAGTGGGAGAGTGTCACTATGGACCTGATGGTGGGGTTGCCTGTTACACAGCGAGGACACGATGCAGTCTAGGTGATAGTAGATAGATTGATGAAGATGGCATGGTTTCTGCCGATCCGAGTCACTTTTGGACCAGTGCAGTTGGTAGAGCATTACATCAGAGACATGGTGTGCCTTCACGGAGTCCCTCGGGAGATTATTTCAGACAGAGGCACTCACTTCACTTCCCAGTTCTGGGCAGAGTTTCAGCAGGCTTTGGGGACTCGTCTGAGGTTCAGTACTGCTTACCACCCCCAAACCGAAGGACAGTTGGAGTGCACCATTCGGACATTGAAGGACCTTCTACACTCTTGCATGTTGGACTGGAGAGGCTCCTGGGAGGAGCATTTACCCCTGGCAGAGTTTGCATACAATAACAGCTACCACTAAAGCATTGGCATGGCACCGTACGAGGCTTTGTACGAGAGGAGGTGTATGGCACCCTTGAGTTGGGTTGAGGTGGGGACCAAGTGGGAGGTTGGTCCTAGGCTGATTCGTCAGAGTTAGGAGGTGATAGAGTAGATCCACAGGCGACTCCGCACAGTCAGAACAGATAGAAAAGCTACGCTGACCTAAAGCATAGAGAGGTACAGTTCAAGGTTGGGGATCATGTCCTTCTTCGTGTTTCACCCATGAAGGGCTTGCAACATTTTGGGGTGAAGGGAAAGCTCGCATCGAGATTTGTGGGACCTTTTGAGGTCTTAGAGCGGGTTGAACCCGTTGCTTATCGGCTTGCCCTTCCTCAGCTTTTTGGAGTACACAACGTGTTCCATGTGTCCAACCTTAGGAAGTACGTCACCAATCCCATCCACGTTCTGAGTCATGAGAGCGTCGAGGTGGGAGATGACTTAACCTACCTTGAGAGATCAGTTCAGATACTGGACAAAGCCGTCAGGAGTCTGAGACTGAAGGAGGTACCACTGGTGAAGGTCCTGTGGAAAAGCGAGCGGCACGAAGAGGCAACTTGGGAGCTCGAGGCGGCGATGCGAGGCCGGTACCCGGAGCTCTTTAAGGGTACGTTATCTCTGACCTAGTTTGATCCTCTTTAAGTTTGTTATACACATGTTGTTTATAGCTGCATCCTAGCTTGACTTAAGTTTCGGGGACGAAACTTCCTTTAAGTTTGTTATGTTGAAATGACCCTTCCCAAGGGTTGTGGGGCCATTTTTTGAAATTTAGGGGGGGTAGCTGCAATTTGTAAACCCCTGGATTTCTCGTTTTAGGGGTTTACGAATAAATGAGACCCTTGTGGGGCATTTTTTGCAAAATGTCCCCACCCCACCCACACTCACGCACACCCACACCCCTAAACCCTAACCCTCCTACTCTATTTAAACCCCTTACCTCAATCTTTGAGCCACCCTTCCTCTCCTAGTTCTCCCTACGGCACACCACCACCCTCCCTTCCCACTTCCTCTCCGTGTCCTCCCTGCCACACAAGGAGCTTCAGCTGCGAGAGCTCAAGTGCATGAGGAACTTGAGAGAGCTGATGACGGAGCTTGGAGGGAGGATGAGCGTGCGAAGTTGAGGAGCGCCATTGTTGTTGTAGCTCCTAGTGTGGGGTGTTGTGTCTTCACGAGGAGAAAAGGCTCACGAACGATTCTGCGGAGTCATTTTTCCGTAGTACCAGACGTTTGGGGAGTCCAACAGACGTCTGATTGAACGTCCATAGTTGTCACCGAACGTCTGATACTGTGCAGAATCTGAGGTAATGCCTTGCTCGAGACTTGTGTGCATTTTTAGTATACTTTCCTTTGCTCGGTAGGTGAAAGGCTGAGCGTCTTGGTGTGTGCGTTGTGCAGGGCGGGGGTTGCTTTTCGCGAGGAGAGGAAGGCTCGTGAAGGACTCTGGGGAGATTTTTCTCTGTAGATCAGATGTCTGTACCACTCAACAGACATTTTGTCGGACGTCCGGAGGTAGCACCAGACGTCCGATAAAGTAGATTCAAACGGTATGGTCCTATCAGCCTATATTTTTCGTACGCATAGTCTGTGAGTGACTGCACGTCACTGTGGGTGTGTAGGGCCGTTGGGAAGAGTCACAGGCACAACTCCCCAGACACTTTAGGTCATCTGGACCTCTCTCCAGACGATTGATACCCGTTCCAAATGTTCGAGTGCACTGCCAGACGTCTGGAAGGACCCTTGGACGGCCGTGAGGGGTTCCAGACGTCAGTTTTCAGCGCAGAACACAAGGTGAGCATTCTGGTGTCGTTTAAGACGTTTGAAAGCTGTTCCAGATGTCTAATTTCAGCATGTTTGGAATATTCTAGGTATCAAGCGGCCGGTCCAGCTGGACCAGCCTACCTGGACCGGTTCAGGTGAACCGAGAAGTGTGTTTAGGCCAGTTCAGGGCCCAAACGAGGTCAATTTTTTGCAAACGAAGTACCGTTGGCTTTCTGTTGGATTTTCTAATGTAATAGAGTTTGGTTCTAATTATTTTGAGCACATTCCTGTAATGTGAGTTATTAGTAATGTGTGTGTTGACCATTCGTAGGTCGTAGTTCGTGGTGTGCATGGGACCTGTCGAGGTTGTGAGGTTCACCATTTATGCCCCCACATCTCCTGGTTACCATGGTAGAGTGGTTTTGTTATGCCCTATGAATTACATACTTGAAGTACATGTTACATTAGAACTATTGATAGAACCCTCAGGATGTGAAATGAACTATAGGGCTAAGATAGATAAATATGCATGCTTAATCTGTTGTGAGGTTTCCTAAATATGGTAAGTCATGAGCTACCTGTTATGATTATTAAACCATGACTTGAACTAGAATGCATGTTAGCTCTTGTATAACTGATTGTTGAGATAATTGCCGGATTGTGAAGCCATGAGCTATCTGCTATGTGTTTAACTAATCATGACATAAATGGAGATATTTGGATGGTACAGAAATAAAGAAAGCTATGCATGAACCCTATGGGGATTTTGAAAGAGAATTGAAACTATAATGTGGAAAATCTATGGAATGATGGAACATGTTGCCTACGAGTGGTTGTTTGGACTTAGTAAGGGAAGTGAGCTGACCCTCATGTACATGGTACCGAGGAGAGCAACTGTCCCTTGGTATGGAAGTGAGCTAGCCTTCGAATACGTGGTACCGTGGAGAGCTACTATTCCTTTTGTGTAGGTGGAGCTAGCTACCCCATGGGGCCTGGGGTTAGGACTGACCCCCCTACATCGACTGCCGTTGAGGTCCACTGGGCAAGCTGAGATAGTCGGGTGAGGGTACGTAGACTGTTGAGGGGCGAGACCCCTGTTCTGTTCTGTGCTGTACGTTTGGGCGTACCTGCTAGCAGAAATGACTGCCCGCATGCCAGTGCGGGATAGGTACCCGTGCGCTTATCGTGCATACCTTAGTCACCGCTACGTCGCGACCATGACCTCGGTGTGGTAGATCGGGTGTAGGACTACCACGAGGTGTTCCTTAGCCAGGAGAGTGCCACATGTACATCCTGCATCACGAGAAAAACTACAATCAAGATTGTTCCCTTAAGGAACAGGAAGATTAAGAGATACTGTTGACCATTGTTAGAGAAATGGCTCATGAACACTTAGCAGTAAATTAACTGTATGATTGGATAATTGGATAAATGCATGCACAAAACTAATTTTCTTTTGTTGTTTTTAAATGCCATAACTACTTTAAATATATCACTATACTCAATGTTAGCTGACCACTATCATATATAACCGTGTATAGGTCACGGAGTTGAACAGCCAGCACCTCCTGCTGCAGAGAGTGCTTGGCCCAGTCGAACCCAACCATAGTTCTACTTGTTCCTTTTTGTTTCCACTACTTTTGTTGTTAGTGAGTACTTCTATTTTATGTTGAGAACTATTATCGTTATGCCTTTGATAGCTAGTGATTATATTTTCCGCTTATAGCATTTTATCCTTCTTGGATCTAAATTAAATTTTCGCTGTTGACTTTATTTAAATTGCTTAACTACTTACATACGTGGTTTATAATTTATTTTATACGTTTAAAATAATTTCTCGTTGGACAACTAAATCTTAAAATTAGTCGAGGTAAATTATACTCAAATTTTCAGAAAAGTCGAATTGGTGTCGTAACATGACGACCTCATGCCTTAGATCTCCACAGCAAAATCACTGCAACTTACCATCACCCCCACTAGGACCACTACATTCAAGCAACCGCTGAAGGCCTCCATTGATTATGCATGTCAATGAGGAGGATCCTACCACGGAGAGAAGAGGCCGAAGGGGGAGAGATCGGTCATCCGAATGTGGAAAGGGTTTAGATCAACCTCTCACGATCAATCGGAGTCGTGATGTTTATCGCCGATCTTTTTCGTAGAGGAAGAGCAGGAGGATGGGAATCGGCGGAGGTGGAAGGGACTCAAATCAAGAATCTCACTTATGAAATACGGCAAACTTACAAAAAATCCACGTAATATTAGAATATTTACAGAGATAGCCATCGAATCCCACGCTGGTATCGGTGATGCCATGGTCAATTTTGAGTCCATCTTTTCTTCTTAGTTAGAACACCTCCAGAAGGAAAATCCCACGAAGGATCCGGGTGGTGTTGAAAGAAATCTCCACCGCCGAGTGAGGAGGGAGGGGTTATGTCCGATCTCGGACCGTTCCTTTCACATCAGAAACAAATCCACCTCAATAAATGTAGTTCACGCTGTCCATTAAGCACCCATCAGACGTCCATCGAAGCCGTCACAGCACTGTTCGGGAATGCTGTCATGAAGCGCCGACAGTGTGTGCTACCAACAGGGTGCCACTTCCATGTCCCTCAACTCACTGTTTAGGTAAATTAGAGATAAGAAACGTTTTTATCAAGTTAAAATATATGCTAAAATCTACTTCCTCCCTTGAAAAAAGATAAATAAAGAAAGAAAATACATATCTCGAATAAGGCATGCGCCAATCTTAAAGGAGTCATGTACCATGAAATCAAAGGTTTGAGATGGATTACTTGAAATTTGACTTGATTATAATTTGGATATGATATATCTTAAGTTATAACCTAAGTTAAACTTCAAGCAATCTATCTCGGTCTTTTATTTAAATAAATTTCAGGTCATGAATGATAAAAATGAAGATGCATTTAACCCACAACAAGAATAATCTCCATTTGACCGTGGAAGAAAATATCACATGGATCAGTTGGAAAGGATATTTATTTAGATAATAAAATAAGTGATGAGGTAAGTAAAGTATATCGTTGCTGTGTTAATAGATATTTTTTAATATGAAGATATAGGTACCAGTGAGTTGATTTAATATATTAAATATATTTTAATTGATATATTATGTTAAAATTTTTATAATTTAATATATATTTATATTAACATAATATAATAAAATTATTTAATTTAAATATTGATGGAGGTGATAAATAACATCCTAATCTCTCATGAGCACTGTTCCAAGCTCTCCTAGGAGGACATCACCGCATTTACTCCTCTAACAAATAGACTCAATTAACCTCATTCAGGCGAACTGAGTTAAGATAAATGGAATAAGGTTTAACCTATTCATTAATTCAAACATCAAAATCTACTCAATCCTTTATTTTATTTCATTCTTTTTAATTCTTCTCCTTATTTTACAAATTTAACCCTGTATCCTTCGCAACCATAATATTTATATCTTCCTCCACATGCATAAAAGTCTGCCCATAATTTGTTAGAACCAAGTATACTCCATAGGATGGTGTTTAATAAAAAGAATAGCTTTGTAGAATGAGCAGTGGAATATAGATTAAGTGAGATAAAAAGGTAAAATAAAAGAGTTAACATGCATGGAAGATTTGATAAATTAAAGTTATTATGCAAAAAAGTAGAATAACTTTACTCTTAATTAAATCTCATTTAACTTAAAGTAAGTAATAAATAATTGATTAAGTGAACTCAAATAAAAATTAAATCTACTTAATTCCCTTAACCAACTTACCAGAGACCGTTAGGTACATTTATCCACCCAGGAGGACCATAAAATGTCTATATCTTCCTCCGCACATGAAAGTCGAACCACGCAATAGAGCTGAGGGTAGACCTAAATGTTTGATTATCCTAGCACACTACGATTAGTTTGGAATAGGACGTAAGGAGGGAAATAATTGTTTACCGTATTTTGTAATATTCGTCTTCATTTAATAAATTATTTTGATGTATTTTAATTTTTTACATGTTAAAATTAAAAATATATCAATTAAAAATTAAAATATTTTTATATATTTTAATTTTCAATCAATTTTTACCCATACAAAATGATTCTTCACATTTGAAAAGTAATTTTTCATCTTTAAATTTAAGATTTAAGATTTAAAATTTATACGGTAAATCTTAAATCTTAATTCATAAATTTAAATTCTAAACCTAAAATTATAAATTTGAAATCCTAAACTCAAAACTCATAAGTGAAAATTTATTTTTAACTGATATATTTTAATTTTTAATTAATATATTTCAATAAAAATCTAAAATATATAAGTTGAAAATCAAAATATATCGATGTATTTTATTAAACAAAAAATATATGTGGCAAAAGATATTGCAACGCATGTTTTCTTACCTTTTGATTTTAAAAGAAACATCAAATAATTTTAAAGGAAAAAAAAATGAAAATTATGTGATATTATATTTTATTTTGAAAGATGAGTAGCTAATTGTAAAATAAGTTGTAGCATGATCAGAGAAGTAAGCTTTCTGAGCATATGTTAGATCAAAATTACAATGGAATAGAGTTATTTCAGGTTAAGCTAATCAATTCCGGGTTTGGTGTGAAACAATTTCAGTTCTCTTGTTCCTTAGTTTGATTGCATTTATTAATGTGATGTAAAATATATCTGATAATATAATCAACATTTTTTATTCGGTAAATCAAGCTAGATGTAGTTAAATTTATTCTTCCATTTAATCCCAAATCATATCCAATAAAAAAATTATGCAACTTTAGATAATTTTTTATTCCATCGCCTAATTGGATACTTAATCCAAAATAATTTTTTTGTTACGTTTCCAAACCGGATAGTTGAAGGGGGGTAAGCCCTCACAGATCTAAGGCTCCATCAACTTCATTTGATATACATATTCATGGCAATCTCCTCCGAGAAGGACAACGACGAGGGAAGAAAAATTGTTTTATTGACCCTGCAGATGCAATTAAGGCCTATAAAAAAAAAATAATTACCTCTTCGATGCTAGATTGTGTAGGATCCGTTTACCCATAACGGTTAAGTCACTCGGGTCCAGCTACCTGACAGTCAATTTACCTTAATCCTCTAATCGACAAAGCTGAACCGCTTGGTCCACCAGCTCGATTAGATTAATTTGTCTGATTGGCGAGTACGCCAGGTAGGGTATCACATTAATCCACGTCGTAGGTATGAAAATATGTTATTTTAAATTTATAAAATCACTCTCAATATCTAAAGTATGAAACCTCTCACAAGGAAATAAAGTATAAGTATTTTTTAATCTAAGTAAACCTTTTTTTTATTCTTTTATAATAAAAATAAATAAATAAATAAAACAAGTACAAAGATATATATGAAAAGAACATGTAAATGTAAATAAGAATTTTATTATTATTAAAAAATTATAATAAAATATAAATAAAAAAATATAGAATAACAAGAAGAACATGGAAGTAAAGAGTCTCTGACAAACGTCCGACGACATTATGATGGGAGTGGAGTGTGTCGTCGCTATCGCTGGTAGAACACGTGCATCCAAGCGGAAAGACGCAAGGAGACGTCATGGAAGTATGGAGAATGCATGACTTCAAAGAGAGAAAACGCTGGGAAGAAGTCGCGAGAGGGGGAGAGAGTTGAGAGAAGAGAGCGGGAATGAGACGGGGGTCCGTCCTCTCCACGAGGTTTTCATTTTTAATGAATGGAGAGAGAGCGAGAGGAGTGCGGGGAAGGGAATTTAGGAAATTAGGATTTCGGCATGCAAATTAGGAAGTCGGTGGAGGTCGTGGGATTTTCGAAAAACTGACCACCGACGGAGTAAGGAGTTGCCGACACTAGAATTGACAGGAGAGAGAGACCGTATCATTTATGGAAAATTAGGATTTAAAAGAGATTTAGAAAGTGGTGAATTTTGTATGGATGTTTTTTTTGCTATTTTAGATATTCGTGCATAACTTTGAGTACACTTATTCATTTCAAATTTTGTTTGGGTCATTAGCTTCCTTTTCTTCTTGTTGTTATATTAGACATTAATATTGAATATATTTTTTTAAGAATATAAAATAATATATAATTAGATAAGTATTTAATTAATATAAAATGAAGCATTATAAATCCAATCTAAGCACTTAAAATAGTTCCACATGAGATAATATGATAAATTAAATCCAAATGTCACTTCTTGATTCTCAAGTGTCCACATGTAATTATGACCTAAAATGTACTATGTATAATATAATATTACTAAGAAACTAACATAATTAAGCATGTTATATCTTTAAATTATGCACTTATCAAGTAGTTAGCAAGATCTGCTTGCAGCAAGCCCACTAGTTAAGGTAGCCAGCAAGATCTACCTATAAGCCTTGGTGGGATGAACAATCAATCAGGCGTTGCCAGCCAGGTTGAGTTGACCAGCTAGCCCGACAGGACTTGACCAACAAGATGACATGGCATGAAGAGACCACATCCCCTTCCATCTGAATGTACCTGATGAGGTGTGGCTCATTGATAAATGCCAATTTATCATCATTCTTATACCCTGAAATACACTTAACTCTTAAGATTTTGACTTTGCAATCGGGTTTTTGGGCTACATTTAGGCATTTTCTAGGATAGGCATGCATTGCATATTGTTTTGTTTATTTTACATCTTTATTTAGGTGTTAGGGATGAATAGACAGTCAATCTCACAAACCCTAGCACTGAGAAAGGTAGAAGATGAAGGAGAAGTCCAATTCAGCTTGAGCACAACTAAATCTAGCTCATCTCAGCTGGATTCCATCTCTAGCCACCTAGTCCAACTCATCCATTCAGCTCACCTCAGTTGGATGGCAGCTTAGTCCAGTGCAACTTAGTTGAACCCAACTACATTTCAGCTCCTTCTAGCTCCATCTAGCTCATGCAAGCTCCACCTGATCAGGCTTAGCTACTACCATCAACTAGCTAAGCTTGGGCAGCTGAAGAAGTCTTTAACTAGCTCAAGCCAACTCAAGTCCAGCTCTTGAAGACTCGACTCAGCTCAACTTGGTTGAGCTTAGCTATTTAACCTAAGCTAGCTAGCTTAGCTAGTTAGGTAGTCTTTAAGAAAATTAGACTTAGCTCACCTCAACTCACAACAGCAGAAGCCAGCTCACATTAGCTTAGCTTAGTAGCTAGCTAATTAGCTCAGATGCAGTCCTCTTCAATAGCTTTCAGCTCCAGGCAGGCATACAACTTAGCTCCTCCTCTACAGCAATCAAAACCCTAGCTCCTCTACTTCTTCCTCTACTGCCCTACTAGCTTAGCTCCACCTCCTCCACTGTGGCCATCCACTACCCCACTACCCTACTACCTAAGCTCTACCAAGAAAAAGACCACTTAAAGTCCACCTAAGCTACCACCTACTCCATTTTGGTGCCACCTTAGATACATCCCCTCAACCCATCACCACCAACAAGAGCCACCTTAAAGGTGGCGCCAAACCACCATAACGACCTCCTTGTTTTGGCACCAAAACAAGGAGCCATCTCCACCATCCAAAAGTAGCGCCAAAAATATACCTTCTAGAAACCTAGGGTTGGAGCCAAAACCATGGCATTCCTCCATGGTTGTCGCCACCTATGGTGCCCCTTCTACCCATAACCACTACCCTTAGCAACCCTTAAGGTGGTGCCATTTAATCCCAACCCTAGAACTCATAACTAGCCACCAAAAGGCCATCCTAGCCATTCAAAATTGGCACCAACTTAGCCTCTGCCTCTTCCTATTTATACCCCATGTAACCACCATTTTTAAACCATCTTTGGCTTCACATAATTCACCATATATCCACCAAAAAATTCGACCAAGAGAAAAGAGAAAGGAGAAAGGAAGGTGATCAAGAGGGCTCTCCCTTGCCTTCTTGGTGTTCACTTTTCTTCTTCCTTATCTTTTGTGCCTAAAGCCAAGGATCATCCTAGGAGGATGACTAGGCAAGGGAGTTCAAGGTGGTATACGTCCACCTTGGAGGAGGAGTACTTCATAGCAAGGAGGAGGCATTTTTCATAGTGAGGGAGCAACCACACTTAGAGCGAGAGTCATCTCCACCATCTTCACAGGAGCTTCTTTATTTTGTTTTGTAATTTATTTTTTTAGTAGCAAGCATTCCTCTATTTATGGATTACTTATGTGATACCATTCACACAAGTGAGCTCTCGAAGTAGACTTTGTAGACACTTCTACTTTTTCTTTATAAAAATCTCTTGCCTTTCAATTTGTGCTTTATTGATTTCAAGAAAAATTTCTTTATCTTTGTTAGTGCACCCACGCTCTTCTCTTTTAACTACCCTAAGCGCACTTGCTTAGGGTGAGCTTAAAAAAGAAGATATTCTTGTCACGTAGATGTAGTTTTTGTTGCTAGTTTTTCTTGTCTTCACATTTCGTATCACTTCGTTGCCCATTATTTCAAAAACCCTAAAACAAAAATATATTAAGTGAAGCTTTGAGAGAGCAAGAGGGAGAATTTGATCATCAACTAACATATTGCCTCCTTGGATGACCCTAGATACCACCACTATTTAGGTTTATAAATATTAAAAGTTGATTACGATTTGTATGTGTTACAGCACAAAAACCCGCTTTTACAAAATGTGTGTTTCTGCTATCACTCATCATAGCTAAAATGCCAAAGTTAAGCTAGAAATGAGGTTAAAACACTATCTATTAACATAAGAAAGGAGTTAAGTGTGGGAATTATGGAAAAAGATCTAAAACACTCAATTTGTGCTAAAAATACATAATTAGATCAATTTTGAGATATTCTATACCTATAATACACATGGATGATATACATGTCAATTAAACACCAATTTGAACTTGAATAGACAAATCAATAGTTGAATTAATTTCTAATATGTTCAATTAACATGCCATAAAAAGTACATTGCATTTTGAGTCTATTTGGATCTTGAAATCATTGCATTACACTTAGGTCCTTTAGAACCTTCACATTTCCTTAAATAAAAGTTGTCAGGGACTTATTTGTAACACTTCTTCTCACTAATGGGTTCATGTGCAAAATTCACACCGTTTTGACTCATGGGCTTCACCACGAAAAGCCCAATATACCTAGGAGAGCTCCTCACGCACTATTCATTTGCAACGAACTCGAGTAGCAGTTGTCATCCGATTCTTTCACCATCCTAACAATGGTGGATCTCCTACCAACCTTTGATCCTTGGTGCACACACCTTCACATTGGTCTCCAGATCACATTCTATGACTGGCTTTTATCCTGATCCTTCTCGTGCCCCTCACCAACTCATCTCTGCCGTTGATGCCCAACAACTTGCACTCCCTATACCCGGTCACATTGAGCTTCACTCCCTAAAAAAGGACCTCCATAGGACCCTTGCACACCTTCGAGCTCCCTCCCCCCTGAGCGGTCCCTTCTTCTACCCCTCCAGCTCCAATTCCCCTTGTTCAACCATTGGTTACAACAGTGGTGCCTTCTTCCCCATTCATCATCTTTAGCCGATGGCTGTTGGCCTAGGACACCTCCTTCTTCCACTAGAGGTCCCTTCCCTTTTGTTGCCACCAGGCGACGATGAGTGGATCTTGGACACCACCTTCATCTGATATCTAGGACTTTATTGCTTTCATAGATGGAATTTACTGCTTTATTAGCTAGATTTACTTGCTTTCTAGATAGATTTAGAGTAGAGTAGATAGTGTAGATTGTAATTCATGGTTTGATTTCCTTAGATTAGGAATAGAATAGTGTAGGTCGCCATCTACCCCCTTTCTAATCAATTTCAATCAGAGAGGTAATCACACTCATTCATTTTATTCATTTAACCTTCCTCTTCACTTCATTACCACTTTCTACTAATTTCCTCAACGAATTAAGCACAATTCATTTCATCGATCATGACAGCCATTAGATCTGAAGCTCTGTGCCAAGATCAAATGAGGGTTCTCTTATACACTCCAGCAATCCATAATGTAATGACTCGTGCCATTCTAAGCCTTTTAAGACGTCTGGACTGTCGGTCAGACGTCTGGTCATATGTCTGGACACCTTCCCAGACGTTTGGAAATCAAAATTTTTTTGAGTACGAGCTCGCGTTTGCATGTGGGCTGCGCGCAAACAGTACCCTCTCATTTTCTTCCTTTCTCTCTCCCCTCCTTCAGTAAAACCCTAACACCCCATCCTTATAAAACCCCCCTTCCTCCTCTCTCGTTCTCCTCACTTCACAGCCACCAGCCACTTCTTCCCTCCCTCCTCACCCCAGTGTGAGAGACACGATGAGGAGGAGCGACGTGAGGAGAGGAGGAGGATTTGAGCTCGCGAGCTCGTGTGGGAGCTCATCGGAGAGTGCACGGCCGGAGCGGCGCATGCGGGAAGAGGAGGAGTGTGTCGGGGGAGTCCTCCCCGACACTGCTACAGCCGAAGCTGCAGGTGAGGAGGTGAGCCGCGGCCACGCACGGCGAGAGCGAGAGGGAGCAGGTTCTGGTTCTGGGTTTCTCCCAGAATTAGATGTTTGGAGTGATGTCCAGACGATGGAGCGGACGTCTAAAGACAATTCCAGACGTCTGAGGAGAGAGCTTCGCGAAGGTATGTTCCCTTTTGCGGATACGGCCATGCAGGCCGCTCTGCAAAAACACTTTGCATGCCTATTTTGAGGAGATTTTGTGGTGGCATGCAGGATTTGCTTTGGGAAGGCGCGGGACATGCCCTCCCACGCATTTCAGACGTCTGGGCAGCTTACCAGATGGTTGGAAGCACTTCCAGACGTCCGGAGAGGAGGTCAAACGTCTGGAGCTAGGTCCAGATAGTCCAGAAGAGTTCCTAGACGTCTGAGGTCGACACAGAGCACTGAGGTGCATTTCTGGACACTTTTAAGATGTCTGGAAGTTGCTCCAGACATTTTATTTGAGTCAGTAGCCCTATTTTTGACCCGTTTAGGGTTCGTTTAAGGTCCGTTTTACGCAAATAAGATACCGATGTATTCCTTGTTAGTTCCTTTACTTGTTAGAAGGCTTTCTATACTATTCTGAATGTTCCTTTGTGATGATTCTTTGTTATAGTACTTCATTCCGTTGTGGGTTCGGGGCTTACTGAGGCATGTGAGCCTGCCGTTCGAGCCCCCAATACTCTTGGGTTGACTGGTAGAGTGGCTTCCCCTAAATTTAATTATAAACCTAAATGCATGTGTGGAATGAATGAATAGAACTTAGGATGTGGCATGAATCCTAGGACGAGAAACAATTGAAATGTCTGTATGCGTGTTTTGTAGTCTTGAATGAGTAGATAGAAAACAACTGCCTGTTAATGAACAAGAGCTGCTTGTGAAATATGAATTAACTGTGCTGGTGAAACAGTTGCATGTAACATTACCTGTTGTATATGTTAAATACTAGAATATGAGCTGCATGTGTATAACCTGAGAATGGAAATGTGAATAATAGAAATACGAGCTGCATGTGTATACCTTAAGAATGGAAACGTGAATAATAGAAATACGAGCTGCACATATATAACCTGAGAATGAAAATGTGAATGATGAAACCCGGTACGGAATGGCATGAGAAATATGAGCATGAACCCTACGGGGAAATTAGGAGTAGAGCTCCTAGAAGTATATGGAATACATCTGGAAATGTGACGGGAAGTGTTCTAGCCCATGTTCCCTCTTAGTGTAGAGGGGAGCTTGCCGCCTTCGAGTTGAGACCCGGGGTGGGTTCGGCCACTTTGCACCGACTTCGTGGCCCTCACGTACATTGTACCAGGGAGAGCTACTAGTGTAGGGAAAGAGCTAGCCACCCCACGGGGCCTGGGGTTTAGCTAGCCACCCTACACCGACTTGTTAGGCCCACTGAGCAAACCAGGATAGTCAAGCGAGGGTGCGCGGACTGTGGAGGGGTGAGACCCCTGTTTGGTTCTTCGAGGCTAGACCCCTGTTACTGAGAGGGCTAGGCCCTATACTATTCCGTGCTGTACTTGGGCGCACCCATTAACGGAAACAACTGACCGCGTGCTAGTGCGGGATAGCTACCCATGAGCTTATCGCATGTGCTGTAGTCACCGTTACGTCTGTCTATGACCTTGGGGTGGTTGACTGGGTGTAGGACCACCACGGGGGACTCTCCTGGCCAGGAGAGCACCACGTGCGACTTCTACTCTTCGAAAAAGACTGCAATCAAGATCATTCCCATGAGGAACATTCGAGATCAAGAAAGAGATCTGATAAATAAACCAATGGGTGAAAAGGACTAATTTGTGAAATAAAGTAATTGGAATAAATAGCTACCTGTTCACTTTTATTGCTTTAGTTAGTTGGTTGCCACTCTACTCAGCGTTCACTGACTTTGTGTACTCATAACCCCTTTTCAGGTCCAGATGTTGAGCAGTCCGAGTCACGGCTGTAGAGGGTGCTGAGCCCAGTAGAGTCCAGTAGCACTAGCTTCCTTTTGTAGTACCTTTTTAGTAGTGAGTTCAGACTCCTGTACTTTACGTTCTGTACCTTTACTTTTCTACACCTTTATGTTCCTATACCTTGTTACTGTTCTATTGTTGTGGTAGTGATATGTACTGTAGCAGTTTTTACTTTCCTTACTACTGTACTCTTTTACTATTAGTTTCTTAGCATAGTGAATGTGGTTTACTTTCCTACTTTTTGGTTGTTTCTTGTTGGATGACTGGGTCTTGGGATCAGTCGAGTCGGGCCATTCTCGTGTCTTGTAGGGATTCGGGAACTGGGTCGTAATAAGATGGTATCAGAGCAAGGTCGTCTCGAGAAAAGAACCAACTAGCTTGAGAATAAACAATTCATGTGCGTGTAACTAGAGTAACCACCACAATGTATCTTTTGACATCTATTCTGAGGATCTTTTGCTGAAGGTCCGTTAGAGTTGACGTCTTTTTGTTCTATTGTTCGCGTCTCCTTGCAGGAGATGCCTCGACGTGAAGTCCTTGAGGCGGCCGCGGACGTGGCCGTGGACGAGGTCGTAGGGGCTTACGTGCTGAGCCTAATGTTTTAGTGGACCAGCCACTTCTTCTGGGCGTTCAGGCCCATGACCTCGCCCAGCGGATACGTGAGATAGTACGAGAGGAGCTCCACCCGCCTCCCCGGGTGCCTCTCCCCGGGGACGTGGAGGGGGAGTCCTCTGTAGGACCATGAGATCGACGCAGCGTTGGATGTAGGGGAGGGGGTGGTCCTCCACCGCCCCCACCGCACTCTGACACTTCCGAGCACGAGCCCTCCCTGCCTGAAGGCATGCCCGTTTCCCCACTACAGCGACACTACGAGCTTTTCGGACAGTTTTGGAAGCTGAAACTCTCCTCCTTCAAGGGGGATGAGGACCTAACTGAGGCGGAGGACTGGATCGAGCAGATTGAGAAGGTGTTTGACACCCTTTGCCCCCTGCGGAGTATCGCATGGCCTTTGCCACGTACTAGCTGGAGAGCGCGGCACACAGGTGGTGGAGGGCAGTGAGAGGTTAGGAGAGGGCAGAGCCGATGTGGGACCAGTTTGTGACCCTCTTCTGCGAGCAGTACTTCCCGCAGACGCGGCAGAATCAGAGGAGGCGGGAGTTCCATACTCTTCGCAAGGGGACGATGACTGTTAGCGTGTATCGTACGTGTTTCCTGGAGCTGTCCAGTTTCGCTGCCACAGATGTGGCTACTGAGGAGGAGCGCCTGTGGAGGTTCACTGAGGGGCTCTGACCTACCATTAGGGGGTATGTGACGGAGCGCATTTGAAAGTCATCGGAAATCGTAGTATAGTCGTGCAAAAACGTTCGTAAAAATTAAGTTTGTAAAAATTACGAGACTTGAGTCCCGATCGTTCGTCTCTGGGAGGCATTTGCTTTTACCTTTGAAATCGATCTTTTTTTGCCGCTCTACTTCATTTAAAAACACACGCTGGTTTCCAATCTCCTAACTAAAACTTCACCACTTCTGTTATTAACTCGGATTATGTGCGCGTGCGTCAAATAAATTACGAAGGTGAACGTGTGAGTTTCTGTGTGCACGATTCTAGTGAGGTGGTGACTGTTTATGGAGAAAGCGTCTATCGTTCGATTTTCAATATCCTCAGGAAACGACATGCTTATGGGTAATTGATAGACAGTTGAAGAGTAGGCAACTTAAATCACGCATATATGATAATTATTAAGCTCATGGTGATTTCAAACACATAAAGATATATATATGCATTTTCATTCATTCCATTGGGGAGTTGTTTGCACAAGAAATTTAGAGGAAAGCTTGTACATAAATGCTTGAAACAGAAATCTAGCTACCAGAACATGATTGCATACAAGAATTAATAGGGGGATTTCGCATGCATCATTGGGGGAGAAGTAAGACTACGCTATTAAGCAGTAATAAAAGCAGTAAAAATTATGGAGAGCATAAACTAAATCTAGCAAAATAGAGGGCATTCATGGGTGGTCCCTGATGGCCTTGGAGTGGTCAGGAGGAGAATGAGGGGCGGCCAATGTAGCTTAGGCCGACCCTTGGAGAGAGGGAGGATTGATCCAGCATCCCGACATGATGTCCTCCATGATGGTGGTGAGCTCGTGGAGGTGGAGTAGCTAACCTAAGTGAAGGTGGGCATGTATGGAGCTAATGAGGTGAGTGGTGCCAATGGAAGCCAAGGGATGTGAATGGGGTCACTTGGCCGCCCATGGGGTCTTTTTATAGACCCAATGGCTTCTCTCTAGAGAGGTGTGGAACTCTCTAGAGAGAGTCCAAGAGTGTCCAGCCAAGAGGTTATGAGATCCAAAAATTATGGATCCCATTTTGAATGCCTCTTGGTTGCTAATTTTGGCAACCAAGAGGTGGCGCCACTTCAAAGAGAGTTCTAGAGAACTCTAGAGAAGTGTGTGTGCGTGAATGGGTGTGTGTGTGTGTGTGTGTGGTCATGCTCTATATGGCTAGGTGGCTTGGGTTAGGTCCTAAGGGGTTTGGGTAGGTGTAGTTCTTGAATTAGGGTTACAAACCCTAATTGCTAAGGAGAAAATGCAATTAAACTTAACCTAAGTTTAATTTAATGAGTGTGAACCTAATTGAGAGTGAAATAACTCAATTAGGTTGGGTTTAGGTCAATTGGACTCTCACTAAGTCTAATTGAACTTGTGTGGGTTGAGATCTAAGCTCAATTGGACTCAATGAGTCCAATTGACTTAGGTGAAGGTAATTGACTTTGATCTAAGTCAATTGGGTTTGGTGAGGACCTAATTAGGTCCTTAGGTAGGTCTAGAGGTGATGTACTAGGGTTAGGGTACCTTAATTTAGGTTCCTATGGGGTTGGGATTAGGTCTAGGAAGCTAGAGATCCAAGATCAAGACTTGAATCTCAATATAGGGACTGGAGACCAGTATCGGACGTCCAATAATGTGATCAGATGACTTATACTAAAAAATCAGAAGTCTAGACTTCAGTTCTGGACGTCCAATCTGAGTTAGGGGGAAATCAAGGTTCTGTTTTAGGTATTCTGCAGAAATTGGACGTTTGACAATGTGTCTAGACGTCTAATAACACTGCAGAAGTGGGTTTGAGGTGTGCGGGAGATGGCTAAGGGTCCTGGTGATGGGTCGGCCCGGACAGGTTGTTAATATGATGATTTTATCGTTGAAATGTATATAATGGTTAACCTAATTCGGACCTAACCATCTCTTTACAAAAATTTTTAACCTGACCTAATTGATTTTATCTTGTCACTTTTAGGCACAGGGTCGAACTCAGGGAAGTGGGGTTCAAGTTGAGTTTCTACGCCTTTCCTATAACGAGTCTCTTCCGTTCATTTATTGTGTTTTTGATATTTTTTCTATTTAGATTTTTTTTCTGATAATCTTGGTCCTTGAGGCACACCCTCAAAAATGGGTTCTTGGCTTTGAGCCAAAACAGGGTCAAAAACGGGTCTTGCTACTCGCAAGACGAAGTACCTGCAAGTCAAAGATTATCTTTTCTCTTTTATGTATTTTTTTATCTTTTTAGTAAGAAGGAAGCTAACAAACAGAAAGTAAATATAATAGCTATAGATATATATTTATATGTAGTATATATATAAAGGGGTGGGGGTGGAGGTGGCGATGGAGTGTAGCACCGTGTCGAGTTGGTAGTCGTCTAGAAAGACGCAACCAACATGACTATGTGCCGCGTGGAGTGTGGATGGAGGATGGATGATGAATGTGTCCACGCTTTTTGTACGCGTGTATCGGAGAATATCAGCAACTGGTGCAGATATTCCCGCGATACAACGTATAGTAAATAACATGAAAGTATATATACATATATATAAGTAAATATATATATATATATATATATATGTATAAGTATATAGATATATATAAGTAGCTATATATATATTATATATATATGTATATATATTGTATATATATGTATGTTACTATAAGTGTGTGTGTCTGGGTGTGCGTATGTGTGAGTAAAGGTGTGTGTGCATCGGTGAAGGTGTGTGTGTGTGTGTTGCTGTGAGTAAGTGAAAAAAAGAGAGAGAGAAAGAGAGAAAAAAGAGAGAGAGAGTAGAAGAGAGAGCGGGCGGGAGCAGACGGACGCAGGAGAGAGCCGCGGGTTAAGTCGTCTGCAGAAGGCGTCCGACGTCTGGAGGTCGAGTCGTCTGCAGATGGCTGCCGACGTCTGATGGTCGCAGATGCAGGCACGTCTTCGCGCGGAGAAGGTGAGGCGTCTGCAGGCCGGGTGTGAGGAAGGAGAGCGGGCGATGGCGTGCTCGGAGAGGGCGGCGGGGAGTCTGCAGTCGGTCGCGGAGGGTTGCAGAGGTTGGTAGGGGAGCGGGACGACGGTTCGGTTGTGGGTGCAACGACGGAGGCGTCAGAGCGGAGAACTGAGCGGAGAGTGCCCTGCAGGCGCACGGGGAGGGCTGAGTGCCTGCGGGGAAGGTCGCGGAGGAGGCGAGGAGGTCTGCTGCTGCTGCTGCCGCCGCGGTTTGGCTGCTGCTGCTGCTGCTTCAAGCTTCGGAGCTTGAAGTGGCAGCAATGGCGTGGAGACGAAAACGAAAAGAAAAGAAGACACCACGCCCACCGGCTCGTTGAAGAGATGGGCGGTGGTGTTCCCACTGTGGTGGTGAGCACCACAGTGGGTTCTCCTGCTCACCGGGTGCCTCCTTGACGGAGGGCCGACGTATGGGAGGGGAAGACGGTGGAAGAGGTGGCTGCGGGTTTTTTTGTTTTGTGCAGCAGCCTCCCTCGCGAGGAAGAAGCTGCAGCTTCTTATAGAGGAGGAGAGAGTGGCGTGCCGGCTGCAGCAGGGAGAGGGTGCGGGAGTTGCAGCTGTAGGGAGCGGTGTTGGCAGGGAGAAGTGACGTGGAGTAAATGCATGCAGCTGCTGCGGGAAGAAGTGCAGTCGCGGGAAGAAGAAAAGAAGAAATCAAGAGAGAAAAAAATAAAAAGAGGTGGAATTTGCAAGGAGGCACTTGAGATAAAATGTAACTATGCAAGCCATTGTTTCACTCCTCTTCTTCTCTTGATTAAATGCATGCATGCAAGCATTTTTACAAATGCGATTACAGGATCCTATTATGCAATGTTAATGCTAGAAAATAGCACAAGAAGGCGTTATTACAGGCGTGTTTTGAGGTGCAAACATATACCCCCATGCCTATCTTTTGCTAGTCCCTAGCAAAATAGTATTTAGAAATGATTTTAAGCTAAAGATTTTTTTCCGAGGTGATATAGGTGTGTTTATTATCGAATATTGTGAGAACCAATTGTAAAGAAGACTACCAGTACTTTAAGTCTCACATGACATAGATCATCCCTCAACTAACCAGGACTCTTGATATTTAAACCTTAAGTACGATTTCCAGGACCCAGGAGGTTTTTGCCGTACTCGAGAGCTCAAGAGGTTATGGTTTGTGCATAGTGAAGGATCAAGACTGACCAGATGAACATTAAGACTCAATCCCAGGGTTTCACGAATTTTTAAGTACAGGTTGGTCCCAGTTTCAGCTCATGTCTTCAAATTGACCCTTAAGATGATGACGGAAAACTCAACTCCCATTTTCTGATTTTTTTTTTTTGTAGCTCACCGAAAAATAAATTATACAGACATTTATGAGATATACTGACTCTTTTGCAACATCTTTTTTTTTTTTTTTGACAACTCTTTTTTTCTCTTTTTTTTATTTTTATTTTTGAAACACGTGTCAGTATATCTCTTACAACACATTTTGAAAGAGCACACTTTTTTTTCTTTTTGGTGGGAGAGTTTCTTTTTGGTGGAAAGAGTCGCTCCTAAACACAAGACTAAAGCCTGGGATAAAAAGTCTACCTGCGTGCACAGGTAAGGACTCCACCTTCCCTAATGAACACTAGGGTTGGATCTTATGTTCACCTGGACTTTCCTGATATGTGTAGTGTGAACCACGTTTACTTAAGCTCTCAAGTAAAAGTAAACCAACGGATCTTGTACTTGTGTCTCAGGTACAAGAATACATCCTTAGTTAGGAGAGATCTTGATCTATTTTGTCAATGCTTTAAGTGAATTAAGCCGAGCCTGAGCGAATCAAAGCTTTTGTGGCCTGGAAAGTCTTCAAAACAGAGGTTGAATATCCATAAACACTTATTGCCTTTTTGTTTCAGCTTTCAAATCATTACTAAACACCATTTATTATTATTATATATATATATATATATTTTTTTTTCTTCTTTTTTCTTTTTCTTGCATATTTATAAATAGGTGGGAACTGTATGATACCATAACATACCCGGATCCTATGGATGCCTATCCACCCCCCCCATGCCAAATAATGCTATGTCCTCATATGCATGTAGGGAAAGGCAAAGAAAGGACGGAAGATCGGGTAACAAGAGATGAGGTTCAGGGTATAGATCAGGGTGGAAGGGTGGGTGGATGGTGGGTGGTGAAGAGAAAAGTGAAGTGATTGCGATAGAGGTGTGAAAAGTGATGGTGGATGGTGAGAGATTTGGCATTTTCTAGGATGAGAGTGTCCCAGGCAGATCAGAAAATAGATCAGGAAGAGGAAGTTGGCCCTTAGATTGGCCAAGAAGAGGGGCTTTTTGGATAGATGGATCCAAAAGGGAATAGCCCTGGTGAGTAAGATGTGGGCTCAAGGTCCTAGTGTGGAGTTGCAAATCCGCCTGATTTGGCTGGAAAGAAAGGGCAATCCGGTCTTCCATAGTGCGGATCGGCGGTGAGCAGCCCGGCGATGACTCAGACCACGAGGTATGGGAAGCGGAGAAAACCTCGTCAGAAGTCTGGTCAGGAGGAGGTACGGGAATGGGGAGGGATTGGGGAACGTCACAGTTTGTGTTGGTCAGGCAGTCGTCAGGTAAGTCGCAGCAATCTGAATCGGCTCCAATTAGCTCGATACACGTACTAACAGTCATGTCCTCGTCAAACGTGTCATCCTTGATGTAATCACTATCAGCATAAGAGTGCGGTGCTGCAGCGGGATTAACCTAAAATCCCGGAGGAATACTCGGAGCTAGCAGAATTTGAACCTGTTCCTGAGAAGGTTGTACCTGTGGTTGCGGATCACAGGGTACGAAGTTTTGCGAGTTTGGAACAGGTTGGGTGGGAAGAGTGCCCTGAGATCGAGTCGCCATGCTTAGTTGACTGATCTCAGCATTCTGCTGCGCCAAATGCTGAAGAGAGGTCATGTTCTCTTTATGGCGCTTTGACATTTCCGTCATCATTCGCATCAATTTATCAAGAGGCTTTGATGCATGTTTGGTTTTATGTACGCAAGGGCCTGATGGCGGATTTGCCATAGGATTAGACTAGGCCCTTGGGATGACGGGTGTGGACGATCGCCCTGGTCCACCAGCGGGGTTTTGGCGTTGCGGGTTGTTGGACCATGAGAAATTCGGATGATTACGCCACCCTGGGTTATACGTGGCAGAAAATGGGTTGTTCCCCCAGGCGCAAGAGTCTTC
This sequence comes from Thalassia testudinum, assembly GCA_037157565.1. Classification (NCBI taxonomy): domain Eukaryota; kingdom Viridiplantae; phylum Streptophyta; class Magnoliopsida; order Alismatales; family Hydrocharitaceae; genus Thalassia; species Thalassia testudinum. Next base: position 2,940,352 of record JAZHRO010000051.1, read on the forward strand.
TATTTCAGAAGACGTGTCCGCATATGTGTCCGAGCACACGGAGGCTTGGTCCTCCGTGTTGAAATACTGGCTCACAGAAGCCAGTTCCACATGGCTTACCGAGTCGCTTGGCGCGATACTCGACAAGGAAGGTCTTACAGGGTTTCTCGGGATAAGCCTGGTGTTGAAAGAATTGGAATTGTGACGAAGTGGTGAGGTGGGGGTGTGTGCCATGTTTGTGGAGGAGGAGGATGATTCGGCTATTTATCAGTCAATTCAAACAATTCAGGGTTGTGTGACCTCCTCCCAAACATGAACTATCATAGGAAGAATTGGGGGGATAAGAGGGGAAAAGAGATGAGAGAAATGATGCCGCAAAGGTACACTTGATTACAAATCAATACAGTCAAGTTCCTAACCTCTACAGTGTGCCCTTAGACCTAAAGATCTAAGTTACCTACTATCACGAACTACGGAACCGAATGCGAGCACCGCAGAACCACCGGGCCAAATTGAAAGGCCGTTTGCCCCAGTCTTAGACACCCGATAGCACGCGGGAACTCTTACTAGCACGTAGCCGCTACACGCAGGTAGTTAGACCTCCAATCCTTAAAAAGGGTCAAGTTACTACCAGTTTTAATTAGAGGCTTAGGGTCAAGTGCTTTTGGAATGTGAAGGGCATTGTTTACGGGTAATGCCCAAGTGATTGATTTTCAGAGTGTGTAAAACAGGCATGCAACGGGGAAATCTCCCCGAATTGAAGTTTTTATTGGTGAATGATTTTTTTAGAGTTCAGCCTTAAGTAGTATGGATTTTACGGTTTCGCTGAATTACCAATTCAACCAATCTCCGAATTTTTGCAAAAATACAGGTTTTCCTTCTAAAACCCAAGAAACCTTTCTTCAATTATCAGTTAGTTAATGCATGCTAAAATGCAATGGGCTACCCTAAATGGAGATTTCTAAGTGTGGATGCACGAATCAGTTTTATATCAATGTGAAAGGAAGGCAAGGCACTTGAATTCAAGTGCTCCCAATCACCAAGAAGAATGTCCACAAAAGGCTCAACCAATAGATAAATAAAATAAAGTTGTTGGTGTTGAAGTATTCAGGATCGAATCACAGGAAAGTTGAAAAGTTGTGGTGAGGTTGGAATTAACTCAATTTCAAGTCTCCCCACCAAAAATGTGATCCTGAATTAAAGATAAGCGAGGCAAAAGAGGGATGCAAGCAATCTTTTTCTTTGCCTCAAAGAATACTTCCCACGGCGAAAAATCCAAGAATCAAGATTCTTGGATTTTCACTATGCGAAGTGTGGCGGGAAATCCCAGGGCAGTGGGAGTGAAGACAACCAATCAAACAAGTGAATTTTAATCCACTTGCCCCAAGAAATCCAAAGAAAATTTTCTAGTTTATTTATTTATTATTATTTTTATTTTTTTATTGAGGTGGCAAGTTAATCCTAGTTTGGTAAGAAAGGAAAACCTACTTGTTCGGTAATGTGTGCTAAGCTCCAATGCGGTGTCGGCGTCTTCACGCTCTCGTTCCCGCCTTGGATCTGCCCTCGTTTCCGACTTCGTCTGCTTTCCTTCTCCTTCCACCAAGTTCACCTGCACACCAAAAACAACAATACCCGTGAAGAGGGAAGAGAAAAATTGAAAGGATTTGGATAGAAACTTACTCGAAGGCGCACTTCCCCGGCAACGGCGCCAGAAAAGTATGATGGGTCGGCCCGGACAGGTTGTTAATATGATGATTTTATCGTTGAAATGTATATAGTGGTTAACCTAATTCGGACCTAACCATCTCTTTACAAAAATTTTTAACCTGACCTAATTGATTTTATCTTGTCACTTTTAGGTCCAGGGTTGAACTCAGGGAAGTGGGGTTCAAGTTGAGTTTCTACGCCTTTTCTATAACGAGTCTCTTCCGTTCATTTATTGTGTTTTTGGTATTTTTTCTATTTAGATTTTTTTTCTGATAATCTTAGTCCTTGAGGCACACCCTCAAAAATGGGTTCTTGGCTTTGAGCCAAAACAGGGTCAAAAACGGGTCTTGCTACTCGCAAGACGAAGTACCTGCAAGTCAAAGATTATCTTTTCTCTTTTATGTATTTTTTTATCTTTTTACTAAGAAGGAAGCTAACAGACAGAAAGTAAATATAATAGCTATAGATATATATTTATATGTAGTATATATATAAAGGGGTGGGGGTGGAGGTGGCGATGGAGTGTAGCACCGTGTCGAGTCGGTAGTCGTCTAGAAAGACGCAACCAACATGACTATGTGCCGCGTGGAGTGTGGATGGAGGATGGATGATGAATGTATCCACGCTTTTTGTACGCGTGTATCGGAGAATATCAGCAACTGGTGCAGATATTCCCGCGATACAGCATATAGTAAATAACGTGAAAGTATATATACATATATATAAGTAAATATATTTATATATATTTATGTATAGGTATATATGTATAGATATATATAGATATATATGTATATATATATAGGTGTATATGTATATATATGTATGTATGTATATATGTATATAGCTATGTATATATGTATATAAGTTTATATATATAATACTATATATATATATATATGTATGTATAAGTATATAGATATATATAAGTAGCTATATATATATTATATATATATGTATATATATTGTATATATATGTATGTTACTATAAGTGTGTGTGTGTGGGTGTGCGTATGTGTGAGTAAAGGTGTGTGTGCGTCGGTGAAGGTGTGTGTGTGTGTTGCTGTGAGTAAGTGAAAAAAAGAGAGAAAGAAAGAGAGAAAAAAAAGAGAGAGAGCAGAAGAGAGAGCGGGCGGGAGCGGACGGACACAGGAGAGAGCCGCGGGTTAAGTCGTCTGCAGAAGGCGTCCGACGTCTGGAGGTCGAGTCGTCTGCAGATGGCTGCCGACGTCTAATGGTCGCGGATGCAGGCGCGTCTTCGCGCGGAGAAGGTGAGGCGTCTGCAGGCCAAGTGCGAGGAAGGAGAGAGGGCGGCGGGGAGTCTGCAGTCGGTCGTGGAGGGTTGCAGAGGTTGGCAGGGGAGCGGGACGACGGTTGGCCAGCCGCTGCAGTGCGCGCAGCGGCCTGTTGTGGGTGCAACGGCGGAGGCGTCAGAGCGGAGAACTGAGCGGAGAGTGCCCTGCAGGCGCGCGTGGAGGGCTGAGCGCCTGTGGGGAAGGTCGCGGAGGAGGCGAGGAGGTCTGCTGCTGCTGCCGCCGCCGCGGTTTGGCTGCTGCTGCTGCTGCTTCAAGCTTCGGAGCTTGAAGTGGCAGCAATGGCGTGGAGACGAAAACGAAAAGAAAAGAAGACACCACGCCCACCGGCTCGTTGAAGAGCTCGGCGGTGGTGTTCCCACTGTGATGGTGAGCACCACAGTGGGTTCTCCTGCTCGCCCGGTGCCTCCTCGACGGAGGGCCGACGTATGGGAGGGAAGACGGTGGAAGAGGTGGCTGCGGGTTTTTTTGTTTTGTGCAGCAGCCTCCCTCACGAGGAAGAAGCTGCAGCTTCTTATAGAGGAGGAGAGAGTGGCGTGCCGGCTGCAGCAGGGAGAGGGTGCGGGAGTTGCAGCTGTAGGGAGCGGCGTTGGCAGGGAGAAGTGACGTGGAGTAAATGCATGCAGCTGCTGCGGGAAGAAGTGCAGCTGCGGGAAGAAGAAAAGAAGAAATCAAGAGAGAAAAAAATAAAAAGAGGTGGAATTTGCAAGGAGGCACTTGAGATAAAATGTAACTATGCAAGCCATTGTTTCACTCCTCTTCTTCTCTTGATTAAATGCATGCATGCAAGCATTTTTACAAATGCTATTACAGGATCCTATTATGCAATGTTAATGCTAGAAAATAGCACAAGAAGGCGTTATTACAGGCGTGTTTTGAGGTGTAAACACCTGGACATCCTATAACTTATCTGGACATCCAAATAAGGGTTGGAGCTAGGGTTTTAGGGCTTCCTAGGGTGTTGTGACCTAATCTAAGGGTGGCTAAGGCTTGGGGAAGTCTCTAGGCTATCCTAGGGCTAGGATGGACTTAAGCTCTTCACATTTTACTGCTTTATTCCTACTTAATAGAATAGCAAACCTTTAACCCCCTTACATTATTATTCCTATATCTAAACTAAGCCTTCTGTTCCAGCTCTGCTACAACTCCCGTTATTCCAGATCCAGCTTCAGATCCTACTCTAGATCCAGCTCCAGATCTGCTTATTGCCTGCAATCGACATAATGCACTTAATTAGCACATTATAACATTATTTTATTCATAGCTAAAGTAAAGCAGTAAAGATGTAAATAATGCGTATGCGTGCATGAATAACCTTAACTTATGCTAAGTCCTAGCTTAATCTAGGTCGATTAAGACCTATGATTGCTACACAATCAGTATGTCAAACCCCTGAAGCTACCCACGTTCTCAAGAGTGGTGGAGACAGCTATGACCTATGAGGAGACCAACCCGGCCGCACGTGACACTGACTGCGGATGGAAGAGGCCCTACCAGCCAGAGTACTCACAGGGCTGGCGAGAGAGGAGGCACACGAACCCGCAAGAGAGTCGTCTCATTTTGCGGGGCCGTCAGTGGCCTTTAGGGGCCCCCGACAAGGGCTAGCTGCTAGCACTGGACCCCCGCCAAGCCGTCAACAGGGACCTACCGAGGGTAGGAGTCGAGCTCCCCTCTGCTACCAGTATGGCCAGCCAGGCTACATTAGGAGGGACTACTCGTCTAGGGTCGGAGCGCAGCAGATGCTCCCCGCATCGAGCGCTGGAGGCCGAGCAGGTGGCCGTGGTTCCCAGGCACGTGGGGGAGGATAGCAGTCACAGGGAGGGTACCGGCCAACAGCTACCCGTTCGACATAGAGTGTGGCTGCTTCTTCCTCACCGAGAGCTGAGGGGCGTATCAATGCCCTAACACACAGAGATGCCAGAGCATCAGGTTCAGTGGTGGCAGGTATGGTTACAGTTTCCAGTAGATTAGTTTACGTACTCTTTGATTCCGACGCCACGCACTCGTTTGTTGCTGCTAGTTTTGCTGTCAGTTTGGGACAGGACTGTGTGTTGTTAGAGGATCTTTTTGTGATCAGAGGTCTAGGTGGTCAGCTGTTTGTAGCTGAGGAGGTTTACACAGACTGTGAGGTCAGTGTTGGGGGACATAGCCTCCCCGCTGACCTGATTGTGATACCGATGGAGGACTTTGGCATGATTCTGGGGATGGATTGGCTATCCGCTTACCACGCTTTGGTGGATTGTTTTGAGAGGAAGATTGTATTCTCCATACCAGAGATGCCTTCTTTTGAGTTTCACGGACAGCCGGTGGACGGAGGCTTCAGGGGCATCTTTGCACTTCGGGTGGTGAGACTTTTGGGCCAGGGGCGTGAGGGCTTTCTGTCTTGTGTAGTGGTAGAGCCCAGCCCCGTGGCAGACTTTCAGAGCATCCCGGTGGTCAGAGAGTACCCTGACGTGTTTCCAGAGGAGTTGCCAGGACTTTCGCCTGAGCTTGAGATTGAGTTTGAGATCTCACTGGTACCGGGGACCAGCCCCATTTCTGCAGCACCTTACAGGATGGCACCACTTGACCTGCGAGAGCTCAAGTCCCAGTTGCAGGACCTATTGGAGAAGGGATTTGTGAGGCCCAATGCGTCTCCGTGGGGAGCCCCGGTGTTATTTGTGAAGAAGAAGGATGATACCCTACTCCTTTGTGTGGACTACAAACAGCTGAATAGGGTCACCATCAAGAACAGGTATCTACTGCCGAGGATTGATGATTTGTTTGACCAGTTGCGAGGTGCCACGGTATTCTCCAAGATAGATTTGAGATTTGGCTACCACTAGTTGAGGATCAGGGAGACCGACGTCTCGAAGACAGCTTTTTGCACCCAGTACGGACACTACAAGTTTCTGGTCATGCCGTTTGGGCTGACCAACACCCCCGCTGCCTTCATGGATTTGATGAACCAGGTGTTCAGACCGTATCTAGATCAGTTTGTAGTGGTATTTATTGATGATGTGCTCATTTCCTCGCGAGATCAGGCGTAGCACGGACAGCACTTGCGGATGGTTCTGGACACGTTGAGATGGCGTAGGCTGTATGCCAAATACAGCAAGTGCGAGTTTTGGTTGAGACAGGTGACCTTCTTAGGTCATGTGATTTCAGGGGATGGCTTGGCTGTGGATCCAGCCAAGGTAGATGCAGTGCTCAGGTGGGAGAGACCATGTATAGTGATAGAGATCCCTAGTTTCTTGGGACTAGCAGGTTACTATCGGTGGTTTATCAGGGGTTTCTCGCAGATTGCACGTCCTATGACTCAGTTGACCCGGAAGGACGTGCCCTTTGCTTGGACAGACGCTTGTGAGGAGTGTTTTCAGGAGTTGAAGGAGAGGCTAACTTCGGCTCCTTTGCTTACCATCCCGGACAGCAGTGGCGGTTTCGTTGTCTACACAGATGCTTCGTTGTAGGGGTTAGGGGGTGTGCTCATGCAGTGGGGTCACGTTGTTGCTTACGCTTCGCGGCAACTGAAGCCCCATGAGCATAGCTACCCTACCCATGACTTAGAGCTGCAGCTGTTGTCTTCGTGCTGAAGACATGGAGGCACTACCTGTACAGTGAAACTTTTGAGATATTCATGGATCATAAGAGCCTCAAGTACTTGTTTGATCAGAAGGAGCTTAACATGAGACAGAGATGTTGGTTAGAGCTCTTGAAGGACTATGACTGCAACATCTCCTACTGTTACGAACGCACTCCAAGACGTTTTTTTTTAAGACGTCTGGGAGGTGGCCCAGACGTCTGGAACCCCTTCCAGATGTCTGGGATCTATTTTTGGGTGGCACACAGGACTGCGTCTGTGCGCAGGCACGTGCAGACTTGCAACCGTCTTCCTCTCTCTTTTTCCCTCTCTCCTCCTGCGACCGCAGTCTGCCTCTCTCTCTCTCTCTCTCTCTCTCTCTCTCTCCCCGTGCAGCTTTAAAAAGCCACGCCCTCTCCCTCACTCTCATCACCTCCGCTCCCTTCCTCTTCTCCTACCAGCCGGTGCGCGAGTGCGAGCGCGAGCGAGCGACGACAGCGAGAACTGCGGTGAGTGCGGGAGGAGGTGCTGCGCGAGGGAGGAGGCGCTCGACTGTGAGGGTGAGCTTGCCGGGGCTGCGAGAGCTGGCCGGCAGGGGTGCAGCAGACGCGGGGTGACGCGGGAGGCCTGCTGCAGCTCGAGCAACAGGCAGATGAGACGCGGCACGGCCGTGCATCGCGGGCGGAGGGCGAGTTGCGCTCTGATTCTGGAAGTTTTTCCAGAATCAGACGTCTGGTCTTCCAACCAGACGACGGGGAAGACGTCTGGAGGACTGTCCAGACGTTTGAAAGGTAAGTTATTTCCGTACTTCCTCCTTCTCTTCGACCATCCGTACTGAGAGCGAGGAATGGGTACGCGCAGGTTCTGAGATTTGCATCCAACGCGAATCAGACGTCTGACTGCAGTGCCAGACGACGGGAAAGACTTCCAGACGTCCAGGGTGACCATCGGACATCTGGGAACTAGGCCAGATGCCCCCGCAGGCTTCTGGACGTCTAAGAGACTATACAGAGCAAAGGTACCATCTGATCCTCATTTTAGGATGACTGGAAGAGGTTTCAGACGTCTGATTTTGCACTGTTTCATCGTTTTCGACCCATTTAGGGCCTGTTCGGAGTCCGTTTTCCGCGTTTCGAGTTGCGTTCTTTTCGGAATAAGATCCTCTACCTGTTTCCAGTATTTATATACTGTTTTGAGAAACTCCTTATATTTGATCCTTGTGATAGGACCCCGTTCCATTGCAGTCTCGGGGGTTGCGGAGGCACGCGGGATTCCCGACCACTCCCCCAGTACTCCTGTTGTAACTTGTAGAGTGGCTTTTAAGTTTATTAGTATAATCTGTTAAATTATGGAACCATAAATAGAACCTAGGACATTGCATGAATCCTAGGAATGAGAAACTAGAATGAATGGTAGATCCTAGGGTGTGCATGAATCCTAGGGTTGGAAAATTAGATTGTATGATAGATCCTAGGGTATGGCATGAATCCTAGGATGAGAAAACTAGTGGAATATATGAATACTGCAGTCTTGGAAAATGTGGAAAGGAAATAATATCTACCAGTAAATTGGTTTAACAGCTGCCTGTTATGAATAAATGAACATGATTGAGAATATGGGATGTATGAACGTGAAACTGGAAAGGCGAAACCTGAATGTGCTGAGTTAAAAGAGCTGGAACCCTACGGGGAATTAGGAGTAGAACTCCTGGAAAGTGAATGGAATAGAATTGGGGAAGTGTGCTAGCCCTTGAGTACGGAGTACCAAGGAGAGCAACTGTCCCCCTGTTTAGTGCAGAGCGGAGCTAGTCGCCCCAAGGACCCGGGGTTAGGTCTGGCCACTTTGTACCGACTTGCTGGCCCTCGTGTACGCAGTACCGAGGAGAGCTACTAGTGTAGGGAGAGTACTGGCTACCCCAAGGGCCCCGGGGTTCTGCTAGCTCACCTACACCGACTTGTTAGGCCCACTGGGCAAACCAGGGTAGTCAGGTGAGGGTGTGCGGACGGTGGAGGGGCAAGGCCCCTGTTTGGTTACTGTGGAGGGGTTGGACCCCTGTTACTGAGAGGGCTCTGCCCTGTACTGGTTCCATGCTGTGCTTTGGGCGCACTCGTTAACGGAAACGACTGACCGCGTGCTAGTGCGGGTTAGCTACCTGTGCGTTTATCGTACGTGCCGTAGTCACCGTTACGTCTGTCCATGACCTTGGGGTGGTTGACTGAGAGTAGGATCACCACGGGGGACTCTCTCGGCCAGGAGAGCACCATGTGCTACTTCTACTGTTCGGAAAAGACTACAATCAAGATCGTTCCCACGAGGAACATTCGAGATCAAGTGAAGGATCTGAGAAATAGATAAATTGTGAAATAATAGAAAGTCATAAATAAAGGAAGAAAGAAACTAAAACAACTTTTGTACACTTTACTGCTTCTGTAGTTTAGCTGCCACTCTACTCAGCGTTTCGCTGACGTGTTACACTCGTTACTTTTCAGGACCAGGTGTTGAGCAGCTAGGGTCAGTGGCTGCAGAGGACGCTGGGCCGAGTAGGGTCCATTAGAGTTACCACTGCTCTTTTATACCCCTTTTGTTTCCGCTGTAGTGAGTAGTTTTTGTTACTCTCTGTACTTTTCTTTACTCGTAGTTCTTGTTATGTTAAATGTTGTTCTACTATTGTGGTGGTACATGCTGTAGCAGTTCTTTTTCTTACTGCTGTATTTTGTTACTGCTAGTTATATTTCATGTTGAATGTGGTTTATTTTACTGCTCTTTTGGTTACTTCCTCGTTGGACGACTAGGTCTTGGGATTAGTCCAGTCGGTCGGTTCTCGTGTCTCGTAGGGACTCGGGGATCGGGTCGTTACACCTACCATCCGAGGAAGGCCAACGTGGTGGCTGACGCCTTGAGCCAGAAGGCTCCCGCCCACTTGACCAGTTTACAGGCACAGAGTTGGAGACTCATAGAGGAGTTGGGCAGGTGGCGACCCCTAGAGTTACAGGGGCATTGTGGGGCAGTGACAGTGACACGATAGACGAGACCAGAGCTGATAGATTGCATCATTACAGGACAGATGACAGATTCGTACTTGCAGTTGTTGCGAGACAAGGTACTATCAGGGGACCCAGGAGACTTCTCCTTTATAGATGAGGTACTACGCATGAGGGGACGTTTGTGCATTCCCAGAGACAATGAGTTGTTGAGAGAGCTCCTGACTGAGGCACACGGGTCTAGGTTCACCATACATCCTGGGAACACGAAGATGTATCATGATCTGAGACGTGACTTTTGGTGGAGAGGGATGAAGCAGGATGTAGGTGAGTTCGTGCAGTAGTGTTTGGTGTGCTAGCCGGTGAAGGCCGAGCACCAGAGGCCTGCAAGGCCGTTGCAGCCACTTCCTATGCCAGAGTGGTAGTGGGAGAGCATCACCATGGACTTGGTGGTGGACTTGCCCGTTACCCAGCGAGGACACAATGAAGTCTGGGTGATTGTAGATAGATTGATGAAGATGGCACACTTCATGCCAATCCGAGTCACTTTGGCACTAGCACAGTTGGCAGAGGTATATTTGTAACGTGGTATGTCTGCACGCAGTTCCGCGTGAGATTGTATCCGACCGGGATACCCGTTTTACGTCTTAGTTTTGGGCTGAGTTTCAGTAGGCTTTGAGGACACGGTTGAGGTTCAGTACGGCGTACCACCCCCAGACAGACGGACAGTCAGAGTGCACGATACATACACTTGAGGACCTTTTGTGCGCCTGTGCACTGGACTGGAGGGGTTCGTAGGAGGAGCACTTACCCATGGCAGAGTTTGCATATAATAACAGCTATCGGCATGACACCCTACGAGGCTCTGTACGAACGGAGGTGTACTGCACCCTTGAGTTGGGTTGAGGTGGGGACCACGTGGGAGGTTGGCCCCCGGCTGATCCGATAGAGTCAGGAGGTGGTAGAGCAGATTCACAGACGACTTCGCACTGTCAGGAGCAGACAGAAGAGTTATGCCGATCGAAAGCGCAGAGAGGTGCAGTTCGAAGTTGGGGATCATGTCTTCCTTCGCATTCCACCCATTAAGGGCTTGCAGTGTTTTGGGGTGAAAGGGAAGCTCGCACCGAGATTTGTGAGGCCTTTTGAGCTCCTGGAGCGGGTAGGACCCGTTGCTTATATGCTTGCCCTTCCTCCCCAGCTTTCTGGTGTGCACGACGTGTTCCACGTGTCCAACCTCAGGAAGTACGTTGCTGATCCCAGTCACGTTCTGAGCCATGAGAGTGTCGAGGTGGGTGACGACTTGACCTACCCTGAGCGACCAGTGCAGATATTAGACGAAGCCGTCCAGAGTTTGAGACGGAAGCAGGTACCCCTGGTGAAGGTCTTGTGGAGGAGCCAGAGGTACGAGGAGGCTACCTGGGAGCCTGAGGCGGCGATGCGAGAGTGGTACCCGGAGCTTTTTGAGGGTACGTCTTTTTGGACTAGCTTCGGTCCTCTTTAAGTTTGTTATGCGTATATATAGTTCTTTTTCCGCACCCTAGCTAGCTCAAGTTTCGGGGATGAAATTTCCTTTATGTTTGTTATGATGTAAAGACTCGTGCTGTTCTGAGCCTTTTAAGACGTCTGGACTGTCGGTTAGACATCTGATCAAACGTCTGGACACCTTCCCAGACGTTTGGAAACCAAAATTTTTTTGGATACGAGCTCGCATCTGCATGCGGGCTATGTGCAGACAGTACCCTCTTGTTTTCTCCCCTTCTTCTCTCTCCCCTCCTCTAGTAAAACCCTAACACCCCATCCTTATAAAACCCCCCTTCCTCTCTCGTTCTCCTCACTTCAGAGCCACCAGCCACTTATTCCCTTCCTCTTCACCCCAGCGCGAGAGCTAGCGCGAGCGAGAGAGCACGAGAGTGGTGACGAGGAGGAGAGGTGTGAGGAGAGGAGGAGTTGAACTCGCGAGCTCGTGTGGGAGCTCACCGGAGAGCACACGGCTGGAGTGGTGCATGCGGGAAGAGGAGGAGTGCATCGAGGGAGTCCTCCCCGACACTGCTGTAGTCGGAGCTGCAGGCGAGGAGGCGAACTGCGGCCACGCGTGGCAAGAGCGAGCGAGAGTAGGTTCTGGTTCTGGGTTTCTCCCAGAATCAAACGTCTAGAGTGACATCCAAACGATGGAGCGGACGTCTGGAGGTGGTTCCAGACGTCTGCGGAGAGAGCTTCACGAAGGTACGTTCCCTTTTACGGATACGGCCATGCAGGCCGCTCTGCAGGAACACTTTGCATGCCTATTTTGAGGAGATTTTGTGGTGGCGTGTAGGATTTGCTTTGGGAAGGCGCAGGGCACACCCTCCCACGCATTTCAGACGTCTGGGCGGCTTACTAGATGGCTGGAAGCACTTCTAGACGTCTGGAGAGGAGGTTGGACGTCTGGAGCTGGGTCTAGACAGTCCAGAAGAGTTCTTGGACATCTGAGGTCGACACAGAGCATTTAGGTGCATTTTTGGACACTTTTAAGACATATGGAAGTTGTTCCAGACATCTAATTTGAGTTAGTAGCCCTGTTTTTGACCCGTTTAGGGTTCGTTTGTGGTCCGTTTTACACAAATAAGATACCGATGTATTCCTTGTGAGTTCCTCTACTTGTTAGAAGGTTCTCTATACTATTCTGAATGTTCCTTTATGATGGTTCCTTGTTATAAGACTTCGTTCCGTTGCAAGTTTGGGGCTTGCTGAGGCACGTGAGCTTGCCATTCGAGCCCTTAATACTCCTGGGTTGACTGGTAGAGTGGCTTCCCCTAAATATAATTATAAACCTGCATGCATGTGTGGAATGAATGAATAGAACTTAGGATGTGGTAAGAATCCTAGGACGAGAAACAATTGAAATGTCTGTATGCGTGTTTTGCAGTCTTGAATGAGTAGATAGAAAACAACTGGCTGTTAATGAACAAGAGCTGCTTGTGAAATATGAATTAACTGTGCTAGTGAAACAGTTGCATGTAACCTTACCTGTTGTATACGTTAAATACTAGAATACGAGCTGCATGTGTATAACCTAAGAATGGAAACGTGAATAATAGAAATATGACCTGCATGTGTATACCTTGAGAATGGAAACGTGAATAATAGAAATACGAGCTGCACATATATAACCTGAGAATGAAAATGTGAATGATGAAACCCGGTACGGAATGGCATGAGAAATATAAGCATGAACCCTACGAGGAAATTAGGAGTAGAGCTCCTGGAAGTATATGGAATGGATTTGGAAATGTGACGGGAAGTGTGCTAGCCTTTGAGTACGTGGTACCAAGGGGAGCGCATGTTCCCTCTTAGTGTAGAGGGGAGCTTGCCGCCTTCGGGTTGAGACCCGGGGTGGGTTTGGCCACTTTGCATCGACTTCGTGGCCCTCGCGTACGCTATACCGGGGAGAGCTACTAGTGTAGGGAGAGAGCTAGCCACCCCACGGGGCCCGGGGTTTAGCTAGCCACCCTACACCAACTTGTTAGGCCCGCTGGGCAAACTAGGGAAGTCAGGCGAAGGTGCGCGGACTGTGGAGGGGCGAGACCCCTGTTACTGAGAGGGCTAGGCCCTATACTGTTCCGTGCTGTACTTGGTCGCACCCGTTAATGGAAACGACTGATCGCGTCTATCGCATGTGCCAGTGCAAGGTAGCTACCTGTGCGCTTATCGCATGTGCCGTAGTCACTGTTACGTCTGTCCGTGACCTTGGGATGGTTGACTAGGTGTAGGACCACCACGGGGGACTCTCTCGGCCAGGAGAGCACCACGTGCGACTTCTACTCTTCGAAAAAGACTACAATCAAGATCGTTCCCATGAGGAACATTCGAGATCAAGAAAGAGATCTGATAAATAAACTAATTGGTGAAAAGGAATAATTTGTGAAATAAAGTAATTGGAATAAACAACTACCTGTTCACTTTTACTGCTTTAGTTATTTGGTTGCCACTCTACTCAAGGTTCGCTGAGTTTGTGTACTCATAACCCCTTTTTAGGTCTAGGTGTTGAGTAGCCCGAGTCTATGACTGCAGAGGGTGCTAGGCCCAGTAGAGCCCAGTAGCAGTAGTTTCTTTTTGTAGTACCTTTTTAGTAGTGAGTTCAGACTCTTGTACTTTACGTTCTGTACCTTTATTTTTCTACACCTTTATGTTGCTGTACCTTGTTACTGTTCTATTGCTGTGGTAGTGATATATACTGTAGTAGTTTTTACTTTCCTTACTACTGTGCTCTTTTACTGTTAGTTGCTTAATATAATGAATGTGGTTTACTTTCCTGCTTTTTAGTTGTTTCTTGTTGGACGACTGGGTCTTGGGATCAGTCGAGTCAGGCCGGTCTCGTGTCATGTAGGGATGCGGGAACCAGGTCGTAACACATAATAATCCTCTTGATGTGCATAATTGATTTAATTTGATTCATTGAATCTGATTTAAACGTTGCATCTAATCGAATGTTTTTGAGGAAATTGCTAGCAATTTGGATTTAATCGATGAAATTGAGTAATTTGGAATTGAAATGGATGTATTGGGATTTCTTTAATTGCATTTAATTAGATTTTCTTCGCTTGAGGTCGTCGTGCCCAAATTTTGCACTCAATATTGTTTTATGTTCATTTCTGGATAGTAAGAGCCAAGGATTAATCTGATGAATGGATTTGAGGCTCTTGCAATGACCCAATGGGTATTTAAGGATCGCAATAGACCCCTGAGCACCAATCAATGGTGTGCAGGGATCTAAAGTGATTATATCACTTAAGCGATGCAAGATTAAACTACCACATGGGCAACAATATAATCCATTCATATGCCGCTTTAATCAGTTTATTTGAGATTCAGTTAGATTCAAAGGATCTTAATGAAGGTTTGAGACTAATTTCAAGTGGTTTTAATTGCCTGATCTGATATTTCCTTTCATGCTGTCTATAGCATAAGGGAAGATATCTGTTAGGGTTTTTATGAGTTTGTGGTGTTGAATCTTATTTGGTTTGAGTTCCAGATCCTCTAAAGGGTATTTGCGACACCTGAGAATGAGTTTTTATTAGTTCAAACTTAGATCTAGGATGCATTCCTAGTTTCCCAGGTTTGAGAGGAGATTTAGATTTTAAGCATTCAGCAAAGATTTTGATGCACAATTCTAATTCTAAAGATGATTTTAAAGCATAATGGAATGGTCTGATTGGTGTTTGGAAGCTTAACACTGATTTAGGATCCTCCTGTCAGTACACCAATAGCTACAGCAACAGCTACATCAGTTGGGTTTTTGTTGAGTTATAATGTTTTAACGAGGATTTAAATGGGTTGCTAAATGGGTTAGAGTCCCAATGATTTTTTTGAAAGGGATTTTATTGAGATTTAACTTCTATAATCCTTGGATGACTCTTGGATGAATGGAGTAGGCATGCTGACTCATTTGGAAAGCAACAACTACTAGAGTTTGTCTGAATGAAGAGAATTTTATCTAAGGATTGAGTTCTATCCCTGATATAATTTGCATTAGTGATTTAAGACAATGTGATGTTAGAATAAGATCTTAGAAGCATGTCTTGATTTTTAGATGGAAATAAAGCATGTTAAATCTACATTGAACTGTTCTGTTAGCAACTAAGATTGTTGAAATCTGTCAGGGTTTGCTACTGATGAAATCTGGTATTATTTAGAGGCTTATTTGTGTTTTCTGAGTTAATTTGATGTAGAACAAGAACATTGAAGCATTTATCTATCTTTGATTTGCTTTGAATGGAATGTGTAGTAAGAAATTCATGTTTGAAACTATTGTCAACAAAAACAACTTTTGAAATCTGGACAACCTGAGCTTTGATGTAATTCTAATGCTTAATTCATGTGTTTTGAGTGTAAATCTGATCTCACTTGATGTCTGGAGGTTTATTAAGCTCTATCTTTACTTTCAGCACTTGAGTCTAGTTTTTAAGGCTTGGCTTCATGTCTAACTCATTAAAAAGCCTTGTTTTTGCCCAATTTGTAAATACTTGAAAAACACAAGAGTGATTGTAAATAAATAAAATAAATGTGCCTTGAGTTAGATTAGGTTTAGTTTTAGGTGTGTGTGAGTTTAGGTTTAGGTTTAGGTTTCGAGCCTATTAGTTAGGAGAACATACCAGTAGAAGTATAAGTCTTCTCTAGTTAGAAATAAAAGAAAACAACATGAAAACATTAAAAAGTGTCTTCCTCCCTTCTCTTCTCATCTTTCCCTCCTCTTCCCCTATCTATAAATCATAAAAATAAAATAAAAATATGAAAAAGTCAAAAAATCCCATAAAAATGCCTAGGTACATAATATTTATACTTGTAATTAATACTAAGTTAGGTGTATATAATAACTTATATGTATATAAAGTATATAAATAACTTATATATCTAGTTTATTTACTTAGGTAGATATTTATATTAAGTTATACAATATATATTATAATAATATAATTTTGTATTTATTTGTTTATATTATATGTACATAATCCATAAGTATTTATAACTAGATATGTATACATAGAATTGTATTTATGGCTGTAGATATAAGTTAAAGTAATTATATAGTACAACAATGTATCCCTATATTTATTTATTTATCTATATATTGTACATAATTATATTTATAAGTTAATTAGTTATATTATTAAGTTAATACAATTTAAATTAGTAATTTGATAAACTAATGAAATAAATTATGTTGTATAGTTGTATATCATAGTTTAAAGTATTTTCAGTATATTTGTAACCAATGTATTTTGTAAGCAATACTTATAATGTATTTATCTGTATATATATAAAAATAACCATGTAAATGAAATGTGTATGATTAGAAATAAATGAATAAAAATAAATTAAAAATATGTAATAATAAGTTAATAAAGTATATTAACTAATTTATAAGTCAATTGTACCATTAATTTACTACCTTATACTTTATTTAACGAATTAAACATGAAATCAACATGTATTTTTCACTAACTTTAATGAATTTTTAAATATATTTATATATTTACTTAATGTAAATAAACTATACCAATAAGTAACCCTATGTATTAGCTATATGTAAATATAATTTAATTATAAAATAATTAGTTATTTAATCCCTTAATTAACCCCTAAACATGGCTGGAAATCACGTAGACTTGCACTATTTAGCACTCAAACCTAGTCCCACAACGTGGGTGTGGGCGTGCGTGCACTTGCTATGGAATTTAACCAATCACGTCACTAGATAAGGCGTCCAATATGGGGTCGGATCCCAATAGCATCATCTAACCTTTGACCTGACTATGCATTAAGAGAGAGAGGGGTTGGGAGCCCGTGGGCCCAGCCAGGCTGAGCAGTTTATGTGGGGTGGTATTAGCTTGAAACTATGGGCCCAAGATTAGTAGTAGTTGATCTAGCCATTATGGGCTATTGATCCTGCAAAGGGCTAAGCCTGTCAACCAATAATTTTTAGATTAGTTAAGTGTTAAGCTAATTAAGTGTTAGCTGTGTGAGTTAAGTGTTGTATAGTGTGTGCGTGTGCTATAAGTGTTAAAACTAAGTGATAGTGTGTGTATAAGTGTTAGTATTTGTATGTTAATGTATAGTATACATGTATATACGTAAGTATAGAGTAGATATTATATATTTTTGCCTTATTTTGTATATAAGTATTTTTAAGGCTCTTTAGTGATGTTTATAGATGTTAGTGTACATAGTTTATATATGTTAGTACAGTATGTAATATAGTTGTATATATATATTCTTTTGTGCCTATACTAAGGCATTACTTAGATATTAGTGTATATAATTAACCTAGATTAGTTTAGATTAGTTTTTAATGCCTTTCTACTTGTATATATTCTTAAGGCATTGTCATTAATATAATTAATTCATTGTTGTACATAGTTGACTTAGATTAATTCATTTTTTTATTCTTTCATTCATTTGTGAATAAACTTAACATTTTTGGAATAAAAGATAATTTTTGGATAATAGAGAGTTATGTATTTCAATAACTGCCTCCTAGTAAACGACCTAGAATAAAACTAGTAAAAATTATATATAAATAAAATGGCATACGTCTAGATTGCGACACTATACTACAACGCGATAATTAACTCTAATTAACAAGTAGTCCAGTAGGTACATTAATGCCTATGAGGTAGTTATCAAAGGCAAGGTGGTTATTCATGCATCCATCATTTTGATTCATGGAGATAGTGGGATTGTGTGTTTTGGCCCACGATCGGCTTGTCAACCAACCATGATCCCCATGATTGAGGACCTCGTGACCCTTAAAAGCCAATTGCTGGAAGGGGTTACATACTCAGAGAGAGCAAGAGGGATTCATTATATTTTGCATTGAAGGATACATAGTGAAATTTGAGAGTTTCAACACTCTCCCCAGACGTACACCGGTTAAGGTGGAGTTGGGTCACTAATCCTCTTGCCTTTATTGTGTGATTGTTTTTTGAATCGAACCTATTACTATCATCAAACCTGAATAATCTCTCAAGTCTCAATCAAATAAATATGGTAGCCACAGAATTTGCTACCCATGATCTCTAGGTGCGAATGAAGAACTCTACCACTCTAACAATTCCTTGGTTGCTATTCATGAGCAATTTCACCTATCAATTTGAAGCATCCATAATAATTTATCATACGATTTCCATTTTGTTCATTTTGTTCCTAACATAACATGAAGTTGGCTACGAAAATAGTCATCCATTGGTGTAATGCAATGGGTGCTGCTAAAATGCATTATGGATGGAAATTTTGATGCATGTAACAATCTTTTTGCATTCTTGTTCTTATACAAAGTCAGATAAAGAGTCAAAAATGAAAATGCAAGTCACCTTGCTCTACCATGACTTACTAATTATGCTCTTCTATTATGTGATTTTCACACTTTAATCTTAGGTCTAGTTTACTTAAAGGGTTAAGAAACTGATGTTAGAAATGTGAAACTGGTGTTAATATTCATTTCTGTTTACTTATAGAGTGGTGCTAACATCAATTTCTGTTTACTTAAATTGGTGTTAAGCTATGATGTTAATCCTTGTGTTATTTACTTGAACTGGTGTTAATAGCAATTTTTGGAGAGTGAATTTGGATGTAGGGGAGTTATGAAGTTAAAACATATTTTACTAACACCCCTTGAGACCGATGTTAGCAAAATGGATGTTAACCTCCCAAAATAAGTATTAAAACTCTGTAGGTTAACCCCTTAGATAAACAAGAGTTAACCCCCAGATGAGGTGTGGCTCATCATAGCTATAATGCACAAGTTAAGGTAGAAACTAGGTAAAACACTATATAATTAACACAAGAAATGGGTTAAGTGTGAGAATTAATAGAAATGACCTAAAATAGCAAATCGGTGTTAAAAACATACAATTAGGTCACAAAATGAGATATTCTATTAAAAAATGTAATATGGTGATCCAATTGCAAATTGAATACATCTTTGGGTTCAAAAGATCAAATTAAGAGTAAAATCATGTTCTAATATGTTCAATTATCATTTCATAAAAACTTCATGGCATTTGAACATCAGTAGGACCTTGTATTTAGAGTTTTTTTATTTAGGTCCTTTAAGCATTAACACTCCATTCACATTGAATCTTCTTGCAATTTTTATACCACTTCACACTCAAAGGCTTCCTTGCACTTACACCCTTACACCTGCGGGCTACGGTCCACTGTAACACTTGCATGAACACAGCCAATCACGGCTGTCGCCTATGTGCAGCCTTGATCTAATGGCCGAATCACCTCTAAACTTCGCATGCATTTGCGTGTGGCCTCACCTCTTACCCCAGATCTGATCTAGCAGTTGAGATTTGACTTAGACCTTCGCACTCTCCTCAAGCTCATCTCCACCACCCATACCCTAAGATCTAAATCCACCTCAGCGGTGCCCAGATCTCGAGCGTGCCTACTTAAGTGACCACTTGAGCTCCTCGCATGAGGATCGACTTCCTCCTACATTCTTGAGTCAAGCACCTTCGTCCTCTCTAGCTCCCTCTCCCCCGTACACCTTTGTTTCACTACCTTGGTAGTGGAACACCACCTTCCTTCAATTTCTCCTCACCGCTAAGGACTCCATAGCACCTGAGGGAGACCCAGAACTCCACTAGCGAGTTTTTTTTCCGCTGGAGACTTCCTCCTTGATGAACCCATATTTGTAGGCTATTTAGTTACTTAAATGCCTAGACATTAGAGTAATATTAACATATAAATTGCATGCATTAAGATGTAAATAATGTAGTTTATATTTATTTGCTTGTAGGCATTACATTCATATTTTTTACAACTTTTGCATGCATGCATTATAAACTAATATGCATAGTTCATACATTAAAAGTAAATGCAAAATATAAATAGCATGCATTAGAAGTAGGTTGCATACATGTATTGGGAATAGGAATTAGTTTTTATTAAGTGTTTATGCATAAATTACTATTCATGGTGTAAATCGCGTAAAAGATGAATACGTCGTAGTATAGCACGAAACACGTTGAAGTAAAAAAAATTTTACGAGATGTAAGTCTTAGTCGAACTAAGGGAGGCAGAAAACGATTTGACTATAACATTGATTTAGATCTAAATACTAAATACTAATCACAATATATATATAAAGTGAATCAGGTAGTTGATTGATCATGAATGTGCAACAAGAACAAAATAGCTATACCATATAATGTTGGAATTAAAATCACTATCTAATCTAACAGAATAAGGGTACCACGGGTGGTCCATGGTGGCCTTTTGGAGAGGTTGGGGAAGGCAGTAGCGGTGCACCAAGGTGGCTTGGTGGATGCTTCAGAGGAAGAGGGAGAGAGCCGGAGAAGCTTGAAGGTCTGGAGAGACGGAAGAAGAGATTTGGAGGAGCGTATCCTTCATATGGAGGCCCTTAGGGTCCATTTTATAGCTTCATAGAAGGGCATTTTAGCCCTCTAACTCATGCAACAGCTTCAGATTAATCAGATCCGCCAATCGGGAGATCAACGGATCAGATCACACTTCAAAAGGCCTTCCAAAACTCTTCAAATGCGTGGATGCGCTCTGGAGATGCCACGTGGCATGCTGGTGACCCTCAATCTGCAATTGCACAGCTACCAGTCGCTTCGCACCTGCACCTCAACTGCAAGAGCTTAAATCACACTCTATCCATGTGAGCGTGCGCTCATCGCTCGTCAACTGTCTGATCGCGAGATCGGACGGCTTAAACGCTTCGCTCACACCGCCTTTGTAATTTCAAACGCGTGAACATACATTTTTTTGCGGGTGATCGTGTGCGTGGGCATCCAACTCACAGCAGCATGCCGCGCGTTCGTCTCATTACTGCTTGATGGAGATCCGACGCTCCAATTTTGCTTGCGCTCACTACCACCTCCAATTCACACGGGTCATGCCTCGATCGCACGTCTCACCCTTTTGCTCCAGCGCATTAACCGCAATGCTAAGCGCACGGATGTGTGCACTTTCCTTTCTTCGCACGGCTGCTCTCGATTGTTGGATGGAGATCGAACGATTAGTCATGACCTTCCTTGATGAGGTGCACCTGGAGCGGCGACGTGGGCCAATGGTGGCCGTTGGATGATGATCCAATGGCCTGCAATACGGGGGGCGCTTCCTTCAGAGGTTGGGCGGTGTCGTTGGGCAGTTGCGATGGCCCCATGTGGCGCCATCATGGTCGTCCATGTTCTCCTCTTTGTAGATGGTGTTGTAGGTTTCCTATCGAAATGATTTTTACGCCGTTGGATTGCGATCGTTGCTCCGGATCCATCTGTGCAGTTGGATTTGACATTTGAGGTCTGAATTTCCACCTATTTTCCTCTTGGCCCTTACTCTTCTGTGGACTCCATAGGATGCTACAGGAGTCTGATCGATGCAATCATAGAGGTGTTGGACTCCCGTCGTCGTTATGAGGATATCCATATGGTTGGACCGATCATCTGCAGCCCCGAATCACCTGCAATTATTAATACCTCTCACTTAGAACATAATATGACTTTATTATTGTTACGACCCGGTTCCCGAATCCCTACAGGACCCGAGACTGGCTCGACTCGACTAATCCCAAGACCCAGTTGTCCAACAAGAAATAACCGAAAAGTAGGAAAAATAAACCACATTCACTATGAAAGGTAACTAACAGTAAAAGAGTACAAGCAGTAAAGGAAGTAAAAACTGCTAACAGTACATATCACCACCACAACAGTAAAGTAGAACAAAAGTATAGAACAGGAACAGTAACAACAGTCTAAAACTCACTAGTAGAATAGAGAGTACAACAAAAATAAGAAACTACTGCTGGGCTTGACTGGGCCCACCACCCTCTGTAGCCGGTAACTCGGGCTGCTCAACTCCTGGACCTGAAAAGTGTTATGAGTAAACGGAGTCAGCGAACGCTGAGTAGAGTGGTAACCAAACTAACTAAAGCAGTAAAGGCTAACAGGTAAATTTATCCTTTCCAATTATTTTAATTTAAGTCATTTCTTTTCACCCATTGGTTTACATTCAGATCTCTTTCTTGATCTCGTATGTTCCTCGTGGGAACGATCTTGATTGTAGTCTTTTCTGAAGAGTAGAAGGCACACGTGGTGCTCTCCTGGTCAGGAGAGTCTCCCGTGGTCATCCTACACCCAGTCAACCACCCTGAGGTCACGGACAGACGTAGCGGTGACTACGGCACGCACGATAAGTGCACGGGTAGCTACCCCGCACTGGCACGCGGTCAGTCATTTTTGCTAGCGGGTGCACCCAAAGTACAACACGGAATAGTATAGGGCCTAGCCCTCTCAGTAACAGGGGTCCAACCCCTCAGAACTAAACAGAGGTCTCGCCCCTCCACAGTCCGTGCACCCTCGTTTGACTACCCTGGTTTGCCCAGTGGGCCTAACAAGTCGGTGTAGGGCGGCTAGCTGAACCCCGGGCCCCGTGGGGTGGCTAGCTCTCTCCTTACACTAGTAGCTCTCCCAGGTACAGTGTATGCGAGGGCCAACAGAATTCGATGTAGAGTGGCCAATCCTAACCCCGGGTCCCAACCCAAGGGTGGCTAGCTCCGCTCTACACTAAACAGGGGACAGTCGCTCTCCTTGGTACCACGTTCTCAAGGGCTAGCACACTTCCCACTCACATTTCCAGACCTTTCCATTCATCCACAGGAGCTCTACTCCTAACTCCCTGTAGGGTTCATGCTCATATTTACCATACTATTCCATACCAGGTTTCATCATTTACAATTCCATTCTTGTATATACACATGCAGCTCGTATTTCCACAATTTAACATATGCAACAAGTAATGTCACAGGTAACTATTTAACTAGTACAAGCATTTCATATTCCACAGGCAGTTCATATTTATTAATAGGCAATTATTTACAATTCTATTCATTCATTTATGACTGCAATCTCAAACACGCATACAAACAGTGCAAGTACTTCTCGTCCTAGGATTCATGCCACATCATAGGTTTCTAGTTATCTAATTTCACATATGCATTCATGTTTTATAATTAAAACATGGGGAAACCACTCTACCGGATAATCCGGGAGTACTGGGGGCTCGAACGACAGACTTACGTGCCTCTGCAAGCCCTGAACACGCAACAGCTCGAAGTCCTATACCAAGGAACATACCACAATGGAACGTTCAGAATAGTATATAAGACTTTCTAACATGTAGAGGAACTCGCAAGGAAATCACAGATATCTTGCTTGCGTAAAACAGACCTCAAACGGACCCTAAACTGGTTAAAAACAGAACTGCAGACCCAAATCAGACGTCTGGCACAAGGTCCAGATGTCTTAAAAGTCACCAGGGTCTCACCTCAAGTTCCTGCGTCGACTTCAGATGTCCAGAACCCCTACTTGACTGTCTGGACTCAGCTCCAGACGTCCGACCTCTCCTCCGGCAGTTTGGGAGTGCTTCCGGTTGTCTGGTAAGCTGTCCAGACATTCGAAATGCGTGGGAGGGCATGCCCCACACCTTCCTAAAGCTGTCCCTGCACGCAACAGATAGAATCTTCCACTTTTAGCCGCACAGATCGGCTCTGCAGTGTGGCCTGCATGGCCGTAACCTCAAGAGGAACGTACCTTCGCGAAACCTTTCTTTCAGACGTCCGGTGTCCTCACCAGACGTCCAACCCATTGTTTGGACAACACGTTAGACGTCTGATTCTAGGAAAAACCCAGAACCAGAGCGAGCTCCTGCTCCTCTCGCCGTGCGCAGCCGCGGCTCCTCCTCCTCGTCTGCAACTCCAGCTGCAGTAGGGTGTCGGGGATGACTCCCCGACCGTACTCCTCCTCCCGCACACGCCGCTCCGGCCATACATCCTCCAGTGAGCTTGTTTGCACGGCTAGATCGTGTATTAATAATTAATGCGTTGTAATATAGACGAAATTTTCGCGAAAACAAATAAAGATTTTATAACTCGAAAATCAAAGTATCTGAGGTCGAACACAGGGAGCAATCTCAGTACTTTTTAAAAACTAGAGAATACAACTTTTAAATAAAAGACAATTGATTCACAGAGAGATTCAAAAACAAGTTGGTAAGAAAGAACAGGATTGGACGTCTGATTTCTGTATCTGACGTCTTAAATGTAGGGCTTCTTGCTGTTCTTCTTGCGTGTGCCTCTGATCTTCTTCTTCTTTTTCTGCCTTGCTTCTTTGTCTTATATCTTCCTTCTTTCTTGGTCTTCTTCTTCTTCTTCTTCTTTGGATTCACTTCTCTTTTCTTTTCTTCTGCGAAGGCTTTTTCTTCCATGGTCTTTCTACCTTGCTCAGCCTTTTCTTCAGAGCTTCTTCTTCTTCTGCTCCTTCTCTTCTTCTCTTCTCCTTCCTGCGGCTGAGCTTCTTCTCTTCAGTGCTCGGCCTGCCTGCACACAACACAGCAAAACCTACCCCCTTCCCTCTACCCGCACGTATCTCTCTCCCTCTGTAAACCGCTCACAGGAAGCTTCTCCAAGAGCCGCAGGTTATCGGGTCGGGTTGCGTACCCGGGACCAGGTGTACCGGCGTGTATGGTACGCGAGGAGTGCGTGGGTGGTGTCGGGTCGGGTCCGCCCGATCCCGAGGTGAAACCGCGGACGGAGCGGGTGAAGGGCGAGGGACCTCACCCCAAGTGCTTTTGGAGGCGAAGAGAGAATATGACAAAATCAATTTAAACTGCACCTGCGCCTCATAGGTTATCGATGTGGGACTATTAGTCCCGGCCTTCTTTCGCGCGCGCCCGCAGAACTCTTTTCTTCAATGGCCAAATCTGCGGACTTCGTTGCGTTCCTCGCTGGACCAGATGTCTTCGCACTGCCTCCCCGAGTGAGCTGCACCTGCAGCCTGGACGTCCTGAAGCCTGGAGCGAGCTTGGACCTTCTTCGAGTCACCGTCAATGGCGAAAGGAGCTTGAGAACTGTCAAACACGAATACGGCCTATCGGCCTAATCAGATCACCGGGGGATCTTTGCCTTGTCACGGCGAAGGTGGTGCAAGGTGCAGCAGGTTGTGGGGCGGCCTAGGCATGCGTGCCTAGGTCGTCCTGTGACTGGAGGTGTGGGTGTGTTCGGGGGAGCGTTGAGTGGGTGTAGAGCGGCAGTGGGTGGGTGGAGGGTGTTCAGCGTGATGAGGCGGAGCCTTTGAGTCGGTCGGCGAGTCGTGCGGAAATGTGGAGTGACGAGGGCAACTCGCCGGAGGTTGGCCGGAGGGATGGAAGATGGCGGTGGTCAGGCGTGGTCAAGGGGTAATTAAATGAAATGAAGTGGGGAAAAGAGAGAGGGGAAGATGGGGAACATATCTGGACTGTTGTGGGAGAGAAGGAGGCAGCGGAGTGGACGGCTCGTGGCTGCCGTCGTCGGAGAAGAAGCACCCTGAGGGAGAGAGCGGCGACGAGGAAGAGGTCGGGGGAACGCGCGCTTGGTACGGTGCGACGCGGGAGGATGAGGCGAAGTAGACTCTGCTGCTGGTATGGCAGCAGAGCGACGAGAAGGAGGGGAGGAGGTCGCCGGAGCTTGTGGGTTCCTTGGCCAGAGATGGAAGAGAAGAAAATTTGGGAGAATCTCCGCCAAGACAAGTCCGAATTTGAGCGGCCGGACTTGGGGATTCTTTTATAGGTGCTGGCTGAACTTTCTAGTGCGTGGAGGGTGCGCAATCATCTCCGATGGCTCGCCGAGAAGGAAAGTGGGTGGATACCCAAATCTCTCGTGCGTTCGCACAAGAGATTGGGATCAAATCAGAGATCATGGCAGGCCTTAGATGGGAGGGAATTCCTCAGAGAATCTCCCTTCCATTTCTGGGAGGGGATCTTTGAGGAATCAGAGAGTATTCCCTCTCTAATCCTCGTCGGAGAAGGATTCTGCCCCAATAATGGTGAAATGACCTGATTGTAAGGTTGGCGAGGAAGTTAGGGGGCTCTCTACGATGATTTTCAAAAGATAGGGACCAAATTATGATTTGGGTGTACTAAATTGTAAAGTAGGTCAAGATGACCTCCCCTTAGGTCCAAATTTTGTTACAAACCTAATTCTGACCTCAGGAATCCAATGGTGAAGTTGGATTTTAGGTTTGACCATGTTTGACTGGATATTTTGCGTAAAAACCCAAATTAGGTTAATTGATGTGCTAGGACCCTAATCTAGGTCAAACTGGGTTCCAAAGGCCAAATTAAGTGTTCTAAACCCTAGGGGATATTTTTCCATGATTTTTAGAATGTTTACTTGATTTTTATCCTGACCGAAACCTTGTTGATTTAAGCAGATCTGTTTTAGGGTTATCAAATGTCATTTAATTCCTGGATTGCACATAAACCCATTTCTGATTGACTCAACCCACTTTTTACCTTATTTAGACCATTTGACTTATGTTTTGCCTCTGAGAAATCCCGTTTATGTACTGCAATGGTAAAATTACAGTTTTAACCTTTATTTCATGTTTTCTTCCCAGAACACTTATTCCTTCATTTATGCCCTCTTCTAGGTTATGTAGGAGCTTTTATTCTCTTTCTTAGGTCAAAATGAGCTAGTTATGGCTCATGATGAGGCTCTCATCAGAGCTCCCACGAACTCGCGAGCTCAAGCTCCTCCTCTCTTCACGCTGCCTCTCCTCCTCGCTCCTCGCTCTCGCACCCTCTCTCTCGCTCGTCCCTCTCGCTGCAATGGAGAGGGAGGAAGGAAGGCGGTGGAGTGGAGAAGAGAGGAAGGGGGGTGAGGGCTCTTATATAGAGAGCGGCTAGGGTTCGGTGAAGGAGGAAAGAAGAGAGAGAGAAGAGAGGAAGGCTGTCTGCGCGCAGTCAGCGTGCAGAACCAACCGTGCGTACAAAATTTTCAATTTTCAGACGTTTGGGAAGGGGTCCAGACGTCTGACTGACAGTCCAGATGTCTTAAAAGGCTCAGAATAGAACGAGTCTTTACATCATAACAAACTTAAAGGAAGTTTTGTCCCTGAAACTTGAGCTAGCTAGGGTGCGGGAAAGGAAATATACACACATAACAAACATAAAGAGGACCGAAGCCAGTCTGAAAAGATGTACCCTCAAAATGCTCTGGGTACTACTCTCGCATCGCCACCTCAGGCTCCCAGGTAGCCTCCTTGTACCACTGGCTCCTCCGCAAGACCTTCACCAGGGGTACCTGCTTCCGTCTTAAACTTCGGACAGCTCTGTCTAGTATCTGCACTGGTCACTCGGGGTAGGTCTGGTCGTCACCCACCTTGACACTCTCATGGCTCAGAACGTGACTGGGATCGGCGACGTACTTCCTGAGGTTGGACATGTGGAATAAGTCGTGCACACCAGAAAGCTGGGGAGGAAGGGCAAGCCGGTAGGCAACGGATCTTACCCACTCCAAGACCTCAAAGGGCCCCACAAACCTCGGCGTAAGCTTCCCCTTATCCTAAAATGCTGCAGGCCCTTCATGGGTGAAATGCATAGAAAGACGTGATCCCCAACCTCGAACTGCACCTCTTTGCACTTCCGATCGGCATAACTCTTCTGTCTTCTCCTGACAGTGCAAAGTCGTCTGTGAATCTGCTCTATCACCTCCTAACTCTACCGAATTAGTCTGGGGCCAACCTCCCACTTGGTCCCCACCTCAACCCAACTCAAGGGTGCAGTACACCTCCATTCGTACAGAGCCTCGTAAGGTGCCATGCCGATACTCGAGTGATAGATGTTTTTATATGCAAACTCTACCAGGGGTAAGTGCTCCTCCCAAGAGCCCCTCCAGTCTAGTACACAGGCGCACAAAAGGTCCTCAAGTTTCTGTATAGTGTACTCTGACTGTTCGTCCGTCTGGGGGTGGTATACCGTACTGAACCTCAACCGTGTCCCCAAGGCCTGTTAAAACTCAGCCTAAAACTGGGAAGCAAAATGGGTATCCCGGTCGGATACAATCTCATGCGGAACTCTGTGTAGACGTACCACATCATTAATATACCTCTCGGCCAACTGCACTGGTCCCAAGATGACTCGGATCGGCAAGAAGCATGTCATTTTTGTCAATCTGTCTACTATCACCCAGACTACGTCGTGTCCTCATTAGGTAACAGGTAAGCCCACCACTAAGTCCATGGTGATGCTCTCTCACTTCCACTCTGGCACAAGAAGTGACTGCAATGGCCCTGCAGGACTCTAATGCTCATCCTTCACCTGCTGGCACACCAAACACTGCTGCACGAATTCACCTACATCTCGCTTCATCCCTCTCCACCAAAAGTCATGTCTCAGATCATGATACATCTTCGTGTTTCCGGGATGTATGGTGAACCTGGGCCCGTGTACCTCAGTTAGGAGCTCTCTCAACAACTCCTTGTCCCTGGGAACGCACAAACGTCCCCTCATGCACAGCACCTCGTTTGTAAAAGAGAAGTCTCCTGGGTCCCCTGATAGCACTCTGTCTCATAACGACTCTAGGTACGGATCTGTCATCTGTTTTGTGATGATGCGGTCTATTAGCTCTAGTCTCGTCTGCCGTGTCATCGTCACTGCCCCACAATACGCCTGTAACTCTTGGGGTTGCCAACTGCCCAACTTTTCCATAAGTCTCCAACTCTGTGCCTGTAACCTGGCCAAGTGGGTGGGTGCCTTCTAGCTCAAGGCGTCAACCACCACGTTGGCCTTTCCCGGATAGTAGGAGATACTGCAGTCATAGTCCTGCAGGAGCTCTAACCAACGCCTCTGTCTCATGTTAAGCTCCTTTTGATCAAACAAGTACTTGAGGCTCTTATGATTCGTGAAAATCTCAAAGGTCTCACCGTAAAGGTAGTGCCTCCATGTCTTCAGCACGAAGACAACAACTGCTAGCTCTAAGTCATGGGTAGGGTAGCTATGCTATGGGACTTCAGTTGCCGCAAAGCGTAAGCAACAACGTGACCCTGCTACATGAGCACACCCCCTAACCCCTGCAACGAAGCATTCGTGTAGATCACAAAACCGCCATTGCTATCTGGGATGGTAAGCACAGGAGCCAAAGTCAGCCTCTCCTTTAACTCCTGAAAACATGCCTCACAAGCGTCTATCCAAGCAAAGGGCACGTCCTTCCAAGTCAACTGAGTCATAGGACGCGCAATCTGCGAGAAACCCCTGATAAACCATCGGTAGTAACCTACCAGTCCCAAGAAACTGCGTATCTCTGTCACTGTACGTGGCCCCTCCCACCTGAGTATAGCCTCAACCTTGGCTAGATCCACAACCAAACCATCCCCTGAGATCACATGGCCCAAGAATGTCACCTGCCTCAACCAAAACTCTCACTTGCTGTATTTGGCATACAGCCTGCGTCGTCTCAAAGTGTCCACAACCATCCGCAGGTGCTGTCCGTGCTGTGCCTGATCCCGTGAGTAAACGAGCACGTCATCTATAAATACCACCACAAACAGATCTAGATACGGTCTGAAAACCCGGTTCATCAAATCCATGAAGGCAGCGAGGGCATTGGTCAGCCCAAATAGCATGGCCATAAACTCATAGTGTCCGTACTGGGTGCAGAAAGCTGTCTTGGAGACGTCGATCTCCTTGATCCTCAACTGGTGGTAGCCTGATCTCAGATCTATCTTGGAGAATATCGTGGCACCTCGCAACTGGTCAAACAGATCATCAATCCTCGACAGTGGATACCTGTTGTTGACGAGGCGAAATCGTGTTTTAAAAGATGTCATGTTGTAATATAGATGAAATCATCGCAAAAACAAATAAGAATTTATAACTCGAAAACCAAGGTATCCGAGGTCGAACACAAGGAGCAATTGGGTATTTCAAAGCTTAAGAGCACAACTCTCAATTTAATAAAAAGTAATAGCTAATTCAACCAAAATTAAGGAGTAATGTCAATGTATAAATAATGCTAAAAAATCAGACATCTAATGAAAAATCAGACGTCTTAAAAAGTTTTGCTATAGTGCTTGATATGTGATTTTTGGCCTTCTCTTTCTGATTTTTGTCTTCTCTTTCTATCTTCTTTCTCTTTCTCTTTGCTCTGCGGCTGTGCTTCTTCTGCCTTGTTCTTTGGTTTCTTCTTCTTTTGCTCGGTCGCTCCTGCTTCTCTCTTTCTTCTGCCCTTGCTTTCTTTCTTCTTTCTCTTCTTTCTTATTCTACGGCTAAGTTCCTACTTCTCTCTTTCTTCTTCTTTTTTTTCCTTCCTTGCTGTGGCTAGGTCCTTCAGTTGCTACCTTCTTCCTTCACTTCTTTGTTGCGCCTCTTCCTTCCTTAGCTCCTTCTTTCTTGCACAGCACCACGAAGAAAAACCTATCCCCTACCCTCCCTACGTCTCTCTCTCTCTTTCTCTCTTCGGTACACTCTCCCAGAGCCAGGTAATCGGGTCAGGTACGCACCTGGGTCCAGGCACACTGGTGTGGGTGTGATGCGCGAGGAGTGCTAAGTCTAGTTAATTGAGTCGGGTGCCAGGTCCGCAGGGGTAGGTCGCGGATGAGGCGTGAGCGAGTGAGGGTGAGGGACCTCACCCCTGTGTGACTTGAGGCGATGAGCTAAAGGCACAAATTCAATATATATCACACCGCTCACCCTTGAGTTTACGAGGTGGGACTAAATGTCCCACCCACTTTTGCTGGCGCCCGCAGGAGGAGATCTTCACGCAATTGGAGCAGCTGAAAGCCTTACAACAACTGCTCTCAGGCTGGATACACTCGCATGCTCAATGCGCGTAACCTGAAGTCCTGAAGCCTGGAGTGTGCAGCCTGGAGCTCTGAAGCAAGCAAGCTTGCTTGTGCGTTAAATGGTGGACGGAGGCTCCGACCTGCACGACACGAAGATGGCCTTGTGGCCCTATCAAACAAAAGGAAAAGCTTCCCCGTATCATGGCGAAGGTGAGGCCGGGGTCGGCGTGTCTCAGAACGGCCTAGGCGTGCATGCCTAGGTCAGACCGTGACCGTGTGTGTGGGTTTGTTCGGTGGAAGTGTGGGCCGAGTGTGGCGGTCAGTGGATGGGTAGAGAGTGATCAGTGGGTGATGCGGTTGGTGGCGAGATGTGTGGAGGTGCGGAGTGGTGGATGTGTCTCGCCGGAGGTCAGCCAGAGATGAGGAAGATGAAGGAGGATAGTGGCAGTCGAGGGGCGGTTTATGAAATAAAATGAGGGAAAATGAAGAGTGGGAAGAGAGAAACTTATCTGTGGGTGTTGGGACGAAAGGGAGGCCGAAGAGACGAGCGACGTGTATGTGCTGTCATCGAGGAAGACAGCCCTGAGGTGGAGATGACGGCGACGATGAGGAGGTCGAAGAGGCGTGTGCTGGTGCGGTGCAACGCGGAGGAACAAGATGAAGCTAACCTTGCCACTGGTATGGTGGCAGAGCAACGAGAGGAGGGAGGGGAGGTCGTCGGAGCTTGTGGGCGTTTTGACAGGAGATAAGGAGGGAAGAAATTGAGAGGGTATCGGCGACCAAATCAAGCTTGGGGGATGCGCAAAGGACTGGGGGTCCTTTTATAGCCTCTGGTTGAGCCTCTTATGCTTGGAGGGCAAGCCTTCCAGTGCAAAAGCCTCGCTGGAGAAGTAAGGTGCATGGGACACCCAACTCTCTCGAGCATTCGCATGAGAGATTGGGTGTAAATTTGATCTGGAGATCTCATTCAGACGATGGAGAACTCAGAGAATCTCCCTTCCAAATCTGGGAGATCTCTGAGGATTTGAGGAGATATTAGCCTCAAATCCTCGCCGGAGTGGGATTCCTCTGCTGTAATGGTAGAGGGACCTAAATGTAAGGGTGGCGAGGAAGTTGGGGGGCTTTGCGCAAGGATTTTCAAAAGTTAGGGGTCAAAATGTAATTGGGTGGACTATTTTGCAAAGTAGGTCAAGATGACCTTCTCTTAAGCCCAAATTTTGGTACAAACCTAATTTGGACCTAAGGAATCCAATGGTGAAGTTGGATTTTAGGTTTGACCACGTTTGACTGGATATTTTGCACAAAAACCTAAATTAGGTTAAATACTGAGCTAGGACCCCAATCTAGGTCAAAATAGGTTCCAAAGGCCAATTTGAAGGTTCTAAACCCTAGGGGATATTTTTCCATGAATTTTAGCAGGTTTAGTTGATTTTTATCCAGATCGAAACCTTGTTAAATTAAGTGGGTTTGTTTTACGGTTACAGAATGTCATTTAATTCTTAAATCTCACAATAGCCCTTTTCTGACTGAACCATCCCACTTTTCCTCTTATTAAGTCCAATTGACCTATGTTTAACCCTTGAGAAATCCCGTTGATGTATTGCAATGGTAAAATTACAGTTTTACCCTTTAGTTCATGTTTCCTTCTCAGAATAGTAATCCCTTGACTTAGGCCTTCCTTTAGGTTATATAGGAGCTTTTGTTTACTTTCTCAGGTCAAAATGAGCTAGTTAGGGCTCATGATGAGACTCTCATCACCTGTTCTTGATGGTGACCCTATTCAACTGTCTGTAGTCAATACAAAGGCGCAAGGTGCCATCCTTCTTCACAAATAACACAGGGGCTCCCCACGGGGAGGCACTGGGCCTCACAAAGCCCTTCTCCAACAGGTCCTGCAGCTATGACTTGAGCTCTTGCAGCTCAAGTGGTGCCATCCGGTATGGTGCCGTAGAAATGGGGTTGGTCCCCGGTACTAGTGAGATCTCAAACTCGAAAACACGCTCAGGCGATAGTCCTGGCAGCTCCTCTGGAAAAACGTCGGGGTACTCTCTAACCACCGGGATGCTATGAAAGTCTTCCACGGGGCTAGGATCCGCCACCACACAGGCTAGAAAGCCCTTACACCCCTGGCCCAAAAGTCTCGCTGCTCGAAGCGCAGAGATGCACCTGAAACCTCCGTCCACCGGCTGTCCGTGAAACTCAAAAGAAGGCATCTCCGGTATGGAGAAGACGATCTTCCTCCCAAAACAATCCACTAAGGCGTGGTAAGAGGATAGCCAATCCATCCCCAGAATCACACCAAAATCTTCCATCGATATCACGATCAGGTCAACAAAGAGGCAGTGTCCCCCTATACTGACCTCACAGTCTGTGTAGACCTCCTCAGCTATAAACAGCTGACCACCTGGACCTTTGATCACAAATGAATCCTCTAACAACATGCAGTCCTATCCCAAATTGACAGCAAAACTCACAGCGACAAAAGAGTGTGTGGTGCCGGAATAAAAAAGTACATAAACTAATTTGCCGAAAACTGTAACCATACCTGCTACCACTGAACCTGATGCCCTGGCGTCTCTATGTGTTAGGGCGTTGTTACGCCCCTCAGCTCTTAGTGCAGAAGAAGCAGCCACACTCTGCTTCGGGCGAGTAGCCGCTGGCCGGTATCCTCCCTGTGACTGTTGCCCTCCCCTACGCTCCTGGGAACCACGACCACCTGCTCAGCCTCCAGTGCTCGATGCGGGGAGCATCTGCTGCGTTCCAGCCTTAGACGAGTAGTCCCTCCTGATGTGGCCCAGCTAGCCACACTGGTATTAGAGGGGAACTCGACTCCCTCCCTCAGTAGGTCCCTGCTGACGGCTGGGTGGGGGTCTAATGCTGACAGTTGGCCCCTGTCGGGGGCCCACAAAGGACACTGACGGCCCCGCAAAATGAGACGGCTTTCCCACAGATGCCGTGTGTCTCCTCTCTCGTCGGCCCTGTGAGTACTCTGGCTGGTAGGGCCTCTTCCGTCCGCTGTCGGTGTCTCGTGCGGTCAGGTTGGTCTCCTCGTACGTCATAGCTGCCTCCACCACTCTCGAGAAGGTGGGAAGCTTCAGGGGCTTGACATACCCCTAATGGCAGGTCGGAGTCCCTCAGTGAACTTCCACAGGCACTTTTCCTCCGTAGCTACAGCTGTCATAGAAATACGTGACAACTCTAGGAAGCGCGTGCGGTACGTGCTAACAGTCATCGTCCCCTTGCGGAGAGTGTGGAACTCCCGCCTCCTCTGGTCCTGCCATGTCTGCGGGAAGTATTGCTCGCAGAAGAGGGTCATGAACTAGTCCCACGTCGGTTCTCCCCTCTCCTGGCCTCTGACCGCCCTCTACCACTTGTATGCCTCACTTTCCAGCTGGTACGTGGCAAAGGCCATGTGGCACTCTGAAAGGAGACGAAGGGTGTCAAACACCTTCTCAATCTGCTCCAGCCAGTCCTTGACCTCAGACGGGTCCTCATCCCCCTTGAAAGAGGGGGACTTCAGCTTCCGGAACTGTCCGAAAAGCTCGTAGTGCACCTGCAGTGGGGGAACAGGCACACCTCTAGGCAGGGAGGGCTCGTGCTCAGAAGTGTCAGAGTCTGGTGGGGGAAGTGGAGGACCACCCCCTCCCCCTTGTCCAGCGCTGCGTCGGTCTCTCGGCCCACAGAGGACTCCCCCTCCACGTCCCCAGGGAGAGGTGCCTGTGAAAGCGGGTGGAGCTCCTCTCGTACTATGTCTCAAATCAATTGAGCAAGGTCCTAGGCCTAAATGCCTGGGAGAAGTGGTGGGTCAACTGGCAACTCAGGTTCGGCACGTCCACCCCTTCGACCCCATCCATGGTCGCGTCCGCGGCCCGCCTCAAGAACTCCACGGCAAGGCATCTCCTGCAAGGAGACGCGGAAGATGAACAAAAAGAAGTCAACTCTAACGGACTTCAGTGAAAGAAACTCATAACAAATGTCAAGCGGTACGTTGTGGTGGTTACTCTAGTTACATGCATGTGAATTGGTTATTCTCAAGCTAGTTGGTTCATTTCTTGGGACGACCTTACTCTGATACCATCATGTTACGACTCGGTTCCCGAATCCCTACAGGACCCGAGACCGGCTCGACTCGACTAATCCCAAGACCCAGTCATCCAACAAGAAATAACCAAAAAGATGGAAAAATAAACCACATTCACTATGAAAGGTAACTAACAGTAAAATAGTACAAGCAGTAAAGGAAGTAAAAACTGCTAAGAGTACATATCACCACCACAATAGTAAAGTAGAATAAAAGTATAGAATAGGAATAGTAAAAATAGTCTAAAACTAACTAGTACAACAGAGAGTACAACAAAAATAGGAAACTACTGCTGGGCTCGACTAGGCCCAGCACCCTCTGCAGCCAGTAACTCAGGCTGCTCAACTCCTGGACCTGAAAAGGGTTATGAGTAAACGGAGTTAGCGAACACTGAGTAGAGTGGTAACCAAACTAACTAAAGCAGTAAAGGCTAACAGGTAAATTTATCCTTTCCAATTATTTTAATTTAAGTCATTTCTTTTCACCCGTTGGTTTACTTTTAGATCTCTTTCTTGATCTCATATGTTCCTCGTGGGAACGATCTTGATTGTAGTCTTTTCCGAAGAGTAGAAGGCACACGTGGTGCTCTCCTGACCGGGAGAGTCCCCCATGGTGATCCTACACCTAGTCAACCACCTCGAGGTCACGGATAGACGTAGCGGTGACTATGGCACGCAAGATAAGCACACGGGTAGCTACCTCGCACTGGCACGCGGTCAGTCGTTTCCGCTAGCAGGTGCGCCCAAAGTACAACACGGAACAGTATAGGGCCTAGCCCTCTTAGTAATAGGGGTCCAGCCCCTCAGAACTAAACAGGGGTCTCGCCCTTTCACAGTCTGTGCACCCTCGTCTGACTACCCCGGTTTGCCCAGTGGCCTAACAAGTCGGTGTAGGGTGGTTAGCTGAACCTTGGGCCCCGTGGGGTGGCTAATACTCTCCTTACACTAGTAGCTCTCCCCGGTACAGTGTACGCGAGGGCCAATAGAAGTCGGTGTACAGTGGCCAATCCTAACCCCAGGTCCCAACCCAAGGGCAGCTAGCTCCACTCTACACTAAACAGGGAACAATTGCTCTCCTTGGTACCACGTACTCAAGGGCTAGCACACTTCCCACTCACATTTCTAGACCTTTCCATTCATCCATAGGAGCTCTACTCCTAACTCCCCGTAGGGTTCATGCTCATATTCACCATACTATTCCATATCACGTTTCATCATTCACAATTCCATTCTTGTATTATACACATGCAGCTCGTATTTCCACAATTTAACATATACAACAAGTAATGTCATAGGTAACTGTTTAACTAGTACAGGCATTTCATATTCCACAGGCAGTTTGTATTTATTAACAGGCAATTATTTACAATTCTATTCATTCATTTATGACTGCAATCTCAAACATGCATAAAAATAGTGCAAGTACTTCTCGTCCTAGGATTCATGCCACATCCTAGGTTTCTAGTTATCTAATTTCACATATGCATTCATGTTTTATAATTAAAACATGGGGAAACCACTCTACCAAACAATCCGGGAGTACTGGGGGCTCGAACGGTAGACTCACGTGCCTCTGCAAGCCCTGAACACACAACAGCTCGAAGTCCTATACCAAGGAACATACCACAATGGAACATTCAAAATAGTATATAAGGCTTTCTAACATGTACAGGAACTCGCAAGGAAATCACAGATATCTTGCTTGGGTAAAACAGACCTCAAACGGATCCTAAACGGGTCAAAAATAGAACTGCAGATCCAAATCAGACGTCTGGCACAAGGTCCATACGTCTTAAAAGTCACCAGGGTCTCACCTCAAGTTCCTATGTTGACTTCAGACGTCCAAAACCCCTACTTGACCATCTGGACTCAGCTCTAGATGTCTGACCTCTCCTCTAGTCGTCTGGGAGTGCTTCCGATCATTTGGTAAGCTGTCCAGACATCCGAAATGCGTTTGAGGGCATGTCCCATACCTTCCCAAAGCTGTCCCTGCACGCGACAGACCAAATCTTCCACTTTTAGCCGCACAGATGAGCTCTGTGGTGCGACCTACATGGCCGTAACCTCAAAAGGAACGTACCTTTGCGAAACCTTGCTTTCAGACGTTCGGTGTCGTCACCAGACGTCCAACCCATCGTCTGGATGGCATACCAGACGTCTGATTCTGGGAAAAACCCAGAACCAGAGCTCCTGCTCCTCTCCCCGCGTGCAACCGCGGCTCCTCCTCCTCATCTGCAGCTCCGGCTGCAGCAGGATGTCGGGGATGACTCCCTTGACGCACTCCTCCCGCACGCGTTGCTCTGGCCGTGCGTCCTTCAGCGAACTCCCACGAACTTGTGAGCTCAAGCTCCTCCTCTCTTCACGCCGCCTCTCCTCCTTGCTCCTCGCTCTCGCTCCCTTTCTCTTACTCGTCCCTCTCGCTGCAATGGAGATGAAGGAAGGCGGTGGAGTGGAGAAGAGAGGAAGGGTGAGGGCTCTTATATAGAGAGCTGCTAGGGTTCGGTGAATGAGGAAAGAAGAGAGAGAGAAGAGAGGAAGGTTGTCTATGCACAGCCAGCGCGCAGACCCGACCGTGAGTACAAAATTTTCAATTTCCAAACGTCTGGGAAGGGGTCCAGACATCTGACCAAACATCTGACTGACAGTCCAGACATCTTAAAAGGCTCACAACAGAATGAGTCTTTACAATTATTTACAAAACTAATAATTCAACTATGATGCAAAGTATGATGTGTATGTATGTAGAATGCCTAAGTTAAGCTAGGATCTAACTTATTTCAGATATATTAGGATCTATGATTGTTGCGCAATCATACCCCCATGCTTAAATCTTGCTAGTCCCTAGCAAGTGCAAGACTAAATGGATTCTACCAAGAGTTTAACTAGAGATTTATTTCTTTTTGTCTTCATCCAGAAATTTAGAATCCAGATAATCGTGAAAGTATAGTATTGTAGCCTATGCAATGGATCCAAGAGAAAATTTGGTACACATCTAAAGCTTGTACTTGACCCTTAGTAAAATTCTGTTGGGATAGGGAACCTCTTCTCTTGGGGACATAGAATAACCTCTATTTTTTAACCCTGGATTTTTGGCTTAGGTAGAAGATGTCTGAGTTACATGAATTTGTATTTGGTAGCTCACTCTCCTCTGGTGCTACATAGAGACTACTTTTCAGAATCTAGATTTCCAGATTATCAAATAAATCAACTTAGACAGA
This sequence comes from Thalassia testudinum, assembly GCA_037157565.1. Taxonomy (NCBI): domain Eukaryota; kingdom Viridiplantae; phylum Streptophyta; class Magnoliopsida; order Alismatales; family Hydrocharitaceae; genus Thalassia; species Thalassia testudinum. The sequence continues at coordinate 2,978,290 of JAZHRO010000051.1, forward strand.
GGCTAGAAAGCTATGCTCTCTTAAGTCCTTTGTACTCATTCTTTTCTCTTTTTCCTCTCTTTTTCTTTGCTTTTTCTTTCCTTTTTCTTTTTGAGCTCACATCTCACCAGATTCATAAATATGTTTGGTGGTCTTTCATGGCATCACACTTCAATTAGATTCTGATAACCTTATAACTAAGTCAGAATCTCTCGACCCGTATTCATGCAGTCAGAAATATAGGAAAAGTAGGTCAAGGTTGTATTTGGTGGATCGTGAAGATGATAGGTGTTGTTGCCTCAATGTACTTGACTCAACTAAAACATAATTCACACTTCTCAACATGGCAGGAGATTTTTTTTTTATATATATACTTTTTTTCTCTCTTTTTTTTTCTTTTCTCTTTTCTCTCTCTATTTTTTTTTATATACTAACATAATGCCATATCTACTAACACAACATAGCATAGGTACTTTTATTCACAAGGCATTATTTGGGATTGGGGATGTTCAAGAGGATATCGGGTGGCTTATTTGGTGGAAGTGCCTATTCTCGGCACTGGGAAGGGAATGGATAGGACAATGTATTTCCGACCTTGACATTAGTAACCTCCTTCAGCCGAGGATTCCGTAAAGGACAGTCATGACCATCCACTGTAGTCTTAGTTTTATCACAACCCGCTTTCTATGGATTTGCTTTATTTGTTGGCTCTCACAAGGATTCTCACAAAAAATTTCTACACATGAACTGAGAGCGAAAATTGTGCCTAACTCCAAGTATCATTATCCAATTATCCAGAAATTAAGATTCCTCACACTAGTCTTAGAGCACCAGTAGACTCTCTACTTTCATCTCTTTATTATTTGGTGGATCTATTAGAAGGTGGTTTGCCTGACTCCCTGATTGTTGTCCAAAGGTTCAAGAGAAGAAGTAATGCTTCTTCTCGACAAACTAGAGATGCTTAGCTGTCTTCACAGTGGATCCATTACAAATTCTATGTGCAAGTGTGAAAGTGTACTGTATTTTAAGTTTAGGAATCAATTAAAGAATAAATCCATAATAAAACCTCTTGAAGAAAGATCTATTTCCTAAGGTGTTGCAGAAAAAATTCAGTTTATACATGCTACCACTACAAGAAATTTGACTTTTGGCGACAAATATTTACTGGCGGTTATAAATAATTGATGGGAATTCAAATATTTGGTGACAATTATATCTAAACTGTTGGGAAATGTAAACTATCTCTTATGCTGTCAGTTTTCAACCTCCGATGTAGATGAAGTGTCATTCCCTAAACCCTCACCACATCCAATCTGTTGGTTCACCACTCACCTAAAACCCTCAGCCATCTCAACCGACGAGTACTCCTCACAGCCAACCAAAGTGACGATTCCTCCTCACCACTTCCCTCCTCACTACTTCCTTCATCTATCCTCACTGTCGGCGACCACGCCATCCTTAGCCATCCTCGACAACACTTCCTCCTCATTGCGATCACGCCATCCTCAACCATCCTCGAAATGCTTCCTCCTCATCGCGACCGCGACAGGTCTTCATGGTCCATCATCAGCGATCCACCATCGTCCTTCATCATCGGTGATCATCCTTTGTGATGTAAACTTGTTTACATCTTGCTTTCTAGAGGAGGATATCTCTCTCCCCATTCTTTTTACTACTTTCTAGAGTAGATTTACTGCTCTCTAGTGTAATCATTTTTCCTCTTTCTAGTCGTAATGTTTAGTGTAACAAACAATCCCTTTGATAATGAATTCCATGTTCATTCTACATCTCTTTTTGGTTTTTGTTTGTAATATTCTCTATCTCTCTCTTTCTCTTCTATTTAGTGTAAATAGATAAATAGTTTCTAGTCAATTAATTTACTTCGTGACAAATAAAACAAACATGTATTTTTAAATCAAACGTTTGCCTCCCTGAGTTCGACCTGGGATTTCTATTCCGGTATAAATTTTATTTGTTGAACACGAGTTCTTCACTTTCAAACTACAACGACAGGTTTTCAAAACCAAACACGTTAGTGTAGCAACTTGTAGCTTCAACACTTTGTGATGACGACCTCATCCTCCGTCCATCATCGGCAATCGTCCATCATCATCTATTGTCCTTCGACCACACCTCAACCTCCACGATGGTGAAAAGGGGCAAAATCTAGGGCAAGAGCACATTCAAGTAAGGGGACAAGAAGGGGGTATTATTTAAGAAAGGTTTTTAGGCAACGAAACTTTGATCCTTATTAGTTCATTGAACTATATGATGTGTATTGGTCTTTAGCCAATTTGATGATGTGTATTTTTCTTCAGGTATTCTGTTTTTTTCAAATAGGGTTTTCATGATGGTTCAAAGAACCTACAATTTCATAATCTTGCAGAATATGAAGATTCCCTTATTCATAATCATACCCCCCTGGTATGGGACAATGGGGAAGAAACTCTGGCTGGCACCTATTTCAAACTGAAAAGGTCATGGCTGACTGAACCGGGTTTCTACCAGATGATTTGTTCTTGGTGGAGAGCTAAAAAGGTACAGGGGTCTGCTACTGTCAGATTATCAACTAAGCTAGCTGGATTGCGTGCGATCTTAAAAGAATATGTCTCTGCTGTTACCTTGGTGAGGGAACAAAGGAGAAGGGAAGCTCTGAGTAGAATCCAGGAGCTGGACTCCAAGGAAGCTGCTGGCCCTCTATCTAAAGATGAACAGACTGACAGGAGAATGTGGCAAGGTGTGGTACTAGATGAAGACCTTAAACAGGAAATCGATTGGAGGGAAAGATCCAGGCAGTTATGGCTTAAGGAGGGGGATGCCAATACAAAATTCTTCCACCTTGCAACTAGCTCTCAGAGGCAGTTTAGCTTCATTTCCTCTATTCTTTGTGATGGACATAGGGTCACCTCTAATCAGGAGATTAGATCTGAAGCCATCAAGTATTTCAGGGCAGCTTCTCGGGCAGCTAGGAGAGGGAAATGGAGAATGGTAGGAGACATTGGTCCCAGGGTGACAAGCAAACAAGCCGAACAACTGACTGCACTAATTACAGAATAAGAAACCTTACAAGCAATCAGAGAATTAAATGCAGAAGGCTCCTCAGGCCCAGATGGAATACAAGTTTTCTTTTACAAAGAGATGTGGAGTGTGGTGTGTAAGGAGGTGATGGATGTTGTCAGAGAATTTGAGGTGGGCAATGCTGGTTTCAAGAGGATTAACAAGTCATATCTTTTCCTTTTGCCTAAATCAATGGGAGCAGAGCAATTTTTAGATTTTAGGCCGATTGCCCTTTCAAACTCCATCTATCTTATCATCAGCAAGGTCTTGGCTAACAGGCTAAGAATTGTTCTACAAGACCTGATTCATCCGGTACAGGCTGCTTTCTTGCCCAATAGATCACTTCAGGAATCATTTATTTTGGCTCAGGAAATGGTTAATGGTTGGCACCGGAGGAAATGCAAGGACTTCCTGTGGAAAGTAGATTTCCAGAAAGCCTATGACTCAATTTCCTGGCCGTATCTTTGGGAGGTGTTTAGAAGAAGAGGCTTCCCCCCCCTTTGGATTCAATAAATGAAACGCTGTATCACCACTGCTTCATTTTCTCCTTTGATCAATGGGAAGCCATGTGGAGCCTGGATCCAGTCGCAGCGTGGGGTTAGATAAGGGTGTCCCCTGGCCCCATTGGTTTTTAACCTTGCGGTAGATGGACTTGCAAGGTACGCTTGCAAATTGGTAGAGGTGGGTATAATTAAAGGGTACTCACTATCAAACAGGAGACATTTGGCCCCCATTCTACAATATGCAAATGACACTGTGTTCTTCGTGGAAGGGTCCAAGTCTGAGGCACATGCTTTGGGATTAATGGTGAAGATATTCGGTGATATTTCAGGTTTATGTTTGAACAAAGACAAGTCTGTTTTGATCTTATTTGGTATGAATGAACAGGAACAGATGGAATTGGGGGGTATACTAGGCTCACCCCGTACTAAATTGCCTTTGAGATACCTTGGATTACCTTTAAGGGCTACAAAACTGAAAAAATTAGATTGGAATGTCCTATTCGAGAAGGTGGCTAGAAAGCTAAAAGGGTGGAGTAGTAAATTCCTATCTAAGGGTGGGAGATTGATTTTACTCAACTCGGTTATTACTACCATACCAGTCTTTTTCTTCAGCATATTTAAGGCCCCTAAATGCATCTGGAAGAGATTGGATCTTATGAGGAAGAGATTCTTCTGGAAAGGAGAAGGACACGAGGGCAGGTTCATGCAGCCCATCAGATGGAACACTATCTGCAGACCAAAGGAGGCTGGGGGGTTGGGAATTAAAGCATTAAAAGAGTTCAATGAGGCCCTACTGCTGAAATGGGCCATCAGAATTTTGGATTGCAAGGAGGGGCTGATGGATGATCTGATTAGGGACAGCTATGGGGGATCCAATAGTTGTCTGCAAAGGCTTCAGCCGAAGAGGCATTCCCCCTTTTGGCGATTAGTGATCTCTGCAATCACCTGCTACTGGCATCTGCTACAGCCTAAGCTTGGTGATGGCAGATGTTTTAGCTTATGGAATGAGAGGTGGTCTGAATTAGGCATGCCGAAAGAGACCTTCCCGAGGGTGTATGATGCTGCTACTGATAAAGATGCCACAGTTAGCAGTCTGTGGTCCTAGGCTGAAGGTTGCTGGCAGCTGGAAGGGCTACAACAATGCAGGCTGGGCACTCGACTTTGGGAGGAGAGGCAGAAACTGATGGAGAATCTGCAACAGCTGTATCTTATGACAGATGTGAAGGACACATACTACTGGCGGGGTTTTTTCTCAGTGAAGTAGGCATATGAAAAAATTATTAGGTCTGATAATGAGGTGGAATGGGATCTTATCGACAGAAAGATTTGGCTTTTGAGAATTCCTCTGAAAGTCCAGATTTTCTTGTGGCTTTGCAGACGGGAAGGGTTGATCACTGGCGATCTTAGGCACAGAAGGATGGGGATTAATATGAATGCCTGCCCCCTATGTGGATTACATTTTGATAGTGCAACACATATTCTCCTCTTACTTGATCACGGATAAAATTTGGAGGTTGGTGTGCTTAGAACCCCTCCCTCCCTGGGATGCTATGTGGCAGAGCTTCATCAACCCTGTTCGACCATTGGGGGCTATGGCTGCCATTCTGTGGTGTGTGTGGAGGGCACGGAATGATAAACTGTTTCAGGGGAGACTGGTGAGATGTGAGAATGTTGTAAAGGAATGTTGGTCTCTCATACATAGTTGGGCAACTTTTTTGTAATACTCTTTTGATATGTAATACAATACCCTCCGGATTGCTATCGGTTTGTGATAGCAATCCTCACTGATTCAAAAAAAAAAAAAAGAATATGATGTTCTGCAACATTATTTTTCTCTCTCTAGGGATCCCTTGAAGCTCATGACTTTAGATGAGCATCATCAAGATTAATGCCTACAATTGGCTTAATTAATGGCTGAAGAAGCATCATCAAGATTTCAACTCGCTAGAACCCATGTGAAAATCACTACCAGTTCCACATTTATAGTTCCATATGTTTGCCCTCAATTTTGGTTAGTCATAGTTTTAAAACAAGTGTAACACTCATGAGACCAGGGCCTTTAAAATTTTGGTGTTATTAACTACATGAAATCCAATGTGAAAAAGGCAAATGTTAGATTTTAAGGTTGTATATATATAACAACCAGTAAGCATAGTTTGCTATACACTAGTTTTAAGGGCCGTACTGATTTAGGCTCTTAGTGTTTGTTGACTTAAATTTAGATTTAATCAATTTAAGCAGATTTTGCTTAATGTGCAAGGGGCTGGAGTGACCTTTTGATTTTGAACCTTTTTCTATTGAATTGTTTCTTCACGCAAATTTCATGTGAATGTTTTCAAATCTATAATATTGGAACCTGGGATGGTTATAATGCACTCCTTGATCTTGATCCCAAGTCTATATTTAATTATCTCTCATTTCCATAGTTGGGACTCACGAACTTGCAGTTCTAGCTGTCAGTTTTTCTTGGTGCATTCTTTTCTTCTCTAGCTCCTTAATTGAATGGGGATCCTCAATTGTTGTATACGGTGTGAAGCGGCATCTGTCGACTATATTATATATCAATGCCTGAGGTATTCTTCTTAATTTGGGCAATAAATTAGGATGTTCTTTTGGGTGCTTCCTTTCATGCAACGATGAAGCAAGCAAGGTTGGGAGTTTTATATATGTTGTTCTGACGTATGGTTTCCATCTGGAGAATTAAGTGTATTTAGATCTCTGATATATCCATCCATCATTTTTAGTCATACAAAGACTCTGCTAGGTTTTGTAACTACAGCTTACGTATCTTGCTTCGACAATCATTATTAACTGAGGCATATAATCCCTCAGTTAATCTATTCGTGCAGGAAAAAATAAAATCTCCAACTTAAGTTGTAATTAGAATGAATATTATAGAATGATGGAACTCTCACCAGTAGAAATGATGAGAGCTTGGGCAATGGGATTGAGGTTTAATCTTGCCCATGGGAGCATTCTCACACAGACCAACTGCATTAGGACCAATTAGTCATAATTAGTTTCGATCAGTTAAATTCACAGATATCATTTCAATGTAGTGATTCCACTTAAAACGTTTAATTCGATATGTACATATGTACTAATTGCATCTCAACACATATGCAGCAGTGGTCACAACAGATTGTCTACTATGATAAGAAAATGCTACGTTTGAATTGGAAGAAGGGTGAGATGCTCACAATGAGAGCAGCTCTTGGCCATGGCTAGCTTTTGGTCATGAGCTGAATGGGTTACCGACGCCATGGCCTTTGGATGTATGATCAATTCTAGCAGGGTTAGCGAATAATGACGTGATATATGATTTCTATAGGAAGAAACTTGTGATAAGAAGAGGAGATGAGGGTGTAGATGAGAGGGTGAAGGAGGGTATTTATAACATAATTAGAGAAGGAGAGTTGAATGGTGGGGGTTGATGGTTTCAGCTTGAGCTCCACCACCCCTTGTTTTTGGTGCTAATCCAACAAAGTTCATGAAATAGTTGACCTATCACTCCTCACAATTGAATGGCCCATAGGATTGGGAGTTAAACTAAGCATTTTGGTTTGGCATGAAGATTGGACCAACCTCTCTTTACAGTTACAGCAAACATACATGAAGACTGCCTGAAGTTTTTGATTATACAAATTTTTTTATATGAAGACTCTTTTATTAAAGATTTTTAAATCTAATGTTTTTTGATTGATACCTTTTTAGGTTCTAATATTCTATTTCTATTTGTGGCTTGATCCTGAGGACTTTTGACGTATCTAAGGTTTTACATTAGTCTCTACTCGCATTTGAAGGTAACACTTGATCTTATTATTATAGGTTTTAGGTTAATCATGAACTTTAGGGTTAATAGGTAGGTATATATGCGAGTGTTGTAGTAGGGCGTGCCCACTTATAAATAATTGTATGCATGTGATGCAATGGGGTGTGCCCACATTTAAATTATAGAATAAGTATATTTCTACAATCGTGTTGCTAAACATGTATTTTTGAGAAATACACTAGATTACATAAGAAACTTTGCCTTTTTTTTTTTAAATCATATATTGTAGGAAAGCTTGTTGCTATTATTACAAGTATATACATGCATCATCCACAACTTAGGTTCATGTTATTAAACAATAGGAAATGAGAACACTAAGGTTATTTGTTAGAGTGGTTCAATAATGTGTCAAAATACTTGCCCGTTCAAAACTTGTGATCATGTTATAGGGCCAATGAGTCAATGTATATATAGTACACATATATGCATAATGCATTGTCTTTATACCATGACACAAGTCTTGATCGTTCTCAATTCGGAAGTGGTTCGAATTAAGGAGGGTTCTTGAATATTTGATCACAACTTAGGTCTTATTTTTTGCATGTCACCTACATTTGTTGAAATTTCGGTGGTATCTTTTTCCTCATCTCTGGTATACCAACTGATTTTAGCTAGCTTCCTAAGCACCTTCATTGGGTGTTTTAGGAATCAAGTTAATGTCAGGCTCGGGGGTATGCTGGAGAAGTGTAGGGAGATGCTGCTGAAATTTGTTCAAACATGTGTTACATGTGACAAATAACACCTAAGTTATGATCAAAGTAGTTATGCACTCCTTTGTGTAACTCACTTCAAACTATGGCTGTCATTTTCATATCTAGGTTGATATGGACAAGTCTTGGATAACTTTGAGAAGCATCGACTACATTCATTATAAGAGTGGAGTGATACAGTTTTTGGATTGGGCATTTCATGATGATAGGAAACTACTTAGGAAAGGAAGATTGCATAATAAGATCTTATGCCTGTGCAAGAATTGTATGAATGGATTGTCATTCAAATGAGATATTGTATTTGATCATCTCATATGTGATGGATGGTGGCTTCATTACACGGTATGGACTACTCATGGGGAGGAGCCTGCGGAGAGTTCGGAATGACGCACCACTCTTGAATATTCTAATTATGTAGGTGGTGACAATGTTATGAAAATGTTGGAAAAGATGACAGATGGTCAGGAAAATCTAATGGACGATGAAAGTATGTTCCGTGATTATAATAAGTTTTGGGATGCATTAAAAGTAGCAAAAGAACCTATTGCTCTAGGGATTAATTCAATGTCTAGATTGTCGTTTCTTCTTAAGATGTTCCAAATTAAGGCGATGAATAGAGCGACCTCTAAGTTAACGACAGATGTTCTCAAATTTATTGAAGAATTGTTAAATACTCCAAAAGATTTTCCACAATCATGGTATTGATAGGTTCACTTAAGTGAACAACGAACTGACCTAAGTATTTCCTAATTATGGTGTCTTGATTTCTAATTACCTAGATATAAGTGAAATTAAATTTATCCAGCATATATATATATTTTTATATATCCATTATACATTTAAATAGATATGACATATTTTTAATAAATGCAGAGAAATCATGATGGCACTTTTGACTGATGCTTGCAGGTGTCTAGCTCCGACTTGTGGTTGCGACTAATTTGGGAAGGGAATTCAAAATTCCCTAACTGACGCTGCAGATGAAGGGGTGAGGCGAGGGGCTTTTGAGCATAAAGAGAAGAAGGAGAACCTCTCTAGAGGATCATCATCTTTCTCCCCTTGGGGGACGACCACCACCACGACCATTACCATAGGCTTGGGTGAACACTGTGGAGATAGTGAGCACTGTGGAAATCGAGCGTGCACCGTGAACCCTGAGAATTCCACCTCCATCAGCCACGCATTGATAGCGCATGGCGCCATGACCACAATTGCTTCATCTTATTCCTCTCACGCACGCACAGCCACCACCCACCTTCTCCTTTTCTCTGTTTCCCTTCTTCTTCCTCTTCTTTCTCTCTGTGACCCACCTCTGCCACCACTACTTGCAACTTCAACCTAAACCCAACATCACCACTTTCCTCAAAACCACCCAATGCCATCCAGTAGACCTTCCCCCTCTCTTACCTCTTCATTTTCTCCTTCTTCCCCTGTTCCTCTCTTCCGCAAAGGAACCTAAATTCATCAACCATCTTCCATGAGCAGCTAGCCCTCAACGCCCGGCCTTTCGACCACCCACTCTCGTCGGTGCGCACGCGAACCTCACCTTCGACAGGCGCCACCTACTGGTGACCATCCAGCCACGTGTAGGCACCCATCGCCATCGACCTTCACCATTGTCAAGTTGCGATCTCTGACCACTGTCCTCCTCGCCATCCGGCCAACGATGGTCACCACTCACTGCCACACCACCTTCATCGTGAAGCACCCTCGCTGCCGACCTCCACCGAGTGCCAGCCAATCATCGACATTCTCTCCCATGCGTGTGGGCTGCATCCAATGCCTCCCCTATTTTCGGGAGGTCCCTTCTCATTTGCTTTTTGTTATTCCTAGACCTCCCCAGGAAGCCTATGAGATTATTTGTTATCATGTCTTTTGGCAAGCATTTGGGATAACTCTGCATCATAAGCTTGCCATCATTCGTGGCTACTGACGTGCCTTCGTGCGTGTGTGTTAAGAGGTGTCGTTATAGTTGCACTTGATACGTCGATTTTAAAAGAAGCAAACGGAGGTGAGTCCGAGTGTCGATCTCAGGGAGGCGTGGAAATCGGATTTTGTTTACCACTTGTTGTCATGAAAAAGGCAGAGTTTTGCTTGCGAAAGAGACGGTTTTGAAAAGCGAGAGATAGAGAGAGAGTTTAGGGTTAGAAAGCTCTTGGTTTTGATCATGCACTTTAAACAGAAATTAAAATGGCAACTAAATGGAAAATAATTTCATTAAACATGCATTCATAGTTCATGGTTTACAACATTAAATACATGCTTCAACAAAAGTAAATGAAAGCTTAAAAGAGAGAGAGAGAGAGGTAGAGAGAAAGTGGAGAGCGACGAGGCAGCCACGGCGGTGGAGGAGGCTCCGTCGGCGGCTCGTCGTCTCCGGCGATTACAAGAGTGCCTAAGACTAGCTAGGAGAGGAGTGGAGTAGTTGCAAGTGGGAGAGGATGCCTTGAATGGTGGTAGAAGGGGGTTTAAATAGAGTTAAGGGCCTCCTAGAAGAAGAATGTGCTTTAGCGACATCCAGAATGTCGCTAAAACCGCTTCCAGATACGTCGGTGAAGGCCTTCTGCCGCCGGTCAACCGCCCGCCCCCTCTCTCTCTCCAAGCGTGATCCGTGGATGATGAACGAGAGCAGATCTTCCCGTGCCCGTGCTGAGATCGCGCTTTGGGCGCGCGTGCGCGCGCGTGGGCGCTAGGGCACTGTCGTCGCGCTGCGTGGCGCAATCCTGATCGCCCGCTGCTGATTGGGCGGCTCAATTTCGCCGCGCCCTTCGCTCGCGCTTGATTTCCGCTCCGCGCGATTTGAACGCGTGTCGCTGCGACGCGGGCGTGCGCGCTAACCGTTGCGCCACGCCTGCGCTTTGTCGCGGCGACCGCGGGCGAGCGCGCGGATCTCGGCCGTTCGATCGAAGATCAACGGTCGAGATTCGTTCTTGGCTGGCTTGAGGGCGAGCGAGCGGCGGGGGCGGGGCGACGTGGCGCGTTCTGGGCCGTTGATCTCCATATCAACGGTCATGATTTCTTGGGCCCATTGTGGGAGCTCCGGATGTCGGATTTGGCTGATCTTGAGTCCGTTGGGCTCCGTTCGTCGTCCTGAATCCATCCGTACGGTCCGATTGCTCATCTGAGGCTTGCTTTGACAAATACCTTACACAAATGGCCATTAATACGGTTTATAAGCAATCTTGGTACTTGATGCATGCAACGCTCCTATTCTACTTTATGTTGTGCCTTTTATTCTAAAGATGGGCCATATTCAACCTAATTACTACCCCCTTGCGTGGTGTTATCATACCCCCATGCTTACTCCTTGATAGTCCCTAGCAAGGTTTATTCTAGCCTTTATTTCTTTGGAGAATTCAAGAAGTAATTGCTTAGGCACTTCGTTACTCGTCAATAAGAGGAAATATACGAAGATCTTAATCTATACAGACTAAGCAGCGCCCGGGTGTCTTCCAAAATACGAATCGCCCGAATCCTTGCTTTGTATATATAACTATACATATGTATACGTATATATCTATATATGTCTTTTTAGAATTTTCGGAATTCAGTGTGGGTAACTTTTTACAGCTACCCAACCCACCCAAAACTCGATCAAAACCCTAAGTGCTAAGCATCTTGGTGCGAATGTTGTGATAGACTCACTTAACGGTAATTGAGACAGACTTCGAGTTTCTACGCCTCTAGGTGTCCGGAAAAGAAAATAAATTTTTGCCTGAAGGTGTATTTGTTCGACTGGTAGCTTTCTCCCTACGTTCATTTTACTTGGGGTCAACACAAGGATTTTCCAGTGTATATCTCCCCGGCTTGTACTACTTCCCCGCTTCGTCCTTAGGTGTTTTGGTCTCTTTTGTGCAATTATTGAGCTGGGTTCTGGACAACCGACCAATGGGCTGTTACCCACGATCACTTGCCAGCAATACTTGTGCGGTGAAGTGTGGTTTATTTTCTTTTCTTCTTTTTTTTTTTTTTCTTTTCGTAGGTGGCTTCCCTAATCTCAAATGTACCTAGAGGCAGTGAAAAAGAAATGGCCTGTGGCTGGGTTCTGGACAACCTGCCAATGGGCTGTTACCCACGACAACTTTCCAGCCATACCACCCTAGAGAGTTCATTGGCTACCCAATTTCTGTCAAAATCTCCAAGAAGTGAGTCTGTGCAAAAATGTGTGTAGATGCTTAGACTCAAAGTTTTCCTGAGTTAGAGGGTGAGTTGATAAGTCGTATACTTATTACCTTATTTATTAGGTGGATTAGAATAGCTTAAAGTTGCAAGGATTCGCCGCTAAATCCATATTTTAATGGACACTAGGGCTGATTAAGCCTGAAGGCCTGAAAAGTCTAAGCGTCTAAGTTCTTTTTGTATTATTTCCCACTATTGACAAGTTTCTAATGCCTAAGCTTTTCTTCCTAAATTCAATTTTTTTTTTTAATCAATTAATTTATTCATTCAGACTGATTAATTAAGCTCAGGATTATGCAATTTACCATCCCCCCCATGCTTAAGTTGGACAATGTCCTCATTGGCAGATGCATGGATGCAGAAGGGTTCAAAAAGATAGTACCTGAGTGACGTAAACTACCAGATCAGTCTGAATCCGCTGGGTTGCCTCCCAAGAAGCGCTGAGTTTAACGCCTCCAGCTGGGCGGTGCACAAACAGGAATGGCTTGGGTCAAGAAGATATGTTCAAAATTAACCAGACCCAAAATCAGAAGTCCACAGATGCGAATAAGGTTGTGGTGGAGTCCCGTTCCTAAGGGGCGGGAATTCTGTAACAGATATATCATGCATGCCCGTGTCAGATCCTCTCTTAGTTTGTGGGCATGCAAACAAGTTGCTGTGGACGAATGCACCCCAAATATGACATGCCAAACACTAAAGATGTAGGTCTTATATTCAGCTTGTGTCCCCATAAAATTGTAATCTATCGAAAGTGTATCAATTCTAGTGCATTCGGGTTGCGGGATCTTTATTCTGGTAGGGCCAGTAACAAAGTCCAGAGTTTCATACTGAGCCCTACAACCAAGCATGAGTCTTCTCTTCAAAGACGAATCCATCTCTTCCGCAACTATGGTTTCATTGCTCATTCCCTCCAAGCCCTTGATCTCAAGAATATTTTCTTCAACCTCCTTTGTATCAGATTCACTGTTTGGGGTTGCATTAGAGGTAGGGTCAATTTCATCCTCTAGATCATATTCTTTCTCTCGGCCCTCCTCCAAATTTGTGATGGGGATTCTAACCGATTCATAATCAATTTCTTTGAAATTGTAACTCCATTCTCCATCTCCGACGTTGGCTGCTACTCCCACCGGATTACTTGTCTTGAGCCGATTAGATTCAGATTCCAAGGTCTCTCCCCTCACCTTCTCAGTTTCCTCCTGATGTTTGTTCTCAATGCTCCCCAAATTGTGTTCCAAGGAATCCTTACTGTCCTTATCCACTGAGCTATCCAACTCCTGAGGGGTATCAATGGTGGACTGAACCAAATCGGGATGACTAGGTGTAGTCCAATTGATCATGGTAGGTCCTTGCTTTATGAATTCCATGAATGGCGTTGTATGCAACAGCTTTCTTTGGCCTTCTTCCCCCAATTGTTGGAACAACTCCAACATGGCATGTTTCCCTTTAACCAATTCTTGATTTTGTCTGTGTAGTTCTAACTGGAGGTTATCAAGAATTGACATGGTGTCATTTGGTGTCCTTTGGATTTCCTCCTTGAAATCCAGGTTAAGAGAGTATGGTTGAGGTTGTGGATCAAAATCCATATTGGTGTTTAGGTTCTTGGGTGGGTCCTCTATTCTATCATGTTCAGGGTCCAGTTCTTCAAGAGGAACCATTCTCTGTTTGGTCCTACTCCAGAATAGTTGAGGTTCTAAGTCCTCCTCCCAGTCAGATTCTTCATCAGGGGACCAAATCAGAGGTTGATGATCCTGGGCTTGCCTAGATTTCTGATCATTTTCTGATTTCCATTTGTCTAGAACTCCTTCTAATCCAAAGGTCAAGTAGGCAAGGTTGTTGAATTCAGATGACCTTTCTTGGTTATTATCCTGAGATGGGGTAGGGTTCTTAGTGTTCTCCTAAAGTGTAGGTCCTATCACAGTAGAGCGGGTCGGACCTAAATGAGGAGGCATCGTGAGGACAATCGAGATATGGAGCCCCATGATTTGAATCGTACCCTTGGGTGGCTATGTTGGTTGTATTCCAATAAGAAGTTGGTGCGGTTTGGTCATAGTTGGGCCAAGAGGGATATTCAAGGTTGTACCCCCAACTTGGTGGTTGGTTAGCCCAAGTAGGCTGTGGGTATGGTCCACTTGGGTTAGCATACAAATCCTGTTGGGGGTAGTTTGGGTAAGATGGATAGGTATTGAAATCCATGGTTTGGAAGAAATGGAGGGATGTGGGAAGAACAGATGCGAGAGAGTTGTGTCCTCAACCAAGCAAACAAGCCTAGTCCTTATGGTGTATTCCTTAGAAGACCTAGAAATCTCACAAAGGTTGATTAAGTCCGTAAGCACTGGACTCCCCTTCCCGAGGTTAATCTGGCCAGGTTGATTACGAGGGGATTGCAGGGAAGGTTCTTCCTTTGGCTTGCGCCTTCGGTTCCATAGACCCCACAACCGCGGTCATTTGACACTGCCCCGCAGCCTAGTCACCAGATTCTACTAAGGGAATGAAAGCCAAGTGCCTAGCAAACAAAACCTTGCCTTTTGAGACTTAACTCAGTCCTGCCTAGGGCACGTCTACTCAGTTTTAAAGGGTTAGGATAGTGCTTGTGCTTAGGGTGATGTGATGAGGCGTTGATTGGGGTGATGCCTCTTAATTTTCCACTTTCAAAGTGTGTGCTTCTAGCAAAACATGGTTTTCAAGCAAGGATTTTTAAGGTGTGGTGTCTTTTAGTATTTTATCCTTACTTTAGTGCTTTTTAGGGTTGACGTGTCTTAATGTTTTCAACCAAGTTTCAGTGGGCACGTCAAGTTCTGCACACAATTTGATGAAAGTAGATTTCCTTTTTCTTCTGTAGAGGCTCTAAAACCCTAGTGTACTCTTTATAATGATCATGCAGCTTCTATTAGATGAGTCAGTTTTAGGGTTGAGTGGTGCGGCCCAGGTCAACTCATGGTGGCTTCACAAACACCACTCAAGAAAGAAAAGAACACTCCAAGAATTTATTCAGCATATTAGAGTGTACATTTTTTTGTAGGGTGATGTGTTAAGAATGTGGGTTAAGCAATCATTCACCACGCCAAATTTTTTTAGTTTTTTACAATTTTTTTTTTAGCTTTTTCACGCAAGCAAACAATGAGAGACAGGTTACTCACTATCGGTCCTCGAGGCGCCTACTCCCTTGCTACCATCGTGGAATGCGTCGCTTCGCCATCCATGCGTCGAATTCCTGCAACCGTCAAGTAAAAAGGAAAATAGGGCATTAGACGATGTGAGAATGAGTGTGGAATGGAGGTGATAAAACAAATCCGTTGCCTCCCCGGCAACGGCGCCAAAAACTGACGTGCCTTCGTGCGTGTGTGTTAAGAGGTGTCGTTATAGTTGCACTTGATACGTCGGTTTTAAAAGAAGTAAACGGAGGTGAGTCCGAGTGTCGATCTCAGGGAGGCGTGGAAATCGGATTTTGTTTACCACTTGTTGTCACGAAAAAGGCGGAGTTTTGCTTGCGAAAGAGACGATTTTGAAAAGCGAGAGATAGAGAGAGTTTAGGGTTAGAAAGCTCTTGGTTTTGATCATGCACTTTAAACAGAAATTAAAATGGCAACTAAATGGAAAATAATTTCATTAAACATGCATTCATAGTTCATGGTTTACAACATTAAATACATGCTTCAACACAAAGTAAATGAAAGCTTAAAAGAGAGAGAGAGAGAGGTAGAGAGAGAGTGGAGAGCGACAAGGCAGCCACGGCGGTGGAGGAGGCTCCGTCGGCGGCTCGTCGTCTCCGGCGATTACAAGAGTGCCTAAGACTATCTAGGAGAGGAGTGGGAGTAGTTGCAAGTGGGAGAGGATGCCTTCAATGGTGGTAGAAGGGGGTTTAAATAGAGTTAAGGGCCTCCTAGAAGAAGAATGTGCTTTAGCGACATCCAGAACATCGCTAAAACCGCTTCCAGATACGTTGGTGAAGGCCTTCTGCCGCCGGTCAGCCGCCCGCCCCCTCTCTCTCTCCAAGCGCGATCCGTGGATGATGAACGAGAGCCGTCCGATCGAAGATCGGACGGCTGAGATCCTCCCGCGCCCGTGCTGAGATTGCGCTTCGGGCGCGCGTGCGCGCGCGCGCGTTTCCGCCTGGCATGCACGGGCGCGTGGGCGCTCGGGCGCTGTCGTCGCGCCGCGTGGCGCAATCCTGACCGCCCGCTGCTGATCGGGCGGCTCAATTTCGCCGCGCCCTTCGCTCGCGCTTTCCGCGCGATTCGAACGCGCGTCGCTGCGACGCGGGCGTGCGCGCTAACCGTTGCGCCACGCCCACGCTTTGTCGCGGCGACCGCGGGCGAGCACGCGGATCTCGGCCGTTCGATCGAAGATCAACGGCCTGGATTCGTTCTTGGCTGGCTTGAGGGCTAGCGAGCGGCGAGGGCGGGGCGACGTGGCGCGTTCTGGGCCGTTGATCTCCAGATCAACTGTCATGATTTCTTGGGCCCATTGTGGGAGCTCTGGATGTCGGATTTGGCTGATTTTGAGTCCGTTGGACTCCGTTCGTCGTCCTGAATCCATCCGTGTGGTCTGATTGCTCATTTGAGGCCTGCTTTGGCAAATACTTTACACAAATGGCCATTAGTACGGTTTATAAGCAATCTTGGTACTTGATGCATGCAACGCTCCTATTCTACTTTATGTTGTGCCTTTTATTCTAAAGATGGGCCATATTCAACCTAATTACTACCCCCTTGCGTGGTGTTATCAGCTACCTATTTTCTAGGCCTGTGCTTTTATGCATATTTTTAGGGCCTACCTCTTTCTATTTGGAACCAGACTTACAGGTTCCCTATAAGTCTGGCTGTCAACAGAAAATGCAGTGCTTGTTGGGAGGCAACCCAACATCTAGAATAATGCATTGATCATATGATTTCCTTCCTTTCTCCCCCTGTTTTAATTCTGCAATGAGGACATTGTAAGATTTAGGTATGGGGGGGTGCATTTTGCATTTTTAGGTAGTATTCATGCATTTTGGTTAGGTGCTTTAAAAAAAAAAATCTTGAGTTGAATTGGTTAATCCCTAGCAGAAGGTTGTTATCAAGGAGGTGTTATTAAAGAGTTTCTTCTTAAATTGTTTCTTAAGTTTAGAATATAGTATATTTACTTCACTTGCACGAAGACTAGGTAATGGATCTTTTAAAAAAATCATTAAGCATTTCTAGTTTACTGAACCCATGGATAGTTAGTTGGGAGTTAGGCATACTATCTTCTATTAGATCCACCTAAAAGTTGTGAGGTGAAAGTCGAGTGACTACTGGTGCGCTAAGTCTAGTGCAAGGACACTTAAGTTTTGGATAATTAGATGATACCTTAGATTTAGGCATAATTTTTGCTCTTAGTTCCTGCATGCGAACATCGTGTGAATTCCTGAGAGTCACCAAATAAGATAAATATATAAAGATTGAGTTTTAAAAAAACTATGACTATGGTGGATGGTTATGACCGTCCTTCTTAGAGTTCTCGGCTGAAGGAGGGTATTAGTGTCAAAGATAAAAAATACACTCATCCTATCTATTTTTTCTCGATGCCGAGAGTAGGCACTTCCACCAAAAAAGCTACACAATATCCTCTTGAACATCATCATCCCCAATAATGCCTCATGAATAAAAGTTTGCATCATGTTGTGGTAGTTATAAAAAAAAAAAGAAAAAAAAAGAAGGAAAAATATATTATATACATATATATATAGAAAAATATGAAAAAGAAGAAGAAGAAGAAAAAGAAAAAAAGTTCAACTTTATAGCTTTGTCTTCGTGTCATTTTTGATCATATGTCGATGTCTTTGAGGCAACAAAAACACCTATTGCGATCCACCAAATATGACGCATACCTACTTTTTAGTATTTCTGATCGCCTGAATACTGGATAAGGACTTCTAACCTAGTTATAGGGTTATTAAGACTTTAACTGAAGTGTGAATGCCATGTGTGGCTACCAAACACTAAGTAGATTTACAAAATCAAGTGAAATTTGTGATCTCAGAGGGGAAAGAAAGAAAAAGAGTGATCACAAAGGAACATTGAGAGAGCACAACTTTGTTTAGCCTCTCTCTGGGTTGACTCATTTGATAGTCTAAAGATTTAGAGTCTGCAGTACTAGACTACGTGTAGCACCAAATGAGTACAGGCCACCAAATACGAATCCATTTGACTCAGATATCTTCTACCTAATCCAAAAATTTGGGGTCAAATCATAGATTATTTTCTGCTTTATCCAAGAGGGAAGTAGTTGCATATCCTAATAGAATCTTTACCAAGGGTTAAGCACGAACTTTAGATGTAAGATGGTTTTTTACTTGGATTTGTTACCTAGGCTACTATCACTTCACATTTGTCTAGATCTCTAGATTTTTGGAATAATCAAAGAACAAATCTTTTGGTCACTTCCATTATTTTTTCACTTTTGCTAGGGACTAGTAAAACTTAGGCATGGGGGTATTTGATGGGTTCACTTGAGTGAACAACGAATTGACCTAAGTATTTCCTAGTTATGGTGTCTTGATTTCTAATTACCTAGACATAAGTGAAATTAAATTTATCCAGCATATATATATATATTTTTATATATCTATTATACATTTAAATACATATTACATATTTTTAATAAATGCAGAGAAATCGCGATGGCGCTTTTGACTGATGCTTGTTGGTGTCTAGCTTCGACTTGTGGCTACGACTAATTTGGGAAGTGAATTCAAAATTCCCTAACTGACGTTGCCAATGAAGGGGCGAGGTGTGGGGCCATTGAACATAAAGAGAAGGAGAACCTCTCCAAAGGATCATCATCTTTCTCCCCCATGGGGGACGACCATCTCCACGACTGTCACCGTAGTCCTGGGCGAACACTATGGAGATAGCGAGCACTGTGGAAATCGAGCATGCACTGTGAACCCTGAGAATTCCACCGCCATCGGCCATGCGATGACAACACGTGGTGCCACGACTACAATCCCTTCATCTTATTCCTCTCACGCACGCACAACCACCACCCACCTTCTCCTCTTCTCCATTTCCCTTCTTCTTCTTCCTCTTCTTTCTCTACGTGACCCACCACCACCACCACCTGCAACTTCAACCCAAACCCAACATCACCACTTTCCTCAAAACCACCCAACGCCATCTAGTAGACCTTCCCCCTCTCTTCCCTCTTTGTTTTCTCCTCCTTCCTCTGTTCCTCTCTTCCACAAAGGAACCCAAATTCCTTAATCATCTTCCACGAGCAGCCAACCCTCAATGCCCAGCCTTCCGACCACCCACTCTCGCTGGCATGCATAAGAACCTCACCATCGACAGGCACCACTTACCGGCGACCATCCAGCCACGTATAGGCACCCATCACCGTCGGCCTTCACCATTGTCAAGCTGTGATCTTCGACCATTGTCCTCCTTGCTGTCAGGCCAACGATGGCCACCACTCGCTGCCACACTATCGTCATCGTGAAGCACCCCTCACTGCCAACCTCCACCGAGGCCAGCCGATCACCGACGTTCTCTCCCATGCATGTGCATTGCATCCAACTCCTCCCCTGTTTTGCTACCGTGGGAGAGGTATAAAAATTATAGATGATGCCATTGTGGAAGCTTATTTTTTGAATAAAAGAATCTAATTTATTGAATGAATTTACAATCAGGCCCTTAAAGTTCTCATTATCTGATAGCATTCTTATCTCAATCTATTAGCTCTATATGAGATGCATGTTGAATTATAATTGTGGCAAACATTTGACAACATGTGGGAATAATAAGATGAGGGATTTACATATTTATTAGGCTCAGTCTCCCTATGGATACGATATCTTTACTGTGGTTTAATTTGATTTTTTTTTTAATCTTTGATCTAAGAATTTTCCACCACTTTAAACTACAACATCATTATTCCTCTTGTCATTAGAGCTACAATATTTTTAAGCAAAAATCTTTTAGATCAGGTATGATGCTAAGAAATAGTTTTGTCTTAGGGCTGAAAAGTGAGAAGATAGATGCATGCCCTAACGATTGCATCCTATATAGACATGGTAACAATAGCTTGGAAAGTTGTCTAGAATGTGGCAAATCAAGATATAAAGGTGAGAAAAGAAAAGGGAAAAGATAACCTTAGAAGGTATTGCATTACTTTCCACTAATTTGAAGACTACAACGCCTATTCTTCTCTAGTAAGACTGCAAAGCGGATGACATGGCACCGTGAAAATAAGTTATGCAATGGAATGATGCGTCATCCTGCAGATGCTGATGAGTGGATTGCATTTAATAGCAGGTATCCAGATTTTGCATTAGAGGCACGGAATATACGTTTAAGCCTTGCAAGTAATGGATTTAATCCATTTAAAAACATGTATCCTCCGTACTCTATATGGCTTGTTGTGATAGTTACGTATAACATGCCTCCTTGGATGTGTATGAAATCAGCTTTTATGATGTTGAGCATACTCATACTCGAGCCAAAGGCCCCTGGAAATGCTATTGATGTTTATTTGTAGCCACTTGTTGATGAGTTGAAAATCTTAAGGAACGTTGGTGTCAAAACTTATGATGCACACAAAAAACAATTCTTTCATATGCGAGCTGCATTACTGTGAATGATAAATGACTTTCCTGTGTATGCTAACTTGTCTGGTTGGAGCACAAAAGGGAAATATGCTTGTCCTGTTGTGTGGAAGATACACACCATCTATGATTGTGGGTCAGTAACAAATTTTCTTACCTGGGGCATCATTGGTTTCTTCCAATTGAACACAGATGGAGGAGTAGTGATTTTAAGGATCTATTTGATGGTAAATCATGTCGTTACTCAACAAGAAATCTGAAAACTTATTGACGACAGATACAATTAGGTTGCCAAGGGACAAAATAATGGCTAAGTTGCATGAACTCGGTAATGTTCATTTGGGATGTACATTTAAGCGTGACGTTGATTGCTTGTGTGGTTTAAAAAGAAGACCATCTTCTTCATGGAGTTACCCTATTGGCAGGATCTAAAAATTCATCACAATCTTGATGTCATTCACATAGAGAAGAACGTAATGGATAATATTTTGGATATGTTGAATCTAACAGATAATCCAAAGTACTTTGAAGACACGAAATGATTTAATGCAAATGGGCATTCGCCTTGAGTTACATGTTGAGCAGAATGATGGTGGTAGAGTTGACTTCCCTGATGCATTATATACACTAAATCAAGAGCAAAGATAGAAAATATTTGTGTTCTTAAAGGAAATTAGGGCTCCAAATGGATATTCTTCAAACCTTTCTAGGTGTGTAAATGAAGCACAAAAGAAGATTAGCGGTCTCAAAAGTCACGACTGTCATGTTTACATGCAAGTATTATTTTTGTTAGCAGTTTGAGGAGTATTATCTCAACCAGTACTCGACACGATAACGGAGATGAGTAACTTCTTTAAAGTTGTGTGTTCAAGGAACATAGATTGCAAAATGTTATATTATTGGGACAGACAAATTGTAATCACGTTGTGCAAAATGGAACAAATTTTTCCGCTTGCATTTTTTGATATCATGGTACATCTCATGCTTCATTTAGCTAACGAAGAAAGGATAGCTGGACCTGTACAATTTCGATGGATGTATCCAGTTGAACGTTTTTTAAAGAAACTTAAGAATTATGTGCTGAATAAGACGAAACTTGAAGGGTCAATCGTTGAAGGATATCTCATTGAGGAATGCATTAATTTTTGCTTGATGTACATGGATGGGTCAGATAATCGTTTTAACCGTATTGAAAGGAATGATCAAAGTTAGTACAATGAGTACATTGATGAATGCCTTTCTATCTTTGAGATTCAAGGAAGGGCAATCTTAAAGACAACATTTGAATTAATGCCTGAAAATGAACTTTGCGTTGCACACTTATACATACTGAAGCAAATCCCCGAAGTTGATCCTTTTTATGATGAGTTTAGGTAGAGTTCTAATTCGGCTCGTCGTGGCACAGAATTCATTGAATGGTTTACGTTACGTGTGCGACAATTAAAGCAAACCAATGACCCTCGATGGAGAGAAGATTTCGACATATTGGTACAGAGCCCATTGAGACCTATTCATTATCATTCAGGATATATAATTAATGGGTTTAGATTTCTAAAGAGAGTTATTGATGATGCGAAATTGACACAACTTTCTGTGTTATAGTTAAATGCAACTTACAATCTGGTTGCGATGGTTATTATGGACAAATTATTGACATTGTTGAGGTCAGCTTCACTCATGATCGTCGAGTTGTCCTTTTTAAATATGATTGGTTTGATGTGTTCAAAGAAAATATAGGTTTTCGATTGAATCCTCGTCATGGTTTCATTAGTTTGAATAAGAATAGAAAGATTTTACAGACAAGAGAACCATTTGCACTTACCATTCAAGTGGAACAAGTCTTTTATGTTGATGACAATGCAAGAAGTGGATGGATCATACATATTAAAGCAATGCCAAGAGATTACTATGATATTCAAAATGATGATGAGCAAGTAATGGATTCAGATGCATATCGAGAGGTTTTCAATGAAGGTGTAGTGGGTCCCAATGTAATAGATATGGATATATAAAAATACACTGTTACATTGAAAGGTAATTACTTCTACTTAGCATTTTTGTGCATTGTAAATATTTATAAATGTTATTATTTTTTATAGTTTCTTTTTTATATAAATGCCATTAATGTTTTGTTATAACATTGCAGATGCCAAGGATGCAATTTAAGAGAAGGATACCAGAGCTAGAGCCTATAGAGGATGTTGCTGACCTTGGGACTACTCACCCAACTCCTCTAGGACATGAGGGTCAGGAGATAGAGGATCAGGATCCTTAGATATCTGAAAATCCTACGTAGGCTGAGACATCTAATGGCATACTATTATTAAACCATATATTATTTTCCATATCAACTTAGGATATGAATAGATAACATGCAAAATTAAGTGTAATAACATGCAAAATTTTTGTATAACATGCATTTAAAAATGTTGCCTCAATGTTTTTCCTTTGCTAAAGCTTCTTAGAATAGAGTTCCTAATCCAACTACCCTGCTTACTTGGTTCCAAGCCTAGATTTGATCAAGACCTCAAAATGTAGAATCACACTTGTAACGACCCGGTTCCCGAGTCCCTACGAGACACGAGAACCGGACCGACTCGACTAATCCCAAGACCCAGTCGTCCAACGAGGAAGTAACCAAAAGACAGTAAAATAAACCACATTCAGCATGAATATAACTAACAGTAAGAAAGTACAGCAGTAAGGAAAGAACTACTACAGTAGGCACCACCACAACAGTAGAACAACATTTATCATATAACAAAAACTGCAGGTAAAGAAGGTACAGCGGAAACAAAAACTACTCACTAGAACAGAAACAAAAAGGGGTACAAAGCTGGGGTAACTCTACTGGACCCTACTCGGCCCAGCGTCCTCTGCAGCCGCCGACCCTGGCTGCTCAACACCTGGTCCTGAAAAAGGTAACGAGTGTAACACGTCAGCAAAACGCTGAGTAGAGTGGCAAACTAACTAAAGGCAACAGTAGAGTGTACAGTAGCTATTATGTTCTATTACTTCCTTTATTTACATCTTTCAATTTTTCTCACTATTTCATTTATTTCTCAGATCCTTTACTTGATCTCGAATGTCCTCGTGGGACGATCTTGATTGCAGTCTTTTCCAAAAGTAGAAGTAGCACATGGTGCTCTCCTGGCCGGGAGAGTCCCCCGTGGTGATCCTACCCTCAGTCAACCACCCCAAGGTCACTGACAGACGTAACGGTGACTACGGCACGCGCGATAAACGCACAGGTAGCTAGCCCGCACTGGCACGCGGTCAGTCGTTTCCGTTAACGGGTGCGCCCAAAGCACAGCACGGAACCAGGGCAGAGCCCTCTCAGTAACAGGGGTCCAACCCCTCCACAGTAACCAAACCGGGGCCTTGCCCCTCCACAGTCCGCGCACCCTCGCCTGACTACCCTGGTTTGCCCTAGTGGGCCTAACAAGTCGGTGAAGGAGGCTAGCAGAACCCCGGGGCCCGTGGGGTAGCTAGTACTCTCCTAACACTACTAGCTCTCCTCGGTACTACGTACACGAGGGCCAACAAGTCGGTACAGAGCGGCCAATCCTAACCCCGGGTCCCTGGGGCGGCTGGCCCCACTCTGCACTAAACAGGTACATGTACTTCCCTTGGTACTGCGTACCCAAGAGACAGTACAAACTACATCTCAGTTCCATTCCTTTTTCTTTCCAGGAGTTCCACTCCTAACTCCCCGTAGGGTTCCAGCTCTTTATTTCAGAACATCATATGTTTCACTTTCCAGATTCACGTTCTCAAATTCCATGATCTCAAACATGTTTCTTTATTCATAACAGGCAGCTGTTAATTAAATTTACAGGCAGCTTTATATATTCCTTTCCATTTTTCCAAGACTGCAGTAATATACCTTCCACTAGTTTTTCCATCCTAGGATTCATGCCATATCCTAGGATCTATCATACAATCTAGTTTCCGGCCCTAGGATTCATGCAACACCTAGGAGCTATCATTCCATATATTTCTCATTCCTAGGATTCATGCAATGCCCTAGGTTCTAGTTATGGTTCCATACTTTAACAGATTTTATTAATACTTAAAGCCACTCTACCAGGTACAACGGGAGTAATGGGGGCGTGATCGGGAATCCCGCGCGCCTCCGCGACTCTCAAGACTGCAACCGAACGAGGTCCTATCACAAGGATCAAACACAAGGAGAGTCTCAAAACAGTGTATAGCTACAGTAGGCGGGTAGAGGAATTAATTCTGAAACGAACGCAACTCGAATCACGGAAAACGGAGCCCAAACGGGCCCTAAACGGGTCGAGAAAGACGATACTGTGCAAAATCAGACGTCTGGAACTCCATCCAGACGTCTTAAACGGTGGATCAGAGAATTACCTGTTCGGCTTGGTTCCCCGGACGTCCAGAAGTCTGCGGGGACGTCTGCCTAGATCCAAGACGTCCGATGGTCCCTCCGGACGTCTGGAGGTCACTCCCGCCGTCTGGTACAACTTCCAGACGTCTGATTCGCAAAGGATGACGAATCCGAGAACCTGCGCACAGCCAACCCCCCTCCCTCAGTACGGTCAGTCGACAAGAAGGAAGAAGAAAGCGGAAACTCACTTTCAGACGTCTGTATGATCTCACAGACGTCGACCCTGCCGTCTGGATATCAATCCAGACGTCTGATTCTGGAAATTTTTTCCAGAATCAGAACCCTGCTCGGCCTCCGCTCGCGATGCCTCCCGCGTCGCACCTCGCGCGTCTGCTGCTCAGCCCGCACAGGTCCCTCTCCGCGACGCTCCGCGCCCCCTGCGCCTTCCGCCGGCCGGCCAAGCCGCTCCTGGCGAGCTCGTCCTCACGGCAGAGCCCCGCCTTCGCACGCCGCAGCTCCTCTGCGCTCACTGCGGCTGTCGCTGCCGCTGCACCCTCGCGTCCGCTCGCTCTCGCGCACAGGCAGGAGAAGAAGGAGGAAGATGGTGAAGACGGGAGGGGAGGCGCGCCCCCCCCTTTTAACGCCGCGCGGAGAGGAGAGAGAAGGCGGTCGCAGCCGCCTGCAGCCGCAGAGAAAGAGGGCAGAAACGCAGGTCTGCGCGCACAGGCGCGCAGACGAATCTCCCGTGCGAACCTAACTGTTCTCCAGACGTCTGTAAACTATCCCGGACGTCTGGTCAGACGTCTGGATGTGATCCCAGACGTCTGGTACGACGTCTGGGCCACCTCCCAGACGTCTTAAAAGGCGTCTGGGGCACACGCTCGTTACAATATAACAAACTCAAAGGAAGTTTCGTCCCCGAAACTTGCGCCAACTAGGGTGCGGGAAAAAGATGTCCAAATAACCATAACAAACTCAAAGAGGACCGAAGCCGGTCCGAAAAGACGTACCCGCGAAAAGCTCCGGGTACCGCTCCAGCATTGCCGCCTCAGGCTCCCAGGTAGCCTCCTCGTACCGTTGGCTCCTCCATAAAACCTTTACCAGGGGTACTTGCTTTCGTCTCAACCTGCGGACTGCTCGGTCTAGGATCTGTACTGGCCGCTCGGGGTAGGTCAGGTCGTCGCTCACCTCGACGCTCTCGTGACTCAGTACGTGGCTGGGATCGGCTACGTACTTCCTGAGGTTGGACACGTGGAACACGTCGTGCACACCAGAAAGCTGCGGGGGAAGGGCAAGTCTGTAAGCAATGGGTCCAACCCGCTCCAGGACCTCAAAGGGCCCCACGAACCTCGGCGCGAGCTTCCCTCTCACCCCAAACCGCTGTAAGCCCTTCATGGGCGAAACACGAAGAAAGACGTGGTCCCCAACCTCGAATTGCACCTCTCTACGTCTGCGATCTGCGTAGCTCTTCTGTCTACTCCTGACAGTGCGGAGTCGTCTGTGGATCTGCTCAACTACCTCCTGACTCTGCCGGATCAACCTGGGGCCAACCTCCCACTTGGTCCCCACCTCAACCCAACTCAAGGGTGCCGTGCATTTCCGTCCGTACAGAGCCTCGTAGGGAGCCATGCCGATGCTCGAGTGATAACTGTTGTTGTATGCAAACTCCGCCAGGGGCAGGTGCTCCTCCCAAGAGCCCCTCCAGTCTAGTACACAGGCACGCAAAAGGTCCTCAAGTGTCTGTATCGTGCGTTCCGACTGTCCGTCCGTCTGGGGGTGGTAAGCCGTGCTAAACCTCAACCTCGTCCCCAAAGCCTGCTGAAACTCAGCCCAAAACTGGGACGTAAAGCGGGTATCCCGGTCGGATACGATCTCCCGCGGAACTCCGTGTAGTCGCACCACGTCACGGATATACCTCTCTGCCAACTGTGCTGGTCCCAAAGTGACTCGGATCGGCAAGAATCGTGCCGTCTTCGTCAATCTATCCACTATTACCCAGACTGCGTCGTGTCCTCGCTGGGTAACAGGTAAGCCCACCACCAAGTCCATGGTGATGCTCTCCCACTTCCACTCTGGCACTGGAAGCGGCTGAAGCGGCCCTGCAGGCCTCTGATGCTCGGCTTTCACCTGCTGGCACACTAAGCACTGCTGCACGAACTCACCCACATCCCGCTTCATCCCTCTCCACCAGAACTCGCGTCTCAAGTCATGGTACATTTTCGTGTTTCCGGGATGTATGGTGAATCTGGAACCGTGTGCCTCAGTCAGGAGTCCTCTCAACAGCTCCTCGTCTCTGGGGACGCACAACCGTCCCCCCAAGCGTAACACCTGGTCTGTGAAAGAGAAGTCCCCTGGGTCCCCTGATAGTACTCTGTCGCGCAAAGACTGCAAGTACGGATCGGCCATCTGTCCCGTGATGATGCGGTCTATCAACTCTGGTCTGGTCTGCCGTGTCACCGTCACTGCCCCACAGTACCCTCGTAACTCTAGAGGTCGCCAACTGCCCACCTCCTCCAAAAGGCTCCAACTCTATAACTGTAGACTGGCCAAGCGTGCGGGCGCCTTACGGCTCAAGGCGTCAGCCACCACATTGGCCTTTCCCGGGTGGTAGGAGATGCTGCAGTCGTAGTCCTTCAGGAGCTCCAACCAACGTCTCTGTCTCATGTTGAGCTCCTTCTGGTCAAAAAGATATCTGAGGCTCTTGTGATCTGTAAAAATCTCGAAGGTCTCACCGTACAAGTAGTGCCTCCATGTCTTCAGCGCGAAGACAACAGCTGCCAACTCTAGATCGTGGGTAGGGTAGGTATGCTCATGGGGCTTCAGTTGCCGCGAAGCGTAAGCGACCACGTGACCCCTCTGCATGAGCACACCTCCTAACCCTGTAAGGAAGCGTCCGTGTACACAACGAACCCGCCACTACTGTCAGGGATGGTGAGCACGGGAGCCGAGGTCAACCTCTCCTTCAGCTCCAGAAAACACGCCTCACAGGCGTCTGTCCAAGCGAAAGGCACATCCTTCCGAGTCAACTGTGTCATAGGACGTGCAATCTGCGAAAACCCTCTGATGAACCGTCTGTAGTAACCTGCTAGTCCCAGGAAACTACGAATCTCAGTGACTGAACGCGGTCTCTCCCACCTGAGCACTGCCTCGACCTTGGCGGGATCCACCGCCAGGCCGTCTCCAGAGATCACATGACCCAAAAAGGTCACCTCCCTCAACCAGAACTAGCACTTGCTGTATTTGGCGTACAGCCTGCGTCGTCTCAGAGTGTCCAGAACCATCCGCAAGTGCTGTCCGTGCTGCGTCCGATCTCTAGAATAGATGAGTACATCATCTATGAAAACCACCACAAACTGGTCCAAGTACGGTCTAAACACCCGGTTCATCAGGTCCATGAAAGCAGCGGGGGCATTGGTCAGCCCAAACGGCATGACCAAAAACTCGTAGTGTCCGTAGCGGGTGCGGAAAGCTGTCTTGGAGACGTCGGTCTCCCTGATCCTCAACTGGTGGTATCCAGACCTCAAGTCGATCTTGGAAAACACCGTGGCACCCCGCAACTGGTCAAACAAATCGTCAATCCTCGGCAGCGGATATCTGTTCTTGATGGTGACCCTATTCAGCTGTCGGTAGTCCACACAAAGGCGTAGGGTCCCATCCTTCTTCTTCACAAACAGTACCGGGGCTCCCCAGGGAGACGCACTGGGCCTCACGAAACCTTTCTCCAAAAGGTCCTGCAACTGAGACTTGAGCTCTCGCAGCTCAAGCGGTGCCATTCTGTATGGCGCGGTGGAGATGGGGCTGGTCCCTGGTACTAGTGAGATCTCAAACTCGATCTTACGCTCGGGCGGTAGTCCTGGTAACTCGTCTGGAAACACGTCGGGGTACTCTCTGACCACCGGGATGCTCTGGAAGTCTACCACGGGGCTGTGCTCTACCACCACACAAGCTAAGAAGCCCTCACACCCCTGGCTCAAAAGTCTCGCCGCCCGAAGTGCCGAAATGCACCTGAAACCTCCGTCCACTGGCTGCCCGTGAAACTCGAAGGAAGGCAACTCCGGAATGGAGAAGACAATCTTCCTCTCAAAGCAGTCTACCAAGGCGTGGTAAGCGGACAGCCAATCCATCCCCAGAATCACCCCAAAGTCCTCCATCTGTATCATAATCAGGTCAGCTGGCAGGCTGTGTCCCCCGATGCTGACCCCGCAACCCGTGTACACCTCCTCAGCTACAAACAGCTGACCACTCGGACCTCTGATTACGAACGGATTCTCTAACAATGTATAATCCTGGTCCAAACTAACTGCGAAACTGTCTGCGACAAACGAGTGCGTAGCGCCGGAATCGAAAAGCGTGTAAACGAGTCTGCCAGAAACTGAAACCATACCTGCTACCACGGATCCCGAAGCTCTGGCGTCCCTGTGTGTTAGGGCGTTGATACGCCCCTCAGCTCTAGGTGCGGACGAAGCAGCCACACTCTGCGTCGGACGGGTAGGTGCTGGCCGGTACCCTCCTCGCGACTGCGGTCCTCCTCCTCGCGCCTGGAAACCGCGGCCTCCTGCGCACCCTCCAGTGCTCTGCGCGGGAAGTATCTGCTGACCTCCTGCCCTAGATGGGCAGTCCCTCCTGACGTGGCCCGGCTGGCCACACTGGTAGCAGAGGGGAACCCGACTCCCGCCCTCAGTGAGTCCCTGCTGTCGGCTAGGCGGGGGTCCGGTGCTGGCGACTGGCCCCTGTCGAGGGCCCCCAAAGGCCACTGATGGCCCTGCACAACGTGACGGCTCTCCTGCGGACGCCACGTGTCTCCGTTCTCGCCGGCCCTGTGAGAAGTCTGGCTGAAAGGGCCTCTTCCGCCCGCCGTCGGTCTCTCGCGTGGACGGGTTGGTCTCCTCGTAAGTCATAGCTGCCTCTACCACCCTCGAAAACGTCGGCAGCTTCAGGGGTTTGACATACCCCCGGATCGCAGGCCGGAGCCCCTCGGTGAACCTCCAAAGGCGCTCCTCCTCAGTGGCTACCGCTGTCGCTGCAAAGCGGGACAGCTCCAAGAAACGCGTGCGGTACGCGCTCACGGTCATCGTCCCTTGGCGGAGAGTGTGGAACTCCCGCCTCCTCTGGTCCTGCCACGTCTGGGGAAAGTACTGCTCGCAGAAGAGGGTGACGAACTGGTCCCACGTCGGCTCGTCCCTCTCCTGTCCCCGGACCGCCCTCCACCACCGGTGTGCCGCACTCTCCAGCTGGTACGTGGCAAAGGCCACGCGGCACTCCACCGGGGGCGAAGGGTGTCGAAGATCTTCTCCAGCTGCTCAAGCCAGTCCTCTGCCTCGGTCGGGTCCTCATCCCCCTTGAAGGAGGGGGGCTTCAGCTTCCGGAACTGTTCGAAAATCTCGAAGTGGTGCTGTAGGGGAGGTGCTGGTGCACCTCCAGGCGAAGGTGCCTCGTGTACAGAAGTGTCGGAGGAAGGTGGGGGCGGCAGGGGCCCATCCCCTCCCTCGTGTCCAGCGCCGCGTCCGTCGCGTGGTCCCACAGAGGACTCCCCCTCTGCAACCCCAGGAGGAGGTGCTCGGGGCGGTGGGTGGAGCTCCTCTCGTACAATATCCCGTATCAGTCTGGCGAGGTCCTGGGCCTGGATGCCAGGGAGTGGTGGCTGGTCCACCGAGACGTCAACGACAGCACGTCCACCTCGCCGACCTTGCCCTCGGCCGCGCCCGCGGCCAGTCTCGCCAGTCCCACGACGAGGCATCTCCTACAAGGAGACGCGAAACAAAACGGAAACGTCAAAACAGACGGTACCTAACAACACTTCTAAGAGCTCATATCAAGAGATATGTTGTGGTGGCTACTCTAGCTATAAACATGTGAATTGGTTATTTTCCAGTCAGTTGATTCACTTCTCGGGACGACCTTGCTCTGATACCATCTTGTAACGACCCGGTTCCCGAGTCCCTACGAGACACGAGAACCGGACCGACTCGACTAATCCCAAGACCCAGTCGTCCAACGAGGAAGTAACCAAAAGACAGTAAAATAAACCACATTCAGCATGAATATAACTAATAGTAAGAAAGTACAGCAGTAAGGAAAGAACTACTACAGTAGGCACCACCACAACAGTAGAACAACATTTATCATATAACAAAAACTGCAGGTAAAGAAGGTACAGCGGAAACAAAAACTACTCACTAGAACAGAAACAAAAAGGGGTACAAAGCTGGGGTAACTCTACTGGACCCTACTCGGCCCAGCGTCCTCTGCAGCCGCCGACCCTGGCTGCTCAACACCTGGTCCTGAAAAAGGTAACGAGTGTAACACGTCAGCAAAACGCTGAGTAGAGTGGCAAACTAACTAAAGGCAACAGTAGAGTGTACAGTAGCTATTATGTTCTATTACTTCCTTTATTTACATCTTTCAATTTTTCTCACTATTTCATTTATTTCTCAGATCCTTTACTTGATCTCGAATGTCCTCGTGGGACGATCTTGATTGCAGTCTTTTCCAAAAGTAGAAGTAGCACATGGTGCTCTCCTGGCCGGGAGAGTCCCCCGTGGTGATCCTACCCTCAGTCAACCACCCCAAGGTCACTGACAGACGTAACGGTGACTACGGCACGCGCGATAAACGCACAGGTAGCTAGCCCGCACTGGCACGCGGTCAGTCGTTTCCGTTAACGGGTGCGCCCAAAGCACAGCACGGAACCAGGGCAGAGCCCTCTCAGTAACAGGGGTCCAACCCCTCCACAGTAACCAAACCGGGGCCTTGCCCCTCCACAGTCCGCGCACCCTCGCCTGACTACCCTGGTTTGCCCTAGTGGGCCTAACAAGTCGGTGAAGGAGGCTAGCAGAACCCCGGGGCCCGTGGGGTAGCTAGTACTCTCCTAACACTACTAGCTCTCCTCGGTACTACGTACACGAGGGCCAACAAGTCGGTACAGAGCGGCCAATCCTAACCCCGGGTCCCTGGGGCGGCTGGCCCCACTCTGCACTAAACAGGTACATGTACTTCCCTTGGTACTGCGTACCCAAGAGACAGTACAAACTACATCTCAGTTCCATTCCTTTTTCTTTCCAGGAGTTCCACTCCTAACTCCCCGTAGGGTTCCAGCTCTTTATTTCAGAACATCATATGTTTCACTTTCCAGATTCACGTTCTCAAATTCCATGATCTCAAACATGTTTCTTTATTCATAACAGGCAGCTGTTAATTAAATTTACAGGCAGCTTTATATATTCCTTTCCATTTTTCCAAGACTGCAGTAATATACCTTCCACTAGTTTTTCCATCCTAGGATTCATGCCATATCCTAGGATCTATCATACAATCTAGTTTCCGGCCCTAGGATTCATGCAACACCTAGGAGCTATCATTCCATATATTTCTCATTCCTAGGATTCATGCAATGCCCTAGGTTCTAGTTATGGTTCCATACTTTAACAGATTTTATTAATACTTAAAGCCACTCTACCAGGTACAACGGGAGTAATGGGGGCGTGATCGGGAATCCCGCGCGCCTCCGCGACTCTCAAGACTGCAACCGAACGAGGTCCTATCACAAGGATCAAACACAAGGAGAGTCTCAAAACAGTGTATAGCTACAGTAGGCGGGTAGAGGAATTAATTCTGAAACGAACGCAACTCGAATCACGGAAAACGGAGCCCAAACGGGCCCTAAACGGGTCGAGAAAGACGATACTGTGCAAAATCAGACGTCTGGAACTCCATCCAGACGTCTTAAACGGTGGATCAGAGAATTACCTGTTCGGCTTGGTTCCCCGGACGTCCAGAAGTCTGCGGGGACGTCTGCCTAGATCCAAGACGTCCGATGGTCCCTCCGGACGTCTGGAGGTCACTCCCGCCGTCTGGTACAACTTCCAGACGTCTGATTCGCAAAGGATGACGAATCCGAGAACCTGCGCACAGCCAACCCCCCTCCCTCAGTACGGTCAGTCGACAAGAAGGAAGAAGAAAGCGGAAACTCACTTTCAGACGTCTGTATGATCTCACAGACGTCGACCCTGCCGTCTGGATATCAATCCAGACGTCTGATTCTGGAAATTTTTTCCAGAATCAGAACCCTGCTCGGCCTCCGCTCGCGATGCCTCCCGCGTCGCACCTCGCGCGTCTGCTGCTCAGCCCGCACAGGTCCCTCTCCGCGACGCTCCGCGCCCCCTGCGCCTTCCGCCGGCCGGCCAAGCCGCTCCTGGCGAGCTCGCCCTCACGGCAGAGCCCCGCCTTCGCACGCCGCAGCTCCTCTGCGCTCACTGCGGCTGTCGCTGCCGCTGCACCCTCGCGTCCGCTCGCTCTCGCGCACAGGCAGGAGAAGAAGGAGGAAGATGGTGAAGACGGGAGGGGAGGCGCGCCCCCCCCTTTTAACGCCGCGCGGAGAGGAGAGAGAAGGCGGTCGCAGCCGCCTGCAGCCGCAGAGAAAGAGGGCAGAAACGCAGGTCTGCGCGCACAGGCGCGCAGACGAATCTCCCGTGCGAACCTAACTGTTCTCCAGACGTCTGTAAACTATCCCGGACGTCTGGTCAGACGTCTGGATGTGATCCCAGACGTCTGGTACGACGTCTGGGCCACCTCCCAGACGTCTTAAAAGGCGTCTGGGGCACACGCTCGTTACAATATAACAAACTCAAAGGAAGTTTCGTCCCCGAAACTTGCGCCAACTAGGGTGCGGGAAAAAGATGTCCAAATAACCATAACAAACTCAAAGAGGACCGAAGCCGGTCCGAAAAGACGTACCCGCGAAAAGCTCCGGGTACCGCTCCAGCATTGCCGCCTCAGGCTCCCAGGTAGCCTCCTCGTACCGTTGGCTCCTCCATAAAACCTTTACCAGGGGTACTTGCTTTCGTCTCAACCTGCGGACTGCTCGGTCTAGGATCTGTACTGGCCGCTCGGGGTAGGTCAGGTCGTCGCTCACCTCGACGCTCTCGTGACTCAGTACGTGGCTGGGATCGGCTACGTACTTCCTGAGGTTGGACACGTGGAACACGTCGTGCACACCAGAAAGCTGCGGGGGAAGGGCAAGTCTGTAAGCAATGGGTCCAACCCGCTCCAGGACCTCAAAGGGCCCCACGAACCTCGGCGCGAGCTTCCCTCTCACCCCAAACCGCTGTAAGCCCTTCATGGGCGAAACACGAAGAAAGACGTGGTCCCCAACCTCGAATTGCACCTCTCTACGTCTGCGATCTGCGTAGCTCTTCTGTCTACTCCTGACAGTGCGGAGTCGTCTGTGGATCTGCTCAACTACCTCCTGACTCTGCCGGATCAACCTGGGGCCAACCTCCCACTTGGTCCCCACCTCAACCCAACTCAAGGGTGCCGTGCATTTCCGTCCGTACAGAGCCTCGTAGGGAGCCATGCCGATGCTCGAGTGATAACTGTTGTTGTATGCAAACTCCGCCAGGGGCAGGTGCTCCTCCCAAGAGCCCCTCCAGTCTAGTACACAGGCACGCAAAAGGTCCTCAAGTGTCTGTATCGTGCGTTCCGACTGTCCGTCCGTCTGGGGGTGGTAAGCCGTGCTAAACCTCAACCTCGTCCCCAAAGCCTGCTGAAACTCAGCCCAAAACTGGGACGTAAAGCGGGTATCCCGGTCGGATACGATCTCCCGCGGAACTCCGTGTAGTCGCACCACGTCACGGATATACCTCTCTGCCAACTGTGCTGGTCCCAAAGTGACTCGGATCGGCAAGAATCGTGCCGTCTTCGTCAATCTATCCACTATTACCCAGACTGCGTCGTGTCCTCGCTGGGTAACAGGTAAGCCCACCACCAAGTCCATGGTGATGCTCTCCCACTTCCACTCTGGCACTGGAAGCGGCTGAAGCGGCCCTGCAGGCCTCTGATGCTCGGCTTTCACCTGCTGGCACACTAAGCACTGCTGCACGAACTCACCCACATCCCGCTTCATCCCTCTCCACCAGAACTCGCGTCTCAAGTCATGGTACATTTTCGTGTTTCCGGGATGTATGGTGAATCTGGAACCGTGTGCCTCAGTCAGGAGTCCTCTCAACAGCTCCTCGTCTCTGGGGACGCACAACCGTCCCCCCAAGCGTAACACCTGGTCTGTGAAAGAGAAGTCCCCTGGGTCCCCTGATAGTACTCTGTCGCGCAAAGACTGCAAGTACGGATCGGCCATCTGTCCCGTGATGATGCGGTCTATCAACTCTGGTCTGGTCTGCCGTGTCACCGTCACTGCCCCACAGTACCCTCGTAACTCTAGAGGTCGCCAACTGCCCACCTCCTCCAAAAGGCTCCAACTCTATAACTGTAGACTGGCCAAGCGTGCGGGCGCCTTACGGCTCAAGGCGTCAGCCACCACATTGGCCTTTCCCGGGTGGTAGGAGATGCTGCAGTCGTAGTCCTTCAGGAGCTCCAACCAACGTCTCTGTCTCATGTTGAGCTCCTTCTGGTCAAAAAGATATCTGAGGCTCTTGTGATCTGTAAAAATCTCGAAGGTCTCACCGTACAAGTAGTGCCTCCATGTCTTCAGCGCGAAGACAACAGCTGCCAACTCTAGATCGTGGGTAGGGTAGGTATGCTCATGGGGCTTCAGTTGCCGCGAAGCGTAAGCGACCACGTGACCCCTCTGCATGAGCACACCTCCTAACCCTGTAAGGAAGCGTCCGTGTACACAACGAACCCGCCACTACTGTCAGGGATGGTGAGCACGGGAGCCGAGGTCAACCTCTCCTTCAGCTCCAGAAAACACGCCTCACAGGCGTCTGTCCAAGCGAAAGGCACATCCTTCCGAGTCAACTGTGTCATAGGACGTGCAATCTGCGAAAACCCTCTGATGAACCGTCTGTAGTAACCTGCTAGTCCCAGGAAACTACGAATCTCAGTGACTGAACGCGGTCTCTCCCACCTGAGCACTGCCTCGACCTTGGCGGGATCCACCGCCAGGCCGTCTCCAGAGATCACATGACCCAAAAAGGTCACCTCCCTCAACCAGAACTAGTACTTGCTGTATTTGGCGTACAGCCTGCGTCGTCTCAGAGTGTCCAGAACCATCCGCAAGTGCTGTCCGTGCTGCGTCCGATCTCTAGAATAGATGAGTACATCATCTATGAAAACCACCACAAACTGGTCCAAGTACGGTCTAAACACCCGGTTCATCAGGTCCATGAAAGCAGCGGGGGCATTGGTCAGCCCAAACGGCATGACCAAAAACTCGTAGTGTCCGTAGCGGGTGCGGAAAGCTGTCTTGGAGACGTCGGTCTCCCTGATCCTCAACTGGTGGTATCCAGACCTCAAGTCGATCTTGGAAAACACCGTGGCACCCCGCAACTGGTCAAACAAATCGTCAATCCTCGGCAGCGGATATCTGTTCTTGATGGTGACCCTATTCAGCTGTCGGTAGTCCACACAAAGGCGTAGGGTCCCATCCTTCTTCTTCACAAACAGTACCGGGGCTCCCCAGGGAGACGCACTGGGCCTCACGAAACCTTTCTCCAAAAGGTCCTGCAACTGAGACTTGAGCTCTCGCAGCTCAAGCGGTGCCATTCTGTATGGCGCGGTGGAGATGGGGCTGGTCCCTGGTACTAGTGAGATCTCAAACTCGATCTTACGCTCGGGCGGTAGTCCTGGTAACTCGTCTGGAAACACGTCGGGGTACTCTCTGACCACCGGGATGCTCTGGAAGTCTACCACGGGGCTGTGCTCTACCACCACACAAGCTAAGAAGCCCTCACACCCCTGGCTCAAAAGTCTCGCCGCCCGAAGTGCCGAAATGCACCTGAAACCTCCGTCCACTGGCTGCCCGTGAAACTCGAAGGAAGGCAACTCCGGAATGGAGAAGACAATCTTCCTCTCAAAGCAGTCTACCAAGGCGTGCTAAGCGGACAGCCAATCCATCCCCAGAATCACCCCAAAGTCCTCCATCTGTATCATAATCAGGTCAGCTGGCAGGCTGTGTCCCCCGATGCTGACCCCGCAACCCGTGTACACCTCCTCAGCTACAAACAGCTGACCACTCGGACCTCTGATTACGAACGGATTCTCTAACAATGTATAATCCTGGTCCAAACTAACTGCGAAACTGTCTGCGACAAACGAGTGCGTAGCGCCGGAATCGAAAAGCGTGTAAACGAGTCTGCCAGAAACTGAAACCATACCTGCTACCACGGATCCCGAAGCTCTGGCGTCCCTGTGTGTTAGGGCGTTGATACGCCCCTCAGCTCTAGGTGCGGACGAAGCAGCCACACTCTGCGTCGGACGGGTAGGTGCTGGCCGGTACCCTCCTCGCGACTGCGGTCCTCCTCCTCGCGCCTGGAAACCGCGGCCTCCTGCGCACCCTCCAGTGCTCTGCGCGGGAAGTATCTGCTGACCTCCTGCCCTAGATGGGCAGTCCCTCCTGACGTGGCCCGGCTGGCCACACTGGTAGCAGAGGGGAACCCGACTCCCGCCCTCAGTGAGTCCCTGCTGTCGGCTAGGCGGGGGTCCGGTGCTGGCGACTGGCCCCTGTCGAGGGCCCCCAAAGGCCACTGATGGCCCTGCACAACGTGACGGCTCTCCTGCGGACGCCACGTGTCTCCGTTCTCGCCGGCCCTGTGAGAAGTCTGGCTGAAAGGGCCTCTTCCGCCCGCCGTCGGTCTCTCGCGTGGACGGGTTGGTCTCCTCGTAAGTCATAGCTGCCTCTACCACCCTCGAAAACGTCGGCAGCTTCAGGGGTTTGACATACCCCCGGATCGCAGGCCGGAGCCCCTCGGTGAACCTCCAAAGGCGCTCCTCCTCAGTGGCTACCGCTGTCGCTGCAAAGCGGGACAGCTCCAAGAAACGCGTGCGGTACGCGCTCACGGTCATCGTCCCTTGGCGGAGAGTGTGGAACTCCCGCCTCCTCTGGTCCTGCCACGTCTGGGGAAAGTACTGCTCGCAGAAGAGGGTGACGAACTGGTCCCACGTCGGCTCGTCCCTCTCCTGTCCCCGGACCGCCCTCCACCACCGGTGTGCCGCACTCTCCAGCTGGTACGTGGCAAAGGCCACGCGGCACTCCACCGGGGGCGAAGGGTGTCGAAGATCTTCTCCAGCTGCTCAAGCCAGTCCTCTGCCTCGGTCGGGTCCTCATCCCCCTTGAAGGAGGGGGGCTTCAGCTTCCGGAACTGTTCGAAAATCTCGAAGTGGTGCTGTAGGGGAGGTGCTGGTGCACCTCCAGGCGAAGGTGCCTCGTGTACAGAAGTGTCGGAGGAAGGTGGGGGCGGCAGGGGCCCATCCCCTCCCTCGTGTCCAGCGCCGCGTCCGTCGCGTGGTCCCACAGAGGACTCCCCCTCTGCAACCCCAGGAGGAGGTGCTCGGGGCGGTGGGTGGAGCTCCTCTCGTACAATATCCCGTATCAGTCTGGCGAGGTCCTGGGCCTGGATGCCAGGGAGTGGTGGCTGGTCCACCGAGACGTCAACGACAGCACGTCCACCTCGCCGACCTCGCCCTCGGCCGCGCCCGCGGCCAGTCTCGCCAGTCCCACGACGAGGCATCTCCTACAAGGAGACGCGAAACAAAACGGAAACGTCAAAACAGACGGTACCTAACAACACTTCTAAGAGCTCATATCAAGAGATATGTTGTGGTGGCTACTCTAGCTATAAACATGTGAATTGGTTATTTTCCAGTCAGTTGATTCACTTCTCGGGACGACCTTGCTCTGATACCATCTTGTAACGACCCGGTTCCCGAGTCCCTACGAGACACGAGAACCGGACCGACTCGACTAATCCCAAGACCCAGTCGTCCAACGAGGAAGTAACCAAAAGACAGTAAAATAAACCACATTCAGCATGAATATAACTAACAGTAAGAAAGTACAGCAGTAAGGAAAGAACTACTACAGTAGGCACCACCACAACAGTAGAACAACATTTATCATATAACAAAAACTGCAGGTAAAGAAGGTACAGCGGAAACAAAAACTACTCACTAGAACAGAAACAAAAAGGGGTACAAAGCTGGGGTAACTCTACTGGACCCTACTCGGCCCAGCGTCCTCTGCAGCCGCCGACCCTGGCTGCTCAACACCTGGTCCTGAAAAAGGTAACGAGTGTAACACGTCAGCAAAACGCTGAGTAGAGTGGCAAACTAACTAAAGGCAACAGTAGAGTGTACAGTAGCTATTATGTTCTATTACTTCCTTTATTTACATCTTTCAATTTTTCTCACTATTTCATTTATTTCTCAGATCCTTTACTTGATCTCGAATGTCCTCGTGGGACGATCTTGATTGCAGTCTTTTCCAAAAGTAGAAGTAGCACATGGTGCTCTCCTGGCCGGGAGAGTCCCCCGTGGTGATCCTACCCTCAGTCAACCACCCCAAGGTCACTGACAGACGTAACGGTGACTACGGCACGCGCGATAAACGCACAGGTAGCTAGCCCGCACTGGCACGCGGTCAGTCGTTTCCGTTAACGGGTGCGCCCAAAGCACAGCACGGAACCAGGGCAGAGCCCTCTCAGTAACAGGGGTCCAACCCCTCCACAGTAACCAAACCGGGGCCTTGCCCCTCCACAGTCCGCGCACCCTCGCCTGACTACCCTGGTTTGCCCTAGTGGGCCTAACAAGTCGGTGAAGGAGGCTAGCAGAACCCCGGGGCCCGTGGGGTAGCTAGTACTCTCCTAACACTACTAGCTCTCCTCGGTACTACGTACACGAGGGCCAACAAGTCGGTACAGAGCGGCCAATCCTAACCCCGGGTCCCTGGGGCGGCTGGCCCCACTCTGCACTAAACAGGTACATGTACTTCCCTTGGTACTGCGTACCCAAGAGACAGTACAAACTACATCTCAGTTCCATTCCTTTTTCTTTCCAGGAGTTCCACTCCTAACTCCCCGTAGGGTTCCAGCTCTTTATTTCAGAACATCATATGTTTCACTTTCCAGATTCACGTTCT
Organism: Thalassia testudinum; assembly: GCA_037157565.1. NCBI lineage: Eukaryota > Viridiplantae > Streptophyta > Magnoliopsida > Alismatales > Hydrocharitaceae > Thalassia > Thalassia testudinum. The sequence continues at coordinate 3,018,333 of JAZHRO010000051.1, forward strand.
CAAATTCCATGATCTCAAACATGTTTCTTTATTCATAACAGGCAGCTGTTAATTAAATTTACAGGCAGCTTTATATATTCCTTTCCATTTTTCCAAGACTGCAGTAATATACCTTCCACTAGTTTTTCCATCCTAGGATTCATGCCATATCCTAGGATCTATCATACAATCTAGTTTCCGGCCCTAGGATTCATGCAACACCTAGGAGCTATCATTCCATATATTTCTCATTCCTAGGATTCATGCAATGCCCTAGGTTCTAGTTATGGTTCCATACTTTAACAGATTTTATTAATACTTAAAGCCACTCTACCAGGTACAACGGGAGTAATGGGGGCGTGATCGGGAATCCCGCGCGCCTCCGCGACTCTCAAGACTGCAACCGAACGAGGTCCTATCACAAGGATCAAACACAAGGAGTGTCTCAAAACAGTGTATAGCTACAGTAGGCGGGTAGAGGAATTAATTCTGAAACGAACGCAACTCGAATCGCGGAAAACGGAGCCCAAACGGGCCCTAAACGGGTCGAGAAAGACGATACTGTGCAAAATCAGACGTCTGGAACTCCATCCAGACGTCTTAAACGGTGGATCAGAGAATTACCTGTTCGGCTTGGTTCCCCGGACGTCCAGAAGTCTGCGGGGACGTCTGCCTAGATCCAAGACGTCCGATGGTCCCTCCGGACGTCTGGAGGTCACTCCCGCCGTCTGGTACAACTTCCAGACGTCTGATTCGCAAAGGATGACGAATCCGAGAACCTGCGCACAGCCAACCCCCCTCCCTCAGTACGGTCGGTCGACAAGAAGGAAGAAGAAAGCGGAAACTCACTTTCAGACATCTGTATGATCTCACAGACGTCGACCCTGCCGTCTGGATATCAATCCAGACGTCTGATTCTGGAAATTTTTTCCAGAATCAGAACCCTGCTCGGCCTCCACTCGCGACGCCTCCCGCGTCGCACCTCGCGCGTCTGCTGCTCAGCCTGCACAAGTCCCTCTCCGCGACGCTCCGCGCCCCCTGCGCCTTCCGCCGGCCGGCCAAGCCGCTCCTGGCGAGCTCGCCCTCACGGCAGAGCCCCGCCTTCGCACGCCGCAGCTCCTCCGCGCTCACTGCGGCTGCCGCTGCCGCTGCGCCCTCGCGTCCGCTCGCTCTCGCGCACAGGCAGGAGAAGAAGGAGGAAGATGGTGAAGACGGGAGGGGAGGCACGCCCCCCCCCTTTTAACGCCGCGCGGAGAGGAGAGAGAAGGCGGTCGCAGCCGCCTGCAGTCGCAGAGAAAGAGGGCAGAAACGCAGGTCTGCGCGCACAGGCGCGCAGACGAATCTCCCGTGCGAACCTAACTGTTCTCCAGACGTCTGTAAACTATCCCGGACGTCTGGTCAGACGTCTGGATGTGATCCCAGACGTCTGGTACGACGTCTGGGCCACCTCCCAGACGTCTTAAAAGGCGTCTGGGGCACACGCTCGTTACAACACTCCCTCCCAAGCTTGCCACTTATGGTTGATTAATTCATAGATGTTTGGAGCCAAAAATGAACCTGGATCCTGATCTTCCACTTATGGGGTCTTTCCATGATTGACCGTAGGATATGATTGCTAATGGGGGAAACTTGCAGTTGTCAATAATAACCATAGAAATTGGGTATTTCATTCACAAATAGATTTTCAAAAAAAAGTGTACTCAGTATAGAATATACTATGAAAAGGGCTTACCAATCGGGAAACTTACACCTTATTGAATAGATAAGCTTTCCCATGCATGCTGTGAAAAGACTGGATGGAAAAAAATTATTGTCAGGATCACAACACATAGAGCCTTAACATGGATATCTGAAAAAGGTTCCAATAAATAAAAAGACTTTAGAAATACTTTGCAAACACCTAAGTGGAGTCCCCCCCCACCCCCACCACCAGAAAAAAGAAAAAAGGAAAAGAGGAGCAAAGAGAAAAGTTCAATAGATAGGAGCACAGACTATTTCCCTAGGGATAAATCAAAAGCACATAATAATCTTATCTTTCATGTCTTCCAAACCTTCAGAAAAAGTCAACTCATTAAAGACTGTGAATGTGACTATTTACTAAGTAACAAAAGAGACAAGAAGCAACCGACTATAGGCATGATTTCTTCTTCCTTTTTTTCTAAGGTATAGGGATGATTTATGGTTTCTGATAAGTTTCTGTGAAAGGTCTATGCTATTTGTGCACTCTATTTCTATACTGAGTACACTCTATTGGTTAGCAATGACATGATTGCTCTAAATCATTAGCCAGCATGCTCTAAATCAACCTTTTTTATAGTTGTCAGACTAAATCTAATTATATAGTTGGGGGTTGCTCGAAGATATCGGGTGAAACAACAAATATCAAGTTGGACGTGCATGTTGTCGTGTATGTTTGGGTTGGGTTTGTGCTTGCATTTAGGTTCAAGCTTGGAAGTTCTTAGCTTGACCATTTCTTAAGTCTAAAAGCAATTGAAATTTCATATATGATATAAAGATAGATATACACAAATACCATTGTTAACCATTGGTCTGGGAACCCCATCCTAAATCCTATAGCCCAAAATCTCATATCCCTCCTTTTTTCCCTCAACACCTTAAGTGCATAATTGAACAAGAAAGAAGTCAAATAGAAACCTAAACTCAATAGGTCAACATGCATGCGGTTAAAGATTGGCTGGGAGGAAAACCATGACATAAAAAGATAAAAAAAGAAGAAATCATATATTTACCCGACAAATTATAGTTAACTATTTTGTAAGTTTCCAGAAATAAGTTGTAAGTTTCCACAAATAGAAGTCACCTCAGGGGGATTAAACTGAACTAGGAAATCCACAAGGACATGGATGCAGTAAAGGAATCTATTAGACAGAAGGCATGGATAAAGGAAAACACATCATAACCTGCAGAAAATAAAGAAATACTAAAAGTAAGGTCAAGCAGGTGTAGAGGTTGACTTGAATGATTAGGACTAGAGCTGATAGGTGAAGTTATTGGGTCAACTGGACATCTTAATTAGGAGAAGCTGTAACGACCCGGTTCCCGAGTCCCTACGAGACACGAGAACCAGACCGACTCAACTAATCCCAAGACCTAGTCGTCCAACGAGGAAGTAACCAAAAGAGCAGTAAAATAAATCACATTCAGCATGAATATAACTAACAGTAAGAAAGTACAGCAGTAAGGAAAGAAACTACTACAGTATATACCACCACAGTAGTAGAACAACATTTATCATATAAGATGAACTGTAGGTAAAGAAAAGTACAGCGGAAACAAGAACTACTCACTATAACGGAAACAAAGAGGTACAAAAGAAAGTGGTAACTCTACTGGACCCTACTCGGCCCAGCGTCCTCTGCAGCCGCTGACCCTGGCTGCTCAACACCTGGTCCTGAAAAAGGTAACGAGTGTAACACGTTAGCAAAACGCTGAGTAGAGTGGCAACTAAACTAAAGACAACAGTAGAGTGTACAGTAGCTGTTATGTTCGATTACTTTCTTTATTCACATCTTTCAATTGTCTCACTATTTCATTTATTCCCCAGATCTTTTTCTTGATCTCGAATGTTCCTCGTGGGAACGATCTTGATTGCAGTCTTTTCCAAAAAGTAGAAGTAGCACGTGGTGCTCTCCTGGCCGGGAGAGTCCCCCGTGGTGATCCTACCCTCAGTCAACCACCCCAAGGTCACTGACAGACATAACGGTGACTACGACACGCGCGATAAACGCACAGGTAGCTAACCTGTACTGGCACGCGGTCAGTCGTTTCCGTTAACGGGTGCACCCAAAGCACAGCACGGAACCAGTCTAGGGCAGAGCCCTCTCAGTAACAGGGGTCCAACCCCTCCACAATAACCAAACCGGGGCCTTGCCCCTCCACAGTCCGTGCACCCTCGCCTGACTACCCTGGTTTGCCCCAGCGGGCCTAACAAGTCGGTGTGGGAGGCTAGCAGAACCCAGGGGCCCGTGGGGTAGCTAGTACCTCCCTACAGTAGTAGCTCTCCTCGGTACTATGTACACGAGGGCCAACAAGTCGGTACAGAGTGGCCAGTCCTAACCCCGGGTCCCTGGGGCGGCTGGCTTCGCTCTGCACTAAACAGGGGGACAGTCGCTCTCCTTGGTACTCCGTACTCAAGGGCCAGCTCACTTCCCCAATACTATTCCATTCACTTTCCAGGAGTTCTACTCCTACTTCCCCGTAGGGTTCCATCCATTTTACTCAAACATCCAGGTTTCACTTTCCAGTTTCACATTCTTACAATCCATGTTCTCAACCACGTTATTTATTCACAACAGGCAGCTGTTAATTCAAATTACAGGCAGCTTTATATCTCTTTCCATTTTCCAAGACTGCAGTATTATACATTCCACTAGTTTTTCCCATCCTAGGATTCATGACATATCCTAGGATCTATCATACAATCTAGTTTTCCAGCCCTAGGATTCATGCAACACCTAGGAGCTATCATATATTTCTCATTCCTAGGATTCATGCAACGTCCTAGGTTCTAGTTATGGTTCCATACTTTAACAGATTTTATTAATAACTTAAAGCCACTCTACCAGGTACAAAGGGAGTAATGGGGGCGTGATCGGGAATCCCGCGTGCCTCCGCGACTCCCAAGACTGCAACTGAAGGAGGTCCTATCACAAGAATCAAACACAAGGAGTGTCTCAAAACAGTGTATAGCTACTGTAGACGGGTAGAGGAATTAATTCTTAAAAGAACGCGACTCGAATCGCGGAAAACGGAACCCGAATGGGCCCTAAACGGGTCGAAAACGACGACACTGTGCAAAATCAGACGTCTGGAACTTCTTCCAGACGTCTTAAAAAGTGGATCAGAGAATTACCTGTTCAGCATGGTTTCCCAGATGTCCAGAAGTCTGAGGGGACGTCTGGCCTAGCTCCCAGACGTCCGATGGTCACCCCGGACGTTTGGAGGTCGCTCCCACCGTCTGGTACAACAGCCAGACGTCTGATTCGCGTTGGATGGCGAATCACCAAGCCTGCGCACACCCATCTCCCTCCCTCAGTACGGTCAGTCGACAGGAAAGAAGAAGAAGACAGAAAACTCACCTTTCAGACGTCTGGAAGGTCTTCCAGACGTCGCCCTCGCCGTCTGGCTATCAACCCAAACGTCTGATTCTGGAAATTTTTCCAGAATCAGGGCGCCACTCGGCCTCCGCTCACGACGCCGCCCGCGTCGCACCTCGCACGCCTGCTGCTCAGACTGCAGCAGTCCCCCCCTCCGTGTCACTCCGCGCCCCCTGCACCCTCCGCCAGCCGGCCCTAGCAGCCCCGGCGAGCTCGCCCTCACGGCAGAGCTCCGCTCTCGCACGCCGCACCTCCTCCGCGCTCACTTCCGCCGCCGCTGCCGCCCTTGCACTCACGCTCACCCTCATTGGCTGAAGGAGAAGAGGGAGGAGACGGTGGAGACGATGGGAGGGAGCGCGTGGCCTTTTAAGGCCGCGCGAGGAGGAGAGAGAGGACGCGGCAGGCATCTGCAGTCACAGGGAAAGAGGGAATAAGCGAATATCCGTTCTGCGCGCTCAAGCGCGCAGACGACCCGCGCGTGTCGAATTTAACGAATTTCCTGACGTCTGGAAACGATCCCAGACGTCTGGTCCGACGTCTAGGCCACCTCCCAGACGTCTTAAAAGACGTCTGGGGCATGCATTCGTTACAGAAGCTCACCACCAAGCTGGTTAATGGCATCATGAATATAATGGTTGTGTAAGTTGGCCTATGCCTTGACCTTAAGGATGGTCTCTGATACTTCCATTGATGTTGCTGAATATGGTAGTAGGTGGACTCAATAATGACAGCACAGTTGGAAACATGGACAAGCTTGGCATCCTAAAGCAATGCTATCAAGATGGTCGTTTTGGCATGCTTAGGCACCGAGGTGATGTGAGGCTATAGTGCTAATTTTACCCTCAAACGAGGCAATTTTGCTTGCCTCAAGCACTACCTAGGCTAAGGCTCAAGCACTTTAGCCAAATATGTAGTTTTTTATTTCTGAAATGCTTTTAGGATTTTTTTTATTGCTTTTCTTTTTTGGTTAAAGGTTGTTCTCATGAGGTCGATGATCATCCACTTCGTTAAACAATACAGCAGTTTGTTACAATGTTTAAGCATCAGTACCTGTATATACCATCTGTTTGTCAATCTTTACCTTCCAGAAGCTGTTGACTGAGTTTTTGGAAATCTTTTCCTAGAGCAGCTGTCGTTAGTATCTGTATATACCTTGATTGTTACATTGCCTATTTATTTGCTATAGGTAAATAACAAAGTAGAAATGCCAAAATTATAATTTTTAACTCATATTAACTGAGTTGAGTTCATTTCAGTGGATTAATATAGTTGGAAAAGCCATGTTTAATCATCCATACTGACCACAATAATCTGCCTAAAATCGTGATATGTAAGTTTACCATGATCTTCCATTTAATTTGAAATTGGCATCTCACTTTTGATTAGTCTAAAATAAAAAGCTAACAAGTGATAAGATCTCACTTTTGATCTTATCATTATGCTAAGATCATGTTGCCCATATTATAATTGCAAAGTTAGGTACCAAGTAAAAGTAGCTGCTACCATTTTAATGCCTAGTGGACATTTAATACCATCCTTTGTATTTCTCTTTGATTCTTTTGTTGTCTTGGACTTGAAATCAAATGACACCTATAATCAACATAAGCCACTTCTATAGATCCCTTGCCATTAGTTATGAGTAGTTCTTTGCTTTTTATCTTTGTAGAGGTTGTTTTTGTTCAAAAAAACAAAAAATCCATTTAGTGTACTTAGTTAATAAAATGACATAGTTGTATAATATCATAGTATATTTCTTACAAAGTTCTCTATTTAAAATAACACGACATATTTCAATATGTTACAGCAAGACGTTTGAGAGGGTGCACTCAATGCAAGGATTTTCAAAATGCAAATCCGAGAGAAAGGATTAAAGTTGCTATTTGTAATGGCGGTCAGGCAATGAATAAACCCGACTTCATTAGTAGGCTTGGGTACCTTGTTCGTGCACTCATTCTATTTGCCTCGATTGATTGGAGGAAGGTGGAGCAATGTTATAAGGATAATATTTTATGATAGCTGGCAGTAATTAGTTAATCTTTCATTTAAATTTATGTTTAATTTGCATATTACTAACATAAAATTTATTATGTAGGGGATTTTTGATTAGGGAAATTACCCAATTGTGAAAGCAGCCATACTCAAAAGAGCAAGGAAGATGCATAATAATTGGAGGGCAGAAATGAAAGAAGGTAAAGATACATTTACATCTTCAAGTATATAACTTTGAAAGTAATTACTAAGTAGTTTTATATTTGAAAAACAGCATCATGACACACATGAAACATGGGAGGCAGTGGCTGATGTACCTGAAGGCATCGATAAAGATCAATGGAGGACAGCATGTGAATATTAGATGACGCCGCAAGTGATGGTAAATTTCATAACCATCATTTATACATGTATTCTATCCTTACAAATAATTAAATTTTATTGTGGTATTGTTCAGGAGCAATCGGAAAAGAATAAGGCAAATAGGGCCAAAGCTCTTGGTCCTACACATTTTCTGGGAAGAAAGAGTATAGATCAAATGAAACATGATTATGTGAGTTTATTAACTAAACACATTTCCATTTGATTAAGGATTATAATAACAAAGTTATGTTCTTTTTTTTTATTCTAAAAGTCACAATGGTGATACAGTTGATCCGGTCCGGACATATGAATATTCAAGAACTAAAGTTGCTTCAGATGGCTGTCAATCCTGGTTTCATTCGACATATCAACAAAATCATGTAAGTATTAACATTCAATGTACAGGGTCCTAGTCGATTTTTAATTTAATAATAGGTGCTTTGAGCTCTCTCTGCTTAGCACAAAGTAGCCTCACCTTTCTTTGGTGTTAATCTAGAAGTTCAAATTGTTACTAGCAAGGCCTGTGAATTATGAGCTGCAAAAAGCACCATGAAATTTCAACTTTTTCCCACATTCACATCTATAACCAAGAACTACACTAATAAGCTCTGTATACATTACCCAAGTCTAGTGACTCATTTTGGGTACCCTTAGTCTCATTTTGGGTTGCCATATGTATATATTTATGTGTGTGTCCCGTTGGTACCACCTTTCCTCTCTCATAGTGGGGATGAGGCCCTCTTGTGAAAGGGTTGAGTTAATGGAAGACACACACAAGATTAGGGGAAATTGCAGGGGCAATTCATCATTGCAGGCCTTTGATAGGATCCATCATCAGGGTCCATTTACTAGTATAAATTGAGCTCCCAAGGTTTGGTAAGCCAAATTTCAGAGGTACACTCTTTAACCTTGGCATAGATCAATTATACTTTACAGAGGGAATTAATCTATTACTTATAAAATTTACCTGATTTCTTAAAGCAACATTTGCAACCCAAACATTGATAGCTTTTAATCCTTCTCCTAATTATTTTTTCAGCTAATATCCGTGTCAATTTCATAATCCTGATTCCTGTGACTAAAAGTTAGAGAAGTGATGTGGAGATGTAAGCACCAATGGATTTGGACTTAGTTTTGGATTATTGGTTCAAAGTTCAGCATGTTTGAGCGGTATAACCTTAAATTACATCAAAGCGTAGACGTTGGTCAAACTTAATTATGTCTTTGGTAGAGTTTGTGTTGTAGTTGGAGCACAATATGAGTCATAACCAAAAAAGGTAATTGCATTGATGCTGGTATACATCGTTTTTCCTTTTTCTTTTTGAGATAGAATAGCTTATTAGATTTGGTAATGTGGATTGACTTACATGAGGAGGAATCTTTGGACAAGTGAACTACCCAGGTTTTTCCTTCCATTTATTTGCCTTAAATAAGAAATAGATGGATGGACCAGATGCATCCTTCCCATTGACAAAATGTGACGTGGTGCTCTCGGGCCCCTATTCGGAAGGATTTGTTACAACTTACAAGCGTCAACTTTATTTCATCTCAAGCAACAATAACCTGTCAGCCATTTCAGATTGTCTACAGCCAATATGAAAGTAAGGAGAACATGCTGTCCGGATCGCTGCCCAGTGGCCTTGCGAATTGCCGCCATCTGATGGTGTTCTTAGTGCCCAAGAATCGGCTTTGCGGTCTTATCCCACGTGTAATTTTCCCCCGTCTTTCCTAGCTTGAGATTGTATATCTCAATGATAATGAGTTTAGTGGAGAGATACCTGGGAGTATCGAGGAACTCGAGAATCTGAGTGAACTTGTGATCTCCAATAACCATTTGAATGGGACCATACTGAAGAGGATCGGGCGGTGCACCTCGTTGACAGTTATCGCCCTTGGGGGGAATAACCTTGGCGGCCCGATCCCAAGCTCCAGTGGGGCTTTGGAGAACTTAAATAGCCTGTTGCTGTTTGAAAACAATCTCGTTGGGAAGATCCCGCCAGGGATCGGGAATTGCAGCGCATTAGTTGATCTTAGGCTTTAGAGCAACCGTCTCGAAGGGCCTATCCCTAGGGAGATCTACCAGCTGGCTAATCTCGAGCATCTGTACCTTTTTTACAATCAGCTTGAGGGTATCATTTCTCCTGATATCAAAAACATGAGTAAGCTGGCTGATCTGCAGCTGTATAACAATAATTTGAGCGGTAAGATTCCCTCAGAGATGGTAACCTTGAGGAGCCTCAGTTATCTCTCACTGGCGCACAACAACCTGATTGGAATTATTCCTCCTACATTAGGCAAGTCAAGCTCAATCGGGCTCATTAAGCTTGATCTCACCGGGAATGATCTTTACGGACCAGTACCTTCCGATCTCTGCCATGGGAATCACTTGAGAGTTCTGGCTCTTGGAAGTAATCGATTGAATGGAACCTTTCCTGTTGAGATTGGACGCTGCACGTCCCTGACAAGGGTAATCCTTAGTAATAATCGGATGCAAGGGACCCTTCCTGAAAAGTTGGGTCGAAATATGGGGATTTCTTATTTGGACTTGAAAGGTAGTTCGTTCAGTGGAGTCATCCCTAAAGACCTTGGCCACTGGAGCAATCTCACCGTGCTGGATATCTCGAGCAACCAGTTTGAGGGGCCAATGCATACTGAGTTGGGTAGTCTTCAGAAACTTCAAGTTTTGAAGGTTTTCTCTAACAAATTTAGTGGGCCCATACCTTCTTTGTTGGGTAATTGCATAAGGCTCATAAAATTGGACCTTAGCAACAATCTTCTTTTGGGTGCTGTTCCTGTGGAGGTTGTGAAGTTAGTTAACATGCGCAGCCTTCTTCTCCAGGGCAATCAGCTAAGGGGTTCTATTCCTGATGTGTTCACATTTACTCATGATCTTGATGAACTGCAACTTGGAGACAATATGTTGGAGGGTCATACACCTCCAAGCCTTGGTAATGTTTGTCAACTTTCTAGTATGCTGAACTTAAGTGTTAACAGATTATCTGGGAACATTCCAAGTAACCTCGGCAGTCTGAGCAAGCTGCAGACGCTAGACTTGTCTCAAAATTCCCTGAGTGGTGAGATTGCACTGGACTTGGATGGAATGATCTCACTTTCTTCTGTAAACATATCAAACAATCGATTATCTGGGGAGCTCCCTCCTAACTGGCTGAAATTTTTGGCTGCAATGCTCAATTCATTTAGAGGAAATCCAAAATTATGTGTTGTCATAGATGACAAAGATAATTGTAGTAGTGCTGTAATTGACAGAGAGAGACTACCCTTGATCCTGACAGTGGTGTTCTGCAGTGTCCTGTTCATTGTTGGAATGCTTACAGTCCATTTAATACGGAAGTTTCAGTGCATGCATGCTTCTCTTGGCCTTCTATCACATAATGATGACTCATCTGAAGGCTCGCCACTGGATCTGAAGCCTTTTTTTACCCATACCAACCATTCCAACTTGAAAGTTTTGTATGATTCAAAACTTTATATGTGTCTATTATCCTCTGCTCTCCTCCACCTATTACCTACTGTTATACATAGCAAGTGTTGTAATGTGGCAGGACCCTTGGGCCAAACTCCCTCTTCCCCTATTGAGAAAAGGAGGAAAGCTTTCAGCCCTTTGGATCATGATCAAAAGAGAGCTGCTTTGTTACAACACCTGCTGAGCACACAGTAAAGGTATTCTTGTTGAACCAGAATTCAAACCTCGAGGTATGACCGACATGCATGCAAATGTCTCTTTAGTCAGATGCATAGCAAACCTTTTCTACCAGGAGCATACTACACATGATCCAAAGCAAAATCTGCCAACAGACAAATGAGAAGTAACTAATCTGCTCCTCACAACAGCAATGACCAATCAAGGAAGTCCCTGACCTTATCTGTCACTGCCAAGATAGAAGCCCTTGGGTTTTGTGAAATCAATTGAGGCTGGGAGCTTTTATCTCAGAGGCATGAAAGAAAAAAAAAGAGTTGCCGCCATCATGAACATGTTAATGGAAAGGCACATTTATCAAAATAGAACACATGTTTTACAACTTTACTCATTCAATATGACTTTGGATAATTTCTATTGAGCATTGTAGTATCTCAGTACATAGTAACAGTTACTAATGTATAATGGAATTCCAAGGTCAAGATTTCATTTATAGACATGACAATGTCCGCGCTTCATGGCCACTCTGCTTCATGGAAATGAAAAAGTCTCTCCATGGAGACTACTTGCAGGCATGATAACCTCCATACAACAAAAATGATCCTTTCACCACGTTAAGTTGGATTGAGCATGATAGATTTCTTGAAGCTCCATAGTAGTAAATGGCAACAGTGCAAGAATCTCAGCCCACAAAAGTTGGCAGAAAGATCAAACCTATTATTCAACTAAAAATGGCAAGAGGTAAAATGTCTATTATCTACATCATGATAAAAATAAGAACTTGATAGTTCGTTGTTGGGGGAAGAGAGAGAAAAAGAGCAGCTCCAATGAGACATTTGAAAATGTTGCTTTGTGATGAACGGGTTTTGGCGAAGAAAAATCAGGGTTTCAAGAACTTGTCATTGTAGTTCGCAAAACACGTTATCAAATAAGATTTTTAACCGAAACTTCAAGGGAGTTTCAGGTCGAACACAGGGAGAGGCGAGGTTTACTTTTATTGAAATACGCACTTCGTTTTGTTTCTTTTTGGTGTTTTAGGGTTTTGTGAATTTTTTAATGTTTTTGAAATAAAAAGACAAGCGAGATAACTTCACAAAATGGAGAAAGAAATATGATATTTCACAATGTCATTCAAATGTCTATTACAATATTCTAAAATATAAAAGAGATAGGGGTGAGAAGAAATCTCCTAAATCGGCTGTTTGGAGAGACGACGGTGTTTGGCGGTAGCTTGGAAGATGAGGGTGAGGTGCTGGACGACGGAGGTGAGACGCAGGAGGATGCCGGGTAGAGGAATGCTTCACCAAGGCAATTCGTGACAGTTGCAAAAGTCATTAAAGACCTGCCTGGGCTGTCACTGAAGATGCGTGCCATTCAACGCTCTCGCTGGCCCGCGCATCACTCGCCCGTGCCTCCCATGCTATGTCGTGTGCGCACGCACGCTGGTGTGCACAACTGCACCCGGTCATGCTGCACTGGCACTGCCTCGCATGTGCATGCGTTGCGCTAGTGCCGTTGCTGCTACATTGCGTCAATTTCTCAATTGGGGGGGCCGTGGGGATTTGAACTCTCGCCCCTTACTAGGTGGCCAGGTGCCCAACTAATGTGCCAAGCTGTCCAAATGGTTGAGAGGACGCCTTAGGGCGTGCGGTGGGGGAGCGCTCTCAGCCATTGTATTTGCATCCAATGGCTGAGATTGCTTATTGGATACCCCTTTGGAAGGATGCCGGGTGACATTGGGCTCTCCAGTTGGTGCCACGTGGCATCATTTAGACCGTCTACCTTTCCTTGCTTGCAGAGGATGCCACAGTGCTTAGATCGAGGTGATTTCCATGCTGACAGATTGCGAGCGTCGCTCCAAATCTATCCGTACGGTCGGATTTCTCATCTGAAGCATGTAAAGATGTCGCATTGCGTCTTGGCCATAAAATGTTGAAATTACTATACAATATACACAAATTATCCTAAATGAAATGTAATGCATGTTATGCACTATTTATACTTATGGAATGCAATGCTAGGCTTAGGAGCTATCATAAATAAGCATTTTATCATGAATTCATGTGTGTTTATCATACCCCCATGCTTACCTTCTGCTAGTCCCTAGCAAAATTAATCTAAATGCTATATATAAAAGTAGAATTAGGATTTGATCACTTAGGCACGATTTGTTGGTTACTTTAGAAACTTTCAACCCAAGACCTGGTTACAAAAACTCGACAGTGCCCAGGTGTTTACCAGAATGCAGACCGCCCAAGCCCTTGCCTTATTTGAAAAGGGAAGATACATTTTTTTGCTTTTTCTTCTTTTCTAATTTTTTTTGGACTTTTTGAGTTTGAGAGTTTCGGGATAACTTTTTATGGCTACCCAATCCATCCAAGACTTAAAAAGGACTCTAAGTGCTAAGCATCTTGTGACAGTGTGAAAGACTCACTAGGTGGTCGTTAAAATAAACTTCAGGTTTCTACGACCCTAGGTGACCTTAAGAGTTTTTGCTTAAAGGTTTATCTTTCTGAACAGTAGCTTTCTCCCTACTTTTAAAAATTTTTTATGGGGTCAACACAAGGGTGAACCTAGTGTATATTTCCATGGTTTATTCAACTTCCCCACTTCATCCCTAAGTGTTTTGGGAATTATTTGTGCATTTTTGTGAGCTGGGCTCTGGACAACTGGCCAATGGGCTATTACCTACTGTCGCAACCCACTCTCGGTTCCTTACAGGACTTGAGAATGACTCACCTTAACGATCCCCAAGACCCAATCGTCCCATGAGAAAGAACCAAATGGCACAATCATTCCACAACCACACGGGTAATGTAACTAACTAGAAAATATATGACTAGAAATAAAGGAAGGAAAGCAGCGAACCATTAGTATCTCACATTATATAGCGGAAAATATGATTACAGGCATAGCCATCACAACATAAACTGGTACAGATATAATAGAATATAATTATGAGAAATATTTACGCACTACTACAAAACACTCTGTAAAAGAAATGGAAGGAAACTACAACTGGGCTTGATTGGGCCTAGCGCCTTCAGCAGCCGTGGCTCTGGCTGCTCAAATCCCTGACCAGATCAAGGTTATAAAATCTGTGGTCAACTAATGCTGAGTAGAGTGGTGGTTAAATCATATAATTTAAATAGGCAGTTAACTAAACATGCATTTAACAGTTTATTTATTATCATCCTTTCTAATTATCGTCTTTCTGATCCGAGTATTCTAATCAGGTTTCATAACATTTCTCAATCTTTTTGTTCCCTAAGGGAACGATCTTGCTTGCAGTTTTCCTGCGATGTAGGATGTACACGTGGCACTCTTCTGGCCGAAAGAGTCCCCCATGGTAGTCCTACACCCGATCTACTACCTCGACGTCACGTTTGCGACGTAGTGGTGACTACGGCACACGTGATAAGCACATAGATAGCTACCCTGCACTAGCACGTGGTTAGTCGTTTCCGCTAACGGGTACGCCCAAACGTACAGCACAGAACAACACAGAGCCTTGCCCTCTCAGAACAGGGTTCTCGCCCCTCACAGTCCGCGTACCCTTGTTCGACTATCCCGCTTTGCCCAATGGCTAACAAGAGTCAGTGTAGGATGGCTAGTCCTAACCTTGGGACCCATGCTGCAGCTAGCTCTTTCCATATACTAAGTAGCTCACCTTGGTACCACTTACACGAGGACCAAATAGGAGTCGATGTAGAGTGGCTAAACCCACCCCTAGTCTTAACCCAAGGGGTAGCAAGCTCCCCTCTACTCAAAAGGGATAGTTACTCTCCTTGGTACTACGTACACGAGGGCCAGCTCACTTCCCTTAACCAAGTTCGAACAACAGCTCGTAGGAGACATGTTCCAAAACCCTTAGGTTTTCTGTACTATAGTGTTTCTGGTTTCTTTCTAAATTCCCCGTAGGGTTCGTACATGGACTTTCTTATTTCCATATCTGGTTTGTTGTACGTAGAGCAGGCAACTCAAGTTCCACTATTACTTAGTACAAGCAAGCATGATGTAGTTCATTATAGGCAGCTCATGGTTTATTTTTTTTCAGGAAACAATAATTTAATCATTCACTAAATGTACATTCATTTCTTCAGCCCTAGGATTCATTTCACAATCCTAGGGTTTAATTCTATAGCAACATGCATTTTACTTCTTTTCAATCATATGGTTCATCTCACAACCTAGGTTCAGTTAATTCTATGCATGCAATTTAATTATTAATTCCAAGATTAATGTGAGAACCACTACCAAGATAACTGGGAGATGTGGGGGCACAGTTGACGGAGCTTGCAATCCTTGCAGGTTTCGTGCTCACCACGAATGAATGACCTATCACATTGACCCATATGTCAAAATGAGCTTAGAACTGTATAGACATTATACCAATACGTAGGAAAATTCTAATAGAAATTAACGATATTTCATTTACGGAAAATCGACTTCTTTTGGGCCCTAAACAGGCCCAAAAACACCAACCATGATCAAAATCAGATGTCTGGGGAGAGTCCCAGACATCTTAAATGAACTCAGGGACTCACCTTACTCGGGGCACCTCTTCTGGACTTCTAGAACTCTGTGCAGACATCTGAGGGTGTCTTCAGACGTCTGGAGACACTTCCGAACATTTGAAACTGCGTCGATCTTTGCACTGACGCGCTTCCCAATCCTCTGACATATGGGTACGCATGGTTAGACTTTTGGCAGAAAAATAAAAAACATATGCACTGTCAGACGTCTGAGATTTACCTTCGGGCGTCCGACCAGACGTCTGGAGGTCACTCTGAACGTCTGATTCTGCGGAAAATGATTCCGTAGAACCATTTTCGACCCTTTTCCTCTCCGCAGAAGCTGCAATAGCTTCTCCACTCTCCCTCTCCTCCTTTCACTCAGCTGCAAGGCTCCTGCAGCAGCTCTGCCCCTCTGGATCCTCCTACAACTACTCCCTGCTCTCCGTCGCCTCCTCCTTTCGGCTGTGGTGTGGGGAGAATGGAGGAGGGGCGGGGGTTTATATGGAGAGATGAAGTATGGAGGAGGGGATGGTGGAGAGTGAGGGAGGTGAGGGTGTTGCAGGGGATGGTGCGGCATGCAAGTGTGTGTAGGGGTGAGGGGGGAGGAGAGGGAGCACGTGGGTAGGGGGATGGTGGTGGGGAAAATTACGGGGATGCCCTTGCAATTTTCCTTTCCCCCTCAAAAACCCCAAAACAAAACCTTTCAGAATTCCTAGGGGTTTTTGTGCAATTTTAAACGTAAGGGGTTTAAAATTGCACAAAAACCCCTACTAATTCCGAAATGCCAAACGACCCTAGGAAAGGGTTATTTCACCTACAGTAACTTGCCAGCCATACTTGTGCGGTGAAGTGTGGTTTATTTTTCTATTTTTTTCTTCTTTTTCTATTTTTTTTCTATTTTTGAGTATGATATTTTTTTCTAAGTAGGTGGCTTCCCTGATCTAAGATTTACCTAAAAGTAGTAGAATGAGTATGGTTAAATTGTTGGGCTCTGGACAACCGGCCAATGGGCTATTACCCACGACAACTTGTCAGCCATGATATCCTAGAAAGTTCATCAGATACCTAATTTTCGAAGAAATCGTCGAAAAGTAAGTCAGTGCAAATAGTGTGTAGATGCTTAGACTTAAAGTTCCCTCAAATCAGAGGGTGGGTTGATAAGTCATGTACTTATCACACCAATTTATTAGCCAAATTAGAATAAAATTACTTGTCAAGTACTCAAGACTAAGTCCACATTCGAGTGGACACCCGGGCTAATTAAGTTCGAAGACCTAAAGAGTCTAAGTGTTCAGGTCCTAAAGTATCAATTCCTAACGTTCGCAACTCCTAACACCTAACTTTTCTTCTCCTGATTCTAGTTTTTTTTTTTAAATAAAAGAGCAGGAAATTACTGTTACGGGCTAACAAAATGATTATTTCATAAGATATCCACCCCCCATGCTTAGCTAATGTAATGTCCTCATTGTTAAAATGAAAGCATGTAGGAGAGTAGAATTGGAAGAATAGCACTTGGTTTCTGTAAGATTATAGTCAACTCGAAATAGCCTTTACACATGCTGAGTTTAGTGCCTTCAGCTAGGTGATGTCCTCAATAAAAAATAACTAACATTGAGGCTACAATAACACAGTTTTTGGGCCCTTAGATATGGGTCTCGGAGAGTGAAAATGGGCTTGCCAAAGAGATGATCAATGAAAGTGACAAGCTGGTTGATCGCACAAGTTTTGCATGTTTGAAATCAGGATTACGAGTAACCCGTCGCTGTAGTTGCAAAACTTGTGATCAAATATAATTTATACTGAAACTCTAAGGGAGTCCCAGGTCAAATACAGGGAGGCGATGTTTACTTTGTATAAAAATCGTGCTTCAATTTGTTTCTTTTTGGTGTTTTGGGGTTTTGTTATTTTTTTTATTTTTAAAATAAAATGACAATAAATCACAAGTGAGATAGAATTGAATCTGATATATTGCATGAATCTCAATTACAATAATATAGAAAACATAAAAAGAGAGGGAGGTGAGAAGAAATTTCCCAAAGCGACTGTTCGGCGAGACAACGGTGCCTGGTGGAAGCTCGGATGAAGGAGTTGGGAAGCAGGATGATGGAGGTGAGAAGCGGGAGGACGTAGGGTAGAGGAAAGCTTCAGTGTAGCTTTAGAATGGAGATGAGAAGGCAGAGATGATCTGCTACCGGAATGGAGGTGCGAAGATGGCTCCAAGGTGGCCTATGAATAGGGATGGGAAGCTAAAGGAGTATTCGGTGGGGCAGAGTTCCGTTACATTAATAGGCGCCTTGGGAGCTTGAGAGCAAGCTCTAACAGAGCGTTGGTAGGCTTGCTAGAGCTTGGGAGTAGGTGGGAGTAGAGTAGGTAGAGATGGCTTGGAAGGGAGGGGGTGTTGGTCCTTTTACAATGGATGAAAAGAGGCTAGATTAGCCATGGGACAATTAGTGACCTCCAAGTCGTCACTGTAGGTAGCTCACACCTGCTCACACTTATAGCTGGCCTTGCTGGCATGCGCACAATTAGCGACGGCTGTAAGCGTCACTGTATGTCTGCCAGGCTGTCGCTGAAGGCTGGCTCCAACTGAGCATGCACTCGCCTCATGCATGCAGAGGTCCTGCTGGTGTGCGCGCGCACGCGCTGCTGGTGCGTGCTGGCGCTGCACTGCCGCTGCTGCTACATGCGCACGCATGCGCTGGCTGCATTACGCGTCGGCTTGATTGAGAATGGGGGGGCTGCAGGGATTCAAACCCGTGCTCCTCCCTTGCGATCCAATGCATCCACCATTGCGCCACGTCCACAGGTGTGTCACGAAGAGGAGTTGCAGCCACGTGGTGAGGGTGGGCTCTCAGCCGTTGGGTTTTCATCCAATGGCTGAGATCACTTGATGGGCAACCCTTGGAGATGTGGCGGGTGACTTTGGGCACTCTAGATGGTGCCACATGGCACCATCTGGACCGTCCACCCTTCAATGCTTGCAGAGGATGCCACATGCTTGGATCGAGGTGATTTCTATGTTGTTGGATTGCGATCGTTGCTCCAGATCCATCCGTACGGTTGGATTTTTCATCTAATGTCCATAAGGATGTTGCACTGCCTCCTAGCCATATAAAATGAAGGAATTAATATACAAAACATACAACTATCCTAAATGCCATGCAATGGATGTTATACGGTATTTATAACATGATATGCAATGCTAAGCCTAGGAACTATCATAAATAAGCATTTTATCATGAATTCATGTGTGTTTGTCACTGGTGGTGTAGGGAGAGCCCAAATGGTCTCCAATAGGAATTTTGTTGATTCAATATAGAGGAAGTGTGGGTGGATATAGAAATTGTGCAATGGTTGGGTGAATAAGGATGATGAGGATTTTGTGATGTGTTGGGGGTTTGTGGGTACTCTAGAATACCTAACATTTCAAGAGTTTCTCTCCAAAATTCAATTTCATCCTCATAGTCAGGGTGCTTAATCCAACTATCTTGATCCTCATGATTCCCACCCAAAAATTGAACCTCAAACTCTAAAAATTCAGGATGAGGACATTGTTGGGTTTTAACTTGATCATGTGAATCATCCAACAAATTTCCAATTTCTTGAATATCTTCCTCATCTCGGGTTGCCATAGTTTGTTGTATGTCTTCATTGTCCTTAATTATCCCTGCAACTATGTGATTTTCTTCTTGAGTTTAGGTTGAGTTAGCCCTTAGAAGGTTTTCCAAGGTATGTATGGCCATTAACTCCTCTATTTTGCCAAGCTCCTCCATCAAACCACACTTAATTTTATCCTTCTTTGAGACCTCAAAAATATTAAATCGATTTATTTTATTCCAAGAGGCCATTTCTATATTTCCCAATTCACAATCAATCCTTGCCTTGGCTGTAGCCAAGAAAGCTCTTCCCAAAATAATCGGGGTGTGGTTGAGTTGTTTTGGTGCTTCCATGTCCAGGACCATGAAATCAGTAAGGTAATACAAATCATTAACCTTGATTAAAACATCCTCCAAAAGACCCCTTGGTTTTGTAATGGATCAATTAGCTAACTACAAGGTTATGTCAGTGTGTTTTAGGTAGCATAGACCCAGTTCTATATGCAGTGAGGTGGGGATCACATTAATGGAAGCACCCAAGTTAAGGAGGGGCCGGTCAGAAGTAATGTTTCCTATTGTGCAAGAATCAGTGGGGCTCCCAGGTCCTGCTTCGTAGGGGGTAGCTTGTTTAAGATCAGTGTGCTTGTGTTATCAGACAAGACTACTCTCCTATTATTTTCAGATTCCGCTCTACTCGTTTCTTTATATGAATTCAGTAAACCTATGGCGTAGGTGGGGATTGGTCCGATAGCTGCGAGGAGTGAAATGATTGTTAATTTGAAAGCCTGAAGCAAGGACATCCTTTTCTCCAATTTCTCCTCTGACTTTTTTTGTTTGCCCATACAACAACAACATACTCTGAAATTAGACTCTGATGTTTTGTTGATCACATTCTATTTGGGAGTCTGGAATTCTTACTACGGGGCCTAATGGTGTTGTCATGCGGTTGGGTGGGTCCCTTGTGTCTACTACCACTCCTCAAGGTGATGGTATTTGCAGTGGCAATATTCTGTTGGTTAGTGCCTTGGGGAGGGTTGGGCAAAACAGGAGGCTTCCGATTGATTATGGTGGGAACTTGGTTTGTTCCGAGAGAGGTTGGGGTAGCCTGATAGATAGCATGAGCTTGAGCATGCGGCTCCCCACCATTACCAAACCCTTGAGGCCCAGCGCCTTGGTGATGTACATTCCTTGGGTTTGGTACAGGTTGTGATGGTAGAGATCTAGGCTATTGGTTGTTTACACTAAGTCCGGATTGCAACGTGTCTAGCGAAGTTTTCATTTGTTGCATGAGTTGGAGCATTGACCCTTGCATTTCTACCATCTTCAGGTTTAAATCAGCCTGCCCTGTGGGTTGTTGAGCATTCCACATGGACTGATTAACCTGATTTAGAGGCAACTGAGTATATACATGACCCTGACCCATTGGTTTTTGCGGTACATAATTGTTGGGTCGATATTGGGTCTGCTGCCCCTGATCTTTCCAAGAAAAGTTAGGGTGATTTTTCCAACCAGGATTGTAGGAATTAGAGTAAGGGTTGGACCTAACATTCTCCTGCATAGCATGAACATGCTCATAAGATGACGTGCAAAAGGATTAGAAAAACTAGGATCAAAGGCCCCAGTTTGAAACCCATAACGTTCCGAGAAGAGCTGGCCCGAAGGTTAGGTCGACTCCAACTGGTTCACAAACTCCCATCTCGTAGGAGCTTGCGAAGAATGGAATCCTGAGCCTTAGGATTGAGTCGATCTAGAAAAATTAGAGTTTCCAGACATCCACTCTTCCATTCGTTTAGCAACCAGATCCACCTTATCTAATTTATTGTAGATCAATTCCATATCAAATGTGTGAGAATCTTGGACCTCATTGGCATTTGATCTAGTTTGTTGGGATCAGATGAAGGTTTCCATGGAGGTGTGGTTTAAAGAGTTTTCGCTCATTTTCTCAAATAAATCATATGCGCTATCTGCATCTTTGTTGAGGAAATTACCTCCGTAAGAAGCAACCACATGATTACGGAGTTGATCATTCAACCTGTGATAAAAAATCTTCACAAGTTGCCATTTAGGCACCTCTTGGTGTGGACACTTCCACAACAGATCCTGGAATCGCTCCCAGGCCCCATGAAATGGTTCCCCCTGCCGCTGGGCAAAAGTGGTAATTGGCCATTGCAACACATTGGTTTGCCTAATTGGGAAGAATTTCTTCAGGAAGGCTGATTTCAAAGCTATCTAGGTAGAAATCGATCTTCCAATGGTATAATACCAATGCGTGGCCTTATCCCTGAGTGAATGGGGGAAAAGCCTCATGAGCATCTGTTCTTCATCCACATTCCGTGATTTGGTGGTCTGAACTAGAGTGATTAGGTCCTCCAAATGTTGGAATGGGTCCTTTGAGCCAAGCCCATGGAAGTGTTTAATTAAACTCAAAACTTGGGGCTTGATCTCAACATCATCGGTGGGGATCACAATGCCGGGACAATCCTCATAATTTGAAGGATCATAAAAATCCTTCAAGGGCTGAGCGCCTTAACCATTCATTCATTGGAACCATTGCTATATTTGCTGTAATTCTTCCACCTCTGAATCAACTCCTGCTGGTTCGAGGGTGGGGGAGGTGGTTGTTGATTAGCCATGGGATCTACTTGCCTATAGCTCAACCTCCACCTCCGGGAATGATCTATAGGTCCTTCTAAGCAAGGGTTCAATGACCTCCTTCCAAGCATACACTGGAAGGAAGTCGGAAGGATGAGAAAAAGAAGCCCTGCAACACAAAAAATACAAGCCTGTCCTTAGGTTGGGTAGCCTAAAGGTCTATAGACTTTCAGAATCCGTCTTAAGATTATAGATGATTTACTCTACTTGTATCCAGTCAATCCAACTAATTAGGAGGGGCTAGGGAGAAGGTTCTTCCTTTGGCTTACGCCTCCGGTTTCTAGTGTACCCCCTAACCGCAGTCGTTTGATGCTACTCCCCTAGCTAGACATTAGATTGACTAATATAAGTAGGTTAATCATGAACAATCTCAATCTGGGCCCCGATGAGCGAATCAGTCCTTATGGCCAACCTCTAATCAATTTTAGTTAGGCTTGGGATATTTAGTGCTTTCGGAATGTGATGGGCCCTTAATGATTCATTGAAAATGTGTGTATCTGCACAACCAAAAAGTTTTCAAGAAAGATTATTGATGATGAAGTGAGTTTTAGGGTTCGTATCTTGCTTAGTAGCTTTTAGGGTTCAAATATTAGGTAGATTCAACCAAATTTTTAGGAGGCAAACCAAGTTTGAAATCATGAGTTCAAGTATTTTCCTTTATAAATGAAGAAAATATGGAGTGCCTGGTTTGACCTAATTATTGAATCCTAGGGAGAGCTATAAAATGAATTTCTTTTAGATTAGGTGGTGCAACCCAAACAATTCAATCAACTAGCCCAGATGCACCACCGATTAGGGCACACAAAAAGGTGATTAACCTAGTATGATTTCTACTCCTTTATGTGTTGAATTGGTGTACCGGTTCCACAAGCCGGAATCTCGAGTAGATAAAATCAAGATAGGTTATGTACCTTAAATGTGGGTGTTCGTAGTGTGTATGTTGATTTGTCCCACAAGAAGTATCTTTTTGTTTTTTTTTTTTATAATATGAAAGGGTGAGATGAGTGGAGGTGACAAACAAGACAAACAAATTCTATTATAGGGTGTATGCCAACACCTAAGTAGATTAGGTCCTAGTTATTGATGTGGCAAAATGAAACTAGTGGGGGGAATGTGGGGGCACTTACAGATTACTCTACCCGCACTTTACTCTGATCTATTGCACTTGGATCTCCTTGTTAGGGTACCTACAAGATAGTAAATCAGAGGCAAGCGGGTTAATAATAAGTAAATGCAAAGAAACATAGAAAACAAGAAAGCAAATTCTGTTGCCTCCTCGGCAATGATGCCAAAATGATGAATAGGTTTTGGTGAGAAAAATTCAGGGTTTCAAGAACCTGTCGTTGTAATTCGCAAAACATGTTATCAAATAAGATTTTTAACCAAAACGCCAAGGGAGTCCCGGGTCGAACACAGGGAGGTGAGGTTTACTTTGGTTGAAATCCGCGCTTCATTTTGTTTCTTTTTGGTGTTTTAGGGTTTTGTGAATTTTTTAGTGTTTTTGAAATAAAAAGACAAGTGAGATAACTTCATAAAGTGGAGAAACAAATATGATATTTCACAATGTCATTCAAATGTCTATTACAATATGCTAAAATATAAAAGAGGTAGGGGTGAGAAGAAATCTCCCAAATCGGTTGTTTGGCAAGGCGACGGCACTTGGTGGCAGCTTGGACGAAGAGGGTGAGGTGCTGGACAACGGAGGTGAGATGCAGGATGTCGGGTAGAGGAATGCTTCACCAAGGCTTTAGAATGGGGATGAGGAGCTAGAGATGATCGTCTACTGGAATGGAGGTGGGAGGACGGCTCCGAGGCTTCTTATGAAGGTGGTGAGATGGAGGATGAGTATGTGGTGGGGTATAGGATCATTACACTAATAAGAGGCCTTTAGAGCTTGGGAGTAAGCTTTAATGGAGCTTTGGTAGGCTACTAGAGCTTAGGAGTAGGTGGGAGTAGAGTAGGTAGAGATGAAGAGGAAGGGGGGGTGTAGGGGTCCTCTTATAATGAAGGGAAGGAGGGCTTCCCAGTCACAGGCAATTAGTGATAGCTGCAAGCATCACTAAAGACCCGCCTAGGCTATTGCTGAAGATCCATGCCATTCAACGCTCCCGTTAGCCCATGCATCATGCGCCCGTGCCTCCCATGCCATGTTGTGTGCGTATGCACGCTAGTGTGCTGCTCCCGGTAATGCTGCGCTAGCGCTGCCTCGCACGTGCATGAGCTGCGCTAGTGCCACTGCTGCTGCGTTGCGTCAATTGCTCAATTGGGGGAGCTGCAGGGATTTGAACCTGTGCCCCTCACTTTGTGGCTGGGTGCCTGACTAATGCGCCAAGCCATCCAAATGGTTGGGAGGACGTCTTAGGGTGCGTGGTGGAGGAGGGCTCTCAGCCATTGGATTTGTATCCAACCGTTGAGATTGCTTGTTGGATACCCCTTTGGAAGGAGGTCGGGTGACATTGGGCACTCTAGATGGTGCCATGTGGCATCATCTGGACCATCCACCTTTCCTTACTTGCGAAGGATGCCACGGTGCTCAAATCGAGGTGATTTCCACGCCGACTGATTGCGATCGTCTCTCCGAATCCATCCGTATGGTTGGATTTCTCATTTGAAGCCTGTAAAGATGTCGCATTGCCTATTGGCCATAAAATGTCAGAATTACTATACAATATACACAAATTATCCTAAATTAAATGTAATGCATGTTATGCATTATTTATACTTATGGAATGCAATGTTAGGCTTAGGAACTATCATAAATAAGCATTTTATCATGAATTGATATGTGTTTATCATATTGCTACAAGTGCTATTGTGTAACATCTCCAAATCAAGGAATATAATAATTCAGTTGGATACCCAAAATAGCAACCACTAAGTGTTCCAATGGCTTCATGATAGCAAAATATTTCCAAGTAAAAGGAGTAAAATTACAAGCACCCCAAATAAGATAAACAAACAACTACCATAAATCAAAGCTTCATAAAGCATTGATATATTTTTTTTATTTGATTATGCTCTTGGTTCCAGAAACGAAGGAAGAAAAGCTCTTCTTTGACATTTTGGAGTTGTCTGTATGTTCTAAAATCTGAACTTAAATAACTTTGTTAGCTTTTTGCTATTGTTGTTGTTCTATCCAGTTACTAATTAGTGAACATGATTTAAGCTTTGGTGCATGATTTGGTTGTGTTTGTGTGTGTGTGTGCTTCTTCAATTTGGCTGTTTATCATGGATAGATACTCTGTTTTAGTTCTAAATTGGTTTAGTGTTTGTACATGTGCATGTATATGTGAGAAAGAAAATGCACATGATGTGACGTGAATAAGTGGATGATTTTCCTTTCCCTAGTGGAAATGATTGGTTTTCTTATAGAAAAATGGCCATGCTTCTGTCGGTTAATTTGGCACGTTGTAGAATTACAAGATTTTCTTGGAATAACAATATATTTTGCAGTCCACATGCAGGAGTTATAATGTCTTGTTTCTAATATTATAATTTTGCTCCAAAGTTATATTAAATAATATATAGACTAACATTTTTTTAATTAGGACCGAATGACACAACTCATGACTCTAGTAAAGAGTGGTGTGAATGCTCATCAACACCGATGACTGCAGAGGATGCATTTAGGACAATACATCCAAAAGAGCATCTAGGTCGTGTCCTATGTGGTGGAGCAGGTGCCACCATTAGTAGCTAGTATGGTAGAAAAGATGGAGGAGTGTCACAAGAGCATCTTAACAATCTCACGACTCAGGTGGAAAATCTTGCAACTTGGGTGGAGGAACTTCGTCAAGATAGGAAGGAGCATAAAGAATTAATCGAAAAACAAAATCAGAAGATTGATTGCCTATTCAATCTTGTTAGTACATTTGTTGAGCTTACACCATCACAATTTTTTTGTTGCCGTGGCGATAATGATGTGTCCCCTTAACATGGTTCAGTAGATCCTTAGATTGATTTATCTATGTTGGAAATTATGTTAGAAACTATGTTAGACTATTTGGAAACTATGTTGAGAAACTTATGTTCTAAAACTTTTATATATGCTATATTTTCATATGTTTGACTTTAATGTGTTCTAAATCTTATTTTGTTGGATTATATTGTTTGTATGTTATTATGTGAATGCTATGTGATGAAATACATGGTTGGTATATAGGTTATTATGTGAATGCTATGTGAGTTTCATGTTATAATGTGAATGCTATAGATTTCCATGTACATGGTTGGTATAAAGGTTATTAAGTGAATGTTATATTATATGATTGTATATAGGTTATGTTATAAGATCTACGCCAGTGGTTATGTAACTATTATGAAAAGAAATTTGACGTTTAACATCTTTATCGGCGATTTTTATCATTGTCGCTAAATGTTTTACCAATGGATTTAAAACTATTGCTATAAGTTATACCGGTGGTTATATAACCCATGGTAAAAGGTTATATTTACCAGCAGTTATCAAGCCTTGGTAAAAAGTTACATTAACCGACAGGTAACAAAACCGTTGGCAAAGGTAAACATTTGCCGGTGGTTCATCTTCGCAGCGGTTTTCAATATATGCCGGCGGTTCTTGTCGAAATCGATGGCAAATATCTTTGACAATGGGGGATTCGCCATCAATTCTTAGCGACGATTTTATACCATTTGCCAGCAGTTTTGAACCTCCACAAAAAGGTTGATTTCTTGTAGTGTACCCCCCCTCCCATGCCTAAGTTCTTGCATGTCCTCATGCATGAATAAGAGAAAATGAAATAAGACAGGGCGTAAGTGGGTAGAAATCACCTGGAGGTGCTCCTGATTTGTCATTTAGCACATGCCAACACTACAATGGTAATCACAATATGCATAATAATGCTAGAATGAAATATGCTATGTATAAAGGATATGTATATATATATAAGTGCTAAGTTTAACACCTCCAACTGGGTGAAACCTCAGTCACACGTCCTCAAGAAGATGTATCGTTTTGTCAGCGAGAGGAGGTTCCTGGGCTAAAAATGGCTTCAGGCGCTGACCATTTACCATAAAAACCTACCCAGATTTTGGGTCCATAATTTGGATCGGCCCGTTAAAATACGGGTGGATCACCAGATACGGCCCAATCCACTTGGACTTGAGCTTTCCTGCAAAGAATTTGAGCCGAGAATCAAATAACTAGACCTGCTGGTTAGGTGTGAATTCCTTCCTCCGGATGTGTCGATCATGGAAAGCCGTAGTCAAATCTTTGTACATCTTTGCATTCTTGTAGGCTTCCACCAAATCTCTTCTAACTCGCTGAGCTGGAGCTTCCTTTCATAACCTCCTTCATCAAGGTTAAAATTACACTTCTGCACTGCCTAAAAGACACAGTGCTCTAGTTCTATAGGAAGGTGATAGGCCTTTCCATACACCATGCGGTATGGTGACATTCCGAGTGGGGCCTTGTACGCGGTCCGATATGCACAAAGTGCGTCGATCAATCTATCAGAATAGTCCTTCCTATCAAGTCTAACTGTATTTTGAAGAATAAGTTTGATTTGACAATTAGATACTTCAGCCTGCCTGCTGGTCTGTGGATGATACAGGGTAGTGACATTCACGGACGTGTTTGAGTAAAACTATTCATTCTAGTGCACTTACGATGTCAATTTTAAATAAAAAATCAGAGGTGAGTCCGAGTGTCGAACACAGGACGGCAATAATTAGATCAAATACTCGCTTTCGTGTCACGTAAATATGTCATTTTTGTGCTTGAAAATCAATTTGAGAAAACAAGAGAGAAAGAGAGATAGAGATAGAGAGAGAGAAAAGGGTTAGAAAACCATATCATAAGATCAATGTGCTAACAATTTCTTATCAAATGTCTAATCAAACATAATGTAGATGAATGCTTTAACAAAATTCAAGACATGAACTACACTACAAAATAAATAACACTAAGACAAGGAAGAAGAACACGTCGAGACAGTCACAGCGGTGGAGGGGCTTCCGTTGGCAGCTTGATGGTTTCGGGACCTTGCTTGGAACTCTAGAAGGTGGTGGTATCTCGTGGGTGGAAGCTTTGTGCAAATGTGTGGGGTAGGATCCTTTTTATAAGTGAGGAGAGGGCTCAAATTCAAATCTGGGTCAATAGCCATCTTTAAGTTTCTATCTTGACTAGGCAATGGTAATTGACTATGATCTAAGTCAATTGGGCTTAATGAGAACCTAATTAGGTTCTTAGGAAGGTCTAGAGGTGGTGTACTAGGGTTAGGGTACCTTAATTTAGGTTCCTAAGGGGTTGGAATTGGGTTTAGGGACCTAGGAACTCAAGATCAAGGCTTAAATTCCAAAACAGGAACTGGAGAGCAGTTCCAAACGTCCAATAATAGTATCAGATGACCTATACTCAAAAGTCAAAAGTCCAAACTTGTTGTCTGGATGTCCAATCAGAGTCAGGAGGGATTCAGGGTTCTATCTTAGGTATTCTATAGAAATTGAACATCTGACCAAGTGTCTGGATATCCAATAACACTGCAGACATGGGCTTTAGGTGTGTGGGTTGTGGCTAAGGGTCCTGGACGTCCAGATAAGGGCTAGAACTAGAGTTTTGAGGCTTCCTAAGCTATGGTGACCTAATCTATGGGTGGCTAAGGCTTGGGAAGGCTTTTATGGCTATCCTAGGGCTAGGATTAGACCTAAGTTCTTCATAATTTAACTGCTTTACTTCTACTTAATAGAATAGCATACCTCATCCCTTTACATTATTTCTCTACTACATTTTATTCTAATCTTCCGCTCCAGCTTTGATGCAGCACTAACTTTAGGTCCAACTTTAGATCCAACTTCTAAGCTTCTTATTTCCTGCAATTTATATAATGCACTTAATTAGTACATTATATCATTATTTCATGCATAGCTAAAGGAAAGTAGTAAGGATGAAAATAATGATTATACATGCATGAATTACACTAGCTTATGGTAAGTTCTAGCCTAATTTAGGTCAGTTAAGACCTATGATTGCTGCCTAATCAGTGGGTCCTCTATTCTATCATTTTCAGGATCCAATGCTTCAAGAGGAACCATTTTCTATTTTGTCCTACTCTAGAATAATTGAGGTTCTAAGTCCTCCCAGTCGGATTCTTTGTCAGGGGTCCAAAGCAAGGTTTGATTATTCTTTATTTTCCTAGATTTATGATCATCCTTCGATTTCCACTTTTCTAAAATCCCTTCCAATCCATAGGTCAAGTAGGAGAGATCCTTGAATTCAAATGACCTATCTTGGTTATGGTCCTGGGAAGGGTAGGGGCCTTGATGTTCTCTTAGAGTGTAGATCCTATTAGATTGATTAGTGGATGGGCAGGACCTAAAAGAAGAGTCATCATAAGGAGAATCAAGATAAGGATCTCTAAGGTTTGGATCATAACCTTGGGTTGTTGGGTTGGATGTATCCCAATAGGAAGTTGGTGTGGGATGAGTGAAATTGGGATAGTTGGGATAAGAAGGGTCTTCAAGATAATCAGATCTCGGTTTGTATCCCCAACTAGGTGGCTGGTTATCCCAAGTAAACTATTGATACGATCTACTTGGGTTAGAATACAAATCATGTTGGGGATAGTTTAGGTAGGATGGATAAGCATTAAAATCCATGGATGGATAAGGAAAGAACATGCAAGAGAATTATGTGCACAATCAAGCAAACAAATCTAGGCCTTACAGTGTAGACCTAGGTGACTAAGAAGTCTTAAAGAGAGTGATCAAATCTGCAAGAACTTAAACCTATTTTCCCAAAGTTAATCCGACCAGGTTGATTATGAGGGGGTTGAAGGGAAGGTTCTTCCTTTGGCTTGCGCCGTCGATTCCTTTGTACCCCACAACCGCGGTCATTTGACATTTCCCCGCAGCCTAGACACCAGATTCCATAATGGGAATTAAGGCCAAGCACTTAACAAACCCAATCACACTTTTAGGACTTAGAATTTTCCTATCTGGGTCATGTCTGTGCATAATTGGGTGCAAGGACCCAATGCCAAAACAAGTGTTCTTTAGCAAGCAATATTGAGATGTGTGATTTTTAGGGTTTAAAACTTACTTTAGTGGCTTTTAAAATTCCACTTGTTTACACGTTCAAACAAGCCACAAATATATAGTCACACGGTTGGTGAAGATTGATTTTCTTTAAGGCCTTTTGTGTGGCTATAAAATTAAAAATTTCCTAGTTTGGAAAATCCTAGGGTGTGCTGCTTCTATTCAATGAATCATTTTTAAAGATTTTTGTCAAGAAGGGTTCAATCAAAATAAGAAATAATCCTATCTTGATTGAAATCGAATGAGCTTTTGAAAAAAATTAATTTCAAAATTTTTTTAGGATAGTAGACAACCCAAATTCACATTTTTTCAAGAGGGGTTCAATCTGTCTAAAACTTCTAGATCAGTGCGCAAGTTTAAGATTTTGATCAGAACAAGCATTAATTGATTTCAGATACAAAAGTGTTTTTCAGATGAAGTGTAGAGAATTTCAGGATCCTTCTAGAAATATAAATTTCTCATAAATCCGAGCTGCATGGGGTTCACAACAGTAAGAACACCCTACAAATCTCCAGAACTTAAGACCACCTTGCACACTTCTAGTAGAGAATTTCTCATGACCACACAACAAGGATTTTGGCTCTAAAACTTGAAGGGGAGTTTTCCTACTGGAAGGAACACCTCTCATATTTTTCTAAAAATTTTTAGAGGTGTTTAGGGTCCTTGAATCGTGTCCTCAACCTGAGTCCAGAAAATGATCTGGCGAAATTAACGGGTTGAAGACTTAGTGGTGGTGTTTTTCTTCGACAAACAAAAGAGGATTTTTTTTTATAAAACCACCATTTTTCTTGGTCCATGGGTGGGAAGTTACCTTTGGATTGTGGGAAGACATGATCAAGCCTTTGGGTTGATGGCGATTTTTCTCTTGCACTTCCTTTCGATCCAACCTGACTCGTTCTCCTCCCGTTGCTGATGCACAAGGTTCTTGCAACCGCAAGAAGAGAGAGAAGAGCAAGTTAGATAACACAAGTATAAATAATGACCAAGAAAATGAAAGTGAATAAGAGATCCGTTGCCTCCCCGACAACGGTGCCAAAAACTGATGTTTGCGGATGCGTTTGCGTAAAATCGTTCGTTGTAGTGCGCTTACAACGTCAATTTTAAATAAAGAATCGGAGGTGAGTCCAAGTGTCGAACACAGGGAAGTAATAATTAGATCAAATACTCGCTTTCGTGTCACGTAAATATGTCGTTTGTGCACTTGAAAATCAATTTGAGAAAACAAGAGAGAAAGAGAGATAGAGATAGTGAGAGAGAAAAAAGGGTTAGAGAACCATATCATAAGATCAATGTGTCAACAATTTCTTATCAAATGTGTAATCAAACATAATGTAGATTAATGCTTTAACAAAATTCAAGACATGAACTACATTACAAAATAAAATAACACTAAGACAAGGAAGAAGAACGCGTCGAGACAACCACGGCGGTGGAGGGGCTTCCATGGGCGGCTCGACTGTTTCGGGACCTTGCTTGGAACTCTAGAAGGTGGTGGTATCTCGTGGGTGGAAGCTTTGTGCAAATGTGTGGGGTAGGATCCTTTTTATAAGTGAGGAGAGGGCACAAATTCAAATCTGGGTCTTTAGTGACAGCTGCAAGTGTCACTAAAGGCCCCTATAGTTGTCGCTGAAGACACACCTGCTGCTCACGCCCCATTGGCGTGTGCCTCACGCTCCTTGTCGCACGCATGTGCGTTGGTGCACGCTGGTCTGCATGGATACGCCCACGTGCACTACTCCACGCGCACGCGTACGCTGCCACCCGCACAGCACTACTACGCTGGTGTGCTGCCTTGCTCCCACGTGCATGTTGCTGCACTACCGCTTCATGCGCGCTGCGTGCCTTGTGCTTTTGGGGGTGTGAGGGGTCGCTTGGATGGCACTACGTGGTGTCATCTGGGTCGTCCATCTTCTTTCTATTGTAGAGGGTGCCACGGTGCTCAAATTGAGATGATTCTCGCATTACCGGACTGTGATCGTCGCTCTGGATCCATCCATATGGTCGGATTTTTCATTCAAGGCCCGTAAGGATGTTGCATTGCCCCCTAAATGTTGATCTTTCTCGAGCTTGTTGTGGGAGCTACGGAGGTCGGATCAAAGTAATTTTGAGTCTGTTGGATTCCGTTAGTCGATCTGGACTCATCCATATGATTTGATCGCTCATCTGAGACCTGTTTCAAAATGGATTTGTGCACATGGTCATTGAACATTTATTCTAAGGAAATAAAATGTAAAGATCATGCAATATGCATGCAATGCTCCCAAGCCCATTATAATCTGACATTGTCGCATAAGTACCCTCGAAATTGACTCTAATTGATGTTATCAACACTTGGAATTGTAAAGTCATTAGGTAGTAATGTGGTGATGTACCCTGTATTTCTTCAATAGCGATCTAAAATGAGCATGGATGATGTGGCTACCTCCGTCGCTAATTAGAGCGCAAGGGACTCTGAATCTCGTGAAGATAATTTCCCAGACGAAGGATATAATGATCATATGATCAGCTCACCTTGCAGAGAGCTTCAACCCACTTCGAGATAGTCAATTGTGAGGAGTATGTACTCAAAGTCGAGCAAGTTCGGGAAAGGGCCCATAAAGTCGATGCCCCAGATGTCGAACACTTCTACGACTAGAATGGGTTGGAGAGGCATCATGTCTCTTCGAGTCATAGAACCAACCGACTAACATTGCTTACAGCATTTGGAAAACTCGTGTGTGCCTCTGAAAGTGGTTGGCTAGAAGAATCCAGACTGCAAAATCTTTGCAGCAGTTTTTCAGCCTGAGAAATGACCCCCACAGGCATTGTTGTGGCGAAAGGATAACACACTTGAGATTTCTGAGTCTGGGTCGTATCTTCTGATGATTTGATTGGCCCCAATGCAAAGGAGTAGTGGGTCATCCTAGAAATAAAACTTAGTCTCTAAAATAGACCTGATTTTTTGATCCTTGGATAATCCTGCAGGCAGCTTGCTTACAACAAGATAATTTGCAATATCAGTGTACCAAGGAAACTCAACAGAGTTGATAGCCAATAGAGACTCATCCGGGAATTGATCAGAGATAGGCAGGGAGTATGGGATGTGTTCTGGATCTAGCTGAGACAAGTGATTCGCCACAACATTGTGAGCTTCGGCTTTGTCATGGATCTCGGCATCAAACTCCTGCAAAAGAAGGATCCATCTGATAAGTCGGGGTTTGGCATCCTTCTTTGCCAGCAAATGTTGGAGGGCAGAATGGTCAGTGAAAATAGTCACTTTTGACCCAAGTAGGTATGAACTAAACTTCTTTAACCCAAATACTATGGCTAGCAGTTCTTTCTCAGTAACCGTATAGTTATGCTGAGCCTCGTTCAACGTCTTGTTAGCGTAGTATATTAGGAATGGATGGCGTTCCCGACGACATTGGCCTAGAACGTCTTCGACAGCAAAGTTTGAGGCGTCACACATCATCTCGAAGTCACGAGACTAGTCGGGTGGTTGGAGAATAGGCGCATTCAAAACAGCGCTTCGTAAGGTCTCGAAAGTGCTGAGACACGAGGAATTGAAGTTGAAGAGGATGTTGGATACCAAGAGATTTGTCAACGGGTGGGAAATTTTTGAGAAGTCTTGAATGAATCTCCGGTAGAATCTAACATGCCCTAAGAATGATCTGATTTGTTTTACCGAGCTAGGCAGAGGTAATTGAGAAATGATTTCAGACTTAGCTTGATCGACCTCGAGTCCATTAGAAGAGATCCTGTGACCTAGTACAATGCCATCCTCACCATGAAATGGTTTTTCTCCCATGAAAGTACTAGGTTAACATCTATGCACCTCCTTAGGATCTTTGTGAAGTTATCAAGATAAGACAAGAAGTCATCTCCAAAAATAGAGAAGTCATCCATAAATACTTCTACGTAGTCCTCGCTCATATCAGAGAAGATGGACATCATGCAATGTTGAAATGTTGTTGGTGCGTTACAGAGGCCAAAGGGCATCTGCTTAAAGGTGAATGTTCCAAAGGGACACGTAAAAGTTGTCATGACTTGGTCTTCCAAGTTGATCGCAACTTGATTATACTTGGAGTATCCATCCAGAAAGCAGAAGAAATTGCGTCTGACTAACCTTTCCAAAATTTGATCAATTAAAGGTAAAGGAAAATGATCCTTTTTGGTAGCCGTGTTCAGTTTCCTATAATCAATGCGGACCTGCCATGAAGTAGTGGTGCAGGTCGGGATGGATTCACCTATTTCATTCTTGATAACGGCGAGTCCTGCCTTTTTGGGCACAGTCTGAATAGGACTCACCCACTGGCTATCGAAAATTGGATAAATAATGTTTGCATTCATCCATTTGATGATCTCCTTCTTAACAACCTCTAGCATATTTGGGTTTAGGCGCCTTTGAGGTTGTCTTGTTGGTTTCACCCCTTCACCTGTGTAGATATTATGAGTGCAATATAAGGGGAGAATCCCACGGAGATCAGCAATGCTCCACCCGATAGCAGCCCTATGTGTTTGCAGTATAGAGATCAATTGATGTTCTTGCTTCGGGGTCAAGTAAGCATTGATGATCATAGGGTATGTCTCACTTTTGCCCAGAAACACATATTTGAGTGAATTAAGTAAGGGCTTTAACTCAATTATCAGTGGGTGGGGAGCAAGTTTGTATGTGGGAGGAGAGGAATCAATAGTGGAAATCTGATGATCCTGACTGACAGGAAATCTACTTGTAGAGGTCATTAAATCTTGTCTTAACGGGAATAGATCAGTGCTTAGTGGGACAGGATACTCAAGATTAGGGGTATTGTGATCAGGTGAACACCCTAGACAATTAGATCCATGGGATGAAATGTGCACATCATTAACCTCAGTCTTGTGTGGATCCAGATCCAAGAACCTAATAGTGAAAATGAATGTGCCATTGGGTCATTGCAGAGGAGATTAAGATCCAAGAACACAAAATGATTAGTGCATTGCGGAGATTAGGAGTAACCTCCATATTAAGAACGAAAAAGTCCGCTGGGAAGCAGAATCCTTAGACTTTTATGATCACATTTTCAACCACCCGCCTCGGTGTTTTCACCGATTGGTCATCCAATTGTATGGTAACCAAGGTGGGTTTCAACTCTCCAAATTGAAATCGATTAAATACTGTAGTGGGAGTTAGGTTGATGGACGACCCCAAATCAACAAGGGCCTGATCAAATGGTGAATCTTGCAATAAGCATGAAATAAGTGGTGTGCCTAGGTCCTTTTTGGGCAGTAAGTCAGTTAAAATAATAGCGCTAGCTTCTTTTGACAATACTGCTTGTCGTCTGGTTTTCTGTTGTCGCTTTGGAGTATAGTAGTCCTTGAAGAACCTAGCGACAACAGGGATGTGATCTATTGCCTCGAGGAGAGGGACCTGAATGTGAACTTCTTTGAACATGGATTTCAAGTCCTCAAAATTTTGCTTATCCTTTTTCAGTCTAAATCTCATGTTAGAGCCTCGAGAAAGGGAACGAGAATCTCAGGGTCAGCTAGCTTCTTTCCTTTATCTACCGAAGGTGGCTCCTAAGAGGAACAGAGTGATGAGACATCCTGCGATAGAGAGCATGAGAAATCATGACTCGCTTGCCTAGGTAGCGGGTCCTGTGGAGCCTTTCCATTCCTTAAAGTGACAACCTCTGCATCGGCGTGCTGTCCATGAGGTAGGGGAGGAGCAGAAGGAACAGAATATGCAGGATTTTGTAGTAAAGGTGGCTGACCTTGCCCATAACTAGGTGGTGTAAGAGGTGCTTGTAAAACATCATGTGCCTGTCCTTGTGGTGCCTAGAACCTAGCTAGGGTGCCATGATTTTGCACATATCTTAGGTTCGGGATAGGTTGGGAGGGCAAGGCTCCCTGCGATCTATGCTCCTGCAGCATCTGATTCTACGTATTCTGTATATTCTGTATCTGATCAGCCATTGCTTTCATAATTTCCAGATTATCATGAGTTGATTTTTGAATGACTCCTGCAATTCCTCCTTCAGTGACTCCAAAGGGTCGACCCGCTTTGGAGGGTAATTGGTAGCCTGGTGCAGTGAGTGATAAACAAAATGTGTTTGCTGCTAAGATGGGAATGGCTACTGCCTCGGGTATGTGTTTTACACATTCTCGTATTGTTTGGTTTGGTAGTGTGGATATGGTCTCTATGAGTTACCAGACCAGGAGAAGTTAGGATGATGGTGCCAACTAGGATTATATGTCTCGGAATACGGGTTATTACGCCCGTAACCTTGGATAGCATTGACATCTTTGTAGGCCAAGGATGTCTCATATGCAAATTCATCAAAAGAATACACACGTGAATTGTCATGTGGTGCGTAACTCAGATTGTACGATGCCATATCCAGATTATTCATGGTTTCCTGATACACAGGATCCAGTGGAGATGGAGAAGAAACATCCCGAGTGAAAAGGTGTTCATGAGCAGGAGGAGCTCGAGATGCAAGAGAAGAGTGTGATGCAGCTGTACTGCCAGGAAACCCAGATGTTGCTTGCATTAATTCAACGAGCTTTTTATCGAGTAGATTCACCTTGTCCAGCTTCTTGCTGATAATGTCCATATTAGCTCGGGTAGATTCAACATGAGCTTCGTGGACATTAACTCGCTGTCCAGGTCACTGGAATTGGTTCATAGAGGCGACATTCATCGAGTTCTTTGCTAAGGATTCGAACAGTTCGAATGCACTGTTCTCGTCCTTCGGGAGGAAATTCCCATCACTAGATGCATCGGCTAAATATCGATGTGTGTCATCTAGCCCATGGCAAAAGACTTGTGCAAGGTGCCATCTGAGTACACCATGGTGCAGGCATTTCTTGAGAAGATGGTGGAATCTATCCCAGGAGTCATGCAGCTTCTCTCCTGGGCCTTGGGAGAAGGTTTTGATTACGCGCTTCATTGCATTTGTTTGACTAATCAGGAAGAACTTTTGGAGGAATTCGTGACGTAATTCCTCCCAGGTTCCAATCGGCCTCGCGATAGTCTTGAACCAATAGGAAGCTTTATCCTTGAGAGAGAAAGGAAAAAGCTTCATGAGAATAATTTAAATGTCTACATTTCTGGGTCGAACTGACTTTGCAATTCGACTCAGATCTTTGATGTACTGGAAGGGATCTTCATTCGAGTTTCCATTGAAGTGAGTCTGAATTAGACTTATTATGTTCGGCTTTAACTCGAATGTGTCTCCGCCTGCGGGAATCCGAACCTGAGGTGCTATAATCATCGCCGTTGGATCGTAGAAGTCCTATAGTTATTCTTCGTGTGGTGGACGTTGCATCTTGTCTAGCGTTGTGAGGATCCTATCAATGATCTGCTCATATCTTTGCTCAAACTTCTTGACCCTAGCTTCTAGATGAGCCATTGGGTCTTGATTCTCAGGGCTCTGACCAGCTTCAGGATTGGGATTAGCCATTTCAGCTAATCAAGAAGAATAGGGTTGGGAAGAAGGGTCGGGCGAAAGTCGCCTTTGTCGCCTCGGGTTTGCCTCCCAAGGTCCCACAAGTTTAGGTCTTAATGACCTTCTTCCTTGCATACACCAACACAAAGGGTTGGTGTAGTCAAGCCAAATAAGGCTAAGGCCTTGTTAATCAGATTGGTCTTTAAGATCAAATGACCATATTTTTTGTTCAGGTTCAAATTATTGAAAAAATTCGTCAAGAAACTGACTGAAGATAATCCCCGCCTCTTAAGCTAACCCAACCAGTTTGGTTACAAGGGGACTAAGAGGAAGGTTCTTCCTTTGGCTTTCGCCTCCGATTCCTTTGTACCCCTTAGCTGCGGTCGTTTGACACTATCCCGTAGGCTTAGTCACCAGGTTTGGTAGAAGAGGTTGAAATCACCCAGTAATTTCAAAACAAATGTATGTTATTGATGAGTCCATTAAAATGGACTAATATTAAGCCTAAGTATATTTAATCGTATAGTTTAGGTGTGTTAATAATGGCAATTAAGTTATAGAATATTTGTATGCCTTATAATTTGAGTTTATAACATTCTATAACTTAATTATTTTGTAATTTTTATATGCAGGTAATAAAACCCAGAACGAACAAGGGTGGGGGGATAATTTCCCCAAACAGCTGCAGCTATTTCCCCCTCCCCCGCCGGACATTGGGGTAATCTTCTCCAACGATCACCGGCCAAAAACAGAAAGGGATTTGCAAATCCCTAGATTGACACACGGAGGGAGAGAGAGGACTTAAAAGGAGAAGAGGTGGCGTGCACAGAGAAGGATCTTTCCCCCCTTGCGGCGAATGGCTTCACTGTGGAAGAGGGTGGACACCGTGTAACTCGTGTGCACTGTGCCTGCACCTACCCGCTCACGCACCTGCAAGCCAATCACCATCAGTGCTCTCCTCCAATGCTGCAGGCGCTCATGCCCTACAGAGCCTCTGCCCGCTCCGCCCTCTCCAGAACAAGTGCCCCCTCTGCTGCAGGAGCTCACGCCACCCCGCCAGTGCGCCTACCTCGCCCGCGCGCCTGCCTCCATCCATCTGCAGGCGCATCCCCCGACGCACCCACAGGCGCACTCCACCTCTACCCGCAGATCCGCCTCCCTTCAGCGCCCCCATCGTCTCAGCAGGCGCCGCACGCCAAGTTCTTCAGAGCTGCCTCAAGCTAGCGCCTGGCACTCTCCTCGTCTCTAGCACACCGCAGCGTGAGCACCGCTCATCTTCCATCACGCACGCCATCTTCCAGCCTGCATGCCATCTCCAGTGTCCCTCATCACCTTCCGCCCACGCCACAGTAGATGCTCACGCACTCCCTGCCCGCAGGCCCATCAGCAGGCGCGGCACCGCTCGTACCAGCGCTACTGAAGGCGCGTCCCTGCGTCCCTCTCCGCCCGTTCGCTACTGAAGACGCTAACTGCAGACTGTCGTGCCCTCACGCACAAGCCTGCGCCACTCCTCCCTGCATCCGCAGCCTGCAGGCGCTCTCGACCCTCGCACTAGCGTGCGCGCGCGCCGGCTCGAACAGCCACAGCAACAGCCGCCCTCCAGCAGATCGGCGTTCTTCAGCTCCGGCCACCGCCGCCGGCCGCCTCCGGCCACCTCCGCCGCCGCCGCTGCCACCGTCGGAAAGCTCTTGACCTCGCCGTCCTCTTGAACCTTGCATCGACCCTCGCGGTGCCCTCTCTCTCTCGCGAGGAAGAGAGAGAGCAAATGCTCTGTTTTTGTTGGAATTAAAAATTGCATTCAATGCCATTGCCACCAATTTGATTTATCATTATTATTATTATATTGTGGCAGAATTGCATTCAGACACTCCTAGTTATTTATAATTGCATGGTATTGATAGTGGCTAGTTTAAAGGTTGATTTTGGACTTAATTTATGTACTAATTGTCTTTAGTACACATCACGTGAAAATTGCATTAATTCATCCTAAATTTATTGAGGATTTCTATGAGGAAAAACTGCACTTACACCCTTAACTTTTTAGGTTATTGCAAATCTACTTTCCTTCACATTTTAAGTCCAATTTGAAAAGGGATTTCACACTATCTGAAATAACATTAAATAATTAAGTATTGATTGCATCATTGCCTCCCTGTGGACACGACCCACTCTTCTGTGAGTGGTTATTTTCATTATTTTTTATTAGTCGATTTTTCCACCACTTAAATAATATAACGCTAAGCGAAAAGTCGACCGTCAGTTATTAGGTGTGTTCTTGTTATTTTTAACCTTTTTATTCATTTCAGTAGGTGGTGAGCGGTCCACAAGGTGACTCGACTCACCGACTAATCACTGGCCTCGATTGAGTCCTGGCTAGTCTAATGTGGTCCTAAGGGCCCATGCACTTCTACATTTTTGCAGATAGTAGACCACTAATTAAACCCGTACTCTCAGGTGAAGTTGGAATCTAAATGATTTGAAAATTTTTAGGAAGATTCCTTTCTCAAAAATCTTTTCATAGAGTATTTTTTCATAATTTTTACTATTTCCAATAAATAGTTATGAATTTTTAACTAACAGAGGGTCAGATATGAGATTTTGATCCCATGTTAGTTTTTCTGTTGGAAACAGTACCAAATATGATCCACAAATTTGGGAAAAATATGAGAAAGAAAGCTAATTTTATTATCTTTCAAGCGCCACTATTCTTGGGTCAATCAAATTTGTGAGTTGGTCAGATTTGATTTTTAAAGTTCATAAAATAATTAATTTTTACTCTATCTAACTTTTGTGTAGTCCAGGAATTTTTAAAAATTCAACAAATTGAATTTATTTTTGGGAATGGTGGTGTTGGAAAGATAGTTTGAAAATCTAGTTGTCCAAATTTCAAGATTTTTGGACCTTTAAAAACACAGTAATTGAATTTTTAAGATCATGTTTAGCTTTTGGCCGAGTTTCTAAAAATAGCAGAGAATTTTTTTTCCTTTTTGTTATTTTTTATTTTTTTTAAAGCAAATCAAATCCTTACTAACTAACATTCCCTAATTCAATTTCTTTCTTCAAATAACTCCTATCCTAATCAAATATAAAATTCTACCAAGATGGATGTGTGCACTTGATAATATTCACCTGCGCTCGATGTATGCGCAGATCCTTGCTTCATTCTTGCAGACAAAAGAAATGCACTAAATTAGATATGAAATCAAAGATCGCCGTGCCTCCCCGGCAACAGTGCCAATTTGTTCGTGGCGTAAATTTCATAAAAGAAGATGAATACATCGTAGTATACTGCGAAACACGTCGAAGCAAATAAAATTTTACGAGATGTGAGTCTTGGTCGAGCTCAGGGAGGAAGAAAATGATTTAACTATAACACTGATTTAGATCTCAATACTAAATACTAATCACAATATATATATATAAAGTGAATCGGGTAGTTGATTGATCATGAGTCTGTAACTAGAAATAAATAGCTATAACATATAATGCTGGAATTAAAATCACTATCTAATCTAACAGAATAAGGGCACCATGGGTGGTCCGTGGTGGTCTTTTGGAGAGGTTGGGGAGAGTAGCAGAGGTGCACCACGGTGGCTTGGTGGATGCTTCAGAGGAAGAGGGAGAGAGCTGGGGAAGCTTGAAGGTCTGGAGAGATGGAAGAAGAGATCTATAGGAGAGTATCCTTCATATGGGGGCCCCTGGGGTTCATTTTATAGCTTCATAGAGGGGTAATATGGGAATTTGAGCCCTCTAACTCGTGCAACAACTTCAAATTGATCAGATCCGTCAATCGGGAGATCCACGGATCAGACCGCACTTCAAAAGGCCTTCCAAAACTCTTTAAACACGTGGATGCACTCTGGAGATGCCACGTGGTGCGTTGGTGACCCTTGAACTGCAATCGCACGGCTGCCACTCGCTTCACACCTGCACCTCAACCGCAAGCGCTTAAATCGCGCTCGATCTGTGTGAGCAGGAGCTCATCGCTTACAATCGGACGGCTTAAGTGCTTCGTTTGCACCACCTTTCTAATTTCAAATGCACGCGTGTGTGTTTGTTTGCATGTTATCGTGTGCGTGGGCATCCAACACACAACAGTGCACCGTGCATTCGTCTCATCGCCGCTTGTTGGAGATCCGACGCTCCAATTCTGCTTGCGCTTGCTGCCACCTCCAATTCACGTGATTCGCCCATCTCGCCCTTCTGCTCCAGCGTGCTAACCGTTGCCCTAAGCACGTGGATGTGTGCACTTTCCTTTCTTCACACAGCTGCTCTCGGCCGTTGGATGGAGATCCAACGGCTGAGTCATAACCTTCCTTGATGAGGAGCACCTGGAACGACAACGTAGGTGCATGGTGGCCATTGGATGATGATCCAACGTCCCACAATGTGCGGGCCACTTCCTTCATAGGTTGGGCAACGGCGTTGGGTAGTTGCGATGGTGCCACGTGGTGCCATCGTGGTCATCCATCTTCTCTTTGTAGACGGTGTCGTAGGTCTCCGATAGAAATGATTTTTGTGCCTTGGATTGCGATCGTTGATTTGGATCCATCTGTGCAGTTGGATTTGACATCTGAGGTCCAGATTTCAACCTATTTTCCTCTTGGCCCTTGCTCTTTTGCGAACTCCATAGGATGCTATAGGAGTCTGATCAATGCGATCTCAGAGGCGTTGGACTCCTGTCGTCGTTTTGAGCAGATCAATATGGTTAGATCGATCATTCGTAGCCTTGAATTACCTGGGATTGTTAATACCTCTCACTTAGAACATAATTTGACTTTATTATTTACAAAACTAATAATTCAACTATGATGCAAAGTATGATGTGCATGTAGGCAGAATGCCTAAGTTAAGCTAGGATCTAACTTAATTTAGATATATTAGTATCTATGATTGCTGTGCAATCAATTACACATCAATTCATTTCCATATAGTTTATTGTATTCATGGAGGATGGGTTGGCTGCCATTGAAGGCCATTCAAGTCCCAACACGGCATTTGAATTTTGCTGTGACAGTTATAAAAGAAAAGGAGTTGCTGTCGTGCAAAGGGGAGGCTCCATTTCACTCCACCTTCACTGTGCCTGCCCCACACTACCTGCCACCCGCACGTCATCGATGCTACTACCCACCTATGTGGTCACAGCACGCAGTGCACCTGTGTCAACTTCGTGGGCCAGCATCACCCCCCACACTCTGATTGAGCACAGCAATGCCCCAGGCCATTACCGTGGGTGAGATCATCCGAGCTTGCCATTTATCTATCTCCTTCTTTATTTTATAACTTACTATTCATCATCTTCTTCGTAGAACAACAGAACAACACTGGCCTCACTGACCACTTACGCCCTCTCCTCACCATTGTCACACAAGCCAGCACCCTCCTCAACCACGTGCAACTCTGCGTAGCTACGCGTGCGCATCGCCTGCTCAAGCCTTGCCACACGCACCGCCTTGGCCGATCTCCTGCCCACGCATAGCACACCGTCCCTCACTGCACAAGACCATCCAAGCTACCACTCAAGTGCACGTCTCCTCGAACTCTCCCTCGTTGGCTCGCGCACCTCCTTCACACACAGCAATAGCAGCCCATAGTTGCACTGTCGACCTCCGCCCACCACTCCATGCATGGAGCTCCTCCTAGTAGCAACAACCCACCGTCACCCAACCCCCTCCTCCGTGCCATCCGGCCACCTCGAGCCGCCTTCCGCTACACTGCCACCACCATAGCATGCGCCTACCTCTAGGCATCTTCACCAAGCTCTTCGTCTCCAGTCTCGGTCTCCTCCTCACACACTGCCAAGGAGAAGATCTTCCCCTATTTTGCTATTTTAGATGGGGTATTAAAAATTACATTCCATTGCCATTGTGAGATTTTATGGTTTAAGATATTAATATTATAATGCTGCCATTTTATGAAGATAACCCTCCTTCTTGCTTTAATTGCTTTATCAACATATGTGAGTCCTATTAGCCTAATCTGAAAGGGGTTTCAGCTTTGTTTTCGTGTAAAAACCACGGTGAATATTTATTTTCAATGTGTGTGAGTTTTAATAGGTCAGTGCTTCCTTGTGGAGACGATCCGCTCCCTTATGAGTGGTTTATCTAATTATTTTAATGACTGGTTTTCCCTCACTTGCATACTACAACGCGTCATTTCATCTGTAAAATTTCTTTCAAAGCAAAAATTATCTCGTCAAATGGCACCGTTGCCGAGGGGGCAACGAACTTGTTAAACTCACATCTAATCATTTGTTCGCTTTTGATTTTATTTGAGGCACATTTAACTCTGATTTTTTTTTTGGTACGAGGTACACATATCTACTTGACGAGTTGTCTCATTAGCCTTAGGTACGCTTTGGTGGACCTTGTTTCCATCGTTCGAAGGACATGGGAGCTCCATTTCTAATGGTAGGAGCTCGGTGCACGATTGAGGTGGACCTCAATTCCACCATTGGAGGACACTCGGAATGATTATCATCTCCGTTGAACTGAGCAGTGTAGGCTAAAGACTTTAGACTTGATTTTATTTTTCTTGCAAATTCATTTGGTTTGAAACCCTTGTTCTAGGGTATATTTTGAGGTGTTTATTCCCCGCCGTTATTTTAGGCCCCTATGCAGGTAAATTTTTGGGAGTTTGTTCCCATTTTTTTTTAGCTTTAGGTTTTTGTTTTTCTTTTGTAGAGTTTATCCTTTCTTATTTATGCATAAGTAGGTAAAATAAATAAATAAATAAATAATTGAGCTGGCTGCTAGAAGTTGCCTACCCCTAGGTCAAATCATTTAGGATTGAATGAGCAGCATCTAGATCTAATTTTCTATCTTGCATATTGCATGAAGAATGCTGGAATCAGGTATACACTTCTAACTTTGCATTTCTATCTGTCATGCAAATGCATTTGGATTAATTTCAAGACCACATAATCTGTCTTAAAGTGATCTAATAAAGTGGTCATATTTTCTGAAAAAGAACTAATTAAAGGAGGAACATTTAAAATCCAAGGACT
The DNA here is from genome assembly GCA_037157565.1 of Thalassia testudinum. Classification (NCBI taxonomy): domain Eukaryota; kingdom Viridiplantae; phylum Streptophyta; class Magnoliopsida; order Alismatales; family Hydrocharitaceae; genus Thalassia; species Thalassia testudinum. Next base: position 3,062,668 of record JAZHRO010000051.1, read on the forward strand.
TGATTTTTAAACTTGGCGTGCGATTCAAAATTCAAATTCCTTTTGCAGTGTATGCACACTTGTATGCTCTTGCACCACGGCATGCATTTTGGCACTCCTTAGGTTTGGAACCGTTAGGACTAGAGCCTCCTATTACTAGGGTCTGAAGTGACCCAAATTTTAGTTCAGAGGTGAAGTTGCCTCCAAACCTTGCGGATTGAGGATAGTTAAGAAGCACCGTGAAAGCAACGCTTCAAAGGAAGGGCTTGACCCTACTTGCATCCCTTTTTGCTGTGTTTGGTGGTGACTAAACATTTTGGGCTTTAGGGAGGATCGCTTAAGTCTTAGTTAGGTCTTCTCAGGTGTATCATAGGCGCGTAATTGTTTAGATAACTTGATTTATCACCTACAACTGGACTTAAATCTCAAAAGCCTTAACTGATTAAAGACCTAAAAATTCCTTTGATTTAACTGTGGTGTGAGTTAGAATGGACCACCTTGACGTCCATCCTTTCTCATCATGCCAACACCCTTACCCCCACTCTGCGATCATTGATCCCATATGCCGAGATGATCCATCCTTTGATAGACATAATGACAGTCATTCGGATCCTTTTTACTCCTACTATAGGAGTATTGGCCTGGTTAAGCCCTAAATTAGTGAGTAGAACCTAGGAGTGGGATTTGCCTTGCCCAATATCCCACACACAATAAAAATACCCAACCCACCCTCCCTGAATGATTGTAATGGTTGGGCAGAAACTCCTACATATTATGCTGCTGAGCCTGACTTCTCTCTTGAAAATAGTGATGACTTCACCTTGAAGATGGAAATATAGAAAATGCAAGATGAAATGATCAACCCACCCTCCCTGAATGATTGTAATGGTTGGGCAGAAACTCCTACATATTATGCTGCTGAGCCTGACTTCTCTCTTGAAAATAGTGATGACTTCACCTTGAAGATGGAAATATAGAAAATGCAAGATGAAATGATCAAGTTATTAGGAGAATCTTCGAGAGTAGGCCAACAAGAAAAAGAAGGCATTAGCCACCCAACCTACCCCATTGAGGATGATGTGCACCTTTTTACGCTAGATGCATCTCCCATGGGAGAGCCACACCCTAACTTGGAGGGAAATTTTGGGGATATGTAAGGGGGAGTAGCTACTTTTCGAGGATTGATTTTGAACCCTCCCTGCTAGATGACACTTCTGTGAGAGGTCCACACCTTAAGTGGGAGGAGGATATGTATGAAAGTAGCTATGCATTGGATGAAGAAAGGTAGCAACCTGAGGAAGATGATGATCAAATTGAGTATCCTGCTGAATTATATTGGAGTAAAAAGAAGGGAATGATGGTACCATTAGAAGACCTCGACCTAGATGATAGTATTTTCGTGATATTTAATGGTCAAGTTGTTAATCCCACCCTCCCTTCTGATCACGAGATGGAACTCAAACCCACCCTTAGGGAACCTAACCCTGAAATTCAATTATCTGAGGAGTTTGATGATACAATTAGGAACATTTTACCCCAGATAGAGTGCCCCAAGGTATTTGTGAAAATGTTAGATGAATTTAAACCTTGGGTGAATGATGAATTGATTGTTGAGGAGGATGAATTACTTGAGGAACCTACACTTAGGATTTGGAGTGACACTGAGGGTAAATATGTCGTCTTTGAGGAATTAGGACCCGAGGATGTCACAAATTTGATCAAAGTAGGTTTCATCAGCACACCCATTGATGATATTCTTCCTCATGATGATGAAATAATGGAAAACATGGAAGCAACTTCTGAGATTTATGTGGATTCACATATAGACTCCGAGGAGGAATTGAGTAAAGAACAAGAACCCAGGGATGAGATTGATAAGGTAATCTCTAAATTTGTTACTTCCAACCTACCTTCATTTGATTCAGAGTCACCTTTTGATTTGCCTATGTCTGAAGGAAAAACTTTGACTCCATTCCTTGAAATGATCACTGATGAAGTGTAGGATGATATACATGACATTAGTGGGATGCTAGGGATGCAGTTGAGGAATTAAAAGATTGCTAGGGATGGACACCGAGCCGAATAAACCCAACCTAGATCTTATGGCCATCTCACAACCTTGAAACTTGGACACCCTAGACAATCCTTGGCTTAAAGACATGCTCAATACTGTTTTGTCCAGGGGGCTTAACAGACCAATATTTCTTGTATTGGGGTACCGGGTATGGATTGATGCTTTCTATGGTCAGTCCATCACCCAGGGGGTATATCTTTGCACTATCCCTACCCCTTTTCTCTTGGATGAACCTTGTCATTCCCCTACCCTTCTGGAGGTCGCTATTCCCGCCTATCATTTAGAACCTCCTCTAGTGACCTGGGAAGATTTCATTCCCATCCTGGTTGGATGAGCATTTGCTATTGAGATTCATCATCAGCTCGCCAACATCCTAGGTTATCTGTTTTCTAGGCCTGTGTTACTTTAATCATTTTTAGAGCCTATTTCTTTGGTTTTTAAACCTGACTTGCAGATTCTTTGGGCTGCTTGGCTACTAACAAAATAACGGTAGCCCAACTCTGACCTAGGTAATACCCTTCTATGCAATGGGGACATTGCAGATTTTAGGCATGGGGGGGTGTACTTGGGGGATATACATAGCATATATACATAATTGCATACATCTGCATAACAATGCATAACATGCATTTACACAAAAAACATAAAAATAAAAATTTGCATTAGGCTCACGATAGAATTGAGATTAACTGGTTAGGCCCTGTATTCTTAGGCATAAGACCAGGACTTTACGTTAGATTAAGTTGACTCTAGGTATTTGACTGTAGAAGTTAAGTTGAGCTACTAGCTTTAGACCCTTAGGGTCCTTTGTGGACTTAAAAACTTAAGTAGGTGTTAAGTTGCGGACCATTCCACAAGAGGTTGAGGAAGGAAAGCTAGGGTTTGAGTTAAGGGTTGGGTAGTACCTGGTATCTTTTTCTACCTTGTGGTTTATGCGTGCTCGTAACCTAAGCATCCACATTTCACACACACTTGGTCTTGTGTAAATAGTGATCATCTTAATTCCTTCCTTGAAGAAAATTTGCTTCTCTCGGTTCTAACTTAGGAGAAGCTTGAAAACACAACTTGATTGGATGAGTTCCTGTAGCATGAGAGGTGGAGTATATACTCACCTTGATGATGTGATGATAACATGTCACCTCCTCGGCACTTGTATCTTAGGATATCCATCCTACTAGGGGCATGTAAGCGCATTGTGCTGTTCATGTATTATGGGCGACCCTATCTTGAAGTGACGATTGCCACAGGCTTGAATTCGCTTAAGAAATCCATGGGTGATACTATCTCGAAGTGTCGACTGCCAGGAGTTCTTGGGGTCGCTATGGGCGGTGCTATCTCGAAGCATCAAAAGCTAGGCACCCTTTGAGGTTCGATGATGGCGACAATGAATTCGACATAGACTGTGTTGATAGCTGATCCAAGGTTGGATTTAGAGGAATCATACAAAAATATATATATATTTAAAAAAAATTTTCCTTCTTACTCTCTTTCTAGGTTGGCAATCATACCAACCTCAAATAACTTAGACCAATGCACATGCATAGATGCTTTAATCTCTGGGACTAATAAACTCTAGGGTAGAGCTAGAAATCAAGGAAAACTGTGCTTTCAACTTGTCCTTAGCTGACCTAGTATGTAACATAGCAACTACTTGGGAACCTTAGGTTTAAAGTTTGTAATTTAACATGTTTCTAAGGGAAGACCGATTGGGTTGGCGAGTCTACTTGGAGAGTTGGGTTACTGCTAGAGTTTGCTAGGGACTACCAAAAACTAGGCATAGGGGCATTTGATGAGCCTATATTTGTGGGCTATTTAGTTACTTAAATGCTTAGACATTAGAGTAATATTAACATATAAATAACAAGCATTAAGATGTAAATAATGTAGTTTATATACATTTGCTTGTAGTCATTACATTCATATGTTTTATAACTTTTGCATGCATGCATTATAAACTAATATGCATAGTTCATACATTAAAAGTAAATGCAAAATATAAATAGCATGCATTATAAGTAGGTTGCATACATGTATTAGAAATAAGAATTAGTTTTTATTAAGGGTTCATGCATAAATTACACATCAATTCATTTCTATATATTTTATTGTATTCATGGAGGATGGGTTGGCTACCATTGAAGGCCATTCAAGACCCAGCATGGCATTTGAATTATGCTACGACAGTTATAAAAGAAGAGGAGTTGCTGCCGTGCAAAGGGGAGGCTCCATTTCACTCCACCTTCATCGTGACCGCTCCACACTGCCTGCCTCCCGCACATCATCGATGCTACTACCCGTCTATGTGGTGACAGCACACATCTCACCCGCATCAACTTCGTGGGCCAGCACCGCCCCTACGCTCCGGTCGAGCGTAACACTGCCCCAGGCCATTACCGTTGGCGAGCTCATCCGAGCTTTCCATTTATCTATCTCCTTCTTCTTTATTTTCTCTTTGATTCTATTTTCTTTTAGAACTTACTATTCATCGTCTTCTTCATAGAACAACCCAACACCATCGGCCTCGCTGACCACCTACTCCCTCTCCTCGCCAACTTTACGTGTGCCAACACCCTCCTCAGCAACGCACAACTCTACACAGCTACGTGCGCGCATCGCCTACCCAAGCCTTGCCACGCACACCACCTTGGCCAAGCTCCTGCCTGCGCCCAGCACACTACCCCTCGCCGTGCGAGACCATCCAGGCTACCACTAGATTGTGCATCACCACCAGCTCGCCCTCTCTAGCTCGCGTGCCTCCTGCACACACAGTAGCAGTAGCCTACAGCTGCACGGTTGACCTCCGCCCACTACTTCGTGCATGGAGCTCCTCCCAGCAACAACAGCCTACCGTCACCCAACACCCTCCTTCTCTCTGTCCGACCACCTCAGGTCGCCTTCTGCTACACCGTCACTGCCATCGCGTGTGCCTACCTCTAGAGCATCTTCACCAAGCTCCTCATCTCTGGTCTTGGTCTCCTCATGCACGGCCAAGGAGAAGATCTTCCCCCATTTTGCGATAGTAGATGGGAAATTAAAAATTACATTCCATTGCCATTATAAGATTTTAGGATTTAAGATATTAATATTATAATGTTGCCATGTTATGAAGAGAACCCGCCTCACTTTACTTGCTTTATCAACAAATGTGAGTCCTATTAGCCTAATCTGAAGGGGTTTCAACTTCGTTTTTGTGCAAAAACTTTGGTGAATATTTATTTTCAAAGTGTGTGAGTTTTAATAGGTCAGTGCCTCCCTGTGGAGACGACCCGCTCCCTTATGAGTGGTTTATTTAATGTTTTGATGACTGGTTTTCCACCACTTGCATACTACAACATGTCATTTCATGTGCAAAATTTCTTTCAAAGCGAAAACTGTCTCATCACTCCATTTCTTCCTCCTCAGCCGCTGGCTTTGGATCCACAGGTCCCATTCTTTTGTTAGTTAGGATTTTAATGTTTTCTAGGTTAGTGTAGTATCTAAGAGTGTAGTTTGGATTAGTTAGGAGTAGATCAGATATCTAAATTCATGGATATTGTGGTTTAGATTAGAGTAAAATAGTATAGAGCCAATCCGACCTCTCTGATTAATTTAGATTAGAGAGGATTTTTTTGCACCTTTGCATTGACTCATATAGCTCCCTTATCGTCTCATGACCACATTCACTTCTTCTCCTCGAAGTTTTAATCACAATTCACCCATTTATCGAAGCATTGATTAGATCCGATGCTCCATAGCATCTAGACCTGATTAAGTGCTAATCTCATCTAGGGGGTCTCCCATACACTCCATAAATCCACAAAGACCCCCCATCTGATTTGAATTGAATCAATTTGAGCATTTATATCAGATTCGTTGGTTTCGCTAATTTGGGAATTTGTGATTGAAATTGAAGCCGATCTGATTTAAATGATTAAATTAAGTTTTCTTATGTTCAACTGGTTTAAAAGCAATGTGCTTAAGCTATTTTTAACTTAATTTTTATCATTCAATATGCTTTTGCCCAATTCTTAATTATAATGACTATTTTCTGGAAGTGTGGTAGCTTGAGCCAATGAGAATTAGATGCACTAATTCTAGACTCAAGCAATGATCCAACTAGTTTTAACGAGTCACCTCGAGCTCCTACACACCAATCAATGGTGTGCAGGAACTCTAGATTGACATTTCATTTAGGTGTTTCAAAAGCAAAGGCCTAACTAAGCAACATTTGATTTTTTTTACTCCAAATGGTTTCCTAAGCTCAAATCTGACATTAATATGATATGTATGAGTTTATTGAGGTATGAATGCTTAATGAGTGTCTGAGAAGATTTTTAAACTGATTTGAATACCTAAGTTAATCTATTTCCCTTATGTTGTCTATAACAAAGAAAATAGATTAGTTAAGGTCTCTTATAGTTTCTTCTGATCTCATATTTGAATTGTAGAGTTTTTCAGGCTTCCTGACAAAGATTTGAGACATTTGAAATGTGTATTGAATGCTTTGACTTGCTCTTATGGGAGTATGGATTTAAATCATATCAGACCTAGAAAGGTTTAGTTTTAGTTTTCTTCATTAATTGTAAAAGATATTGCTGTTGGAAATTGGGCTAATCTTAATGGAAATTTGATTTCAATGAAGGATATTGAGTTTCACAAGTTCTCAAGAGACTAAGTGGTTTTTATTTAATGAACTGAGCTGCTATGGAGGTTGCTACTATTTTGAGCAGCAGCAGTAGAGATCTAATTGCAACTACTGTGTACTTTAAGATGTCAGAATCAGCTGCTGAAGGATCAGCATTTGATCTGAAATGGAGCAGCAGCAGCAGTAGCTACATCACTATCTGGGATTAGTCTGATCTGACTGAATTTTAAGTTGGATTGTGGATTAAGGAAACTGGTACTAGTTTGTAATGTTAGGATTTCATGTACAAGCATTCATGTAACTAAAATGAACTTTAATTTAGTTAGAATTGCTTAATTATGCTTATTAGATTTACTTTCAACTAATATCCATGTGAACAACTATCCAAATTTGGAAATTGAATGAAATGGGATTAAAAATCATGTTTAAATGCTTGCATACCTCTTATGTGATGTATTGGATATTCTTGAGTGCCTAAGTATCCATTCCAACCATTAGGATAGAATTCAAGATCTTAGGTTTCTTTCTAAGCCTATAATGGAGTTAGTTTGTAAATAAATAAAATATTTAAAAAATCATAGAAAATAAAAATGTCTTGAGTAGAATTAGCAATTTTTCTAAGTGGTTACCAAGTTTTAAGATAATCTGAACCTTTGACTTGGTAGAACATACCAACCGACAGTTTAGTACACCTTAAAATTTAATAAAAGATCTAAGATTAAAAATCACAAAAAGAAACTTCTTCTCTCTCATCTCACCCTTTCTCTCTCATCACCTATCTCTATTATATATATATAAACCATAAAAATCAGAAAAAGCTTAAAAATACCCAAAAATACCTTATATACTATGTATATACTTGTAAATATAATTTAAAACTACGCTAAGTATGTATATTGTACAATATGTAAATAATATACATAATTAACTTATATATGTATTCTATATATTAAATTAAATATTTAGAATGAGTTATTGTATATATAACTTTATTGTATTAATATATATTAATTTATATAAACTAAATGTGTATTAACTTAAGTAATTATATAAACCTATGTATATGTACATAATTATATCTAGTATTGTACATACATATTTGACTATATAATATATACTGTATAATACCTATAATTTAATTTAATTATGTATTTATAGTAGGTAATTAAGTTATTAAGTTAAATAAGAATTTATTAACTTAAAATAAAATAAATTAATAATTTAAGTTAATAATGAAGTAATTTATAATGCATACTTGTATAGTATTATTTTAAGTATATTTAACCTATTTATACTATATTTGTACTATACTACAGTATTTATAAATTAAATATGTACATAACTAACTCAAACATGTAGTTACTTGTATAGAAATTAAAATAAAGTCTATAAAATAAATTAAAAATGTATAATAAATACTTTAAGATGTAAATAAACTTTTTATTAATTCAATTTCTTGTTTAATTAACTAATTTATACTTCAATTAAGAAATTAATCCCTAAACTAACGTGTATAATTTCATAACTTTAACTAATTTTATTATATATATAAATAACTTATTTCTCTAAATTAATTGTACCATTATGTAGCCCTATATAAGGGCTTTGTAACTACATAATTTATTTTTAATTTAGATTAAAATATAGCCCTGAAATCGAGGGCTAAATCTACGCAAATTGGATGCACTGTAGAACGGCGCAGCGCTCAATTGGCGCTCAGGTATAACGCCACATCGTGGCCTAGAGAAACAATGTAGCGATATAAGTTGCCTAGCACACACGACCCCCTCGGTCGTTAATGCTGGGTGCACAAATGAGCATACAAGGTTATTCTTGGGGCGCGTGATGCGTGTGCTTGCAGGCGTGCCTAGGCATGTGCATGAGCACGTGTAGGCACGTGTGTGGGCTTTGTTGGGCCTGTATTGGGCCTAAAAATGAAATAGAAAATGCCTAAATTAAATTAGGGTTGGCCCACTAGTAGAGGTCTGGTCTCGCCTCTCTGAGGTGCAGTATATACCTCGAAAATGGGTCAGTCTGCCCATTAAAAACCCAATTTTTGGGTTAATCACTATAAAAAAATAGCCTTTAGCGACATTTAATATTTAACCCTTTTATTTGCCGTTATATGCAGTTAGCGATACATAAAATAATTGTCGCTTAATTGCCGCTTTCGTTGGCATCTCTAAAAGGTTAGTGGCAATTGTATAATCGCCGCTAAATCAATGGTATTAGCGGCACTTTAATTGAAGCAAATAATGTCTCTAATGATCTTCTACAGTGGCAATTTATTTGCCACTATTTCGCCACTATTGATTTATATTAGTGGTATTTTAATTGATGCTATTAGTGTCGCTATATCTATCATTTAATGGCTTTTTTTTGTCACTCAATTTCCATTATTTATTTACTCTAGTGACACTTTTTTTTGCCATTTAATTGCTTCTATTGATATTATTTAGCAAGAATTATTTGTATTTCTAAATCACCACTATTTATTTCTTTTAACGACACTTTCTTATGCTACTAAATCGTCACTAATTTTTTACTTTAATGGCACTTTCTTTTGCCATTTAATTACCACTATTGATTCACTTCAATGATGCCTATATATACAACTTAATTTTATTCTTTACTAAGAAATAATTTTTTTAACAAGCACAAAACATAGGGGCACGAGTACAAATTCCTTTTTATTGACTTCCTAGATCATCAAAGTACATATTCCCTTCTCAAGAGTAATACAAGAGAAAAGAAAAGAAAAATATAGAAAAAATAAAAATACAACGAGGATCCTGAAATGTGAAGTACTTCATCAATTGAAATTATCTGGGAAATCATAAAACTTTGGCATCCATCCCATGTTGTAATGCTTCTTTAGGGCTTCACATCATCCTTAGTTGGAAGCCCAAGATGTTCTTTAGCTGTGCAAAATTCTCCTCGTGAAGACCAACAATTCAAGAAGCCTGTCTTATTATGTCTGCTGCCTTGCTTCCTTGTGTTGCGATTGGGAGTTGGCCTTTGTCATAGTTGCAGTAAATCCATTGTTAAGACTGTGCCATATATGTAATAACTTCTATATTTAGTAGCATTCTATCATTAAATTGATACTACATTATATATGCTAGTATTGTACCTGTATAATCTTCACTTTACTCATTGCAAGCTCGGTAACCCCTGCCTTGAGGTTGTTACGAACAGTCCCCTTGGAAAGGTTCAAGCCCATGCTGTATGGAAAGAGAGATGGTCAACAAATGTGATTGGTTAGATGGGTAGACATGATATTCATCCAAACAAACTGAACAATTATCGGTAGCACACCAAGACAAATTTTTAATGATTCCAATGTAAAAAATTCAAGGGGTTAGTTTATGAGTGGTGAATGACATTGCTTATTCCCAGAAATAAGTTTATTTGAAAACTTGTGATTCTACTCTATTGGTTTACTTCAAGCACGTGCACATGAATATTTGTTCTACTTTAACCAAAATTATCTTCCCTTTTATGTTTTAGAATTTGGTAAGAAATTTTAACAGAAACGTCAGTTTGAAATTGCAACTTCTTCTAGGACTGAAGATGACATCTATAACAGTAAGGCAAATCTTGTATCATAGAAACCATCAGACAAAAAAGTACATCAAAATCAAAGTCATTGAAATCAAAATCGAAGCACTGTAAAAGAGGATTTTGTCGTCACCTGATCTTGACTGTTCATTTTTTATAACCTATTTAATAGCCATCCAAGTGTTGCCTACACCTACCACTTATGCAAAACCAAGAGAAGAAAAAAAAGCTAACAGATGTTTTTTGAGTTTTTATTGAGCTCAATAAACATCCACTTCTTTCCACCAAAAAGATTAAAACATACTTATAGGTTTTGCATCCAGAGATTGGACAAAAACATGTTTTGGATGCATAGGTGGTCACATTTTCATCAACCGGTGTCCCGATAGTATGTTTTGTCATTTTATTAACCTCAAGTATATGAGCAACTTTAAGTATAATTCCTCGAGAATTATCAATTCAGATACCCATTTTTGTTGCTTTCCATTCCCAAAAATTTTAGCAAAGACAACATAGCCAACATATTTATCAGATTGAAAAGAATATTAAGGTAATTATCAACCTGTATACCACATTCCATCCATGTTCTTCACTATTCTCGATTACATCCTTGAGAGCAGAAGGAAGAACCTTCTACAATTCTATCACAAATTCATTCTCCGGCTCAACATCACCAGAATGGTCTTACACCCAAAGAACATGGAGGTGGCATGCCATTCAGCAGCAGCAGCAACTGGTTCAGGAGCAGCAGTAGTAGCTGGTTCAAGAGTAGTAGCAGTAGCATCTATTAGGCATCCATCCTTAGGTCACATTATTCCTGCTAGATTTCCATACAAGTCAATTGCACAATTGTAAAATTGCTAGAGTCAGGTACGCATTTCTTATCCTTTGTCAACTCCTGCCATCCTTGCATTTGACTTAACTAAAAAGACCATCTCTTGAATTGAAAAGAATTAAAAAGCGAGACAAGCTGCATAGAAAATATCTTCTAAATACTTGAATCAAATTCAAAAGGTGACATTAAAAACTGTTTGAAACCTTGACTGTGTTTTCACCGCTATCTGTTGCTTACTATCGTGTACACACTACACGATCACTTAAGTTCGCAAATACACGGGTTTCTATCTCATCTCCTGGTGCAACCACAGGGTCTGGATTCGCACACCAGCCTTATCCAGATTCCCAGTGGACTATAGAGGTCTACACTTAGCTAGGTTATCTTTAGGACATGTACAATTATTTTGAAACATGTGTATGGGTACTACTATTTTCTCGTAGCAGACTCTAGGAAAAATTTGAATTATCTCACTTGCTTGCTTGATTGGTGTTTGATTGGAGAGATTAATTAGGATTTCTGAGTTTGTGAGATTGAGATTGATTGATCCTTTCCTTTGAGTTATGGCTGTTTTCAAAAAATCATTTTCAAAAATCAACTCAATGGAAGGTACGAGATCCCAAAACCCTGAACTGGTACTTCCCTTGGGCACTGATGCCCAAGCGTCCACTTCTATGCCTTCCACATCCAATTCTATACCTCGTAGGCCTCAAACTCCCATCCACCATTCCATCCATCCTGAGGATGATCATGATTCTACACAATTGGAGGATTTCGAAGAACTATCTCCACATCTCTCTACACATCATCCTCCACCACCACCACCAAACCATAGGTTTCAACCTCCTCCATATCCTAACTTTCTAACCAACCACCATCGGAGAGAGGTCCTATGCCTCATGTTCAACACCTATTTGAAACACAACTTCAGATGAACACCCTTACCCAATAGGTGCAACAGCTTGCACAAGATGTTAATTTCTTAGCGAACCCCTAACCTCAACCTACGAATCCCCAGGCACCACCTCAACCTCGTAGATGTCAACTGCAGGATTACTATAATCCCGCAGTTGCACAACCTATGCCTGTGGTATGTTATCCTGATGGAGGTCATGTTGCTAAATTGAAGCCAAACATCATTGCACTTATACCTCACTTCCATGGTCTTGCTTCTGAGGACCCCTTTCAACATTTAGAGGAGCTGAAAAGCCATGCCCCAACTTTGGGTCCGCAAGGTCATGATCAGCACATGATTTTAATAAAAATGTTCTCCTTTGAATTGAAAGATAAGGCAGCCTTGTAGTATAGAACACTTGCACGGACTACACTAATAGATGCATGGGCTTCTTTGGAAGATGAGTTCCTAAAGAAGTACTTCCTGTAGGCTGCACAAACTCTTTAAGATGTGCCATCACCACTTTCACCCAAAATTCTGGAGAACAAATGCACAAGATTTGTGAGAAATTCTACGAGCTTCTTAGAAAATGTCTCCACCATGGTGTCCCATGCTGGCAACAGGTCCAGATCTTCTATCATGGGCTCCATGCTGACACAAGGAATTTTGTAGATGCCGCTTGTGGAGGCAATTTTTTGTGTCAGGACGAGGACTCAGCTTTTGAGCTCTTCGAAGGCATGGCAGAAAATTCTATTAATAATGCTTCGATGAGTGTTCTTAATAGAAAGTCCTCTCATTCCCACTCACACATGAGAATACATGAAGCCCAATCTAGCAACAAAGACTTAGAATTAGTGGCTAGTCAGCTGGATAAGGTGGGCTTAATAAAGAAGAAAGTAGATGAAGTATGGAAATTCTTATCTAAACTTTCATCATCTTCTTCTCAGTCACCTGCACCTCACACTTCTCAGTTTCCCACAGGATGTGAAACTGTGAACAATCTATCTGTGACACAACTTGCTCTACCAGATTACAATTTTTCCTATCTGTCACCGGTTGGAGGAACCTTTGTTCCTCCTTACACTGAATTCCCTACACATTCTGGAGCTTCGAAGGAGCTTCATGTCATTCACAATGACCCTTATTCACAAACCTACAACCCTGGATGGCGTAATCATCCAAATTTCTCATGGTCAGGAAATTCACAGAGACCTACCTATCAACAACCTTCTGCACCACCACTTCACAACCCGATCCGAGCACCACCTCCACAACCACACGGGTATCTACCGCGTGCCTACTAGTAAACCCAACCCAGGCCCGCCCAATACTCTCAACCTGGGCCTACACGAGATGATCAGTTGGGGACAATCATGAAAGCTCTTGCTGACATGCAACAACAAAATATTGCTATGCAGCAGAGACAGGATGCGGCACTAGCTGAGATGAGAGCCTAGCTATCGCACTTGATGGAATCCCGTCAACCACATTCACTCCCATCTCAGGCACAACCCAATCCTAGGAACATACCTGCCCAGAGGTATGTTCAACCTAGACCTTCAATGCAAGGTCAAGCATATGCCATTTCACAACCCTTGCATGAACTCGAATTCTACACTGATCCAATTCTACCTATCCTCAACCACCTCTTCTACCCAATTCTGAGTTACTGTCTACATCTAGAGCTGAATTGAATGTCATTACCACTGGGAGTGGTAGAAGCACTATAGATCCACCATTTCCTTCTTCTACATCTTTTCCTGTACCTTCTACTTCCACTCCTCCATCTGATTCACCTCTTCCTGATTCTTCTCATCCTAGGAATGACCCTCCCATTACAACTTCTATACCATTTACAGAGGCTTTAAAGAAGAAGGGAAAAGGAAAGAAGAAATCTTATGTGGCTCCTGAGGAGGATTTGATTAAGCTATTTGAGCAAGTCCACATAAACATCCCCTTGTTGGATGCAATCCACCACATTCCTCTTATGCTAAGTTTTTGAATGACCTATGTACACCTAAGCGTAAAGCAAGGATTTAGAAAGGGAGTAGTCCAATCATTCTTTCGGAACAAGTGAGTTCCATCATATCCAGTAGCCTCCCTACTAAGATGAAAGACCCAGGCACTCCTTTTCTATTCTCCATGATAGGTAACACCACATTTAATAGAGATTTACTTGATCTAGGTGCTTCCATCAATCTTATACCAACCTCCCTATTGACACATTTCGAGGTTGAAAATATGAAACCAACCGAGGTGTCCCTGCAATTAGTTGACAGATCAGTTAAGACACCTCAAGGAGTATTGGAAGATGTTAGTGTAGGTCAAGAATTTTTACTTTCCTGTAACTTTATAGTCCTTGAAATGGAAGTACCTAAGGATATCCAAAACACACCTATCATTCTAGGAAGACCTTTCTTGGCTACGGCCAAGGCAAACATCAATTGTAAGGAGGGCCTAATAGAACTAAAATTTGGAGATCAAAAAATGAAAATTGATATCTTTCAGGCCCAAAGGGGACTATGCTATAGTTTGATTGAGGAAATCTGTTCCTTGGATTCACTGGACAAGTTGGTAGAGAACACATTAATTGATTCATTGAATTTAGAACCTCAACACCCTTTGGCTTCTAAGTTCACTTCTCCTGAGACACCAGCTTTAAAAATTGAGGACTTACCTCCTATTCCCTTAGTGTCTCTAGGATCTTCTGAGATCTCCATACCTTCTCCTTCACCCGATCCTATTCCTGTTAAACTTAAACCTCTACCTGAATCTTTGAAGTATGTCTTCTTAGGACCTGATCAAACTTATCCTGTGATTGTCAACGCTCTCTTATCATCTGATCAAGAATCACGACTCTTATCTGTCCTGAGCGCACATAGACAAGCTATAGGATGGAGCCTTTCAGACTTGATTGGCATTAGTCCTTCTTACTGCACACATAGGATTTTTACTGAAGAATGATCTAGATCCACTAGATAGCCATAGTATAGACTGAACCCTACACTTCAGGAGGTGGTTAAAAATGAGATGATCAAGTGGTTAGACAATGGAATTATTTTCCCTATCTCTGATAGTCAATGGGTAAGTCCTGTTCAAGTTGTGCCTAAGAAGGCTAGACTTACCATCATAACCATTGACTCTGGAGAAGTCATCCCTACAACGATTGCTAGTTCGTGGCAAGTATGTATTGATTACCAAAAACTCAACCAAGCCACGAAGAAAGATCATTTCCCAGTACCCTTCATTGATGAGATACTGGAAAAATTGGCTGGGAATCGATTTTTCTGCTTTTTGGATGGCTACTCAGGTTACAATCAGGTGGCGACTCACCACGATGACTAGGAGAAAATGACCTTCACTTGCCCCTGTGGAACCTCTGCATTCCGAAGGATGCCATTTGGATTGTGCAACGCACCTGCCACATTTCAGCGGTGTATGTTTGCAATCTTTTCCAACTTAGTAGGTGATTGTTTAGAAGTCTTCATGAATGACTTCTTGACCTTCAAGAGCACATTTGATGCATGCTTAGAACACCTGACTAAGGTCTTGCAAAGATGCATAAATGTGAATCTGGTACTTTCCTGGGCGAAACCACATTTCATGGTACCAGAAGGACTAGTTTTAGGTCACCTTATTTCTGAGAGAGGAATAGAGGTTGACCATGCGACGATAAAATTGATTTCTAAACTACCATTACCTTCATCGGTTAAATAGATTAAATCTTTTCTCGGATATGTTGGTTTTTATCGTAGCTTTATAGCGGACTTCTCGAAGATAGCCTGACCTCTCACAAATCTCCTCTCTAAGGATGTAGACTTCCAGATCTCTGACGATTGTGTTTGTGCTTATACAACACTTCGTGATCTGGTTACCAAGGCACCAATATTGCAAACCCCAGATTGGTCTCACCCTTTTAAGATCTTGTGTGATGTCTTTGATTATGCAGTAGGGGTTGTCTTTGGGAAAAGACTAGACAGGAAGCCCACAGTCATCTATTACACTAGCAAGACCTTAGATGAAGCTCAGAGGAATTACACCGTCACTGAAAAGGAATTGCTAGTTGTAATTTTTGCACTGGAAAAATTCCAACCTTATCTTTTAGGTTACCATATTATAGTCTACACTGACCATACTACAGTTTGACATCTCACCAAGAAGGACGTGAAATCTCGTCTGATTAGATGGATCCTGTTATTGCAGGAGTTTGATTTAGAGATTCATGACAAGGCTGGGAAGCAAAATGTGATAGTTGATCACTTATCTCTCGTGCCTTCTAAAGCGATTTCTCCTTCACTTCCCATTACCAACAACTCCCTGACGAGCAATTACTGGTCATTCATTCTAATCTTCCTTGGTATACTGACATTATCAACTACCTGGCTTCCGAAATTGTTCCCTCTGATTGGGTCAAACATCAAAAAGACAGACTTAGATCCGAGGCCAAGCACTATTATTGGGAAGAACCATGGCTTTTCAAGCACTACAAAGACCAGATCCTTAGGAAGTGTGTCCCTGACAAGGAGATAGAAAGCATCCTGTCATTCTGCCATGACTAGGCTTGTGGTGGTCATTTCTCTAGCAAAAAGGCTGCTGCAAAAGTTTTTCATAGAGCTT
This sequence comes from Thalassia testudinum, assembly GCA_037157565.1. Lineage (NCBI taxonomy): Eukaryota > Viridiplantae > Streptophyta > Magnoliopsida > Alismatales > Hydrocharitaceae > Thalassia > Thalassia testudinum. The sequence continues at coordinate 3,079,253 of JAZHRO010000051.1, forward strand.
TTTATTGGTCCATGATCTTTAAAGATGCACACGAATATAGTAGGGCATGTCCACGCTGTCAGTCTTTTAGTAGTATTAGTTGCCGGGACATGATGCCCTTGAATCCGATCTTAGTGTGCGAAATCTTTGACATATGAGGCATTAACTTCATGGGTCCTTTTCCTAATTCTCATGGCTTTGAGTACATCTTGTTAGCAGTTGATTATGTTTCTAAATGGATTGAAGCCATCCCCTTAAGGACTAATGATCATAGAGTTGTTACATAATTTGTCCAAGATTATATCTTCTCTAGATTTTGGGTAACAAAAGCCATCATTAGTGATGGAGGGTTTCATTTTAGGAACACACATCTCTAGTACCTACTTCAGAAGTATGGGGTATCACATAGGATTGCTAAACCTTACCACCCTCAAACCAATGGATTGGTAGAATTGTCCAACCGGGAGATCAAGAAGATTTTATAGACTACCATTCGACCTGATAGAAAGGATTGGTCTTCTCGCCTTAGAAAGTGTAACCTAGACTTAGAGAAGGCCGGTGATCATAGAAGATTACAAATTTCCAAGTTAGATAAATTGAGGAATGAATCTTATGAAAGCTGAAGGATTTATAAGGATAAGTTAAAGGCCTTCCATGACCGTCACATCCATAGGAAGTCATTTCACCTTGGTCAAAAAGTCCTTCTGTTTGACTCAAGACTTAAACTTTTCTCAGGGAAACTCAGATCCAAGTGGACTGGACCTTCGAAAATCTTAAGAATCTTTGACAATGGAGCTGTTGAGATCACTAAGATTGACAAATCTGAACCTTTCACTATCAATGGACAAAGACTGAAACCTTTCATTGAGCCACATAATCTCAGACTTGTCAATTCTATTGTTTCGCTCTAATATTTTGAACTACCATCTGGGTTTACACCTAGCTGAAGGCATTGAATTTAGTAAACCTATCTTCTTGTAAATAGTTGTTTTTCACCTTTCTTACATTAGGTGTCTACCTATGCATTTTAAGCATACATTCATTGTCACATATGTCATGCATTTCACTTCTTAGCCCAACTTTCCACTCCGATCTTGTATCAGACTTGAAATTGTCTGCACAAACTAAGATAGTAAAAAGCAGAGCATGCATTTGCATCCACCCTATTCATACAATGAGGACATTGCATCATTTAAGCATGGGGGGTGTAAATGGTGAATCATTTGCTGAAATGCAATAGTAGACAGACCTGTAGTTATATAGTGTAGTATTATCAAAAATTCCAAAAAAATTGAAAAATTTTGAAAAAAAAATAAAGTCAAAAATACAAAAAAATGTCAAAAACAAAAATTCCAAAAATACAATAAGGGACTTGAACTTTATTGTTGAGGGAGAACTTCAAAAGATTGAAAAACATTGAGGAAAGAAAAAGCATTAAAAGAATTTAAGTGTTTAATTATGATCTTATAGCTGAAAACAAAATTAGAATAAGTGTTTATGGACATTCAACCTTTGCTGGTTAGACTTTCCGGGCCACTGTAGCTTGATTCGCTCAGGCTTTGGCTTAATACACTTTAAGCTTTGACAAGATAGACCACGATCTCTCCTAACTTAGGACGTATTCTTATACCTGAGTCACCGGTACAGGATTCGCTGGTTGCTTTGGGTTAGAAGTCTAATTAACCTTGGTTTACACTACACAGTGTCGGGAAAGACCTTATGAATTTGAAATTCAACCGTACTGTTCATTAGGGAAGGTAAAGTCCTTACCTGTGGGTACAGGTAGACTGTTTGTCCTAGTCTTTAGCCTTGTGTCTAGGAGAAGCTCTTTCCACCAAAGAACTCATCTACCAAATAAAGTGTGCTCTACTAAATAAAGTTGTCGGAGACATACTGACAGTTATTGAAAAAAAAAGTTTTAGAAAAAGATATTCTTTAGAATAAGTCAAGTATGTTCTCCAAAGTCCTGTAAATACAATGTTCCACCAAAAAGAAACAAAAGTATTTTTAGGGTGAAATACAAATACCTTGTTTCCACCAAATATTCTTTGAGCCACAATGCAATAAAGGTTGGTCTTGAGTTTTCCTCACTTTTTGAGAGTTAATCCGAAAACATGAGCTGAAGCTAGAACCAACCTGGACTTAAAAAGAAGTGAAACCCTGGGATTGAGTTTTGAAATTCACCTAGTTAATCCTGACTCATCACTGAGCACAACCATAACCACTTAGCTTCTGAGTCTTGTAAAACCTTCTGAGTCCTGGAAATCACACTTAAGGTTTAAATATCAAGAGTCCTTGTTGTTCGAGAGATGATCTATGTCATATCAGTCTTAAGTTCTGGTCAGTCTTCCTAAGCAATAGGTTCTCACAATGTCCAGACATAAACACAACTGGTTTATCAAAGGAAAATCTTTCAGCTTAAAGATTATCTCTAAACACTTAACACTCAATAATTTGAAAAAAAAAGAAAAGAAGAAAAATAGATATCTCATCACACTACCTTGCTGATACTTAAACTGCTTTGCACTTTAATGAGTTATTTGCTAAGGGACTAGCAAAACCTAAGCATGGGGGTATGATGAGGTGTGCTCATCATAGCTAAAATGCTCAAGTTAAGCTGGAAACTAAGTTAAATACTATCAAATTAACACATGAAATGGATTAAGTGTGGGAAATAAGGAAAAGACCTAAAACACCAAATCTGTGCTAAAAATGCATAATCAGGTAATTTATTGAGATATTCTATTATTAAATACAAAATGATGATCCAATTGTAAATTAAACACACAATTGAGTTCAAAAGATCAAATCGAAAGTGAAATTAACTTTTAATATGTTTAATTAAGCTTCAATAAAAACTTGGTAGCATTTGGACATCAATAGGACCTTGCATTTAGAGATTCACATTTAGGTCCTTCATTCATAACATTTTATTCACTTTAAAACCTCCAGGGACCCATTTGTAGGCCATAGGGCCTAATTGTAACACCTTAAGGACTACTTTGCAGTGATTTCATACACTTATGGGCCTTGCTGCTATTTTCCTACAGTTTCGCATTTTAGGCTGATGGCGCAATTACACCATTAAACCTGTGAACGGTGCACCTCTTGGAGCACTATTCACTTGATAAACGTAAGCAATCTCTGCCATTCAAATTCTCCACCTTGATCTGTGGTTGCCCTTCAATCGAAACTTCGTGAGAATAATCGCGTAGCTTCACCACCTTGCCCATATCCCATCTAGCAGCTAGGATTCGACTTGGCTCTTCCCGCACCCTCACAGCTCATCATGGCCACCCATGCCCTAATCACCTATTCCCACTACGCGGTGAGCGCAATCACTCTTAAAGACTACTTAAGCTCCTTCCTAAGCTCACGCGCGAGGCATCGACCTCCTCTCCTACTTTCCTATGGCGATCCCTTCGTCTCCTCCAGTTCTCCTTACCTTATTCACTCGCCGCATTAGTGACAATGTGTGGTTTTTCACCTCCAATTCCTCCTTGCTGCTAGGGATGATGTACGCCTGAGGACGACCTTGAAGATCCTCTTGTGGACTTTTCCTTCACTGGAGATCTTCCCCCATTCTTCCTCCTTAGCCGCTGGCTTTGGATCCAGGCAACCCCATTCATCTGATTAGATTAGGATTTACTACTTTGTAGCTTAATTGTAGTGTTAGTTAGAGTAATTTAGGAGTAGATCAGATGTTAGAGATCAAAATTCAGTGATGCCTTAGTGTAGATTAGTTATAGGTTAGTGTAGAATCCACATTCACACCTCCTTTGATCATTTCAGATTAGAGGAGATGAACTCCTTTCATCACCTAACCATTGATTTTCTTGTCCATCTCACAAATTTCACATTCTAAATTTCCCTCATGTTTTTAATTCGCAATCCACCCACCCATTAGAGTTAAACCCTCATCTCATTGCTCTCTAGCATTGAGATGAGGATTTGCACTCAAAATCCATCTAGGGGTCTCCCATTCATCTCAGATTTTCCACAAATATCCCTGATCTAATTTAAAAATAATCGATCTGCTTGATCTAATTTTAATTTGGATTTCAATGCAAGATTGCAAGATTTTGATCAAATTGAGTTCTGAAGGGTTTTTGATCAAGTGAACTGCTGCATTTTTGTGTGATTTAGTACATGGTTGTGAATCTGAGATGATGCTATTGATGAATTTTTTCTCAGATGAGCCATGATCGGATTTGTCATGAGTTGGGAATTTCATGGTCTTAAATGTGTGGGAGAGCCAAGGAGAATCAACCTTGTTGCTTTGAGGCTCTACCAAGTATTTTTGTGTGGATTTGTTTTTGATATTCTGATTTTTAACCTAGGGAATTTTTAGTATTCCTTAAGGTTTTAGACAATTGAGATTCAAGTTGGATTTATTGGACTGATTCTAAAACCTCCTTCATGCTTTCCATAGCATTAGGAAGGTGTTAGAACATTGTTTTTCTCTCTGCTTTGAAATGAGAATGCTGATGAGGAGTTTTGATGCAGAGTTAACTTCTCAAAGTGATTTCAATGCTATTTTCAAGCCTTGTCAAATTTTTAAAAGGTTTGCTGTTGTGTTTTGAATCCCAGTCCATTAGATTAAAGTGCTGCTTCAGCAACTACATTTTCATGGGTTTTTCAACCCTTAATTTGGTACAAATTGGTGTTAACTTAAAATCATGATCTGCATTTGGATATGCTTGATCCCTAATCAGACTTTCTTAAGTCTGATCTGGGATAATTGTCTACTGAAGTCCTCATTTCAGACTTGCCGAGAGTAGAGATTTGGCTGCACTGCAGCCTTTGAGAATTTACTTATGATGTTTGATGAAGGTATATGAGCCACTGTAGCTTCTCCTGTTCTCAGATTGTAGTTACTGCTGCTGTTGTTGTTGGACTCTGCAGCAGTTGTTCTTTTGGATTAGAACAAATGGACAGTGGCTGAGATTTAAAGTTTTTAATTGGTTGACATGTACTATAATGTGTAGTTGATTTCGTAGCAAGATTTCATGTACGGTCAAGTGTCTTTGCATCTCTTTTGATAGTTTGTAATCTGATTTTCAACCCTCTTTGTCAGCTAAATATGTTGCATAACTATCCAAATTCAAACTTAGTGGAATTTTGGGTTGAAATTCATACTTATCTAATTGAACACCTCCCATAGCATGTTTAGAACACATCTGAACTAATAGACTACTTTCCCAGCTACTAAGAGGCTATTTAGGGCCTTAGGTTCTATTTGAAAAATCCTTTGAAGGCCTAAAATGTGCTTCACTTGTAAATAAATAAAAACACTATAAAAAATCCAAAAAAATAAAATAAAGATGTAGCGAGTAGGAACAAGTATATTTTTAAGTGTATCCCAAGTTTTAAGGCATTCTAAACCCCTGGCTTGATAGAACATACCAACTGATGGTTTAGTATACCTTTAAACTCAATAAAAGAGTAAAACCAAAAACATACAAAAACAAATCTATTCTCTCTCATCTCTCTATTTCTCTCTCATCCTTTATCCGTACTATACCTATTAAGCCCTTAAAAATAAGAAAAACCCTAAAAACTCCCAAAAATACTATGTATATACTAATTAAATCTACGCTATAAGTAAATATTGTATAATAAGTATATATTGTATATAAATAACTTATATATGTATTCTATGTAGTAAATTAAGTATTTAGGATAATTTAATGTATATATAACTTTATTGTATTATTTTATATTAACTTATATAACTTAAATGTATAATAACTAAGTAAATCTACAAACCTACTTACATGTACATGTCTGTATATCATATTGTACATACGTATTTATATATGTATTATGTACCATATCATACCTGTAATGTAATGTAATTATGCATGTACAATAAATAATTAATTTATTAAGTTATTAGGTAGTTTACAAAATAAAATTAAATAAAATTAGTAAATTAAGTTATTATTGAACTAATTTACACTTTATAGTTGTATTATATTATTTTAAGTAATTTAAACTAATTTAACCATATTTATACTGTATTGTATTATTTATACCTAATTAATATGTATAACAGCCTGAAAATGCATATTTAAATGTATATAAATTAAAATAAAACATGTAAAATACCATAAAAATATGTATCAAATAATTTAATATGTATATTAACACTATACAATGTCAATTTGGTCATTAATTAAGTAATTTAAACATTAAGTAATAAATAAAACTATAAATTAGTATGTATAAATTATAAATTTTAGCTAATTTATTTATATAGTAAAACTAATTAATTTTGTAAATAAATTACATAATTATGTAGTCCTATGTAAGCGATTTAAAATCCCACAATTTATTTTTAATTTATAATAAATTATGGCCTTCAATTCGAGGGCCAAAGTAAGCAATTTAGGATAGCTTTGTGCACGGGCAGCAGCACCTGAAGGCACTTCAAATAGCGCCACATCAGTGGCATGAGAGAGGGCATAGCAACTTATTAGTAATTTCTCTTATGCTCTCTTCAGTCGTCACAGGTGTCGGGCGCCCGAGCACATACGCACACTCCTATACCTATCTAAGCATATAAATGAGCATTTGATTAGCATTGGCAAGAAATAATCAAGTACGGTGTACGGCTGTTGACCATGTGAAATTGGAGTTTAAGATTGATACATTATAGTATAGACCAAAATCTCTCATCAACAAATGCAATTTATTACTCGAATTGAAGTCTGAGGTCGAACATAGGGAGCAAGTATTACATTCGCGCACTAATCTAAACAAATAATATAAATGAGTATAAATAGTTACTCAAAACTAATATTCAATGTAGCACATGAGTATATTAAGAATCTAATGAGGCAGAAAGACATCTAAGGTAAAATAATGGTGATTTGAATCACCAATTATTAGCTTAGATACACATATAATAATTATTTAATGATCTAAATAAATGAACAGTATCAACCACTTTAAATCCACGCAAGCTTTAGTACACAGTGCACTCCCTGTCAAATAGATTAGACGACAGAGCTCTCAATCAGACGGCTTAATCGTCCACTGCTATAGTGCCAAGAGGCCACTCCTCCTCCTTCTCTGCTCTTCTTCTACTCTGTCTCCTTTCTTCTTCTCGCGACTAACTGTCGCACAAATGCCTATGAGAGCAAAACCCCCTAACCCCTCACACACTCTCTCTTCTCCTTCTCTTTCTCAATGTCTAGTTAGATGCTTGGGTAATCGGGTATTTAGGGATCCGCGTACCCGGAAAGAAAGGCTACCAGCGTAGGTAGTAGCCGAGGTGTGAAGACAGGTCAGGTATGTAATCGTGTAAGGTGGACCTTACCCTCGTGTTAGGAGGTGAAGAGCCTAAGGCACTGATGGGAACACCATCATGAGCCATAACTAGCTCAGTTTGATCTGATTAAGTCAATAAAAGCTCCTACATATCCATCAGAAGGTCTTAAGGGCACAAAATATTGATTTAAGAAGAAGACAAAAATATAGGATTATTTATGCAAATTTACCATTCTATCACAAAAATAGAATAACCACGGGTTCTCTTAGGGGTTGAAAAAAGGTCAAATGATCTTAAGAGTCTAATAAGTGGGTTGAACAAAGGATTTTCATGCATTATAGGAATTAATGGACATCTAAAATCCTAAAAACAGACTCGCTTAATCTATTGAGGTTCTGGTCACGATAAAATCCACCTAAACCCTCTAAAAATCATATAAAAATATTCTCTAGAGTTTGATATCTTCAATTTGACCATTGGAACCCAGCTTGACCAAAAATAGAGTCTTAGACAGACATTTGGCCTAATTTGGGTAATTATGCAAATTATCCAATCAAACTAGGTCAAAAGCAAAATCCAACTTCACGATTGGATTCCTTAGGTTCAAATTAGGTTTGTACCAAAATTTGGGCCCAATCTGAGATTATTTCAGCCTAGTTTGCACTTTGGTCCAAGACTGATTTCCTTTATTTCACATGGCTCTCAGCTTTTGAATTTCTTGCAAAAAGGTCCCTATCTTTATCATCATTTGCTTCAAATAGTTCCCTGCCTCCATGAATCCTAATCCTACAACTTCAACGAACTTGTTTTGGCATGTTCTCCTTGATTCATTGACGAATCCCTCTCAGATTTGAAAGGGAGGTTTGTCAATGAATTCCCTTCCTTTTGAGCCAGATCCTAAGCCCTAAAACCTTCCCGATCTCTCATGTGAACGCATGAGAGATTCGGGTATTATTCAACTTCTATCTCTGGTGAAATTTCCTATCTTGGGAAGCTTGCTTCCCAAGCTTAAAACACCCTCCAGAGGCCTATAAAAGACACCCCAGATCAGATCGAAGATCTGACATTCGAATTCAGCCGGATTCCCCTGTAATTTAATCTCTCCTCATTTGGTTGAAGCTCCTTGACATCCGACGAGCTCCTACAACTCCTTTTGTCTGATCGCAATACTAGCGGCGGATCCTCCTTCCCCACCCTCCTCCGCATCGTGCCATACCAGCGGGCACTTCTATCTCCATCCTCGCCGTCCTACCCTCACCGGAGCACCTTCTTCCCCGGCGCCGACCACACCGCAACCGGCGTCGCCTCTGCTCCCCTTCATCTGCCAAATACCTAGATAAGTTTCTTAACTCCCATACTACATTTACACACCAACCACACTTCGTTTCGACTGTCGTATCACCCCGACCACCTTCACTTTCTTCCGCTCCGACCACATCTCCAGCGAAGCACCTCCACACGTTCCACACCTCCATTCGCTTCACCACCGAATCCAAAAGCTCTGCCGTGACACAAAAACCCTCTAGTTATTGAGGCTTTTCCTGAGTGCCACCGAACACCACCAGCTATGCACCACCTTCTCGAGGACGTCAGGCCTCCACCATCACTCGCACCACATGCTACACCCACCATCGCACTCGCCACTCCATGGAGAACCTACTGAGCTATCTGACGTGGTTGCGAGGCCCCTTTTTCTTGAGTTTCAAGTCTCCAGGTACCACGCCATTACCGCAAAGCTTCGAAGGAAGCTTGAAGCTATCTTCAGCAGCTGCAGCTCCAGGCGACACCTCCAAAAGATGCAGCTACGCTCCAGGTCTCATTCCAAGTCCTTGATTAGACACTACATCCTTAGCAGTTGCCCCGATTGAGCGTACAATCCAGCCATAGCAGTGTGCACAAGAAGGGTGGGACATTTAGTCCCACCTTGGAAACTAGTGAAGAGGCGGCACCGCATAAGAGGATTTTGTCTTACGGGCTTATTGCCTCAATTAAACATAGGCGATGAGGTCCCCGCACACCCCTTCTCCTGTGCCTCGCTTGTGACCTGTCCCCTGTGAGCCTGGCATAGACCCGACCTGCCTAAGCTCTGTTCACTCCTCAGTTGAGATATCATGCCTGTAGCCCTGGTCCCGGGTATGCTTAGATCCGAATCTGATTACCCGAGGCTTTGGGAGAGTGGATCCTAGAGAGAGAAAGAGAGATAGCATGCAGGGGCAAAGGGTTTTTGCTCTGAGGTTCAACAGCTAACACTTAGTCATTTGAAGAAGGAACCCTTCCCCTTGTGCGAGAAGAGAAGGAAGAAGGAGAGGCAGCTAGTGAAGAGAAAGAAGAAGAAGAGAAGAGGAAGTCAGAGAAGTGAAAGAAGAGAAGAAGGCATAGAAGAAGAAGAGAAGAGGAAGTCAGAGAAGTGAAAGAAGAGAAGAAGGCACAGAAGAAGAAGCGAAGAGGAGCTGAAGCAACAGAAGAAGAGCAGCAGAAGTGCACTGTGCACTTATCCTACATGGATTTAGATTGCTTAGTACTATTGAAATATTTGATATTATTGTGAGGGGTAATTGGTGATTCAAATCACCATTTTACCCTAATTTTTTTGCACTATTTGACATACGCTTTCATTTATATATCATTATTGCTTGGAATTCTATTATACATTGCTTATATTGCGCTTGAATTGCAATCTTGAGAATTATTTTCCTAATTGTTCCCTATGTTTAACCTCAGAGTTCCATTCGAGTATAAATTCTATTTGTTTTTCACGTTGATTCAATCTATACGGCAACACATTGATTTTAAAATCTGATTCAGAGCGACTAACAGGCACAAAAACATGATAAGGCACTCCAGTGGCTCTTCCCTATCCGATGTGGGACTAAATGTCCCCGCTTTCTTCTGCGAGCAGCAGCTTCAAGTGCTTCTTCTAATTCCAGTCAAAGAGCTAGTCAATGGTACAAATTAACTCCTTGGTTGCACTCCAGGATGAGTTACGCTGAGCCTGGAGATCTCACCTGGGGTTATTGGCTAGGAAGCAAGGTTCAAAACTTGCTTGAAGCTCTTCGGTAATGACGGCTGCACCCTAGGTACCTAAAAATAAGAAGAGGGCCTCTTGGCTGAGTTAAACTAGCTCAGGAGCTATGCCGTAGGGTGTAGAGTGCATTGGTAGTGGTTTCGTGGTGTGTGGAGGTGTGTGGTGGTCGGATAGAGTCAGGGACGGAAGCTGGTGATGGGTGTGTTCGGGGGCGATCGTGAAAGCATGAATGGTGAAATAAAGAGAGGGCTTTTGTTCGTGGAGTCAAGGCAGAGGTGTAGGGTGTGGTGGCAAGGCATGTGGATGTGTGTAGCTATGAGGACACCTCGCTGGAGGTGTGGCCGGACTTGGAGAAGATAGGGGTGAGCGGTAGTGTCGAGGACTTGTTTTTTACTTTTGAATAGGGGAAACTAACCTAAGGATCTAACTAAACCTAACTACCTACTCTAGGGGACGAAAGAGGTAGAATTAGCACCAGTTGTGGCTCGCTGATGCCATGGAAGGTGAATACTCCAGGGAGAGAGACGGCGAAGAAGAATGAAGAGGACAACCCTCGTTTTGACTGGCGAGGCGTGGAGGAAGACGAGGAAGGTCACTGCACTTCCACTTTGACTATTGGAGGCACGAAGGAAGGAGGTCGAGAAGGTCGGAGATGGGGATTTGAAGAAGTTTTTGGCCCAAAACCAAGCTAAGAAGATGCGGAATGCAACAGGGGTTCTTTTATAGGCCGTAGGATGCCCTTTCAATCTTGGAAAGAAGCTTCCAAGCTTGGAAGGTTTTTGCGAAATAGGATATCCGAACCTTTGAAAAGTTCGCATGATCTTTTTGGAAAGACGTAGAGCCTAAGGTGTAGCTCAAAAGGAAGGCAATTTCACAAGGAATCCCCATATCAATTTTGGGAGAGATTGATTGAGAATCGAACGAGAAACCCTCTCTCAAAACACAATGGTGAAGCTTCAACCTTCCAAACATGACGCGAGGACCTCCGTGCAAAGATGATGATGGTGTTAGGGGGCTCTTTGCAAGGAATTAAAAAAGTTAAGGGTCTGAATGAGATAGAAAGAGTTTGACTGAACTAAAATGCAAACTTGGTCAAGATGATCTCAAATTGGGTCCAAATTTTGGTACAAATCTAATTTGGACCTAGGAAATTCAATGGTGAAGTTGTATTTATGTTTTGACCAAGTTTGATTGGGTAATTTATGTAATAATCCAAATTAGGGCAATTGTCTGTCTAAGACTCTGTTTTAGGTTAAATTGGGTTCCAATGGTCAAATCAATCATACCAAACCTTAGAGAATATTTTTCTATGATTTTTAGAGGGTTTATGTGAATTTTATCCTGACCAGAACCTCAGTAGATTAAGCGGATCTATTTTTAGGGTTTCAGATGTCATTTAATTCCTGAAATGACATTTCTGTCTAGACGAACCCACTTGTTAGACATTTAAGACCATTTGACCTTTAATTAACCTTTGAGAAATCCCATGATTATTCTGCAATTGAGATATGATGTTAAAACTGTAGTTTTACCCCTATTTTCTTGTTATTCTCTCAGAATGGATTTGCAGTGAATTAGGGCTCTCTGGCAATTATGTAGGAGCATTTTTTCCTTGATTATGACTAATTAAAGCTAGATATGGCTGATGATGACGTTATCATCAACGGCGAAGGGTCGTGCACTGTGTGTAGGCTTGTGTGGGCCTAATAATGAGCTATGAATCGGCCAAAATGCACTTAATAAGAACTAGGGTGGCCTTGGTAGAGGTCTGGTCCCACCTAGTAATGGGTGTTGTGTATCCCTCAAAAAGGCCGCCCTCAAATTAAACCGATTTTTGGTTAAAAATCCAACTGAGCTGGTCTGAACCAGCTAAGAAGTTGAGTGAGTTGGCTAAGTGTTGAACCCTCTGTATAATGTGCTCTGTGATTTGAGTGTCTGTGTTATGTATGCGTCTATATATATGTATAAAAGTATATAGTAAATATATATATATATAGTATATAAGTATGTATATATATATAGTATATATGTAAATAATATGTATATAAGTATATATACAATATAGTAGTATTGTTTGAGCAATTATGTATATAAAGAAAAGATAGCTTTAGTGACAAATATAGATGTCACTGTAGATAGTAACAAATGCTAGTATAGACAATAGTTTTTACCTTAGCTTTTGTATATAGTTTTTCTAAGGTTATAGCGACACTTTCATACGTGACTGTAGATACATTATATGTTATTGTAGATATTTGTAAGTTAAGTTAGTATAGTACATATTATTACTCATTTTTGTACATATAGCTAAGTATTATTAATATAAGTTATAAATAGATAATATATAGTATTTATTTATGATTTTTGATGCTTATTTGTAGATAAATGTTTTCAAGCATTGTAATTCATTCTTGTTTTTAAAATTTATTTACTCTTTCATTATTTGATCCATTCATTTATTATTGTACATAAAATCAATCTTTTTAGAATTAAAGAATGTTTTTGGACTTAGAGAGTGATGTATATCAATAACTGCTTCCAGTGAACGACCTAGAATAAATCAGTAAAAATTAAGTATATAAATAAAATTGACGCAACAACGATTTGTATTTGTGACGTACACTACAACAATGACATTTTAAAACCCTTTTTAGTACGAACTGATCATCGACAATCATATTTTTGGCACCGTTGCCGGGATAAAAATCCATCAACAATGCTTTATTGTGATTGTTTGACGAATATCACAGAAAGTTGATTACTTGCATATATGAAATGAAGTGTGAGTTGCAAGTAGTCATTTCTATCACTAGGAAGGTTGGTGAATTATTGGCACAATCATCAATATCAGTTTTGACTTTGTTTAGTAGGTCTAAGGTCTTGTTGTACTTTGATTAGTGGGAAATTGACCAAATGATCAATTAATTAGATGGTACAGAAAAAGCCAATTAGCAAATGGGAAAGAACTATGGAAATACTGTTGTCCACCTCTACTGCTCCATATATACTGTAAACTCTATATCATTGAGGAAATGTCCACTATGGGAAAGAACTATGGAAAATCATTGAACTCTGCATCATTGAGGGCTCCATCTCTATTATAATCACATAGAATGAATATCCTCTTCAAAGCCCTAACACATATACTTTTTAGGATCTGCCTTTCCTAATTAAATGTGACTTATCAACCAGTCTACTGAAAAGATACATTAAAGCATTCCTCAATAGGTCTACAGAATTTTCTGGGCTTCGAATTATCAAGATCATTGTCACAATGCCTTTTGGATTTTGTACCGATGCCCAAAACTTGTGCAAAAGAAATTTCATCAACTTTGTTCAGATTTAAAGATGGAGGAATTACTATAGTCAGCTTCATCTTCAAAGTCATTATTCCTGTTGAGTTCAGTAATCTCATATGATATGTAGGAAAATCTAGCAGAGCAATCACTCTTGCTATCATCAATATCTCTATTTTTAATGCAACTCATGGAACTCCAAAAACTTGTAGATTCACAAATATTAACCCCAAAAGCACTAGAATCTTTTGTAGCACCAATTATTACTAAATAATGAGTGGAAAAGCAAATTAGACCTGAATGCCCAGATGCAACATGTATGGAAAGTTGTGATTGACTCATTGAAGTTTTTGCTCTGAACTTTTTGAAGCAATGGCCTTTTTTTAGACTTGTAAGAAAGAAACATGACCATCTCGCCTTGAGGATACTTGATGCACATTAATTATCCATCTCTTCAACATCCCAAACTTCAAATCCAGATTTGTAACCCAACAATAAAGTCTCTCTAAATGTGTTACCCTCGTCTTTTAGTTTGTCAAATCCTGACCACTGCACCTATCATATAGAAAAATTTAGAACAACATCACTTACTTTATATCACTATTATGAAAAGTTAGATCAAGAACTGACAAAAGAGATGCAGACAGATATAAAATTTACTTGAAACTAAATCAAACTCATGATCTCCCAAAATCAAGAATGATGTGTAGCAATAGAACAATAACAGTAAGGTAACCAATAGCTACAGTCTACCCTTTCCATGGAGGTGAAGTATAGTGATATACAACATTATGACATGAAAATAGTTTCTTATGCTCCCAAGAAGATGCCTAAAGTAAAGAGATTACATACTCTCCCAATGGAGCTATTCCTTCAAACAAAATCAACTACATAGCTTGCTTTCTGATGGTCAAATTTGACAAGTTTGTCCTTTTAGAAAATGCAAATCATCTTTCACTATTAACCATAGGTACAAGATCTTCTCTAAGGACTCAAATTTTAAGCTCAGCAGCAAGCCTTAGAGAGAATTCCCTCTGACAGCACAATTAACGAAATACATGAGCTCAACAATGTTATCCTTTGCTACCACAAAAACCTAATCACAACATATACATTTTAGTAAAACAAGCACAAATTGTTTACTAATCAATCTATTTTAGGAAGTGTGTATTGGATGTCTAGTAATAGAAAAAGTCTTTTGAATGTTGTTGAAAAAAAATATAATGCTACAAATACTGCAATAATTAAAATGTTTGCATTAGAATATTAAATCCAAGTCTATTATAGGACTCTAGCTTATAAGAACTTAGATTCAACCTATACTCTGTTATATGACACAAGTTTGCATGTAAAACTAGTCTCCCAATAAGTTAAGCTTTTGAAAATCCTATATTCAGCTGAATCTCTTCCTTATGTTCATTGCATGTCAAGTTTGTTAAATGAAAGCTTTATTCAACATGTTATTGGGAATTATGATAGAAGTGGTATATCTTTAATTTTTCATATTTGGGTTGCTTTTAATTGGGCAAATTTGGATCAAAATAGCCAACCCAAATTGGATTAAAATTCCAGCAGCAATGAATTTCTTTATTACACAACCAAGGAAAAGAAGTTAATAATAGGTGACTTCTAATAATTGATAAGATACATAAATGGATGGATAGAAAAATGTTAGGGAGGAAAGTGCAGGAAGGCAATGCTCAGCTCAGCTGACTAAGTACATTCAGAAGCATTAAGCCTAGATCCTGACCATTTAAACCCAAAATAGATAAGTGAAATAACAAATTCAATGGAAAATTTAGAACTACTGATCTCCAAAAAGCCTCCTAGTGAATGGATTCAGCCACAAAGTGATATAACATCACTGATGGTTGGTGTGGCTTCTCCTTAGCACAACTTTTTGCTTGATGCCTCTTCAGAAAAATCCAAACTAAGACGTCATTGAAAGGCTAATATCAACCAAAAAGCCTAAAGTAAATCTAAGTTGAGAATTAGTTTCTAGAAGAAGAAAAATACAAGGAGATATTCTTTAAGTTCTCCATAAAATAACAATCTTGGCAGGAATTTTGATGTCTTTATTTTTTCTTTGAAAAAATTTGTTGAAAAAAAAGGAAAATATCCACATTAGAACTACTATTTCCTTTCTTTCCACTTGCAATCAAACTTTAAGCATTTTCTTGCAAATAGGGATTGGGAAAAATCTCAGCTGGATAACTAAGATTGGAGCATTTCCTTTCTTTTTCCTCAGCTGGGGTTGTTGTCCCATTTTATAGGTTAGTGTCCCATTTTAGAAGTTATTTGGGTGATGAAGAAGCAAATAGAACTAACCTGAGTTACCAAAACATGCTGCTAAATAGGTAAGCAGCAACAGTAGCAATAGGCAAGCAAGCAACACTAGCAGCATAAGCAAGCAGCAGCAGTAGGCAAGCAAGCAACAGCAACAAAAACATCGTTTAAGGGAAAACTCGCCTCTTAAAGAAGCAAGTTGCATCCTGATAAAACTCGCCATAGTTTTTTCAAATGTAGGAACTAGCGACCTTTTTTTTTTTCAAATGTAGGACCATGGTTCAAGATTTAGCAGCTACATTAAAACTGGACAATATTTCAGCAAGGTTTTTTGTTTTCTTCTTTATTTAAGGGATAAAACTTATGAGTAAGGAACCTTGAACTCAGACCTACTCAAAACTAATAGTATATTGTGCATGGATAGCCAAGGTGCAGTGGAAAGAAGGGCAAAACTAGCGTGAATGATGCAACAAACAAGTGTAGCAGTGCATATATGATTGATGGATTTGTAGGTGGCATACTCTTATGATCAATGGATTTGTAGGTGGCAGCCAGATTAACAACTGGATGTTTTTTCAGATACATGGTATAGTGCCTATAAGCAAATAGAATGAAGGAGATGGCATTTTAGCAAAGGTTTTGCTCTAAACACGGGTTTTACAATTTAGCACTAGGCTAAAATCCTAATACCAAAGGTGTTACGGAATAGGAACTTTTAGTATGACAGTAAAAATGACATAACAAATTGTCAACCATATAGAAGAGGAAAAATATCCCCTTTGACATAGGAGACAAATTGGCAAACTATCTCAAAAGGTGGATTATTGTTAGATAGCATAGCTTACACTTATGTTACCTTGTATTCATTCCATGGCTCAAATATTTCCTTAGCTACCAAAAGAAAAGATAATACTTCATATATATATTCCACTGGTAAACAATAAATCATTGCTTGTGTAGAATTGCATAGCAACTTTTTCCAAGTAAAACAATAGTTTCACATTGAAATAATCAACTTGAATTAAAATAATCATTTTTCTCATGTATCCTTTTTAAGGAATGAAACGTTCCACTGATCTTTCATAGCTTCTCTTGCAGCACACAGCAACAACTTATCATGGGATATGCATACAATGCACTTCTGGTCACGATAAGTCTCCATATAGAATTTTGCCCATGAGGTAACCAATCCATAGATAATACTTACATGATGTAGACCAATAGAAGGGCTATAGTGGAAAATAGATGATACTTACTCTCTTTAGGTACCTTGAGTGAATCTAGCTAGCTAAAACATGAAGTGGAGTTCATTTCTCTTCAACTGGTCTGGTCATCAAATGAGTTCAATGAAATTCCAACAACATTTGAAAGTACTTTCATGAACTGCAAAAGATCAACAATATAAGAACATTCATTGTCAAAAGATAATAGTTGTCATCAGAGAACATTCACTGTCAGATAAAGCTTGTATGGTTCCAAAGATCAAATTATCTGTGTTAAACTAAAACCAAATGACTAATGCACATAACAGCTAAACTCAGTCCGCTCATGCCTCAAGCTCCACATTCAGTCCTTTGATTTGATTGATGCACACAACAATTGTTGAACTCAGTCTGCTTCTACCTCAAGCTCCACATTCGATCAGTCCTTTGATTTAATATAGTTATAGTGATCAATTAAAGCAAATAATTCAGAGCTATTAGGATCAAATAAAATAAATCAAGTAGATAAAGCCTAATTAATTTTGAAGTCATTATGTTGCAATTGTTATTTACCACCCTCACCAGCACGACCCCCTTCACCATAGCCACAAATTCCTCTCTGGAAGAAGGCATGTAGGGCTGCTGTTGCTAGCCACAAGGGGGTTGTTTCAAGGGAACATCGAGGGAGAGAGCTGGTTATCTTATGTGTAGCTATTTAAACAAATATTAAGATAGCAAAACATCTTTTCTGTCCAAATACTACATCTAAGTTGTCTGTATTTACCTCCTTGAAACAATATAAGTAGTGCCCTTCAAGGTCAATTACAAAATAGGAAAACAAAGTAAAAAGAGTGCAAATGTTTAAGTCTGAAAATAAGTCTAAAATAGGGACAATAGCAACAACTACTTGTACTCCAATTAACACATTATACTGAAAATATTATCAGCGGACACCATCCAAAATCATTCCTTAATAACAAACAATATCTAACTACTACCTCATATTATAAAGCAATTTCCTATAATCATTCCACCAATAAAATATAAGTCATTGTACATAACCTATAATCATTCTTTAGAGTTCAAGGCTAAACAACTAACATAACAATCAAGAAAAATACAAAAAGTATATTCTAATTTCAAAGCTAGGACACCTAAACTAGACTCCAGACCATATCTGAACTAGATAATGTGGGCAACATGTTCTTTTATCAATTCTTCATCTTTGAGTTCCCACGTCTATTAAAAGTTCCTGAAAAGAGATCAAGAAATAGTGTAAATTACCAATCTAACAAGGATAAAAAGTTATAATGGTTGGTAAACTTATCCATTACCTTGGAATAGTAAGTCTTTTAGGCCATGCAATGATTGAATAGGTAGCATCTCCTATTGTTTGATATTGTTCGAACAGCCTAGTCAAAGGCTCATCTTCCTCAATTACAACCTAAATAACAACACCTATATATTTTGATCCAATTTGGATGCCTCCAATACACTGACTTGGATCAATTATCTGTACACAAGTGCAACTTCTACTTCTACAGAATCTATACCAAGTATTGAAACCTCCTACAATAATAAAACTTAGATTATACTAGGTTATGATCACTTAGAAAACATAAAAACTTAAATTGTACCTGTCCTCTAGAATAAGTAGAAGCAACACTTGCATGTTGCCTTTTTGAAGTTCTTATCTCATTCCTTAAGGGGTTATCTTCTTGTCTTTCCTACAAATGGGTGCATGGGTTATATGCACTAGATACATGAATAAATAGGGTTATTGCTAAAAGTAAAGGAACCATACAAAAAGTACCTCAATAGAATTCCTAATTTGTAAATTTGGTCAAGCCAAAGATTGTAGCATTTCTTTTAAATTGTTTATTTCTTGACATTGTAATGCCAACATTTCCTCGATCTTTTTGTCTTGAGCATTCAACTGCTTCAAGATTTTGTTTCCTTAAATGTTCTTCCTCAATTTGTGCTCCACCCATAATAGATGCTCCTAGCCCATATCCATGCTGATATTTTGCTTTTTCAGTTCCCACTATGGTTGTGTAAACCTCATCGATGTGGGAAGGATCCTCTAGCTCCTCTCCTTTCTCCATGCCATTAGTTAATTATTCCCAAGCATTATCAATAAAAATAAGTAGAAAGAAAAGTATTATATTTTAATAAGAGAGAAAATAAAAGGTAAAATTCCATTTCACAAAAGCAAGTCTTACAATCTTGTCTGCAACTTCAGGATTAATAGGTGTACCATCCTTTTTCTTATGTGCAGTTATAAATACTTCTGCATGAGTCACCTTTCTTCCCTTCTCTTTTTCCATCTAACACAATCCAAGGTATAATGTTTATCATTATATATAAGAGAGAATGTTAACCAAAAGAAATTTGTGAAATACTTACTTTTTGTTTCATGCATGCATAACTTTTGGTTCCTGTTGTGTGGTTCATTTTTAATTTCAACCTATTTGATTTATTAATAGCAAAACACTCCTACAATACATGCATATAACTTAAAAATATGCCAATAAAACCAACTTGGCTGTAAAGTACCAAATTTAGCTCAATTTACCTTGAATTTTTCAGTATCCCAATACTCATTTAGAGACTTCCTTTGTTCTTCTAAAACACAAGGATCACGATGTTGCATCCTCTCTTCAAAAGGCCAATTAGGCTTGTAATAGCTTTCCTTTTGCTTGCCTTTAAAATCCCTCCACTTTTTTGCTATTGAATTCATGATCCATTTCGCCATCTTTAAGTTAAATTCAAATTTATTCTGCATGAATAATTAAAGGAAAAAGTCAACCTAATTTTCTTTCCTAAGGTAAATATATCAATTGAATCAAATACCATTAATAAGTACCTGAACAAGTTCAAACATTACTATCTTCTTATCATTTGCAATCAACCTCCAATCCATGCAATCCAAAGGTGCGAGTTCTAAATTTCTAGCTATTGTTCCCAAAAAACTTTTTGAGTCATTTTGAGCAGACCCAATAGGTTAGTTCAGTTAATTCATAACCACAAAAATCTTGTTTGTGTACTTATTGCCCCACAACTTCAAGCATGTTGTGAGACCTCGCTTTTTCTTTTGATTACAAGCTACCACTACCAATATAAAAATACATCATTTAGATAAAAAAACACTATGCTAATGAAAAGAAATATGTCAATAATATGTGGCAAGTAAAGAGAAATTAAAGGCCATGACAATATATTTGAAAGGAAAAAAAGATGGTTGATAAAGATTTGCTCAGTCTTTAATCATTTTCATCGATTTATGCATGTTATCTTCAACTAAAGTTCATAATATTATAGAGTATTATGCACATTTTCACATTATATATTATCTTACCATTTTCACCAACTTTAGATTCTATGCTTTCCTGAGATCTTGAGAGAGACTCATAACATGGTTGTTGTGGTTCTAAGCCATGTGAAGATGGCAATTTTCCCTTTTCTTTTTGTTGACCTTCCTTTCTTTGTTCTTGTTGCTCATAGCCTCTCGAACCTTGAGACTTATCCACATGTGATTGATAAACTCTTTGTGTTTCTTTATATCTTCTTGGCTCATCACATAATTGATTGATTGCAGCTAAAAATTTTTAGATTGGGGTCCAACAGGTGGAGGAGGTTTTCTAGAAAGGAGATCCTACCTTTTCTCATTTATGTCAAATCCACCTCTAACTCGCTTTCGGTTGAACATCCTGTAGTTAAATCAAGAGAAAAATAAATAATTTAAATAAAAAAGAATGAATAGTAAAAAATTAAATAAAATTTGATAAACAATTAAAATAATTTTCAAATAGCAACTCACATTCATTTAAGTTGTCTTCCTTTGACTCGATGTCAAGAATGGTATCTATATTAATAGCATTTAAGTGTTGCTCCCAAATTTCTTTCATGAAAGTGACACCATGCATATCCTTTCTGATTAGAGTAACATTATCATCATCCTCCATTGAATCTTCCATACATGCATATGTAGAACTACTATCTAAATGTTCATCAATATGTGCATCTATCACTTTATCTTGGATGTCATGTATGTCTCTAGGTCTTGTTTGAATCACAAAGTGCCAACCTTTGCGATTAGGATGATGAACATAAAAAACTTGATGAACTTGAGATGCTAGGTCAAATGGATCATCTGAATAGCCAATTTGCTCTAAATTCACTAATGTAAGACCATCCTTCTTTTCTGCTTTAGATCGTACCCATTGACACTTGAATAACATAGTGTTTATTTTCTCATAATAATTAATCTAGATAATATCTTTCAACACCCCATAGTAAGCAATAGGTCCTATTGTAGGGTTTGGATCATTTGCTTTCGAGCACTCTATATCGGCTACTACTATTACTCCACTATTTTGTGCTTTTCTATTTGCTTGTTTACTCTTTGTATGGAATCTGAAACCATTTATTATGTAGCCATCATAATAAACTCCTATGTTGTGTGGTCCTCAAGCAAGCACCTTAAGCTCTTCTGGTACATACTCTTTTTTTTTTCTTTTCCTCAATCTACATACAAAAAAGAAAATGTCAATTACAATATTGATAATTAAGAAGGAACTTATAAAACTCAATAGTGGGTAGCATACATGTTTCTTGAACCAATCAGGAAATGTATTGCTGTGGAGATTACTCAATTCCTTTTTCAATAGGTGTCGATTTAATTTCACATTGTCTTAATGCAATTTGCAGTTATTAACTTAGTGAAAAATCAAACTATATATTATAAATTTCAACAAAATCAACCTACACAAATTCTTACTTTTTAAAGAGTAGAATCGCATCACAATTTGATAATATGTACCCATGTTCAAGATTCATCAAAGTAGGATCGAAAACTATCGGAGTTCCTTTTCCTATTACATGGCTCGATTGTGAGAGTACAGAAAATCCTTCATCCAAGGTATCAAAGTCATCCTCAACATTTCTTGATAACTTACTGATCCTCGTCTCAACACCTTGCAAGTATCTAGAACAAAATGTAAGGCATTCGTCTACTAGATACCCTTCTGCAATGGAACCTTCTGGATGACTTTTATTGCGAACGTATCTTTTTTATGTAAAAAGGTACCTAGTAAAATAAAACTACATAAATTAGCATGTCAAGCAATTGATTAAGTAAATTACTTGAAAGAAAGGTTAATTACCTCTCAATGGGGTACCTCCATGGATATTGAATAGGCCCAGCTAACTTTGCCTCTATAGCTAAGTGTATAGGCAAATGCATCATTATATCAAAGAATGAACGCGAAAATATTTTCTCCATTTGACACATGGTAACCACAATTCTTCTTTTCAATTGCTCGATATGACTTGGATCGATCTCCTTTGAGCATAGGTCTCTAAAGAAATTGCAAAATTCTATCAACACTAACCTCACATTCTCATTTTTTACAGCAACTGCTAATGCCAGTGGAAGTAGTTGTTGCATTAGAATATGGTAGTCATAACTTTTCAAACCAATTATATTCTTTGTGCATTGATAAACACTAGTTTATCATCATTCTTTTGCATTAAAACAATCCTAGCTCTTAGGATTTTGCTTGGCAAAAAAGTTTTTGGGTTGCATTTAGTCAATAATTAGGTTAGGCATGCATTGCATTTTTTATTATCTTTTTAATGTGTTTTTGTGAGTGTTAGGGATAAATAGGTTAACAGATCCCTAGAACCCTAGCACTCAGGAAGGCAACAGATGGAGAAGATCAAACTAGCTGGAACTCATCTTGATCCAGCTCACCATAGCTGGAATTCAGCTCACTTGGACTAGGGTCAGCTCATCCTAGATCCATTCAGCTCATCTCAGCTGAATGGCAGCTCAAGAGAGCTCATCTCAGCTCACCCTAGCTCAGGTCAGCTCAGATCCAGCTCAACTTAGTTGAGTCTAGCTCATCTCATCTCCCATGAGTTCACAGGGAGCTCTAGCTAGCTCAGTTGAGTTGGCTGGAGTTCACCTCAGCTCAGGACCAGCTTGATCCAGCTCCACTCAACTCCAGCCAATTGAAGATGAATTCATTTCCAGCTCAGGAAGCTCAAGTCCAGCTCCTGGGGACTCAGCTTAGCTCAACTTAGTTGAGCTAAGCTACCTTAGCTGCCTCAACCAGCTCAATCCTCCTTGGGAGCACCAGATCTAGCTCACCTTAGCTCCATTCAGCAGAAGCCAGCTCACTTTAGCTTGGCTGAGTAGCTAGCAAAGAACTAGCAACCTAAGCCAGCTAGAGTAGCCCCATGTTGACCTCTTCAGTAGCTGCCAGCTCCAATTCAACTCCAGACTCTTCATATCTAGCTCCTCTCCTCAAACCCTAAGCTCCACATGACTACTCCTCCACTCCACTACTAGCTAAGCTAGCTTAGCTTAGCTAGCATCCAGCTCCTTGGCCATCCATCAGCCATAACTTAACCTTAGCTAGCTCCATTTACTAGGTGAACTCAAGACCACCTAGCTAGCTCCACCTCTACTCAAGTTGGTGCCACCTTCTTCACCACCCTTCACCCCTCAACCACCACCAAAAGACACCTAGATGTTGGTGCCAAAACCACCCTAACCACCCCCCTTTTTGGCACCAACTTCACCTCCCATATCCACCCTACACATAACCCTTCCAAACCACATCCACCATCCACCTCAACCCCCTTCTAGAAGCCTAGAAGTTGGCACCAACACATGGCACCTCTCCATGGTTGGAGCCACTTTTAGGTGTCCCTTGGCCACCCATAACTACCCCCCTTACATCCCTTAGGTGGCGCCAACTCCCCTTAGCCCTAGGATCACCTAACTACCCTCATCTTCCCATCTTAGCCATCCATCTCAAGAGTCACCTTAACCCTCCCATCCTACCCTATAAAAAGACCAACACCCACCACCATACAATCCATCTTTGGCTAGCAAAATACCTCTTATATTCTACCTATAGCTCACGGCCAAGAAAGAAGAAGAAGAAGAAGATTAAGGGGACACTCTGTCCCCTTGGTGCCTTCCCCTCTTCCCTTCTCTCTTGTGCCCATGCCAGCCAAAGGAGAAGCCAGGAAAAGAAGACCTTTGGAGGAGGTCTTGAGGGTGGTGTACAACCATCCTTGGAGGAGAGCTTAGAGGTGGTCCATGCCACCTTGGAGGAAAGCCTTGGCATGCCCCCCTACTTCAGGGTTTGCCAAGGAAGCTACACCTTGAAGAATTTGCAAGGAGGAGGAGCTCTTTTTGATTGCGGGAGTAGCCGCAATTGGAGTAAGAGCCTCGCCATCTTCACCATCATTTCAGAGGATTTTTGTGTTTTCATTACATGAATTTTTAATTCTAGTAGTTTAAGCATTCTTCTAATAGATTCTTGTAAAATAATTCCTCAATTTTATACAAGTTGCCTTCATTAGACTTGTTTTGTCTTGATTGCAATTTAAATTTCTCTTTTGTGCACTCACTTCCCTCCCTCTCTAATTACCCTAGGCCTTCACGTGCCTAGGGTGAGCTTAGAAGGAAGGTAGCTCTTGTCACCTAGGGTTACTATTAGGAGTAGTTATCATCAACTCTAAATCCTTGTTATTTCAAATACAAAACAAAAAAAGTGTTATATTGATAAAAAAAATAACAAAAAGATAGGTGATTTTCACAACAAGCGAAGGAAGTATTTTTCGCAAACATTTGGCCTCCTTGGAAGACCCTAGATACTCCCCTATCTAGGTTATAAATTTAAAAGCGTATGCGATTTTGCGTGTTACAACGACTCTAAAAACCCTAATTACAAATCACGCGATTTTTCACATCATGGATATACTTATGCATCTAGATATCTTTGATGCATACCCATCTAGAGCCTTTATCCTTTAAGAAGTTTGAACATGTCAATTTTTTCTTTCTTCTTTAACGAAAAGCATGAAGAGGGTAGGTTCGTCTTGTTTCCCATAACATTTGGATGCAAAGCATGCCTGATATTCATTTCCCAGAAATCAAGCCGACTTTTTACATTATCCTTGTTCCTTTTGTCCAATGCTAGTAATGTTCCCAATATACTTTCATAAACATTTTTCTCAATATGCATTACATCAAGATTGTGGCATACAAGATTTCCTTTCCAGTAAGGCAAATCGAACAGAATAGTTTTTTTTATCCAATTAGGCATGTACTTTCCTTTGTTGTTAGGATGTATGCCAATGATACTAGGAATACCTTCCAATTGTGCCGAAAGTTCATTGGTAGACAATTTTTTAGGTGGCTTGCCAAACTCTTTCTTACCATTAAATGATGCCAATTGTCTTCGATACTTATGATTAATAGGAAGAAATCGTCTATGGACCATGTAGACATTTTTTTGATATAGTGAAGATATATTGAGTCAATGTCCTTATTGCATGAAGGACATGCCATGTATCCTTTTGTTACCCATCTAGAGATATCACCATAAGCAGGAAAATCATTAATGGTCCATAAAAGTGCAGCACGTAACTGGAATAACTCTTTTTTAGACACATCAAATGTTGAAACCCCAAGCCATAACTCCCATAGCTCCTTAATTAAAGGTTGCAAAAAGACATCTATATGAGCTTTCGAACCAAATTTACCAGGAATCAGTGTTGACAATATGAAATTGGGTTGTTTCATGCATAACCATGTAGGCAAATTGTACAATATCAAAATAATAGGCCATATGCTATATTGAGATGACATAATTCCAAAAGGATTAAAACCATCGGTAGCCAAACCAAGTCGAACATTTTGAGGATCTGATGAGAAAGCTGGATGTTTGCTATCAAAGGTTTTCCATACTGGAGAATTTGCTGGATGTCTCATAATACCATCCTTTGAGCAATCTTTGTCTATATGCCATCTCATCAGAGAAGAAGTTTTCGATGACATAAACAACTTCTGTAATCTAGGCTTCAATGGAAAATACCACATAACCTGGGCTAGAATTTTCTTACCTCGTTTGCGATTTGCATCATCCTCTGGTTTATTACCACTTTCCCTCCATCTAGAAGCATCACATACTCAGCTGACATCATTTTCATTCTCTTTCAAATATAACATGCATCTATTAGGACAAATGTCAATTTTCTTGTAGTTGAGCCCAAGTGCAGATATTATCTTCTTAGCTTCATAAAGGGATGCTGGAAGTGTTTCTCCTTCTGGAAATGCTTGTTTGAGCAATTCTAATAACATGGTGAAAGATTTATTTGTCCAACCTCCAAGGCATTTTATGTGAAATAAATGCACAATAAATGACAACTTGCTGAACTTTTTACATCCAAGGTACAATTCTTCTTCTGCATTCTTAAGCAAGTTAAAGAATTCATTTGTTTTCTCATCAACATCACTTGAAGACTCATGTTCCATGTGATCTGTGTCATTATGTAAATTTTAGAACCCAAAAGTGTCATATATCAAGTAATTTTTTTGATCATGGTCTTCATCTTCACTACTTTTAGCATTACTTTCATTGGCATCTATGGGTACTTCCTCATGAAAAATCCATTGAACATATCCTTGTAAAAAGCCATTGCAAATTAAATGCTCTAATATCACTTTCGTATTTGCACAACATAAGTTAGCACTGACGAGTCGATTCTTCACTTTTAAAGTCGTTTGTCATATAAAATGATGCGTCGTTTGTAGTTCTATGTGGTGGAAAAATTGACTAATCAACAATTAATATAACCACTCAATTAGGAGTGGGTCGTGTCTACAGGGAGGCAATGGCCTATCTAAACTCGCAAGGGTCAAAAATCGATGTTCACTATTAGTTTAGTCAAGAAACCGAATCAAAATCACTTTCAGATTTGGTAAAAAATAAGTGCTCATGCTAAAATAGCAATTTTGCATAACTAAAGGATATATTTTGCAATGCAACTTAATAAAATAATAATAGAAGTTCACAATGGCACTGAATGTAAATATTAATAGTAGCTTTATTGTAGCAAAATAGGGGAAATTCTTCCCCTTATCCATGCACGAGGAAGAGGGAATGGCTGGAGGTGTGAAGCTCAGAGGAGGATCTCTAGACCGAGGGCTCCGTGATGGCGGTCGCGGCGAAGTGCAAGCCGCCCCGAGGTGGTCGGACGGAGCTACAGTGGAGGTGGGTTCCGGTGGCTGTTGGCCGTGCATGGAGCGCGAGAAGGCTCATGGCAAGGGGAGTGGACGGGAGTGACGGAGGTAGCGTGCGATGGGCTCCTGGCGAGGGGGCGCACCCATAGGACTACACACGCGCGGAGTGTGGCACTGCTGGAGGACGCGTGCTACTACGAGTGTGGCGGAGGTGCACGAGGATGCAACGAGGAGGCGCGCACAGTGTATGCAGAGGCGGCTCAGGCAGGTGCTAGGCGTGCAGCAATAGCACGTTGCAAGGAATGCGGGAGTGTGGGGGCACGCAGCTGAAGGGGACCACAGCTGCAGGGGCACTGCTCACGTGTTGCTACGGGAATGGCTAGGGAGCGCAATGTTAAGGGCGTTGCGTGGTGGAGGCATGCTCTCAGTGCACGTAGGTGCGGTGATGGCGTGCTGCTGGTTTGTGCACGCTGTAGCCACGTGTGGAGTGGCGACCTGGATGGTCACGTGCTACGTGGAGTTGGAGGTAGCTGCTGCTGCGCATGGGGATGGCGTGTTGTTGGGTTTGTTTTTAAGGTGAAGAGAAAAGAGAGGAAGAAGAAGAAAGAAGAAGATATGGGGCCAAGCTTCAGACGTCTGGGAAACTTCTCGGACGTCTTAACTGATAGGGGAGATGAAGATGCAGGGCAGGGAGTTGCAGCGGCTGCGGTGGTGGTTGCTGGTGATGGCGGTGAGGATGGTGATGTTGATTCTAGTGAGGCACGGTGATGGAAGCGTGGCCATCAGGGACACACGCTCACGGTGTTGGCATGAGTCCACCAGCTTGGCGCGCCGAGCTGTCACCTCGCTGGCCCACGATGTGGTGGAGCTCGACCTTGGAGACCACGGTGGTGGAGTGGGGTGGTGTCTCCCCTTTCATGGTTGTCTCCTCCTCCCTTTGTAGTTGAATTTGAAATCCAAAGAGGTAGGCTCAGATGCTTCATGGCCAATGAATGCTTGAAGCTGTGCGTGAACGGTTGCTCAAGGAGAAGCAGCCGTTACCTGTGGAGGAAGAGAATAAGAAAATATAAAATATTATGGTTATTTATGTATAAACCCTTAACTTCTATGTTAAATTAAAACAATGCAAGTAATTCACCTAATTGATTAACTAATCAAATTCGTGCAATTCTAAGTTAATTCTAAATGCATTCAATGAATGAATTATGCAATTAGGCTAAAAATATGAATTAATTTATTTACATCCTAATGTATGTTATCTAAATGTTAAAATTAACTTAATGCCTAGACATTTAAATACTTAAATAGCCCATAAATATGGGCTAATCAAATACCCCCATGCCTAGTATTTTGCTAGTCCCTAGCAAATCCAAACAAAACCTAGCACTCCAAGTAAACTAGCCAACACAATCGGTCTTCCTTTAGAAACACATTAAGTTCAGACTTTAGACCTAAGGTTCTCAAGTAGTTGCTAAGTTACAGACTAGGTCGGCTAAAGACAGGTTGCAGGCACAAGTTTCCCTAATTTCTGACTCTACCCTAAGGTTTATTGATCCCTGAGATTAAAGCATCCCTGCATGTGCGTTGGTCTGAGTTACTTGAGTTAAAGGAAAAATGATTTTTTTAATAATATTTATACTTTTTTTTTGTTTAATTCCTCTAAGTCTAACTTTGGATCAACTATCAACACGGTCTGTATCGGATTCATTGTCCCCATCATCGTACCTCGAAAGGTGCTTGGCTTTCGATGCTTCGAGATAGCACTGCCCATAGCGACCCCAAGAACTCCTGGCAATCGACACTTCAAGATAGTATCGTCCATGGATTTCTTAAGCGAATTCAGGCCTGTGGCAATCGGCACTTCGAGATAGGGCCGCCTATGGTACCTGAACCAAACAATGAGCTTACATGCCCCCAGTAGGATGGATATCCTAAGAGATAAGTGCCGAGGAGGTAATATGTTATCATTGCATCCTCAAGGTGCACCTCTCCTACGGTAAGAACTCTTCCAATCAAATTTTGTTTTCAAGCCTCTCCTAAGTCAAAACTAAGAGAACCAAATTTATTTTAAGAAAGGAATTAAGGTGATCACTTACTTACACAAGACCAAGTGTGTGAAATTTCGATGCTTGGGTTACAAGGACCTGTAAACCAAAAGGTAGAACAAGACTCCAGGAACTACCCCACCTTTTAACTCAATCCCTAGCTTTCCTTCCTCAACCTCTTGAGGAATGGTTCGCAACTTAACTCCTACTTAAGTTTTTAAGTCCACAAAGGACCCTAAAGGTCTAAAGCTAGTAGCTCATTTAGCTTCTAAAGTTCGACCCTAGAACCAACTTAGTCTCACCTAGAGTTTTGATTTACTTAAGAATGCAGGACCTAGCTAGTTAAGCTCAAAACTTATTATTATTATTTATTTATTTATTATTATTATTTTTTTAATGCAAATGTATGCAATGCAAAATGCTTTCATTAAATGCATGAATGCACTATGCTATGTATATCCCCAAGTACACCACCCCATGCCTAAAATCTGCAATGTCCTCATTGCATAGAAGGATATTACCTTGGTCAGAGATGGACTGCCGTTCTTTTGTTAGCAGCCGAGTAGCCAAAGAACCTGCAAATTAGGTTCAAGGATCACAGAAATAGGCCCTAAAAATGAGCAAAGTAATGCCAACCTAGAAAATAGGTAACCTAGGATGTTGTCGAGCTGATGATGAATCCCGATAGCAAATGCTCGCCCAACCAGGATGGGAATAAAATCTTTCCAAGTCACCAGAAGAGGTTCTAAAGGATAAACTGGCATAACAACCTCCAAAGGGGTAGGGGGAGGATGACAAAGATCCTCCAAAAGGAATGGGGAAGGAATGGTGTAGAGATAAACCCCCAGGGCAATAGACTGACTAAAGAAATCATCAATCCATACCTGATACTCCATTACAGGAAATATTGGTTTGTTAAGCCCCTCGGTCAGAACAAAAGTGAGCAAATCTCTAAAGTAAGGATTGTCTAGGGTGTCCAAGTTTCGAGGTTGTGGGATGGCCATAAGATCTAGGTTGGGTTTAATCAGCTCGGTGGCCATCCCTAACACTCTTTCCAAATCCTCAATTGCATCCCTAGCATTCCTTGCACTATCACATGTATCTTCCTGCACTTCATCAGGAGTCACAATTTTACCTTCAGACATAAACGAATCAGAGGGTGACTTCGAATCAAATGAAGGCAGGTTGGAAGCAACAGATCTGGGGATTATCCTATCAATGTCATCTCCAGGTTCTTGTTCTTTATTCAAATCTTCCCCGGAGTCTATATGTGAATCCACATAAATCTTAGAAGTTGCTTCCAAATTTTCCATCATTTCATCATGAGGAGAAATATCATCAATGGGTGTGCTAAGGAAACCTAATTTGGTCAAATTTGTGACATCCTCAGGGGCTAATTCTTCAAATAAGACATAATCACCCTTAGTGTCACTCCAAATCTTGAATGTAGGTTCCTCATATAATTCGTCTTTCTCCTCACCATATGATTCATCATATACCTGAGGTCTAGAATCATTTAATATCTCAGCAGATCCCCTAGGGTGCTCTATCTGAGGTAAATGGTTTACATTGGTAACATCGGACTCCTCAGATAGGTCAATTTCTTCAAGGTTAGGTTCCCTAAGGGTGGGCTTGAGTTCCATCTTGTGATCAGAAGGGAAGGTAGGATTAACAACTTGGCTTCGACCCACTTCATCAAATGTCACGAAAATACTATCATTTGGGTCGAGGTCATCCAATGGTACCATCATTCCCTTCTTTTGACTCCAATATAATTCAGGTGGATACTCAACCTTATCATCATCTTCCTCGAGTTGCCACCTTTCTTCATCCAATGCATAGTACTTTCATATGTATCTTCCTCCCACTTAAGGCGTGGATCTCTCAAGGAAGTGTCATCTAATGGCGAGGTTTCAAAATCGATCCTCGAAAAGTAGCTATTCTCCCTTACATAATCCCCAAAATTTCTTCCCAACTTAAAGTGAAGCTCTCCCATGGGAGGTGCATCAATTGTAGAAGGGTGTACATCATCCTCAATGAGGTAGATTGGGTGGCTAATTTCATCTCTTTTTTGTTGGCCTGTTCTCGAAGATTCTCCTAACAATTAAATCATTTCATCTTGCATTTTCTGTATTTCCATCTTCAAGGAGGAGAGGTCATTTCCATCATGAGAGAAGTCAGGCTCAAGGTTATAGTACCCAGGAGTGTTTGTCCAACCATTATAATTATTCAGGGAGGGTGGGTTGGGTATTTCTATGGTGTGTGGGATATTGGGAAAAGCAAATCCTGCTCCTAGGTTCTACTCACTGATTTGGGGCTTAACCAGGCCAATAATCCTATAATAGGAGTAAAACGGATCCCAATGATTGTCATTATGTCCATCAAAGGATGGACCATCTCGGCGTATGGGATTGAAGAGTGCAGAGTGGGGGTGTGGGTGTGGGCAAGATGTGAAAGGATGAAACACCATGTGGTCCATTCTAACTCACACTTCAATCAGAATTCCCCAAACAAAACACAAATCAAAAATGACTTTTTAGGTCTTTCCCAATTTAGGCTTTTGATTTTAAGTCAGATTGCATGTGACAATACAATTTTTTCAATCAATTTATGTGCCTATTGTCGACCTACGGCTCGCCTAAGAAGACCTAGTTGGAGCTTAGGTGTTCTTCCCTAAATCTCAAATCGTAGAGCAACTCCAAAGATGAAAGATCGAGGGATGCAAGTAGGCCTAAGCCTTCCTTTGAAACTGTGCTTTTGCGGTGCTTCTCAACTACCCCCAAAAATCTGTGACAGAGTATCCCCCTCTTTGGAGTTACAAAACCTTTGATCTCAAGTTCTAAACACTTCAGAATCCAACGATAGGAGGGCTCTTGTCCTAGTATTTCCAAACTTAAGGAGTGTCTAAAAGCGTGCCGTGCTGCAAAAGATATAAGTGTGCATACACCGCAAAAAGATTTTGAATTTTGAATCGCACACCATGTTTGAAAATCAAGTCCTTGATTTTTAGATGTCCCTCCTTTAATTAGTCCTTTTTCAAGAATATATGTGACCACTTGTTAGATCGCTTCAAGATAAATTATGTGGTCTTCGAATTAAGTCCAAATGTAATGCATGATCAAGAATAGGATGCAAAGTAAGAGAGTGCGTACCTTTCTTCCAGCAATCAACGATGTGAGAATGCACGCAATGCAGAGAAATAAATCTAGAGGCTGCTCATACAGACCTAAATGGTTCGTCTTAGGGGCAGGTAGCTTTTTTTTTTTTTACCTACTTGTGCACAAATAAGTAGAAGATGAACAACCCACAAAAGAAAAACTAGATCTAAAGAAAGAGGGAACAGACTCGCAAAAACTACCCAACACAGGCCTAAAACAAAATTGGAGAACAAATCCCTAAAAATATACCCCAGAACAAGGGTCTCAAACCAAATGTTAGTGCAACTTGACAAATCGACGGAGATGAAAATGATCACTCCAGATGTCCTCCTAGTTGGTGACAACAAAGTTCACCAATGTTCAAGCTCTTCCTTGTATATGTGAAACTCGATTCCTCCTCCAAAGTGGTGGAAACAAGGTCCACCACGGCATTTCTGAGGCCGATGTGACAATTCGTGCGTAAGATGCGTACCTCGCCCCAAATCAGATAAAACAGGTTAAATATGCCTCAATTAAAAATTAATTTGAACAAATGAATAATTGCAAATTAATTAAGCCTGTTGCCTCCCCACCAACGGTGCCATTAGACGAGTCGATTCTTCACTTTTAAAGTCGTTTGTCACATAAAATGACGCGTCGTTTATAGTTCTATGTGGTGGAAAAATCGACTAATCAACAATTAATATAGCCACTCAATTAGAAGTGGGTCGTGTCCACAGGGAGGAAATGGCCTATCTAAACTCGCAAGGGTCAAAATCGATGTTCACTATTAATTTAGTCAAGAAACCGAATCCAAATCACTTTCAGATTAGGTAAACAATAAGTGCTCATGCTGAAATAGCAATTTTGCATAACTAAAGGATATATTTTGCAAGGCAGCTTAATAAAATAATAATAAAAGTTCACAATGGCACTGAATGTAAATATTAATAGTAGCTTTACTGTAGCAAAATAGGGGAAATTCTTCCCCTTGTCCGTGCGTGAAGAAGAGGGAATGGCCAGAGGTGTGAAGCTCGGAGGAGGATCTCTAGACCGAGGGCTCCGTGATGGCGGTCACGGTGAAGTGCGAGGCGCCCCGAGGTGGCCGGATGAAGCTACGGTGGAGGTGGGTTCCGATGGCTACTGGCCGAGCGTGGAGCGTGGGAAGGCTCCTGGCAAGGGGAGTGGACGGGCGTGGCGGAGGTAGCGTGCGATGAGCTCCTGGCAAGGGGGCGAACGTGCTAGACTACACGTGCGCAGAGTGTGGCGTTGCTAGTGGACGCGTGCTGCTGCGAGCATGGCGAAGGTGCACAAAGATGGCAACGAGGAGGCTCGCACAGTGTGCGCGGAGGTGGCTCGAGCAGGTGCTGGGCGCGTAGCGACAGTGCGCTGTAGCGAATGCGGGCATGTGGGGGCACGCAGCTGGAGGGGACCGCAGCCACAGGGGCACTGCTTGCGTGTTGCTGCGGGAATGGCTAGGGAGCGCAACGTTAATGGCATCGCGTTCCTGCGCGCGGTGGAGGCATGCTCTCAGCGCACGTAGGTGCGGCGATGGCACGCTGCTAGTTTGTGCATGCTGTAGCTGCGCGTGGAGTGTGTGGAGTGGCGACATGGATGGTCGCGCAGTGCGTGGAGTTGGAGGTAGCTGCTGCTGTGCATGGGGATGGCATGTTGTTGGGTTTGTTTTTAAGGTGAAGAGAAAAGAGAGGAAGAAGAAGAAAGAAGATATGGGGCCAAGCTTCAGGCGTCCGGGAAACTTCCCGAACATCTTAACTGACAAGGGAGATGAAGATGCAGGGCATGGAGTTGCGGCGGCTGCAGTGGTGGTTGCTGGTGATGGCGGTGAGGATGGTGATGTTGATTCTAGTGAGGCACGGTGATGGAAGCGTGGCCATCAGGGACACATGCTCACGATGTTGGCACGAGTCCACCGGCTTGGCGCGGCGAGCTGTCACCTCATCAGCCCACGGTGTGGTGGAGCTCGGCCTTGGAGACCACGGTGGTGGAATGGAGTACACAGTGGTGGAGTGGGGCTATGTTTCCCCTTTCATGGTCGTCTCCTCCCTTTGTAGTTGAATTTGAAATCCAAAGAGGCAGGCTCAGATGCTTCATGGCCAATGAATGCTTGAAGCTGTGCGTGAACGGTTACTCAAGGAGAAGCAGTCGTTACCTGTAGAGGAAGAGAATAAGAAAATATAAAATATTATGGTTATTTATGTATAAACCCTTAACTTCTATGTTAAATTAAAATAATGCAAGTAATTCACCTAATTGATTAACTAATCAAATTCATGCAATTCTAAGTTAATTCTAACTACATGAAATGAATGAATTATGCAATTAGGCTAAAACTATGAATTAACTTATTTACATCCTAATGTATGTTATTTAAATGTTAAAATTAACTTAATGCCTAGACATTTAAATACTTAAATAGCCCACAAATATGGGCTAATCAAGCACATGCTCTACAAGGGCAAAGAATGGTGTCATCTTTCGGTGCTTTCTTAAAAGCAAATTCAATGAATTGGATAACACCTGTCAAATATTTACTACTTGTTTGATCTTCTTCAAGGATCAAACTTCTATCAATTGTTTAACTCTCAACCAAGAAATGAAGACCTCAGAAAGTATTTTCCAAAGAGAATTTAAAATAGCTTCGTCAATAATTATAATGAAATAAATCTTTTAACGTAAGCTAAATTTTACAGTAAACCACCCATAAGTTGGAAAGAAATATAGGGATGATATGTGTATTTTGTTGAAAATTTTTAATTAGTAGCCCATCCTTGAAGATTTGATCACAACGTTATTTCTTACATGCAACCAGTGCTTGGAGAATTCAACAGCAACTCCTTACACTTCTTCAGTATACCCCTCAAGACTAACCTTAACTATATTCCCAATAACACCTAATTAAGGCTGCATTAGGAACGTATCTAAAATTAGTTGGTATACTAGAGAAGAGTAGGAATATGATGCCAAAATTTCACCAATCAGTATTTACATGTAACAAATAATACCAAAGTTGTGATCAAATCTTCAAGGACCCCCCTTAATACAGAACTTCTCCGAACTAAGGATGATAAAGACTTATGATATGTCATAAAGACAATGCATCGTGCATGTATGTGAGGTATGCATACACTAACACATTATTCGTATAACATAATCATAAGTCTCAAATAGGAGAGTATTTTGACACATTTATATCCCATCCACAATCTGTACCCTAGGGGTTAGAGATCCTATTGTTTGTCATTAAGTAAATCTTAATTTGTGCAAGTGTGTATAACTAAATGACATAATACAAAAAACTAATAATCAAAATTTTTAATTTTAAATCAAATTTTTGTAACTAAATTTCATCCACAACATCCCTAAACCTTAACCCAAAACACTATACCCTGAACTTAAAACCTAAACTCAAAACCCTACACCCAAAACCCAAAACCCTAAACATGAAACCCTAATTCCAAAACCCTAAACTCAAAACCGTAAAACCTAAACCCAAAACCCAAGACCTTAAACTCAAAATCCTAAAACCTAAACCCAAAATCGAAGACCCTAAACTCTAAACACAGGACCCTAAAACCCAACACCCTAAAGTCTAAACTAAAACCTCGAAAACCCAATACCCTAAACTCTCAACTCTAAACCCAAAACCCATAAATTGAAAACGTAATACTTGAAGCAAAAAGCCAAAACGCTAAACTTCAAATCCTAAACGCTAAATCATGATATATGTGAACACACCCCCACATTTAACTTAAATAACAAAAGTAATTAAACTTGTAACATTCGACATCACAATCACATCACAAATTTAATTGAATGAAATTTAATTCAAATTGAATAATATTCACTTATATTCACATTTCCATGCAAACTAACTTACATTCAATTAATTTAATTTCTTGAAATTAGTTCAATACCATTTACATGCAAATTTATATTACAAATAAACATGTAAATTTAATCTAACATGTTAATTTCATCTAACATGCAACTTTAATTTAATCTAACATGTAAATTTATATTACATGCGCATTTAATTTAACATGTAAATTGAATCTAATAAATAAAAGCCATGTATATTAGCACTAAAATACACATTTAATTTTGAAAAAAAAATAGGGAAGGGGTAGGGAGTAGGGGGAGAAAGGGAGGATGGGTTAGGGGGAGGGGGGCAGCAGGGGCACGGGGCAGGGAGGGGGTAGGGGGAGGAAGGGAGGATGGGTCAGGGAGAGGAGGGGGATGGCAAGGGCAGAGGGCAGGGAGGGGGAAGGGGCAAGGATAGGAGGGGAGGATGCGGCAGCAGGAGGAGGTGGGGCAGCAGGGGGAGGAGGGGATGAGGTGGTTTGAGATCATGGTTGGAAACGACGTCAACGGGGAGACGACAAGATTGAGTAATGTCGTTGGGAAGGACGCAAGATCAAAAGGGGAAGAAAGCGAGAGAGATAGACAAAGATCGAGCAAGATTGAGAGATAAATGCCATACCTTGGGAAGATGGGGGAGTAGAGGACGCGAGAGACGATGGCAGTGATCGGAACGAGAAAGCAAACTAAAGGTCGCGTGGTTAGAGGCGAGGGCTAAACAAGAGGATCGAAGGGGCGAGGGATGAAGAGGAGAGGCGCAGGAGTTCGCACGTGACGTTTTGAGTGAAAAAAAGAGTTTTTTAATTTTTTTCCCTTTAAATCAAACTTTTTTTTTTGCCTCTTTTCCTTGAAATTTTATAAAATAAATAATTTTGATTGTTTACTGAACACACATTTACTTTCAAAAAATTCATTTTTTTACATCTAAATTATGTTCGGAAATAATAATAATAATATGTTATACACACACGTGACATATATAAAGTTGTGGGATTTGTAATATTAGACTCATGAGATGCATTTGGGAGAAAGGATATTATTAGATGTTTCAAAATAATAGATGTCAAAATATTTGCTCTAATCTTTTTCACAAAAAATGAACAGTTTTGTGAAAGTACATTTTAAATTATATCTTGATGTATTAATTAATATTTTTTTTCGACATTGTTATCACATTGATCTTATTCCCGCTTATATGTATCTTAAATAAATGAAATCAAAAGTTCTTTTTCTGTTTGAAGGGATAACTTTCAATTTACCTTTTTTGGATTTATCTTATTAAAAAAATATAAGGAATAGTGAACCAGTTTATGTAAGAGAGAGAGGCCCTACCTGAATTTGACTAAGTGTTGAATGAGAAGAAGAGTTAAAAAAAAAAATGCTAAGTGTTGAATGAGAAGAAGAAGAGTTAAAAAAAAAATGCTAAGTGTTGAATGAGAAGAAGAAGAGTTAAAAAAAAATGCTTAGTGTTGAATGAGAAGAAGAGGAGAAGGAATGAGAGTTAGCCACAAATTTGGCTAAGTGTGCAGTTGTGTATGTTGAGTGTATGTATATACATGTATAATATGTCTAGTTTAGTATAATAGTGTATATGTATATAAATAATGTATACACAGATAGTATAGTATAGATGTATATGTATATTTGTATACGAGTATAAGTAGAGTAAGCAGTTGTTTAAGCCTCTTTTGTATATAAATAACACTAAGCTTTGGTGACAATTATAACCGTCACTATACATATGCTTATATGTCAGTATAGATAGTAATTTATGCCTTATGTTGTGTAAGTATTTAACTAAGGCTACACTGATGTATATATATGTCACTGTATATATAATATATGTTACTAAAGATATTAATATGCTAATATAACTTAGCACAGTATATACTAATAACTATTTTTGTACCTATACTTAGGTATTACTTATATTAGTTATATATAATTAATATAGTGCAATATTAGCTAGTTTTTAATGCTTATCACTTGTACATATGTTTTAGGCATTGTAGGTAGAAATAATTGATTCCTTTGTATATAATTAATCCATTTATTCGTTGTTTGATTCATTCATTCTTATTGTAAATAAAATTAATATTTTTGAAATAAAAGAATATTTTTGGACTTAAAGAGTGATGTATATCAATAACTGCCTCCTAATGAATGACTTGGAAACTAACCAGTAAAAATTATAATTAAATAAAGTGATGCGACATCTGTTTGCATTGTGACACCTATATTACAACATCTTAAAACAACATTTTTATCGCAGGACAATTAGTCGATCATCACCCCCAAATAAACTAGCCCTTAACAATTGATGCTCTTTCACAAAACCCTCCCATTGTGAAGATGAATGAATTTTCCTTGGGATGTGGTGTGAGCATGGCATTATCGATAGGGCTTGGTGGCCAAGGTGAGTTTTGTTTGGTCATAATTAATAATTTTTTGGTTTATACGTGTACAAAACAACTTTATCATTCAATTTCCAATTCAAGAATACATATTAGCGACAATCTAGCACAAAACTTTGGGAGGGTTGATTCTCGGTGATATTACTCAAAATAAGGAAAAGTCCCAATTTAGAAAGGGGGATATTCCCCAAATTAATTTACCACCAATTTGACTCGTCAACACAAAATATGGAAATCCA
Organism: Thalassia testudinum; assembly: GCA_037157565.1. Taxonomy (NCBI): domain Eukaryota; kingdom Viridiplantae; phylum Streptophyta; class Magnoliopsida; order Alismatales; family Hydrocharitaceae; genus Thalassia; species Thalassia testudinum. Next base: position 3,118,076 of record JAZHRO010000051.1, read on the forward strand.
CAATTGATTCTTAAGGGTATCTTCCCTTAATAACCAATATATTAAATATAAACAAGAGACATCCTTCCTTGCCAAGTAATGAGAAACAAGGATCAATTTAGATTTTCTAAGCAAAAGGTAAATTAGCCTGAGAATGCCAAAGTCCAAATGACATGGGGTAGACCTAATATGCGTAGGTAGAAGAAGACATAAATAGTTAGGAAATTACCAAGCCAAAAGAAATCCTTGAGGGGTTGTTTGAGTTTATGAATAAAAAAAAGGAATTGTAGGAGGAATAAAAAGAAAATGAAATTAGAAGAGGAATTAGACACTTTTTTACTTTGGAGAATCAAACATCATAGCAACTTAAGGAATTAAATATCTTATCATGGATTATTTGACAAGATGTTTAATTCCTCAAAGCAAAAAAGTATTCAACTCCTTTCAATTCCATTTTCTTTTAATTCATCTTGCAATTCTTATTTTTCATTCCTCCACCCAAAGATAATTAAAAGATATCTCAATAAACATGGACTACACAAGGGCCAAACTTAACACTAACATATAGACTAACTCAAAAGGACGATAAAACCAAGTTAAAAGTGAGGTACAAGACCTAAGCAAAATACACTTGATCTTAGTTAAAAAGTTGAGAATAACTAATGCTCACGATCATTTTAACCTACATCACTAATATGGAGCTTTTGATTAGAGTTTCCTTATTGATGTTGTTCCTTCAAAGTAATGCTACATACACAGTTGTTTGCTTTGCTAGAGAAGATTTGTTATTTGGGTAATGATTGTAAGTTCTCCACCACTTCCCAAGTATTGCAAAAGGTTTAACTCTTTATATTGTCCCTAGCCTTCTTATTATGATAGGTTACAATGAGATCCAAATCACTCCAACTTAAGTGGAGGGTGTCAATAAAATGATACAATGCTCAATAATCTTCTTAATGGATGCATGCTTTGAAAATCGTCAAAGTTTTAAATGTAACAACAATAGTTCAAGCTAGGAGGTCGATAATGAAGAACAAACCTTACTATATTGAATTTTGACGAACAAAGATCTCTTAGAAAGAAAAGAGAAGACTAACATAAGCACCAAGGGGATTTGATAATATCTAATGGTAGAATATAGGAAAACATCATATATAATTGCAGCTAATATGAAATACAATTTGAACACTTCTTCGAAAAACCATCAACATAGACAAAATTTAATAGCATATAAAGATAAAGCCCCTAAACATACTATCCTAGAAGCAAACTCTTTATACAAAATTTCTTAAATTATATGAGGATTGTAAGGCTATGTAAAATCGGTTCAGTCTGATTTTTGCCTAAATTTTTGAAGTGAACTGAAAAATCGATTATTTCAAATGCAAGAATAATCAAGAAATCAATTTTTTCAATTCGATTTTTGATTGATTTAAATTAATCCTATTTCTGTTACTAGTGGTTTTGAGTGTTATTTGTTGATTTACATGTGTAGCAGTAAAGTTGACAATGATTTGCAATTTAGCGGTAAGAGTTCTAGTGTTTAAAGCTCGGTATATTTTATATTACTATATATATTAAAATAGATAAATGATCAATGTTTCATTGTGACATATGTAATTAGGCACTAATTCACTCATATGTACATATATATCTACACATACATATTAGTAAAAGAAAATCGATAAATTATGTTATTTTGATATTTGCAGATAACAAATCGACAATCAAACTCGAAATTCAGTTCTTAAAATGCAATGAATGATGACCGAATTGGTTACAGACAAAACTCATTTTTCCGTTCAACCCAATTTGATTATCGCATTTAGTTCCATCTTAGATGTTTGCGCAGCCGTGAGGATAGGTTGATTTTCCGTTCTTATCGCACCCAGGACAAAATCAACTTCTGATTTTCATAAGGGTTGCGATTCATTTTAGGGTTAGTGTAGTTTGCGAGTTAAGAAATTAGCGTTAAAAAATATAAAATAGGTGTTAACATCTATTTCTATTTACTTATAACGTGATGCAACACTAATTTTTGCTTACTTGAATTGGTGTTAAACTATAGTATTAACTCTTGTGGTATTTACTCAAACTAGTGTTAACATTAGTTTCTAGAGAGTGGACTTTCGATGTGAGGGAGTCACGAAGTTAACACCTATTTTGCTAACACCTCTTAGAATTGATATTAGCAAAACACGTATTAAGATTATGGGAGTTAGCCCCTCAAATAAACAGGGGTTAGCCCCCAAAAGAAGTGTTAACCCCCAAGTAATTAAAGTAGCCATTAAAGTTAAAAAGCAAAGAAACACATGCTGAAATGTATTTTGCAACGCACGTCTCCCGTTAGACAAAATACATTGGTATATTTTAATTTTTAACCGATGTATTTTTTATTTTTCACCGAAACACATCAATTAAAAATTAAAATACATTAGTTTAAAATAAAATCACACCAATGTATTTTAACTTTCAATAGATAGAAAATATATTTTCACTTATGGATTTAGGATTTAGGATTTAAGGTTTAGGGTTTAAGGTTCATGCAAAGTGGTTCTTCACATATGAAAAGTAATTTCTCATTTGAAAAGTGGTTTTTCAACTTTAAGTTTAGGATTTATGATTTAGGGCCAAAACTCAAAGGTGAAAAATTACTTTCCAAGTGAAAATTCACTTTTTATAGGTGAAGAACCACTTTCCATAAGTGAAAATTTATTGAAAATCAAAATACACCAATGTATTTTTATTTTCAACCGGTGGAAAATAAAAACACACCAATTGGATATCGAAATACACCAATGTATTTTGTTGAACATAAAACGTATGCTACAAAACACATTACAACACTTGTTTCGCTACTTCACCTCATTTTAAACCTTCGCCACAGCGAGGAAACAAGGCAAGTTAGCAAACAAGACTCTATGAGGGGCATTTTAAGAAAAATACATAGTCTCCCAAGTATTTATTTTTTTGCAACAATTTACTCGCATAATAATCATAAACCCTCCTAGATTCTTTTATCTTCACGGATGTTTCAATGATCAGTTGATATCTTTTATTTAAATCCAAAAGTAAACAATCATACATTGCAATTGTAAGAGTAGTAATTTCAATCGGTGTATTTTAGTTTTCCACTGGTGGAAATCACTTTCCATAGGTGAAATTACATTTCAAGTGAAAAATCATTTACCACCAATAGAAATATAAAACACACCGATGTATTTTCATTTTCAACCGATTGAAAATCATTTACAACCAGTACATTTTGATCTTCTTGATTTTCAATTAATTGATTCTAATTTTCAACAGATTAGTTCTAACCACACATTACAAAATACATTATAACGTATATTTTTCATACTCATTTCCTTTATTTAAATGCCCTAAGATCGTTTCCCAACAAGTAAATCATAATTTTTTATAAAAGAAGGAGAAAAAGTCTCCCTCTCTCTCTCTCTTTTACAACAAAAACTTCTTCCAAGGTAAACTCTGGATGAGCTACAACACCCTAACTCATAGCCCATCGATAACTTGTGGGTCCGAGACCAATCGGGCACCCCTAAGGGCCAAATGAATATGAAAGAAGGGTAAGCCATGCTCCTTTATAGGCCATTTCCATGCTCGCATCTTCCTGAGGTGTGGATGTGATGTTGCTCGCTTCAGATTTGTGCTGTGTGCTGCCAGATGAAGCCTGACATTGGTTTTATCGACAACGTTGGTCATTTCATATTGAGTTACTCTCCTGCTCTTTCTCTCCTCTATTCATTCCATGTGCTCTGTTCCTCGTTTTGAATGTGTTGTGTTCAGCGTTTTGATACCTGCATCTAAGATAGAATGGGCCAGCCATTTTCGACTGTTTGATCCACCATGTTTGCTATCGAGCGATGTGTTGATTTCATATTAGGTTACTCTTGCCTTTTGAATCTATTGTGTTCATCATCTATAATGTACTGCCGTTCTTTCAATCCTTTACGTGGTGTGCTTCTTTTCTGTAAGCCTTCGACCTTTATGTGGTGATTTTATATTGGGTTAGTCTTCCCTTTTTTCTCTACTCCGTTTCTTCGATGTTATGCGCTTATCGATTGTGCTGCATAAGGATTGCTTTATGCTTCCACCCATGTGCTACACTATAGCCATGCACTGGACCTTATTGTTGTGCTGGACATTATCAATGTGCTTCTTTTACTCCTCTTATGTGGAGTGCTTCTCTTCCATAGGCCATATATCAAGCATATACCGTAGCATGCTCCAGTTAAAGAGCACTTTCAATGATGGATTTGGATTTGAATGTTAGCTTTGGGAGTGTTAATGACCCCTCTCAGATTATTGGAAGTGAAGGTATGCTGTGAATAAGATTTAAATTTGTGCATAATGTATAAACGTAATCAATGATCAATTTTGCTATAGAATACCTACCTACCGATATGGATGAATTTCTCACATCAATTATCTGTGGTGAGGGTATTGATGGTGTCGGCTTTAAATTAGATGAACTCAACTACAAGTAGGATTGTTTGGAAGGTTCCGATATGAAATCATTTCTTTATGCTTTATCTTTTCAATTAATTGCTTATGCTTATGGAATTAATCCTCTTATGCAGTAGTTGGTGCATCTGTTGATAGTGTTGCTGCTCCCTCCTCACATTTTAAGAAGGTCAATGTGGATGGTGGAGCTCTCTCTTCACATTTGACGATGGGAGTTGTAAACTTTATTCTTCATATAATTACTATTACTGTTGTGATGTTTAGGTCATTTACCTGTACCCGTCATTGATTGTGCGTTAAATTTGAAGGAGCACAATCTGAAGGAGGAGAGAAATGAAAAATCTATTGAAGATGGGGCTCGTGCTGTTGAATATGGGGTTGCTGCTGCTGAATGTGGAGGTATGTTTAGTACTTTCTAATGGTTTTATTGTTATGGTAATGTGGCCATTGTCTTAGTAGGTAATGTTATGGTATGCAATTTTTTTTATTCAAGTAATTATTAGTGCCATGTAACAAGTATGTGTTCATGTTTAGGTCATCCTACTCCAATCTCCATTGACCATGGCTGCCATCCAAACTATGAGAGACATGTAGAATTTCTTGAAGATGTGGCCGCTGCTCCTCAATGTGGAGGTATGGTGACTATTTGTTAATGAAGTTGATGTTATGGTAATGTTTCCATTGAGTAGGTACCCATTTGATAGTTATGATTTCTGCAGGGCACAACCCTATTTCAAAAATCTCTACTGCAATAGTTTCTGAAAGGGTTTAGGGTCTTGTTTTAGGTATGGAGTTTAAATCCTTTGAGTGTTTCTATGAGTACATTCAAGAATATGCACACACAAATGGGTTTGAGTTCTTTATTATTTGGATGAAGTATGCTAAGTATGATAAGGAAATACTGCTAAGAGCAGGGTTAGGATGCTCAAGGGCTAGGCTGGGACCTTCCAAACCTCGAGATTGTTTTTATTCAAAGCGGTCAACTAGCAAAACAAACTGTGCTTGCCAAGTGAATGTCAAGCTGTATAGTGAGAAGTATATTATTGTTGGGTTGTAGCTAGAGCATAATCATAAGTTGTTGGATAGACCATTGATGCGATACCTGTGTACAAGAAAGAATTTATCCTCTAGCAAAAAATGAAGGATAGATGTACATGATCGTTGTGGGATTGGGTTATCAAAGTCGATGGGTTCGTTTGTGTTAGAGCATGGTGGTTATGTGATGAGAGCCTCATCATGAGCCATAACTAGCTCATTTTGACCCAATAAAGAAGATAAAAGCTCCTACATAACCTAGAAGAAGGCTTAACTGAAGGAACAAGTGCTCTGAGAAGAAAACATGAAATAAAGGTTAAAACTGCAATTTTACCATTGCAGTACATAAACAGGATTTCTCAAAGGCAAAACATAGGTCAAATGGTCTAAATGAGATAAAAAGTGGGTTGAGTCAATCAGAAATGGGTTTATGTGCAATCTAAGAATTAAATGACACTTGGTAACCCTAAAACAGACCCGCATAAATTAACAAGGTTCCGGTCAGAATAAAAATTAAGTAAACCCTCTAAAAATCATGGAAAAACATTCTCTAGGGTTTAGAACACTTAATTTGGCCCTTGGAACCCAGTTTGACCTAGATTAGGGTCCTAGCTTTTCAATTAACCTAATTTAGGTTTTTACGTAAAATATCCAGCCAAACGAGGTCAAACCTAAAATCTAACTTCACCATTGGATTCCTTAGGTATAAATTAGGTTGTACCAAAATTTGGACCTAAGGGGAGGTCATCTTGAACTACTTTGCAATTTAGTACACCCAAAGTACAATTTGGTCCCTATCTTTTGAATATCTTTGCAGAGAGCCCCCTAAGTTTTTCACCCCCTTTGCAATCCGGTCCTGCTGCCATTGTTAGGGCAGAACCGAGCTCCGACGAGGTTTAGAGAGGGATTACTCTCTAATCCCTCAGAGATTCCCTCCCAGAAATGGAAGGGGGATTCTCTGAGGAATTCCCTTCCTTCTAAAGCCAATTACAATCGCTGGTGTGAACCCAATCTCTCATGTGAACGCACGAGAGATTTAGGTATCCACCCTCTTTCCAACTCCGGCGAGCCGGCGGAGGTGATTGCGCGGTCTCCACGCGCTAGAAGGTTTGGCCAACGCCTATAAAAGGCTCCCCAGACCCTGCCGCAAAACCTAAGCTTGATTTTGACGGAGATCCCCTCCAATTTCCCTCTCTCCCATCTTCGGCCAAAAGACCCGCAAGCTCCGGCGACCTCCTCTCCTCCGCCGCTTCCTCCCACGTCGCGCCGTACCAAGCGCGCGTGTTCCTGACCTCTTCCTCGTCGCTGCTCCCTCCCTCAGGGTCCTTCCCCGACGACGGCAGTTACGCGTCGTCCACTCCGCTACCTCCCTTCCTTCCAGATCACCCCAGATACCCTCTCCATCCTCTCCTCTCTCTTTTCCCCCTGCTATTTTATCTGATTACCCCCCGACAGTGCCTAACCACCTCCATCGTCCTCGCCTCCGACCGACCTCCGGCGAGCCGCCCACACCACTCCGCCCCTCCACACAGCTCGCCAACCCCCTCGTGAGCTCCGCCTCACCACCAGGAACTCATTCCACCCCTCCACTGCCACTCCAGACCCCCACAGTAGCCCCCCGAACAACCCCACACCTCCGGCTATAGGTTGACCTAGGCACGCACGCTTAGGCAGACCTGCAGCCTGCAGCACCGCCCACCGCCTTCGCCGTGCCACGGCGAAAGTTTCTAGCTAATCTGATTGGGCCAATAGGCCGTTCTTGTGTGTGACAGGTTGTAGCACCTGCCGCCATTGACGGTCGAAGCAGCGAGGAGCTTGTAGCAGCTTTAGGCACCAGGGCTTCCAGGCTGCAGGTGCAGCAGGTGCACGCAAGTGTTGCGAAGCGACTGAGGCCAGCAAGTCGCGCTGCGAAGCCAGCAGCTGGGGCAATTGCACGACGAGAATTCTGCAGGCGCGCGTGAAAGCAGGACTGACCAGATAGTCCCACATCGTGGGATCGCAAAACACAGGTATAGTATAAATTATTTTTGTGTTTTACTCTCATTGCCTCCGTAAGCACAGGGGTGAGGTCCCTCACCTGCCCTCACACCCGCCTCGTCCGCGGCTTGACCTCGCGGATCTGGTGGGATCCGACCCGACCCAAACCTTGAGCACTCCTCGCGCACCACCACTTGCCGGTGCGCCTGGTCCCGGGTGCGAATCCGACCCGACTACCCGTGTGGCTCTGGGAGAGCGTCCTTGAGTGAATTGCTTGAGAGAGAGAGAGACGCTTGGGTAGAGGGACGGGGGTAGGTTTTGCTTTGGCTGTGGTGTGTGCAGGAAGGAAGAAGCAAAGGAAGCAACAAGCACTTAGCAGCTGCAGAACAGGAAGAGAAGAAAGAAGAAGAGGCTGTGTAGCAGAAAAAGAAGGAGAAGCTTTCGTAGAGAACCAAAGAGAAGGAAGAAGGAAGGCAAGGCAGAAGAAAGAGAAGAACGAAGAGAGGCCAAGTGAAGACTGCAAAGATCAGAAGAAGAAAGGCAAGGTAGGAGAAGAAATAAGAGAAAAGAAACAAAGGCAGGAAGAAGAAGCCTGCACAAGACAAGAAGCAAAGGCAGAAAGAGAAAGAAGAGCAACGAAGAAGAAGAGAGAAAGGAGATTACATTTAAGACGTCTGATACAGAAATCAGACGTCCAATTCTATTTTTCTTTCACAAATCCTTTTTAAAATTCTCTCTTTGAATCAATCCTTTTCATTTAACAGTTGTATTCTTTGGTTTTAAAAAGTACTGAGCTTGCTCCCCGTGTTCGACCTCGGATACTCTAGTTTTTCGAGTAATAAAATTCTTTATATTTGTTTAAACGTTTTGTCGGTTATACTACAACGTGATATACTTTAAACCCGCACAAAAACATGAGAACATTTTGGCGTCGTTGCCAGGGAGCAATGGGCACTTTTAAAGCTTTTGATTACAACTTTTCTATTTAATATCTGACTTAACTTCTCTCTTTTGTTGTGTTCAAGCAGGGAAAGCAAAACAAAAAGGAAAGAACAATAACTGCACAACAGACTCTCCAAGGAACAGGTAATTTCCATAAGCCCTCTCTCTTAACCCTCTCAAAATCTAAAAAGGAAAAAAAAGAAAAAAATCAACTTAGGGCTACCTGTTTCATATTTAGTAACTCATCAAGTTGCCTGATTTTCATTTCAACATATTTTTGTCTGTTCATCCAACTAAGGCAACTAGGGCTAAAACTTTCTTGATTGAGCCCTAGGTGCTAATTTCTAAGGCAACTAAATTGGACCCACTAGAGCCACGTTAGGGATTGCAAAGCTAAGGTTTTTAGAGACACATCTTCTCTTAAACAAAGAAACAAATTTTCCAAAAAGAGGTGTGCCTAAACCGTGTTTGAAAAGATCTATACAAGAGGAACCCTAAGCAAATCAGGCTGTTAATCCATTTGAACCATAAAAAAAGGACCTAAAAACTCTCAAAGGAACAAGAGGTGAAGTTGATCCCTTGGGTCAACTAATCTTAAAATTAGGTCACTTTTGCACTCAAAATACTTAAAAGTTCAAGTGGAACATTAAGCACCTTGATCTTAAAATAAAAAAAAAGTAGACTTAAGAGGTCAAGGTCCCCATTCTGGTCTACCTGGAACCGCAGTGACAAGAAAGGTCAGGTGGGGGAAACCCTATAACCCGTGGGGACGCTCTACCGTGTAGGGGTCTTTGCGAGACTCTCCCTCTCTGGCTGCCCAGGTATTTCTCAGGTGGACGATCTTCTGATCCAAGGGTCCATCTGCCCCGAACCTATATAGTCACCCAACAATTTTTGGGTGTCTTGATTGGGTCCAGCACCTTCTAATCTCATCACATCTTTCGGTGCATGTTCGGTAGGAGGTCCTTAAGACCACTCTTAAGACCTCCTTTAGAAATTCACTCTCGTCGAGGCCAAGCCTCGACACCCTTGTTTGTGCAGCAACCCCACCACATAAATCTTTCATCTGATTCAAATCCTAATTCTCCTTCTCCCATCATGGCACAACACATTGAAGAGGAGAACAACCTTGAACACCAACTTCAATGCCTTAATGATCTCTTTCAGAACTTTGTAAACCCACCACAGCGACCTATGATGCGAGATCACTATAATCCCGCTGCGGTGGCAATCGAACCCCGAGTACGAATCCCAATTGGAGGACCTGATTCTGAACTGAAGCCCAATATGATTCATGCCATACCGAAGTTCCATGGGCTTAACTCTGAGGATCCATTCCAATACATCAAACAACTCAAGCATCTGGCCCAGACCTTCGAGTCAGATGTACAAACCCAGGATATCCTACTCATGAAAATGTTTTCGTTCTCCCTCATGGAGAAGGCCGCACATTGGTATCAAACTCAAACCCGTCCGATCAACACATGGGAGGAACTGCAGTCCGAATTTTTGAAAAAATTCTTCCCCGTTGGCCGGACGAATGCCTTGCGCCACCAGATCACTCATTTCACTCAACAACCGGGAGAACCTCTTCACGAAGCTTGGGATCGATTCCTAGATCTCATGCGAAAGTGCCCCCATCACGGAGTTCCTAAGTGGGAACAAGTCCAGTCTTTTTACCAGGGACTCCGTGAGGATATTCGTTTATTCGTCAATGCAACGTGCGGAGGAAACATCATGGGTCAACACGAGGACACGGTGTGGGAGATTCTCGAAAACATGTGCGAGAACTCCATAAATAATGACTCCATGGGCTTATTCGACAGGACGAATGCCTGCGCATCGACGAATCTAAGAGGGACACATGAGATGCAGGACCTGTCCACTTCCGTCGACTTGGAACTGATGGCCAGTCGGTTGGACAAGGTTTCTATCATAGAAAAGAAGGTGGACGAGCCGCGACATTTGTAGCAAGCCACCTCTGCGCAAGACTCTTTTGCATGACCTCCTCTGGCAAGGGAAACTGTGCAAAACATCTATCACCAACCTGCCAAGGGGATGGACCCATATCCACCCCCGTCTGCCTCTCGGACCGGAGTGACCTCCGATCCATTCTACTCGAGTTGAGGGAACTCTGAACCCTCGTATTCTGACTTTCCCGAGGTTCCTCAGAACTGCGAGGACCTCAACGCCATCCAGAATGACCCATTCTCCAATACCTACAACCCTGGATGGCGAAATCATCCTAACTTTCAGTGGGCGGGAAATTCTCAAAGATCACCATATCAACCCCGTCCACAAGCCTCTCGTCCATTTCAGCCACCTCAGCCTCGGCCTAATCCCACCTACCAATCCAGGGAAAACCAGGATCAAATGACTCTTATCCTTCAAGCACTGGCTAACATTCAAAAGACGAATGCGGCAATGCAAAAATAGCACAAGGACGAAATCACAAAGGTTTGCAACCAACTGGCCCAGATGGCAAATTCCCACCAACCAGGCACCCTTTCTTCGCAACCTCTGCCCAACCCAAATAACATGCTAACCCAGAAGCGCGTTATGAATCCAAATTCGGGCCAAACACATGTGATTTATCAGGCCCCCGCTACTCCATCACCAGACGGGATGGAGGCTTCAACATCTTATGCGGGATTTCAGCAGCAGCCACCCCTCCTACCTAACCCAAATCAGGCCGGATTGAACTCTGTAACAACACGTAGTGGTAAAATAACCCAAGACCCACATTATCCGAACCACTCCAAGCCTAATAATAGCCAAGACCCTAGGATAGTTATCCAAGATACTACTGTCCCAGATCAAGAACCTGGACCTATCCTAGAGGAACCAGCTAGGATCCCATTTCCTGAGGCCTTGACCAAAGGAAAAAGAATAACCAAACCCGTGGCTCCTGAGGAGGATCTAGTCAAGCTCTTTGAACAGGTCCAGATAAACATCCCGTTGATGGATGCAATCCGCCACATACCGACTTACGCAAGGTTCTTGAAAGACATATGCACACCTAAACGTAAGCCGCAAACCAAGGATGGGAATCCAATCGTACTGTCAGAGCAAGCCAGCTCTGTCATCTTGAGCAAACTCCCACCCAAGGCTAAAGACCCAAGAACTCCCTTGATTTCTTGTAAAATTGGTGAAACCCAATTTGATAGAGCCCTACTAGATCTAGGTGCCTCCATAAATTTAATACCTACATCCCTTCTTGACCACCTTGAAGAATCTGAACTTAAACCCACTGAGGTGACATTGCAGTTAGCCGATCGATCCATCAAGTCACCCAAAGGAATACTCGAGGATGTTATTGTTAGGGTAAGAGATTTTTATTTCCCAGTGGACTTCATAGTACTAGACATGGATGCACCTAAGAACCCAAGGGACACACCAATCATATTAGGGAGACCCTTTTTGGCCACTGCTAGGGCCAACATTAACTGCGAAGAGGGCCAGATAGAATTAAAATGTGGGAATCAAAACATGAAGATTGACATTTTCAAGGCCCAGCAAGGGATTAATTGCGGGGTTATAGAGGAAATATGTGATGTCAAAGCCGTGGTTGATGAATTGCATATAGAGGACAACCTGATTATTCCTGATCAACCACTAGAGAATCAAAAACTGCTAACAGAGGAGTGCGAACATGATCTAGATACACCTATGACTCCTACCATTGCTCCTGATGCAAACCCCGAACCACCCGTTGCTGCTGACAACCCTGTCATGGAACTCAAACCCCTTCTCGAACATCTGAAGTACGTCTTTTTGGATTCAAATCAAACGTTTCCTGTGATTATCAATTCTCGACTCACACCTGAACAGGAACTCCGTTTGATTTCTGTTCTCCAGCAACATCGTAGAGCCATTGGATGGACTCTCGATGATTTGACTGGTATAAGCCCTTCATACTGCACACATCGAATCTACACAGAAGAAGGCACACGACCTTTAAGAGAAATGCAAAGACACCTAAACCCTAACTTGCAGGAGGTCGTGAAAAAGGAGATCATAAAGTGGTTAGATGCAGGGATCATCTACCCGATCTCCGACAGTCGTTGGGTGAGTCCAATACAAGTGGTGCCTAAGAAGGCAGGACTTACCATCATCACGACTGAAACTGGAGAAGTCATTCCTACCCGAATAGCTAACTCGTGGAGAGTCTGCATTGATTACAGAAGACTCAATTCCTCCACGAAGAAGGATCATTTCCCACTACCGTTTATTGATCAAATCCTCGAAAAACTAGCGGGAAATAGGTTCTTCTGCTTTCTTGACGGGTATTTCGGTTACAATCAGGTGGCAATCCATCCAGAGGACCAAGAAAAGACCACATTCACCTACCCCTTCGGGACGTACGCATTTCGAAGGATGTCGTTCGGTCTCTGCAATGCACCTGCAACTTTTCAACGGTGCATGCTTGCCATATTCTCAGATATGGTAGGTGATTATCTGGAAGTCTTCATGGATGACTTTTCAGTTTTTAGAGAATCATTTGACGATTGCCTCCAACACTTGATCCAAATACTCAGACGGTGCATCGAGGTGAATTTGGTTCTTTCCTGGGAAAAGAGCCATTTCATGGTGCCTGAGGGAATTGTCCTGGGACATTTAATCTCGGAGAAAGGCATCCAAGTGGATCGAGCTAAGGTTAACCTGATTTCTAAGCTCCCTATGCCTAGCTCGACTAAGGACATCCGATCTTTTTTGGGGCACGTTGGTTTCTACCGTCGATTCATCCCTGATTTCTCCAAAATCGCGCGCCCCCTGACCAATCTTCTCTCCAAGGATGTGCCTTTCGAAATTTCCAAGGAATGCACTCAAGCATTTGAGATCCTACGTGACCGAGTCACCCAAGCCCCGATCCTACAGTCCCGTGATTGGTCTCAACCCCTTGAGATCATGTGCGATGCATCTGACTTCGCTGTAGGAGCGGTTTTGGGGCAGAAAATTGACGGGAAACCTGTGGTCATTTACTACGCCAGCAAAACACTGGATGAAGCTCAGCATAACTATACGGTTACTGAGAAAGAGCTGCTGGCCGTAGTATTTGCCCTGGAAAAATTCAGATCATACCTTCTGGGTTCCCGTGTTATCATATACTCGGATCATACAGCTGTGAGGCATCTCCTTGCTAAGAAGGACGCGAAACCTCAATTAATCCGATGGATCTTGCTGTTGCAAGAATTTAACCTCGAAATTCGTGACAAGGTGGGAAAGCACAATGTGGTAGCTGATCACTTGTCCCGCCTTCCTTCTGAAATTATTGATCCTTCCGGACCTATTACAGAACATTTCCCTGATGAGCACCTACTGACTATCAGTACAAGTCTTCCATGGTTCGCTGATATAGTTAATTACCTGGCATCACATCAGATTCCGCCCGATTGGCCGAAGGCCAAAAAGGATAAATTGCGCTCCGATGCCAAGTACTACCTATGGGAAGACCCGTATCTATTCCACATTGGTGCTGATCAGATAATCCGATGGTGCGTCGCGAAGTGGAAATCAAAGACATACTCTCATTCTGCCATGACCAGGCATGCGGTGGACATTTTTCTGGACATAAAACCGCATCAAAAGTCCTCCAGTGTGGCTTTTACTGTCCCACAATTTTCAAGGATGCATACGATCACTGTAAGGCATGTTCCTATTGCCAGACTCTGGGCAACATGAGCCATCGAGACATGATGCCTCTACAGCCGATCTTGGTATGCGAAATTTTTGACATTTGGGGGATTGATTTCATGGGACCCTTTCCGACCTCGGATGGCTTCGAATACATCTTACTCGCAGTTGACTATGTTTCCAAGTGGATAGAAGCCATTCCGACCCGAACCAACAATCATAAGGTCATTATAAAATTCCTCCATCAAAACATTTTCTCAAGGTTCGGGATTCCGCGTGCTATAATTTTCGACGGAGGGACCCATTTTACAAACGCTCAGTTCAGGTTACTGATGACCAAATTCGGGGTGTCACACCGAATCTCTACTCCTTACCACCCCCAAACTAATGGTCTAGCTGAGCTATCTAATCGAGAGATCAAGAAGATCCTTCAGGTTACTGTTCGACCTGATAGAAAAGATTGGTCTTCTCGACTTCCGGAAGCATTGTGGGCCTATAGGACCGCCCACAAGACTCAATTAGGAATGTCTCCCTTTAGACTAGTGTACGGGAAGGCATGTCACCTCCCCGTCGAGTTGGAGCATAAAGCCTATTGGGCAGTACGGACCTGTAATCTTGACCTTTCTAAGGCTGGAACCCACAGAAGACTTCAAATGAGCGAGATCGATGAATCACGCCGCGACGCGTATGAGAACTCGTGAATTTACAAAGAATGGGTTAAAGCTTTTCACGACAAACACATCTCTAGAAAGGTCTTTCATCCTGGTCAAAAAGTTTTACTCTTTGATGCCCGACTAAAATTATTCCCAGGGAAGCTAAGATCCAAGTGGGTCGGACCCTACCTAGTCCGACAAATCTTCGGAAATGGAGCCATTGAAATCAACCCACTCAGCCACGATTCTGAACCCTTTGTCGTGAACAGTCAGAGACTCAAGCCGTTCATTGACATGACTGATATAGATTTGGCTGAGTCATCCTTTACCCTCCATTCCTCTTGAGCTCATTGCGCCCAGCCGATGGCGTAAAACTCAGCGCTTAACGGGAGGCAACCCGTCATTCTTTGAAAAACCCGAAACCTTTTCTGACATCTCTATGCGGAACTCATATTGCACTTTAGGGTTCATCCATTAGCACAGCCAACTTCACCTCAGGTATACCTACCCGAGATTAGAATCGTTCGCAACAAGTCACGTCGACCCATTCACTCACCACACACCTGTCCTAATGCATGAACTAAGCTAAATTCGAACCCACCTAAATTACAATGGGGACATTGCAAGTCTTAGGCATGGGGGGTATGAAAGTGTAAAATGTCAGGAAATTCTTATAAAGAAATGGCTTCATAAAAAAAAAAAAAAGACTTGATAGAGGGGAGGAACAATTCAGGGTCATACAAATGAGAGGAAGAAAAGAGAGCAAAATGACAAAAAGGAGCACAAAAGGAAAATAAAAAGAAATAGTCATTAGTAAAAGATTAAGGGGTTAACTGAAGTTCTAGATCGAATCAAGAAAAAGAAAAGAAAAGTGCTACGGAGATATAACAAGAGGTTAGCAGGAACGCTGGTCTTAGGCCTCTTGGGCTAGTATCTTTAGCTTAAAAATTCACGTATCCATTAAAATCTGGATAGTCCTCAAGAGGTTGAGGAAAATGTGAAGTTTGAATATTAGGTCTAAGGCTTAGGAAGTATTCAGCCTCATTAACTAACCTCCGGTTTGCGGGATTCGGTAACCTAAGCACCCCAAATTCACACACAGTCTGGTTTAGTGCGCATAAACATCCAAATCACGCGAAAAGTGTTTAATGTTCTGAAAAAGTCACCTAGACTAGGAGCGGTCAATCAACACAAATTGATTTAGACGAGTTCCCAGCGCGGAGAGACGGGAAATTCCCCTCGAAGATGCGTAACAACATATCGTCTCCTCGGTGCTTGTCTCTTAGGATATTTAAATATCCTACTGGGGGCATGTAAGCACTCTGCTGGTTCAGATACCATGGGCGGCATTATCGCGAAATGTCGATCGCCAGGGTCTGGATTCGGCCACGGAATGCCATGGGCAGGATTATCTCGAAATCTCGAAAGCCAGGATTCCGGGGGTTGCCATGGGCGGGATTATCTCGAAAGCCAGGGACCCTTGAGGATTGATGATGGGGACGAGGAATCCGATACAGACAGTGTTGAGAAACTAATCCGAAGCTAGAAATAAAAAGAAAAGAGAGAGAAAGCTCTCCAAACAAATAAATCTTCTATCTCTCTCTTACAAAAAAAAAATGCACTGCAAACTGAATTTAGGCTAAAAATGTCTCAAGCACGGGTGCTTTAACCGCGGAGTCCAACAAACCCTAGGTTAGTTTTTGTGGGCTGTAGAAACCTTTGCGGAGGACTGAGGCTAAAGCAGAACAGGTCCAGATTTTGGTTGGTACTTGAGTACCTCTAGGCCTATTGTCAGCATTCCTACCTAATCACAAAAGGAGAAGCACTTATCATTGTTGACAGACACTCAGGGTCTAGAATGGAAGTTAAAACTTTGAAATTTTGCTAAGGGACTAGCAAAAGCTAGGCATGGGGGTATGATGAGAGACTCATCATGAGCCATAACTAGCTCATTTTGACCCAATAAAGAAGATAAAAGCTCCTACATAACCTAGAAGAAGGCTTAACTAAAGGAATAAGTACTCTGAGAAGAAACATGAAATAAAGGTTAAAACTGTAATTTTACCATTGCAGTACATAAACAGGATTTCTCAGAGGCAAAACATAGGTCAAATGGTCTAAATGAGATAAAAAGTGGGTTGAGTCAATCAGAAATGGGTTTATGTGCAATCTAAGAATTAAATGACACTTGGTAACCCTAAAACAAACCCGCATAAATTAACAAGGTTTCGGTCAGAATAAAAATCAAGTAAACCCTCTAAAAATCATGGAAAAACATTCTCTAGGGTTTAGAATACTTAATTTGGCCCTTGGAACCCAGTTTGACCTAGATTAGGGTCCTAGCTCTTCAATTAACCTAATTTGGGTTTTTACGTAAAATGTCCAATCAAACGAGGTCAAACCTAAAATCCAACTTCACCATTGGATTCCTTAGGTCCAAATTAGGTTTGTACCAAAATTTGGACCTAAGGGGAGGTCATCTTGACCTACTTTGCAATTTAGTACACCCAAAGCACAATTTGGTCCCTATCTTTTGAATATCTTTGCAGAGAGCCCCCTAAGTTTTTTGCCCCCTTTGCAATCCGGTCCTACCGCCATTGTTAGGGCAGAACCGAGCTCCGGCGAGGTCTAGAGAGGGATTACTCTCTAATCCCTCAGAGATTCCCTCCCAGAAATGGAAGGGGAATTCTCTGAGGAATTCCCTTCCTTCTAAAGCCAATTACAATCGCTGGTGTGAACCCAATCTCTCGTGTGAACGTACGAGAGATTCGGGTATCCACCCTCTTTCCAACTCTGGTGAGCCGGCGGAGGTGATTGCGCGGTCTCCACGCGCTAGAAGGTTCGGCCAACGCCTATAAAAGGCTCCCCAGACCCTGCCACAGAACCTAAGCTTGATTTTGACGGAGATCCCCTCCAATTTCCCTCTCTCCCATCTCCGACCAAAAGACCCGCAAGCTCCGGCGACCTCCTCTCCTCCTTCTCGTCGCTCTGCTGCCATACCAGCAGCAGAGTCAACTCCGCCGCTTCCTCCCACATCGCACCGTACCAAGTGCGCGTGTTCCTGACCTCTTCCTCGTCGCTACTCCCTCCCTCAGGTCCTTCTTCCCCGACGACGGCAGTTACGCGCCGTCCACTCCGCTGCCTCCCTTCCTTCCAGATCACCCTAGATACCCTCTCCATCCTCTCCTCTCTCTTTTCCCCCTGCTATTTTATCTGATTACCCCCCGACAGTGCCTAACCACCTCCATCGTCCTCGCCTCCGACCGACCTCCGGCGAGCCGCCCACACCACTCCGCCCCTCCACACGGCTCGCCAACCCCCTCGTGAGCTCCGCCTCACCACCAGGAACTCATTCCACCCCTCCACTGCCACTCCAGACCCCCACAGTAGCCCCCCGAACAACCCCACACCTCCGGCTACAGGTTGACCTAGGCACGCATGCCTAGGCCGACCTGCAGCTTGCAGCACCGCCCACCACCTTCGTTGTGCCACGGCGAAAGTTTCTAGCTAATCTGATTGGGCCAATAGGCCGTTCTTGTGTGTGACAGGTTGCAGCTCCTGCCGCCATTGACGGTCGAAGCAGCGAGGAGCTTGTAGCAGCTTCAGGCACCAGGGCTTCCAGGCTGCAGGTGCAGCAGGTGCACGCAAGTGTTGCGAAGCGACTGAGGCCAGCAAGTCACGCTGCGAAGCCAGCAGCTGGGGCAATTGCATGACGAGAATTCTGCAGGCGCGCGTGAAAGCAGGACTGACCAGATAGTCCCACATCGTGGGATCGCAAAACACAGGTATAGTATAAATTATTTTTGTGTTTTACTCTCATTGCCTCCGTAAGCACAGGGGTGAGGTCCCTCACCTGCCCTCACAAACGCCTCGTCCGCGGCTTGACCTCGCAGATCTGGTGGGATCCGACCCGACCCAAACCTTGAGCACTCCTCGCGCACCACCACTTGCCGGTGCGCCTGGTCCCGGGTACGAATCCGACCCAACTACCCATGTGGCTCTGGGAGAGCGTCCTTGAGTGAATTGCTTGAGAGAGAGAGAGACGCTTGGGTGGAGGGACAGGGGTAGGTTTTGCTTTGGCTGTGGTGTGTGCAGGAAGGAAGAAGCAAAGGAAGCAACAAGCACTTAGCAGCTGCAGAACAGGAAGAGAAGAAAGAAGAAGAGGCTGTGTAGCAGAAAAAGAAGGAGAAGCTTTCGTAGAGAACCAAAGAGAAGGAAGAAGGAAGGCAAGGCAGAAGAAAGAGAAGAACGAAGAGAGGCCAAGTGAAGACTGCAAAGATCAGAAGAAGAAAGGCAAGGTAGGAGAAGAAATAAGAGAAAAGAAACAAAGGCAGGAAGAAGAAGCCTGCACAAGACAAGAAGCAAAGGCAGAAAGAGAAAGAAGAGCAACGAAGAAGAAGAGAGAAAAGAGATTACATTTAAGACGTCTGATACAGAAATCAGACGTCCAATTCTATTTTTCTTTCACAAATCCTTTTTAAAATTCTCTCTTTGAATCAATCCTTTTCATTTAACAGTTGTATTCTTTGGTTTTAAAAAGTACTGAGCTTGCTCCCCGTGTTCAACCTCGGATACTCTAGTTTTTCGAGTAATAAAATTCTTTATATTTGTTTAAACGTTTTGTCGGTTATACTACAACGTGATATACTTTAAACCCGCACAAAAACGTGAGAACATTATGACAATGTGCCTTTCACCCAAGAGGATGCTAAAAATGAGTTGAGAAAGCTTAGGAAATTAAGAATGGGATCTGGTGATGGAGCTACTTTACAGAACTATTTCTGTAGAATGTAAATTTTAAATGGTAGATATTTCTACCTGATGGATCTTGATGATGATGGGTGTCTGCGTAATGTTTCTGGGTAGATTCAACAAGCCGCGTGGCTTACAAATTCTTTGGCGATGTATCATTTGACATAACCTACTTAACAAACAAATATGATATGCCGTTTGCTCCTTCTGTTGGGGTCAACAACCATTGGCAGTCCGTACTGTTAGGATGTGCCTTGATCAGTGAGGAGACAACAGATAATTTTGTATGATTGTTTCGTACATGATTATAATGCATGAATGATGTAGGTCCATTAGGAATAATAACGGATCAGTCTCAAGCGATAATGAAAGCTATTTCAATTGCCTTCCCCAACACACGTCATAGGTTGTGCCTCTGGAATATAATAATGAAATTACCCCATAGGTTTAGTAGTGATACAATGACACGAGATCAATTGAAAAGAATTGTTTATCAATCTCGGTCAGTGGAGATGTTTGAGATGCAATGGTCCTGTATGGTTAATGATCGTCGTTTGGAGAGTAATGCTTGGGTGAAGAATATGCATGACATTCATAAGTTGTGGGTTCCTGCTTTTTTTGATGAGATGTTTTGGGTTGGGATGACCACCACGCAGAGAAGTGAGAGCATGAACTCATACTTTGATGGATATTTAAACTCAAAGATAACATTGAAGCAATTTGTGCAACAATTTGAGCTTGTAATGCAGGCCAAGCAGGAGAAATTAAGGTGGATTTCCAATCCACCTACAGGCTTGTGCCATTGATATCTGATTTTTGTATGGAGGAACAACTTCGTGGGTGCTACATGTCTACAATATTTAAGTTGTTTCAGGATGAATTAAAATTGCTTATGCATTGTTCTGTCCACCATTGGAATGAGAATTCTACTGGTTGCTATATTGATGCTGAGATTTATGAATATAGCAAGCATGGAAGCCTTATATATGATGTTCATTTTAGTGGAGGTACATGTGAGCTATTTTGCAATTGCCGGTTCTTTGAGACTGATGGCCTTCTTTGCCAGCATATTCTCTGTTTGCTAATAGAGAAAGGTGCTGATCACATACCAGAGAAGTATATCTTGAGACACTAGTGTAAGGAGATAAGAGTTTCTGAAGTTACATCAGACAGGTGTCGTGGATTACTGGCACTACCATTGGCTGATGCTGGTAATCGCTATGAGGACATATGCTCCTGGATTTTTAAGTTTGCTAAATTTGGATCTGCTTCTGTTGACAAGTATGATTTGTGTGTGAAAGTAATTGAGAGAACATTCATTGTAAAGACCCATTCTGTCCTGAGCCTTTTAAGGTGTTTGGACTGTCGGTCAGACGTTTGGAAATCGAAATTTTTGGTACAAGCTTCGCGTCTGCGCGTGGGCTGCGTGCAGATAGTACGCTTCTTCTCTCTCCTTCCCTCTTCTCTCCACCATCCAAACCCGAACACACCTCTTTATAAACCCCACTTCACCTCTCTCGTTCTCCCCACTCCACAGCCACCTTCTTCCCTTCCTCTCCACCGCAGTGAGAGAAGCAAGCACAAGAGAGAGCGTGAGAGCGGCGACGAGGAGGAGAGGCGGCGTGAGGAGAGGAGGAGAAGCTTGAGCTCTCGAGCTCGTGTGGGAGCTCGCTGGAGGGCGCATGACCGGAGCAGCACATGTGGGAGGAGGAGAGCATCAGGGGAGTTGTCCCCGACACTGCTGCAGCTAGAGCTACAAGTGAGGAGGCGAGGCGCAGTTGCTTGAGGAGAAGGCGTGCAGGAGGAGGTTCTAGTTTTGGGTTTTTCCCAGAATCAGACGTTTGGAGTGATGTCTAGACGACGGAGTGGATGTATGGAGACGACTCCAGATGTCTAAAGATAGATCTTCATGAAGGAACGTTTCCTTTTGCAGATACGCCTATGCAGGCCGCTTCGCAGCTACGCTTTGCGTGGCTAGTTGCAAGAGATTTGCTGCGCGTGCAAGGATTGCTTCGAGAAGGCACGGGACATGCCCTCCCACATGTTTTAGACATCTGGGCAGCTCACCAGATGGCTGGAAGCACTCCCAGACGTCCGGAGAGGAGGTCGGACGTCAGGAGCTGGGTCCAGATGGTCTAGAAGATGTCCTGGACATCTGAGGTCGACGCAGAGCATGAGGTGCATTTCTAGTCACTTTTCTTGGCCCTCTAGGAAAATCGAGGTAGTAAGATGAGGGTGCGTGGACTGTGGAGGGGCGAGACCCCTGCTTGGTTCTGAGAGGCTAGACCCCTATTACTGAGAGGACTAGGCCCAATACTGTTCCGTGCTGTACTTTGGGTATACTCGCTAGTGGCAATGACTGACCGCGTGCCAGTGCGGGGTAGCTACCCGTACGCTTATCATGCGTGCTATAGTCACTGCTACGTCTTGGCAATGACCTCGGGGTGGTTGACTGGGTGTAAGATCATCACAGGGTACCCTCCTAGCCAGGAGAACACCACGTGTGCCTTCTACTCTTTGGAAAAGAGTATAATCAAGATCGTTCCCACGAGGAACATTCGAGATCAAGAAAGAGATCTGAAAAGAATAAACCAATGGGTGAAAATGAATAAATTGTAAAATAAAGAAATTGAAATATATAGTTACCTGTTAGCTTTTACTGCTTTAGTTAACTGGTTGCCACTCTACTCAGCATTCGCTGACGCTGTTACTCGTAACTCCTTTTCAGGTCCAGGTGTTGAGCAACCCGAGTCTCCAGCTGCAGAGGGTGCTGGGCCCAGTAGAGCCCAGTAGCAGTAGCTTTCTGTAGTACTTTCTGTTGTAGTGAGTTTCAGGCTCTTGTACCTTTACATTTTCTGTACATTGTTTCCATTTTACTGTTGTGGTGGTAACATGTACTGTTAGCAGCTTTTCTTTACTTACTACTTGTACTCTTTTTACTGTTAGTTGCATAGCATTGTGAATGTGGTTTATTTTCCTGCTTTTTGGTTATTTCTTGTTAGACGACTGGGTCTTGGGATCAGTCGAGTCGGGCCGATCTCGTGTTTTGTAGGGATTCGGGAGCCGAGTCGTAACAAGATGGTATCAGAGCAAGGTCGTCATGAGAAATGAACCAACTAGCTTGAGAATAACCAATTCACGTGCATGTAACTAGAGTAACCACCACAATGTACCGCTTGACATCTGTTCTGAGTTTCCTTTTCTGAAGTCCATTAGAGTTGACATCTTTATGTTCTATTTCTACGGCTCCTTATAGGAGGTGCCTCGACGTGGAGTCCTTGAGACGAGCCGCAGATGCGGCCATGGATGAGGTCGGAGGGGCGAACGTGCTGAACTCGAGGCGTCAGTTGACCAGCCACTCCTCCCGGACATTTAGGCCCAGGACCTCGCACAGTTGATATGAGATATAGTATGAGAGGAGCTCCACCCGCCTCTACGAGCGCCTCTCCCTGGGGTCGAGGAGGGGGAGTCCTCTGTGGGACCACGAGACCTTCGCAGCGCTGGACATGGGGGAGGGGGTGGTCCTCCACTGCCCCCACCGCACTCTGACACTTCCGAGCACGAGCCCTCCTTGCCTGGAGGCATGCCTGTTCCCTCGCTCCAACTACACTACGAGCTTTTCAGACAGTTCCGAAAGCTGAAGCCCCCTTCCTTCAAGGGGGATGAGGACCCGTCAGAGGCAGAGGATTGGCTCGAGCAGATCGAGAAGGTGTTTGACACCCTTTGCCCTCCTGGGGTGTGCCGCGTGGCCTTTGCCACGTACCAGCTGGAGAGCACGGCACACAGGTGGTGGAGGGCAGTCAAAGGCCAGGAGAGGGCAGAGCTGACATGGGACCAGTTTGTGACCCTCTTTTGCGAGCAGTACTTTCCCCAGACGTGGCAAGATTAGAGGAGGTGGGAGTTCCACACTCTCCACCAGGGGACGATGACTGTTAGCGCGTACCGCACGTGCTTCTTGGAGCTGTCACATTTTGCTGTGACAGTTGTGGCTACTGAGGAGGAGCGCCTGTGGAGGTTCACTGAGGGGCTCCGACCTACCATTCGGGGGTATGTCAAACCCCTGAAGCTGCCCACCTTCTCGAGAGTAGTGGAGGCAGCTATGACATATGAGGATACCAACCTGACCTCAAAGACACTGACAGTGGACGGAAGAGGCCCTACCAGCCAGAGTACTCACAGGGCCGGCGAGAGAGGAGGCACGCGACGCCCGAGGGAGAGTCGTCACGTTTTGTGGGGCCGTCAGTGGCCTTTGGGGGCCCTTGTTACGAACAGGCATCAGGCGTCGTTTAAGACGTTTGGGAAGTGACCCAGACGTCTAGAAGCCTTCCCAGACGTCTGATATTAAATTTTTTCAGCGTACGGGTTCGCGTCTGCGCGAGTGCGCACGCAGAGTGAAAACGCCGCCTTCGTTCTTCTCTTTTCTCTCCCTCCCTGCTGACGACGCAGCCTTCCTCTCTCTCTCTCCCCGTGCTGCCTTCAAATAGCACCTCCCTTTCCCTCACCCTCACTCCATCGCCTTCTTCTTCCCCTTCTCCCTGCCAGCGAGAGCACGAGCGAGCGAGAGCGGTAGCAGCGGTTGCTGCGAGCGTGCGGGAAGGAGGGGTTGTTGCGAGAGGAAGTAGAAGCTCAACCACGAGGGTACGAGCTTGCCAGGGCAGCTAGAGCCGGCCGGCAGGAGAGCAGCGAGCGTGGGGTGTTGTGGAGGAGCTGCTGCAGCTCGGGCAGCAAGCGGACGCGGCGCGGCATGGCCATGTGCTGCAGGCGGAGAGCGAGAAGGGTTCTGATTCTGGGAAAATTTCCTAGAATCAGACGTCTGGAGGAAGGTCCAGACGTCTGACAGGTATAATATTTTCTTGTCTTCTCCTTTTTACGTGTGTACGGCCATGCAGCCGTCTGTCGCGTTCTTATGCACCTCTTCGATGAGAGCGGGTGTGTGTGTGCAGGAGTTGTTCGGGAGGGCACGAGGGCTCGCCATCCCACACAGATCAGACGTCTAGGCACAGTACTAGACGACGGAGAGGACCTCCTGACGTCCGAGGTGACAATCGGACGTCTGGAAACTAAGTCCAGATGATCCAGTGGGCTTCTAGACATCTGAAGGACTGCGCAGACCAAGGTATGGCATGATCGACCTTTTAAGACGTCTGGAAGAAGTTCCAGACGTCTGATTTTGGGCAGACTCGTCATTTTTGACCCGTTTAGGGTCCGTTCAGAGTCTGTTTTCCACGTTTCAAGTTTCATTCTTCCCAGATTTATTTCCTCTACCTGTTTACAGTAATTGTATATTGTTATGAGTAACTCCTTGTGTTGATCTTTGTGTTAGGACCCCGTTCCGTTGCAGCTCTAGGGGTTGCGGAGGCACGCAGGATTGCCGACCACGCCCCCAGTACTCCCGATTTTGCGGGTAGAGTAGCCCTTTAATTTATTTATCAAAAATTGTACACTTATGAAACAATTAATAGAGTCTAGGGCATTGCATGAACCCTAGGGCTGAAACATTAGATTGAATGATAGGTCCTAGGGTATTGCATGAATCCTAGGATTGGAAAACTAGATTGAATGATAGATCCTAGGGTATGGCACGAATCCTAGAACTGCAAAACTAGCTGAATATATATATACATTGCAGTCTGGGAAAAGTACAAAGGAAACGATAACTGCCTGCAAATTGGTTAACAGCTTCTTGTTTAAGAATGAATAATCACTGTTGAGAACATGGAACAGCTTCTTGTTTAAGAATGAATAATCACTGTTGAGAACATGGGTTATATGGGTATAAAGCTGGAACGGCGAAACCTAAATTGGCTAAGTTAAAAGAGCATGAACCCTACGAGGAATTAGGAGTAGAACTCCTGGAAAGTGAATGGAATAGAATTGGGGAAGTGAGCTAGCCCTTGAGTACAGAGTACCAAGGAGAGCAGCTATTCCCCTGTTTAGTGCAGAGCGGAGCCAGCCGCCCCAGGGATCCGAGGTTAGGACTGGTCACTTTGTACTGACTTTTGGCCCTCGTGTACACAGTATCGAGGAGAGCTACTAGTGTAGAGAGAGCACTAGCTACCCCACGAGCCCTGGGGTTCTGCTAGCTCTCCTACACCGACTTGTTAGGCCCACTAGGTAAACCAGGGTAGTCAGGCGAGGGTGCGCGGACTGTGGAGGGGCAAGACCCCTGTTTGGTTACTGTGGAGGGGCTGGACCCCTGTTACTGAGAAGGCTCTGCCCTATACTGGTTCCATGTTGTGCTTTGGACGCACCCGTTAACGGAAACGACTGATTACGTGCCAGTGCGGGGTAGCTACCCGTGCGTTTATCGCGCGTGCCGTAGTCACCGTTACGTCTGTCAGCGACCTTGGGGTGGTTAACTGAGGGTAGGACCACCACGGGGGACTCTCCCGGCCAAGAAAGCACCACGTGTTACTTCTACTTTTCGGAAAAGACTGCAATCAAGATCGTTCCCACGAGGAACATTCAAGATCAAGAGAAGGATCTGAGAAATAAATCAATAGTGAATAAATGGAAAAATATAAAGAAAGAAAGTAAAAATATAACAGTTACTGTCCACTCTACTGCTTCTTCTAGCTTTTAGTTGCCACTCTACTCAGTGTTTTGCTGACGTGTCACCCTTATTACTTTTCAGGACCAGGTGTTGAGCAGCCAGAGTTGGTGGCTGCAGAGGGTGTTGGGCTCAGTAGAACCCAGTAGTGTTACTAGTAGTACCCACTATACTTTTCTTTCCGTCGTAGTGAGTAGTTTCTGTTACCCCCTGTACTCTGTTTATTGTAAGCTTCATGTTTATGTATATGTTTATTTCTCTACTGTTGTGGTGGTGTATACTGTAGTATTTCTTTTCTCTACTGCTGTATTTTGTTACTGCTAGTTATATACATGTTGAATGTGGTTTATTTTACTGCTCTTTTGGTTACTTTCTCATTGGACGACTGGGTCTTGGGATCAGTTAAGTCGGTCCGATTCTCGTGTCTCGTAGGAATTCGGGAATCGGGTCGTTACAAGATAGTATCAGAGTAAGGTCGTCCCGAGAAGTGAACCAACTGACTGGAAAATAACCAATTCACGTGTTTGTAACTAGAGTAGCCACCACAACATTCTTTTGACATGAGCTCTTAGACTTCTTCGTTAGATATCGTTTCATATTGACGTGTTTCCATTCTGTTTCGCGTCTCCTTGCAGGAGATGCCTCGACGAGGGACTAGCGAGGCGGGCCGTGGGCGCGGCCGAGGACGAGGTGGCGAGGTGGGTGTGTTGCGGTCGACGTCTCAGTGGACCAACCACTGCTCCCGGGCATTCAGGCCCTGGACCTCGCCCAGCTGATACGGGACAGGAGAGGGACGAGTCGACCTGGGACCGGTTCGTCACCCTCTTCTGCGAGCAGTACTTTCCCCAGACATGGTAGGACCAGAGGAGGCGGGAGTTCCACACTCTCCGCCAGGGGACGATGACCGTGAGCGCATACTGCATGCATTTTCTGGAGCTGTCCCACTTTTCAGCGATAGCAGTAGCCACTGAGGAGCGCCTTTGGAGGTTCACCGAGGGGCTCCAACCTGCGATTCAAGGGTATGTCAAACCCCTGAAGCTGCCTACGTTCTCGAGGGTGGTGGAGGCAGCTATGACCTACGAAGAGACCAACCCGTCCGCGCGAGATACTGACAGCGGGTGGAAGAGGCCCTATCAGCCAGACTTTTTCCAGGGCCGGAGAGACAGGAGACACGTGGCGCCCGCAAGAGAGCCGTCACATTTTGCAGGGCCATCAGTGGCCATTGGGGGCCCTCGACAGGGGCCAGTTGCTACCACCGGACCCCCGCTCAGCCGACAGCAGGGACCCACTGAGGGTGGGAGTCGGGTTCCCCTCTGTTACCAGTGTGGCCAGCAAGACCACATTAGGAGGGACTGCCCGTCTAGGGCAGGAGGTCAGCAAACGCTTCCCACGCCAAGCACTAGAGGGCGAGCAGGAGGCCGCGATTTCCAGGCACGAGGAGGAGGACAGTAGTCACGAGGAGGGTATCGGCCAGCAGCTACCTGTCCGACGCAGAGTGTGGCTGCTTCATCCGCACCTAGGGCTGAGGAGCGTATCAACGCCCTGACACACAGGGATGCCAGAGCTTCGGGATCAGTGGTGGCTGGTATGGTTTCAGTTTCCGGCAGACTCGTTTACACGCTTTTCGATTCCGACACTACGCACTCGTTTATCGCAGTTAGTTTGGGCCAGGATTATATGCTATTAGGGGATCCATTCGTGATCAGAGGTCTGAGTGGTCAGCTGTTTGTAGCTGAGAAGGTATACACGGGTTGCGAGGTCAGTATTGGGGGACATAGCCTTCCTGCTGACCTGATTATGATACAGATGGAGGACTTTGGCGTAATTCTGGGGATGGACTGGCTGTCCGCTTACCACGCTTTGGTGGACTATTTTGAGAGGAAGATCGTCTTCTCCATACCGGAGTTGCCTTCCTTCGAGTTCCACGGTCAGCCAGTGGACGGAGGTTTCAGGTGAATTTCTGCACTTCGTGCGGCGAGACATTTGAGCCAGGGGTGTGAGGGCTTCCTAGCTTGTGTGGTGGCAGAGCCCAGCCCTGTGGTAGACTTCCAGAGTATCCCGGTGGTCAGAGAGTACCCCGACATGTTCCCAGACGAGTTGCCAAGACTACGGCCTGAGCGTGAGATCGAGTTTGAGATCTCACTAGTACCAGGGACCAGCCCCATCTCCACCGCACCATACAGGATGGCACCACTTGAGCTGCAAGAGCTCAAGTCCCAGATGCGGAATCTTTTGGAGAAGGGCTTTATGAGGCCCAGCGCATCTCCCTAGGGAGCCCCGGTACTGTTTGTAAAGAAGAAGGATGGTACCCTACGCCTTTGTGTGGACTACCGACAGTTGAATAGGGTCACCATCAAGAACAGATATCCACTGCCGAGGATCGATGACTTGTTTGACCAGCTGCGAGGTGCCACAGTATTCTCCAAAATCGACTTGAGGTTTGGGTACCACCAGTTGAGGATCAAGGAGGCAGATGTCTCCAAGATAGCTTTCCGCACCCGGTACGGACACTACGAGTTTCTGGTCATGCCGTTTGTGCTGACCAATGCCCCCGCTGCATTCATAGACTTGATGAATCGGGTGTTTAGACTGTACTTGGACTAGTTTGTGGTGGTATTCATTGATGATGTTCTCATCTATTCTCGAGATAAGACGCAGCACGGACAGCACTTGCGGATGGTTCTGGACACACTGAGACGACGTAGGTTGTACGCCAAATACAGCAAGTGCGAGTTCTAGTTGAGGGAGGTGACCTTCTTAGGTCATGTGATCTCTGGAGATGGCTTGGCAGTGGACCCAGCCAAGGTCGAGGCAGTGCTCAGGTGGGAGAGACCGCGTACGGTTACTGAGATTCGCAGTTTCTTGGGACTGGCAGGCTACTACAGGCGGTTTATCAGAGGCTTTTCACAGATTGCACGTCCTATGACACAGTTGACCTGGAAGGACATGCCATTCACTTGGACAGACGCCTGTGAGGCATATTTTCAGGAGCTGAAGGAGAGGCTGACTTCGACTCTCGTGCTCACCATCCCTGACAGTAGTGGCGGGTTCGTTGTGCACACGGACGCCTCTTTGCAGGGGTTAGGGGGTGTGCTCATGCAGGGGGGTCACGTTGTCGCTTACGCTTCGTGGCAACTGAAGCCCCATGAGCATAGTTACCTTACCCACGACCTGGAGCTGGCAGCTATTGTCTTCGCGCTGAAGACCTGGAGGCACTACTTGTACGGTGAGATCTTCGAGATTTTCACAGATCACAAGAGCCTCAGATACCTTTTTGATCAGAAGGAGCTCAACATGAGACAAAGACGTTGGTTAGAGCTCCTGAAGGACTATGGCTACAGCATTTCCTACCACCCGGAAAAGGCCAACGTGGTGGCTGACGCCTTAA
Source organism: Thalassia testudinum (assembly GCA_037157565.1). NCBI lineage: Eukaryota > Viridiplantae > Streptophyta > Magnoliopsida > Alismatales > Hydrocharitaceae > Thalassia > Thalassia testudinum. The sequence continues at coordinate 3,147,471 of JAZHRO010000051.1, forward strand.
GCCGAAAGGCACCAGCACACTTGGCCAGTTTACAGGTACAGAGTTGGAGCCTTTTGGAGGAGATGGGCAGTTGGAGACCCATAGAGTTATGGGGGCACTGTGGGGAAGTGACTGTGACACAACAGACGAGGCCAGAGCTAATAGATCGCATCATCACAGGACAGATGGCTGATCCGTACTTGCAGTCCTTGCGCGATAGAGTACTATCAGGAGACCTGGGGGACTTCTCTTTCACAGACCAGGTGCTGTGCCTGAGGGGACATTTGTGCGTTCCCAGAGACGAGGAGCTGTTGAGAGAGCTCCTGACTGAGGCACACGGTTCCAGATTCACCATACATCCCGGAAACACGTAGATGTACCATGAATTGAGATGCTAGTTTTGGTGGAGGGGGATGAAGCGGGATGTGGGTGAATTCGTGCAGCAGTGTTTAGTGTGCCAGCAGGTGAAAGCCGAGCATCAGAGGCCCACAGGGCCGCTACAGCCACTTCCAATGCAAGAGTGGAAGTGGGAAAGCATCACCATGGACTTGGTGGTGGGCTTACCTGTTACCCAGCGAGGACACGACGCAGTCTGGGTAATTGTTGATAGATTGACGATGACGACGCATTTCTTGCTGATCCGAGTCACCTTAGGACCAGCACAGTTGGCAGAGAGGTACATCCGCGACGTGGTACGTCTACACGGAGTTCCGTGAGAGATCGTATCCGATCGGGATACCCGCTTTACGTCCCAGTTTTGGGTTGAGTTTCAGTAGGCCCTGGGGACGCGGTTGAGGTTCAGTACAGCTTACCACCCCCACACGGACGGACAGTCTAAGAGCACGATACAGACACTTAAGGACCTTTTGCGTGCTTGTGTACTGGACTGGAGGGGCTCTTGGGAGGAGCACTTGCCCCTGGCGGAGTTTGTATACAACAACAGTTATCACTCGAGCATCAGCATGGCACCCTATAAGGCTCTGTATGGACGGAGGTGTACGGCACCCTTGAGTTGGGTCGAGGTGGGGACCAAGTGGGAGGTTGGCCCCAGGCTAATCCGGTAGAGTCAGAAGGTAATCGAGTAGATTCACAGGCGACTCCGCACTGTCAGGAGCAGGCAGAAGAGCTACGCGGATAGGAAACGTAGAGAGATGCAGTTCGAGGTTGGGGACCACATCTTCCTTCGTATTTCACCCATGAAGGGCCTGTAGCGGTTTGGGGTGAGAGGGAAGCTCGCACCGAGGTTCGTGGGGCCCTTTGAGGTCCTGGAGCGGGTTGGACCCATTGCTTATAGGCTTGCCCTCCCTCCTCAACTTTCTGGTGTGCACGACGTGTTCCACGTGTCCAACCTCAGGAAGTATGTCGCCAATCCCAGTCACGTCCTGAGTCACGAGAGCGTCGAGGTGGACGACAACCTGACCTATCCCTAGCAGCCAGTGCAGATTCTGGACAGAGCCGTCCGCAGTCTAAGACGAAAGCAAGTACCCCTGGTGAAGGTCTTGTGGAGGAGCCAGCGGTACTAGGAGGCTACCTGAGAACCTGAGGCGGCGATGCGGGAGCGGTACCCAGAGCTTTTCTCGGGTACATCTTTTTGGGCCGACTTCGGTCCTCCGTGAGTTTGTTATGCATATATTGTTCTTTCCCGCACCCTAGTTAGCGCAAGTTTCGGGGATGAAACTTCCTTTGAGTTTGTTATATTATTACGAATAGGCATCAGGCGTCGTTTAAGACGTCTGGGAAGTGGCCCAGACATCTAGCCAGACGTCTGGAAGCCTTCCCAGACGTATGGTATTAAATTTTTTCGGCATACGGGTTCGCGTCTGCACGCTTACCCGCCGCCTTCATTCTTCTCTTTTCTCTCCTCCCCGCAGATGACGTAGCCTTCCTCTCTCTCTCTCCCCGTGCTGCCTTCAAATAGCACCTCCCTCTCCCTTACCCTTACTCCACCGCCTTCTTCTTCTCCTTCTCCCTGCCAGAGAGAGCACGAGCGGCAGCAGTGGCTGCTGCAAGCGTGCGGGGTGGGGTTGTTGCAAGAGGAAGTAGAAGCTCGACCACGAGGGTACAAGCTTGCCGGGACAGCTAGAGCCGGCCGGCGGGAGAGCAGCGAGCGTAGGGTGTCGTAGAGGAGCTGCTGCAGCAGGCAGACACGTTGCGGCACGGCCGTGCGCTGCGGGCGGAGAGCGAGAAGGGTTCTGATTCTGGGAAAATTTCCCAAAATCAGACGTCTGGACTTACGTCCAGACGACGCAGAAGACGTCTGGAGGAAGGTCCAGACGTCTGACAGGTACAATATTTTCTTGTCTTCTCCTTTTTACGCGTGTACGGCCATGCAGCCATCCGCCACATTCTTCTGCACCTCTTCGATGAGAGCGGGTGTGTGTGTGTGCAGGAGTTGTTTGGGAGGGCACGAGGGCTCGTCATCCCACACAGATCAAACGTCTGGGCATAGTACCAAACAACGGAGAGGACCTCCGGACGTCTAGGGTGACAATCGGACATCTGGAAACTAAGTCCAGACGATCCATCGGGCTTCTGGACGTCTGAAGGACTACACAGACCAAGGTATGGCATGATCGACCTTTTAAGACGTCTAGAAGAAGTTCCAGACGTCTGATTTTGGGCAGACTCGTCATTTTTGACCCGTTTAAGGTCCGTTCAGAGTCTGTTTTCTACGTTCCAAGTTTCATTCTTCCCAGATTTATTTCCTCTACCTGTTTACAGTAATTGTATATTGTTCTGAGTAACTCCTTGTGTTGATCCTTGTGTTAGGACCCCGTTCCGTTACAGCTCTGGGGGTTGCGGAGGCGTGCAGGATTGCCGACCACGCCCCCAGTACTCTCGATTTTGCGGGTAGAGTGACCCTTTAATTTATTTATCAAAAATTGTACACTTATAAAACAATTAATAGAGTCTAGGGCATTGCATAAACCCTAGGGCTGAAACATTAGATTGAATGATAGGTCCTAGGGTATTGCATGAATTCTAGAACTACAAAACTAGATTGAATGATAGATCCTAGGGTATGGCATGAATCCTACGACTGCAAAACTAGCTGAATATATATATACATTGCAATCTGGGAAAAGTACAAAGGAAACGATAACTGCCTGCAAATTGGTTAACAGCTGCCTGTTTAAGAATGAATAATCACTGTTGAGAACATGGGTTATATGGGTATAAAGCTGGAACGGCGAAACCTACATTGGCTGAGTTAAAAGAGCATGAACCCTACGGGGAATTAGGAGTAGAACTACTGGAAAGTGAATGGAATAGAATTGGGGAAGTGAGCTAGCCCTTGAGTACGGAGTACCAAGGAGAGCAACTATTCCCCTGTTTAGTGCAGAGCGGAGCCAGCCGCCCCAGGGACCCGGGGTTAGGACTGGCCACTTTGTACTGACTTTTGGCCCTCATGTACACAGTACCGAAGAGAGCTACTAGTGTAGGGAGAGCACTAGCTACCCCACGAGCCCCGGGGTTCTACTAGATCTCCTACACCGACTTGTTAGGCTCATTGGGCAAACTAGGGTAGTCAGGCGAGGGTGCGCGGACTGTGGAGGGGCAAGACCCCTATTTGGTTACTGTGGAGGGACTGGACCTCTGTTACTAAGAGGGCTCTGTCCTATACAGGTTCCGTGCTGTGCTTTGGGCGCACCCGTTAACGGAAACGACTGACCGCGTGCCAGTGCGGGGTAGCTACCCGTGCGTTTATCGTACGTGCCGTAGTCACCATTACGTCTGTCAGCGACCTTGGGGTGGTTGACTGAGGGTAGGACCACCACAGGGGACTCACCCAGCCAGAAGAGCACCACGTGTTACTTCTACTTTTCAGAAAAGACTGCAATCAAGATCGTTCCCACGAGGAACATTCAAGATCAAGAGAAGGATCTGAGAAATAAATCAATAGTGGATAAATGGAAAAATATAAAGAAAGAAAGTAAAAATATAACAGCTACTGTCCACGTTACTGCTTCTTCTAGCTTTTAGTTGCCACTCTACCCAGCGTTTCGCTGACGTGTCACCCTTGTTACTTTTGAGGACCAGGTGTTGAGCAGCTAGAGTCGGCGGCTGCAGAGGGCACTGGGCCTAGTAGAGCCCAATAGTGTTACTAGTAGTACCCACTATACTTTTCTTTCCGTCGTAGTGAGTAGTTTCTGTTACCCCCTGTACTCTCTTTATTGTAAGCTTCATGTTTATGTATATTTTATTTCTCTACTATTGTAGTGGTGTATATTGTAGTATTTCTTTTCTCTACTGCTGTATTTTGTTACTGCTAGTTATATACATGTTGAATGTGGTTTATTTTACTGCTCTTTTGGTTACTTTCTCGTTGGACAACTGGGTCTTGGGATCAGTTGAGTCGATCCGATTCTCGTGTCTCGTAGGGATTCGGGAATCGGGTCGTTACAGCCCTCAACAGGGGCCAGTTGTCAACACTGGACCCCTGCCTAGCCATCAGTAGGGACCTACCGAGGGAGGGAGTCGAGTCCCCCTCTGCTACTAGTGTGGCCAGCCAGGCCACATCTGGAGGGACTGCCCGTCTAGGACCGGAGCATAGTAGATGCTCCCCGCACCGAGCACTGGAGGCCGAGCAGGTGGCCGTGGTTCCCAGGCGCGTAGGGGAGGCCAGCAGTCGCGGGGAGGGTACCGGCCAACGGCTAGCCGTCCGACAAAGAGTGCGGCTGCTTCTTGTGCACCGAGAGTTGAGGGGCGTATCAATGCCTTAACACATAAAGATGCCAGAGCATTAGGTTCAGTGGTGGCAGGTATGGTTATAGTTTCTGGCAGATTAGCTTACGTACTTTTTGATTCCGATGCCACGTACTCGTTTGTTGCTGCAAGTTTTACTGTCAATTTGGGATAGGACTGTTTGTTGTTAGAGGATCCTTTTGTGTTCAAAGGTCCAGGTGGTTAGTTGTGTGTAGCTGAGGAGTTCAACACAGACTGTGAGGTCAGTATTAGGGGACACAGCCTCCCCGCTAACCTGATCGTGATACCTATGGAGGACTTTGGCGTGATTCTGGGGATGGATTGGCTATCCGCTTACCACACATTGGTGGACTGTTTTGAGAGGAAGATCATCTTATCCATACTGGAGATGCCTTCCTTTGAGTTTCACGAACAACCAGTGGATGGAGGTTTCAGGTGCATTTCGACACTTCGAGCAGCAAGACTTTTGGGCCAGGGGTGTAAGGACTTCCTGGCTTGTGTAGTGCAAGAGCCCAACCCCGTAACAGACTTTCAGAGCATCCTAGTGGTCAGAGAGTACCTCGACGTATTTCCAAAGAAGCTGCCAGGACTACCGCCTGAGCGTGACATCGAGTTTGAGATCTCACTGGTACCAGGGACCAACCCCATTTCAATGGCACCGTACAGGATGGCACCACTTGAGCTGCGAGAGCTCAAGTCCCAGTTGCAGGACTTCTTGGAGAAAGGCTTTGTGAGGCCCAATGCATCCCCGTGGGGAGCCCCTATGTTATTCGTAAAGAAGAAGGATGGTACCCTACGCCTTTGTGTTGACTATAGACAGCTGATAGTGTCACCATCAAGAACAGGTATCCGTTGTTGAGGATTGATGACTTGTTCGACCAGTTGCGAGGTGCCACGGTATTATCCAAGATAGATCTGAGGTCAGGCTACCACCAGTTGAGGATCAGGGAGACTGACGTCTCCAAGACAACTTTCCGCATCCAGTACGGGCACTACGAGTTTTTGGTCGTGCCATTTGGGCTGACCAACGCCCCTGCTGCCTTCATGAATTTGATGAACCGGGTGTTGAGACCGTATCTGGATCAGTTTGTGGTGGTGTTTATCGATGATGTGCTCATTTACTCATAAGATCAGGCACAACACGGACAACACTTACGGATGGTTCTGGACACGTTGAGACGAAGCAGGCTGTATGCCAAATACAGCAAGTGCGAGTTTTGGTTAAGGCAGGTGACCTTCTTGGGTCATGTGATTTCAGAGGATGGCTTAGCTATGGATCCAGCCAAGGTAGAGGCAGTACTCAGGTGGGAGAGGCCACGTACAGTGATAGAGATCCGCAATTTCTTGGGACTGGAAGGTTACCACCGGTGGTTTATCAGAGGTTTCTTACAGATTGCACATCCTATGACCCAGCTGACCCGGAAGGACGTGCCCTTTGCTTAGATAGATGCTTGTGAGGAGTGTTTTCAGGAGTTGAAGGAGAGGCTGACTTCGGCTCCTATGCTCATCATCCCAGATAGCAGCGGCAGTTTCGTTGTCTACACGGACACTTTGTTGCAGGGGTTAGGGGGTGTGCTCATGCAGCAGGGTCACGTTGTCACTTACGCTTCGCGGCAACTGAAGCCCCATGAGCATAGCTACCCTACCCACGACTTAGAGCTGGTAGTTGTCTTCGTGCTAAAGACATGGAGGCACTCCCTTTACGGTGAGACTTTTGAGATATTCACGAATCATAAGAGCCTCAAGTATTTGTTTGATCAGAAGGAGCTTAACATGAGACAGAGATGTTGGTTAGAGCTCCTGAAGGACTATGACTGCAGCATCTCCGACCATCCAGGGAAGGCCAACGTGGTGGCTGACGCCTTAAGCCGGAAGGTGCCCGCCCACTTGGCCAGCTTACAGGCATAGAGTTGGAGACATATGGAGGAGTTGGGCAGCTGGCGACCCCTAGAGTTACAGGGGCATTGTGGAGCAGTGACAGTGACACGACAGACGAGACCAGAGCTGATAGACCGCAACATCACAGGACAGATGGCAGATCCGTATCTACAGTCGTTGAGAGATAGAGTACTGTCAAGGGACCTAGGAGACTTCTCTTTTTCAGACGAGGTACTACGCATGAGGGAACGTTTGTGCGCTCCTAGAGATGAGGAGTTGTTAAGAGAGCTCCTGACTGAGGCACAAGGATCCAGGTTCACCATACATCCCAGGAACACGAAGATGTACCATGATCTGAGACGTGACTTTTGGTGGAGAGGGATGAAGCGGGATGTAGGTGAGTTTGTGCAGCAGTGTCTGGTGTGCCAGCAAGTGAAGGCTGAGTATCAGAGGCCTACAAGGCCGTTGCAGCCACTTCCTATGCTAGAGTGGAAGTGGGAGAGCATCACCATGGACTTGGTTGTGGGCTTGCCTGTTACCCAGCGAAGACACGACGCAGTCTGGGTGATAGTAGACAGATTGACGAAGACAGCACGTTTCTTGCCAATCCAAGTCACCTTGGGACCAGCGCAGTTGGCAAAGAGGTATATTCGTGACATGGTACGTCTACACGGAGTTATGCGAGAAATCGTATCCTACCAGGATACCCATTTTACTTCCCAGTTTTGGGCTGAGTTTCAGCAGGTCTTGGGGACACGGTTGAGGTTCAGCACGGCATATCACCCCCAGACGGACGGACAGTCAGAGCGCAAGATACAGACACTTGAGGACCTCTTACGTGCCTGTGTACTGGACTGGAGGGGCTCTTGGGAGGAGCACTTGCCCCTGGAAAAGTTTGCATATAATAACAGCTATCACTCGAGTATCGGCATGGCACCCTACGAGGCTCTGTACGGACGGAGGTGTACTACGCCCTTGAGTTGGGTTGAGGTGGGGACCAAGTGGGAGGTTGGCCCCAGGCTGATCTGGCAGAGTCAGGAGGTGATTGAGCAGATTCATAGATGACTTCACACTGTCAGGAGCAGACAGAAGAGTTATGCCGATCGGAAGCATAGAGAGGTGCAGTTCGAGGTTGAGGATCACGTCTTTCTTCACGTTTCGCCCATGAAGGGCCTACAGCAGTTTGGGGTAAAAGGGAAGCTTGCGCCGAGGTTTGTGGGACCCTTTGAGGTTTTGGAGTGGGTAGGATCTGTTGCTTACAAGCTTGCCCTTCCTCCCCAGCTTTCCGGTGTGCACAACGTGTTCCACGTGTCCAACCTCAAGAAGTACATCTCCGATCCCAGTCACGTTCTGAGCCACGAGAGTGTCGAGGTGGGGGACGAATTGACCTACCCCGAGAGACCAGTACAGATACTAAACAGAGCCGTCCGGAGTCTGAGATGGAAGCAGGTACCCCTGGTGAAGGTCTTGTGGAGGAGCCAGAGGTATGAGGAGGCTACCTGGGAGCCTGAGGCAGCGATGCGAGAGTGGTACCCGGAGCTTTTTGAGGGTACATCTTTTCGGACCGACTTCGATCCTCTTTAAGTTTGTTATGCGTATATAGTTCTTTTTCCGCACCCTAGCTAGCTCAAGTTTCGGAGATGAAACTTCCTTTAAGTTTGTTATGATGTAAACACCCATTCTGTCCTGAGCCTTTTAAGATGTCTGGACTGTCGGTCAGATGTCTGGTCAGACGTCTGGACCCCTTCCCAGACGTCTGGAAATCGAAATTTTTGGTACGAGCTTTGCGTCTACGCGTAGGCTGTGCACAGACAATACGCTTCTCTCTCCTTCCCTCTTCTCTCCATCCAAACCGTAATGCACCTTTTTATAAACCCCACTTCACCTCTCTCGTTCTCCCCACTCCACAGCCACCTTCTTCCCTTCCTCTCCACAACAGTGAGAGGAGCGAGTGCAAGAGAGAGTGCGAGAGCGACGACGAAGAGGAGAGGTGGCGTGAGGAGAGGAGGAGAAGCTTGAGCTCGCGAGCTCGTATGGGAGCTCTCCAGAGGGTGCATGGCCGAAGCGGCACATGCGGGAGGAGGAGAGCGTCGGGGGAGTCATCCCCGACACTACTGCAGCCAAAGCTGCAGGCGAGGAGGCGAGGCGCAGTTGCGTGCGACGAGGGCGAGCAGGAGGAGGTCCTGGTTCTGGGTTTTCTCCCAGAGTCAAACATCTGGAGTGACATCCAGACGAAGGACTGAACGTCTGGAGACGACTCCAGATGTCTGAAGATAGATCTTTGCGAAGGTACATTTCCTTTTGCGGATACGCCCATGTAGGCCACTCTGCAACGATGCTTTGCATGGCTAATTGCGGGAGATATGCTGTCGCGTGCAGGGATTGCTTCGGGAAGGCGTGGGACACACCCTCCCACGCGTTTTAGACGTCTGGGCAGCTCACCAAATGGCTGGAAGCACTCCCACATGTCCGGAGAGGAGGTCGAATGTCTGGAGCTGGGTCCAGACGGTCCAGAAGCAGTCTTGAACGTCTAAGGTCGACGCAAAGCCTGAGGTGCGTTTCTAGTCACTTTTAAGACGTCTGGACATTGTGCCAGATGTCTGAATTGGGTCTGTAACCCTATTTTTGACCCATTTACGGTCCGTTTGAGGTCCGTTTTACGCAAACAAGTTATCGATGTGTTTCTTGAGAGTTCGTCTACTTATTAGAAGTTCTTTTATACTATTCTGAATGTTCCATTGTGATTGTTCCTTGTTATAGGACTTCGTTCCGTTGCAGGTTTGGGGCTCGCTGAGGCATGTGAGCTTGCCATTCGAGTCCCAAATACTTTTGGGTTGTCTAGTAGAGTGGCTTTCCCTAATTTAATTATAAATCTGAATGCATATGTGGATTGAATAACTAGAACCTAGGATATGGCATGAATCCTAGGATGAGAGGTTACTTGAAATGTCTGTATGGGTGTTTGGTTTGCAGTCTTGAATAAATAAGTAGAAATGATAACAACTGTCTGTTAATGAACAAGAGCTGCCTGTGAATTATGAATTACCTGTGCTAGTTAAATAGTTACAGGTGATATTACTTATTATATACGTTAATGATAGAAATACAAGATGCATGTGTATAACTTGAGAATGGAAAAGTGAATGATAGAAATACAAGCTGCATGTGCATAACCTGAGAATGGAAATGTGAATGAGAAAACCTGGTATGGAATGGCATGAGAAATATAAGCATGAACCCTACGAGGAATTAGGAGTAGAGCTCCTGGAAATAAATGGAATGGACCTGGAAACGTGAACAGGAAGTGTGTTAGCCCTTGAGTACGTGGTACCAAGGGAGAGCGACTGTTCCCTTTTTAGTGTAAAGCAAAGCTAGCCGCCCTTGGGTTGGGACCCAAGGTTAGGAATGACCACTTTACACCGATTCCTATTGGCCCTCACGTACACAGTACTAGGGAGAGCTATTAGTGTAAGGAGGGAGCTAGCTACCCCACAGGGCCTGGGGTTAAGGTAGCCAACCTACACCGACTTTTCTTGGCCCTCTAGGTAAACCAGGGTAGTAAGATGAGAGTGCGCGGACTATGGAGGGGCAAGACCCCTGTTACTGAGAGGTCTAGGCCCTATACTGTTCCGTGATGTACTTTGGGCGTACCCGCTAGAGGAAACGACTGACCGCGTGCCAGTGTGAGGTAGCTATCCGTGCTCTTATCGCGCGTGCCGTAGTCACCGCTACGTCATGATAGTGACCTCGAGGTGGTTGACTGGGTGTAGGATCATCACGAGGGACTCTCCAGGCTAGGAGAGCACCACGTGTGCCTTCTACTCTTCAGAAAAGACTACAATCAAGATCGTTCCCATGAGAAACATTCGAGATCAAGAAAGAGATCTGAAAAGAATAAACCATTGGGTGAAAAGGAATAAATTGTAAAATAAAGAAATCGAGATATATAGTTACCTCTTAGCTTTTACTGCTTTAGTTAACTGGTTGCCACTCTACTCAACGTTCGCTGACGTTGTTACTCGTAACCCCTTTTTAGGTTCAGGTGTTGAGCAACCCGAGTCTCCGGCTGCAGAGGGTGCTGGACCTAATAGAGCCTAGTAGCAGTAGCTTTCTGTAGTATTTTCTGTTGTAGTGAGTTTCAGACTCTTGTACCTTTACGCTTTCTGTACCTTGTTTCCGTTTTACTGTTGTGGTGGTAACATGTATTGTTAGCAGCTTTTATTTCCTTACTGTTTGTACTCTTTTTACTGTTAGTTGCATAGCATTGTGAATGTGATTTATTTTCCTGCTTTTTTGTTATTTCTTGTTGGACGACTGGGTCTTGGGATCAGTCGAGTCGGGCTGGTCTCGTGTCCTGTAGGGATTCGGGAACCGGGTCGTAACATTCATGGATCTGGTTTCTGGATCTTCTGGAATGGTATGTTATACCAAGTACTTGCATTCAATCATTTGGTAAATGCATGTTTTAATATTCTCTTGCAGGCTGATTTAAAATCTAGTGGGAGTACTAATAGGGTTGTCATTAAGAATCCTAAGCATTTTAAAAGGGTTGGGAGGCCTCCGGAGAAAAGGAAGAAATTAAGCAGGGAAGTTGCAGCTTGCAAGAGACGTAGTGGGTGTATAATGCAGGTTACATTCCCATTCAGATCCTCAACTCATTTATTTAGAATTTTCTTACTGCCAATTGTGTTGTATTGCTTATGTATAATATATTGTGTGCTGATTTCAACATTTCATCTTGTTTAGGAGGGATCATCTAACAGAGGATTTGCTTCTGGAGTTTTTAAGAGTGTTGCGTCATGTAGCACATTGGTTTCATCACATGAACTTGAGAGCACTTCTGTGTCATAGGAGATGCCTTTGTCATTCACAAATTATCCTAGTTGGATGTATTGGTTGGGTGGAAAATGATATTTTCTAATTAAACTGTGTATTTCACTAATTTCAAATGCATGTAAGTAGGTTGATTGTATTTTTTGTTAACCTTGTACCATGTTATTCCTAGTATTGTTGATGTAATGTTCTGTGCCTATTATACCTTTGCGTTAACTCCTTGAAATATAAGTTGGATTTGTTACGAATGTTTTGTGGTGGAGATCTACTGTAATTAGATTGGGATCTTCAATATATTTGAATCGCATAGCATTTATACATGTAATCTTGTGTTAGTAGATATAATCTTGTGTGAGTTTATGTGAGCAATGTGGTTTTAATCGTGTGTTGTAACACATCCATTTAAAGTGTGGGTGCTCTTGAGTTTGTTGAATATAACTGTGTTGTGGAAAGTGTGCGTGTTGTATGTGTGCTTCAACACATTCAAGGTTTGCAAGGTCCCAGCCCAACCCTTGAGCATTATATCCTTATTAATATATTCAAGGTTTGGATTGGGATGTTCAATATATTCGAACCGCACAGTGTTTTTACAAGTAATTGTGTGTTAGTTTATTTGAGGAACCCACATTTTGACCTCTCTGAAATATAATGGGGTGGTTGAAAGTGCAGCTGTTATAAGTGTGCTTGAATGGATTCGAAGAGAAGTACTTGGATTACCTACTATTGTTTCTTGTTACATATACAATGTGTTGTGTCGTTGAAAGTGCAGGTGTTGTATGTGTGCTTCAACACATTTGAAGAGAAGTATGTGAATTACTTATGAATGTCTAGTGTTGGATATAGAATCTAATTGCATTTGGAATGTGGAATACAGTTACAACACATAGCATTCCTTCTTCGTCTACTAATATCTAGAATGCATATATGACAAAAATTTCAAAGTATATAACTAGCGAACTCCTCAAATTATAACATAGTGAACGGAAGGTTGGATTTGTCAAAAGGATGGTGTTTCATTGCTAAATAAGAAGATCTAATTAGAGCATACAGTTTCATACCAATGAATAGGCAAATAGTCAAACAGCCAAACGATTGGAATATGTAGTTCCATAAATTACAAAACGATAGTGAAAGGAAGGTTAAATTCTTCAAAAAGTAATCGCTGGAAGGAGTTCTTCTGGGTTGATGGCAGCTGCATGGGTTGCTGTCAGCTGAAATCATATTGAATCTGGAACTACGTACTTGCTTCTGAGAAGGCGAAGTACATATTCACTGTGAAGTGTGTGGATGTATTTGCCAGGCTCGCTCTTTGTAAGCTCTAATCCACTCATAAGGAGCTCCATCCAACACATGACATGTACGTCGCAGTTGTTGCTGCCGAACTTTTGCTGTGGTGCGTTCAGGTCATGAATAATGTTCCATTGTCTATTTGTTGCTCCATAGATCTTTGTCATTTCTTCATGAATCCTTCTTGCCTACTCAAAGATGGAATGTATTTGTTATGGAAATTTGAATGATAATGGCAAATGATTTTTTTCATACCACAGTCTTTGTAGATCGATTGACTGTTGCTGTGGTTGATACATTGCGTAAGCTATTGTAGTGAATTGTGGATGCTTGTTTGCAATTGAAAAGTAGCATATGCCAATGATTGTTAGTATTTAGTGGCAAAGTACATAGATCACATGGTTGGAGCCTAAAAGTATGCTCTGTAATTAGCTTGTTGAAGAGCCCCTGCTGATTCTATGCCATTGCCAAGGAGATGGTTGTGGGCAAGAGGTGACAATTGTGTGGGTTTCCTATTTTAAACGATTCTTCAAGGAGAAGCATGCCATGGGCATCTATGATCTGATTTGAATATTGGTTATTAATATGATTTCAATGTCCATGAGTAAATAGTACTAGTTATTATGTGTGACTTACGCAGCTACTGGTGAACTCTATGGCTTTGAGTAATTCAAAGAAGTCCTGTTGATGGATACTTATCATCCCTTTGTGCCATAGTAGGTCTTCTTTGCATTTTCCAACTTGCACAAGCATTCAACGGAGTTCATTTTTACTCCCCTCTATTCCTTCTATTGTCGTATCGGAGATTCCCTTAGCTTCATTTTCTCTGTAAGCATTCTTTGCCTTGGTATAAGTTTTATATCCCTTTCCATAGAGCCACCTTCATTCTTTGGGGGGTTGACTTGTACGACTACCTGAAAATTTATTTAGGAATAAGCAATTTAAATGTAGTCAACATCTCATTCAATGTATTTACTTTACCTCAGCTTCCATCTGTACAGTTTGATGTTGCTGCTGCATGGGAGCAAATTTTGGGGATTCTGCCTCCGGCATCCACTTGTCCTACAATGTTTAAAGGTTGGTTATCAACTCAATTAGATATTGGAATGTACACTTGCAATGAGATAATACCAGGGAGAGGTTGATATCATTGTGACATTGCTATTGTTCATTTGGAATAATTTTGAAAGTTTCCTGTAAGGGTTTATGTACCTTATTATTTCTAGAGCACAATTACTCTAATTGTGAAGAGATAGAGTTTTCGTCTCTGAATACCATGCTTTCAGTGTGTGTGCTTTCCGTAATGTCTCTATGTTGAGGAGGTGTATTATCAAATTCTGGTAGTAGATCAAAGCTAGGCTGCAATGAGAATTAAGTAAATGAGAATATGTAAGCATAGGGGAGTTGTTTACATGATGTTGCTCTTTTCAGCATACCATTTCACTCATGGATGATGAACTTCTGGATTCTTTCATTTTATCTTCAACAACTCCGTCAATCTCCTATTAAATCATCTTTATTGTTATTAGGTATGTCATCTGTACATGTCTGTGATCCTTTAAAGAATTTGTTGATTTATGTTTGATAACTAACTTGAATTATGGAATCTGTAAAAAGGAACTCATCTACTTGGTTTGGTTGATCACTCTTTTGTGTGGTTGGTAAAAGTACCATTGTGTGCTTTCCAATGTTGCTAATATGCTAGGAAGTTGGTGAATGACTTACCTTCTGTTGGACTATTTGGATAAATGGTTGTTGCTGGATTGTAGTAGCAGTAGTGGCAACGTTGTTAGGACTGGTTGCCTTAACCTACAATGATTTTGAAATCTAAAATATGTAAGTTACATGCTTATATTAGTACAAAGATGTATGCCTTACATTACACGCATCTTGTATTTTTGTCGGAACCGATTCATTGCTTCTTTTGTCTATCTAAAAATGTATAATTTCCTCTGTTGGAGTTGCTCTTTGATTAATCTAAAAGAAAATGTTGTTCCACATAAGAAGTGTCATTTCTCATTGTAAAAAACGTTTTTAGGTTACCTGAGATTTTATCTCAATCTATGTCCTGCATTGTTCGTAGCACGGCTCGAGGTATTGACATCTTTGTTTGACATGTGCTAACTCTTCTTCCAATTTGTGAATCTCTGACCTATTGTCTCTGTTCATGTTCTCAAGCCTTGGATCGTGATGATTCTGCTGTTGCCTCGAGGAATGTTCAGTTGTCGAGTTGTTCATAGGTGGTGATGGTACATGTGCTGGTGAGGACGCTGTAGAATTCCTTGTAGGATGATACTGCCTTCCTATATTTGTGGACTCGCAAGGGGAGATTCTGAAAGCATTTCTTCTTAAGTATCTTGGGGATAAGTCATCAAGATCTAGGCCTCTCTCTTCAAGTTGTCTTGATAGTGGTTTCTTGTAGCTCCATCTTGCGACGATTGGGTATGCAGTTGGTACAATTGAGTCATCAATAGCAAGTACTTCTAGAGCCCAAATCTACAATTGCATATGCGCTTACTATTGAATGTAAGGATGCTATCTAACCTGAAAGAAATGAAATACTTGCTTACAGTGAGAAGGGGTGCATAGTCTTTAAGGTATCCAAATCCTCCGCCATCTTGTGATATTTACATCTTGTGTGCCATTTGTTAGAGTCCATCGGCCAGCACTTGGTGAACAGCTTGTGCCCATGCATATTCATGCAACTCGTCGATCTCTTTGATGTAATGGAAGAGCCTTGGGTATATGGAATGAAAACCATGCACCAACAAGAAATTACCGCAAAGGAGGCATATAAGGAGCCTAACTTGGTCATCAACATTATGATCATCGCCCACCTGTTGAAGTTCATGAAGAGACTTTCTTGCTTGATGGATAGTTGAGTTCCTAGTAGGGAAGTACTTCATTCTGAATGGGTGCCTCTCATTTCCATCAGCTTTGAGGTCAATCTCATGAGCATCTAGCGGCAATCCTGTGATCTTTGAGATGTGTTCTGCTGTGAAAGGCACTCGTCATCCTGCTATAAAGGAGTCCCTGCTCTCAGTGTCATATGCTGTAACTAGTTTAGCACATAACTTTTTGTCCTAGATTGGGTAGTCGTATCCATCGAAAAATCCAAATGGTGTTCTTTTAAACCTGATTCTTACACGATCAGAACATGTCCTAAGAGCAATAATGAAGTTCTTTATTGTACTTCTTGAATCAAATGTAGGTGGTTGATCTGTTCTTTCATTTCTCCTAAGTCATAGAGATGAAAATGATTAGTGGCTTAGTTGTATCTAAGAAAATGTGACAAATGAGTGTTATGTGATTTTTGCACCTGTGTTGCCTGCCTCCCCCACTGCCTTCTATCAGGGCAGAATCATTCTTGTTCTTGCCATGATGTTCTAGCAGTAGTCCTTCCAGGAGTTGGTTGTCTGTGTGGTGTTCTATTGTATGTGTTGTCTGTGTTTTAAGGATTCAACCTAGGGCTTCTCCTATGAAATGGAATATGATCAAAATGCACATGACTCGAGAACAGGTTATATTAAATAGAAATTCACCATATTTGTTTACAACCTTGGTGTTGTGTAATTTGTACGAAATGGTGAGTACGGTGCAATTTGCCTGTCCTAGATTGCTCCTCCTGCATGTGCCCTATAAACACAATGTTTGGATTGATTGTATAATTCATTTTCTCCTTGTAATTTAGACAAGTAAGAGTACTACCTCGTTGGAGTATTGGAGCAAAAGTACATATGTTCATTGGATTCATCAATGTTCATTTCATCCCTGTAATTGTGGAAAATGTAATATATGTTACAAATAGTGGATGGTGATGAAGTTCAAGACATAGAGAAATTGAGTTACTTTTATACAGATATTAATCGAAGAAGAAGACTTTTATACAGATATTCCGGAGGGATAAGTCTTCTTCTTCTCCTCCTCCAGTGTAAGAGTTTATTTGTCCATTTTGGTTATACTAAAAGCACATCATTGCAAGCTGATTTCTATATATTTTGTGTATAGACATTAAAGAAGCACTCACAGGTTAGAGTCATTTGGTGATTCATGTGACATTGGGTCTGCATATTAAGATGGGTAGTTAAAGGATCAATCTGGAGTTACACGTACGTTTTGTGATCTGTACTGTAATTTGCAGTTTTACGATGAGTGATCAAATGCTCTTGAGAAATGGTCTCAAGTGTAATTTCTACTATAAGCTTCTATATTTGCAAGTGATATTTTCAACTTGTGGAAATGGACAAGCAGTTACATTGGCAACATGGAAATGGACAAGCAGTTACATCTCTATTGAAGGGAATGCACATTATGTGAATTATACAATGTCCGGTGCTTAAAATTACAAGATAAGTAATATGTGGATTTTAAGTAGGGATTCCCTATATGAATAGCATGTTTTGGGCATTTGGTAAAGTTCTGGGGAAGTGTCATACTGTTTTTCTTCAAAATGGGATCTCTGAGTTTCAGATGGAACGGGAATACGGAATGTTAGATAATGTGATTCACGAAATATATTTGCATTTTCTAAAATCCTACAGCGGAAGTACCTGTATACACACTCCAATGAATCTTTGTATGCTTGCATCTTTAATCGCTTCTGCCTCAATCGTGAGAGCCCCTGCGCGAGAGCCTTTCTCCCTCGACGCCAAAGGTCTGATGAAGTTTGCTCTGAAAGGTTGAGCGTTGCGGAGGTTGTGCCCGGTGTTATGGTCGTCGGTATGGCTGCCTGACTTCGTCATATCCACGGATGGTGGACTATGCAAACTTCTGCTGGAGTGGCGGTAGAGAATGGTGGAGCTCAGGCATAGTACTTTGACAAGACTGCATTGCCTTGGGAAGGATCACCTGCAAAGAGCTTTGATGCACACTATATACCGATCAAGCAACGTCCTTATTTTACATGAGAAAGAATACCATGGGAAAAAATCAGTCGACGCATTCAAAGTCCAAAATTTAAAAATAATCTTCAAATAAACTACACTACAAATGTACGTGCCATATCCATATAGCATAGGATATTACTAACGTGGACAGATAGTTCTGCCAAAGCCAAAATTTTTAAGCCAGGCACATAGTCTACTCCGCCTCCGATGCTAACCGAGTTGTGTGCTCCGCCTCCGATTCTCCACGCCTGGATTGGTTTGGGGAGAACATACATAACTATTCAAGAATGAAGTTAAAGCCTGTGGAATATCAAGCAATCTATATATCCCACCACTACATATTTATCATCAGTCAACAAAAGCTCATATATTACATATTACGCAATGGACGTACTCTCTATTAATACATAATGAGAAAGTCTACCCAAAAAGATAACATAACGACATCATACATATTAATACATGCCGAGGTAGATAGTGCCATCTATGATTGAAGACCGGAACTTACTTCATGGTAGAAGTTGAGGATCTCCTTCATTTTACAAATGAAATATCTCTTCTCGTCCCTCGGATCTACTATCTTTACCTCAACAATAGAAAGGGTCTCCTGCAAGTCATTAGTTACAGCTTCCATCTTTCTGTTAGTACTCTCCAGTTTTTTGATCTCATCAGTCAGCATGTACACCACATTCCTCATTCTCCTCTCCTTATGAGTAGTTGGATCACTCCCCAATACCCCTTTAACCCAAATACTCACTTTGAAATCGCACGATTTCGCTCCTATCTGCATCGTCAAAGCATATTGTGATTGAAAGTGACAAAGGTATACTTCAATGTAAGTACCCTATTTGTACCTCTTTGGTATGTGAGTAACGTAATTCAATTCTACTCAGAGGATGCATGTCCGAGTTTTCTGCTTGTTTCTTGTCAAGGTAGAGTTTAGCGACGTTGTTGCAATCACATATTATTAGTGTGCTGCTTCCCCCATGAAGGCCTCCACCTGCCATTGTCTCCCTGATTGACAAAGAAGCACATTCATTTCTAAACAAATGTGCTTCCTGAATATTACCAAGCGAAGATTTCTAAACAAAAATACATTGTTTAGCTTAGATCATAGGGTTACTTACTGCTTCTTATCAGTGTTGTTGCTGTCTGCCGGAGTTGCTACACAGACGTGCCTGCTGCAACTTCATCACTACACACACGTGGTGGCTGCACCTTTGTCATTGCACCGACTTTGCGGCTACGCCTATGCTTTGTGCTCAGAGGTGGCAGCACACGAGCACCGAAACAGCTGCATGGGCACGTCGCCTCCAAATTGCCCTTTATATAGGCATCCAATGGAGTGGATTTTGTCGTGGACATAGAGCTTCTATATACCTTCGCTCTATATGTATCCTTCCTTCGTGCTATCATTAATAAAGTTCAAGCTTTGACCCACATCCCTAGAATCTAACATGCTCCAAGCAAAACTGGATAGATTGGGTGCGATTTGGAAACGTATCTAGAGAGTGAGCCACATGATTCAAATGGTAGGCAATCGAATCAGCGCACCTGTTGGATTTGGACAAGAGTAGAGTTAGGAAAAGGACAAATTCTCATGCAACCCCCACTGCAACAAAAAGAACCTTTTTCTTGATGGTTAATTACAATAGTATTTATCTTGATGTTTAAAAATAAATAAGCATATCCTTTTGAGTCCAAGTATATTGAAAGGATATATCATCATAGATGACATTTAGACCAAACATAAATATGTCGAGATGGAATGTCCCCAAAGTACATGTTATGCTAGATCTAACGTAATGATTATTTTAGTTAAACATCTAAATAATTTCATAATTATTTGGATGTTTAGAAAAATGAATGTTAAGAAAAACTTCTTTTTCGTGCAAAGCCCTTGATCTTAAAGGGACCAATGTAGAAGCATGCAAAGATTTGAATGACATGGGAGGCCAATGGTCACCTTACGAATTGAATGGATGAATCTAGTTCTCTCCTATCAAAATTATAAGTCCTTATCATTGAACCATACCCTTGTAGGCAAATCAACTATATATAATTCCTAGTAGCATATACCCCTTACTTCTGGAGATTGCACGTACACATTAAATGAGATGGGCACCTTCTCCACCTTGTGAATATCATAAAATATTTTTTTGAGTAACAAGGTGAATTTTACTCAAGTAATTTAATAGAATATTGCACGTCAAAATAGCCGCTTGCACATTACTTGCATTGCGAAATCGATTGCCACCATGGGATCAAGTGCAAGCATGTGATGTGCATGGACCATCGCAATGTTGCCTTTACAACGACGATGGGGAATCGACCACTATCTGAGCGTGCAGAAGGACTTGCCTTGCTTGGGGACATGAATTAGAAGCTTAGCCAAAGAGTGCTATCACTACAATAAAAAAGATTTAAGGTGATGTTTATTTAACAACACTATAAGTGAAATAAACGTTGCCATAAATTTTTGTAGACATTAAAAAAATGTTACCATAAACGTTTCCTTTGGTACGTCATCTTAAGTCTATATCAACGTCGAAAATCAAATGTCACCTAAAAGAATTCTGCTGACATTAAATAAACATCATCTATAACATCTAAGGTGACGTTTAAATGTCTCTTAAAAGTCCTACCACTTAACCAAACCTATGCAAACATCGTCTTAGATATCTTTCAACGACATTCATACGTCACCAAAAAATAACAATGAAAACGTTTAAACGTCACCATATCTTACGTAAGATAACATTTAAATGTCACATTAAGTAATTTTGAAGATGTTTAAACGTCACTTTAGCTTTTCCTTAAGTTTCTACAAAATCTTTAGCAACGTTTAAACATCTCCTTATGTATATTGTGATGTTTAAACATTACTTTAGATTGCTTTTAAAGACTTTTAAAGGTCATCTTATATAACTTTTAACAACGGTTAAATGTCTTCTTACGTATTCTATATTAACGTTTAAATCTTATCTCATGCACCTTTTGAAGACATTTAAACATCATTTTATATCGCTTTTAGTGACGTTAAATCGTCACCTTATTTATCCTATTATGATGTTTAAGAATCATTTTAGCTAATGTTCACCGATGCTTAAACGTCATCTTATGTAACTTTTAATAATGTTTAAATGTCTTCTTACCTATTCTTTATTGACGTTTAAATGTTATTTTACGTAACTTTTGAAGGCATTTAAATGTCATTTTAGATCTCTTTTGGTGACGTTAAAACGTCACTTTAGTTATCATATTATGACGTTTAAGTATCATTTTAGATAATTTTCACCGACACTTAAATGTCACCTTATGTAACTTTTAACAATGTTTAAACATCCTCTTATATATTTTATACTGACGTTTAAATGTTACCATGCGTACCTTTTGAAGCATTTAAATATCATGTTATATCCCATTTAATGATGTTTAAACGTCACCTTATTTATCATAATATGACGTTTAAGCGTCATTTTAGGTAACTATCACTGACGCTTAAACATCACCTTATATAACTCTTAACAACATTTAAACATCTCTTATGTATTCTAGATTAACGTTTAAATGTTACCTTAGGTAACTTTTGAAAACATTTAAACATTATTTTATATCTCTTTTGATGACGTTAAAATGTGACCTTAGTTTAAGGATGTTAAAATTGTGTAATTATTGTGACGTTTGAATGTTAATGTATATTATTTTAAATGACATTTAAATAGCTCCTAATGTACTTTACTATAATACTTAAATGTTACTTTAACTTGCTTTGAAAGAAACTTAAGCATCATCTTAAAACCTATAAAATATCCTTCGTTTTCCATTAATATTATTTATATTTAATAAATATGTTTGCAACTATAATCACAACACTTATAAAAAAAAATACAATTCTTAATAAAATCACATCTAATATTTATGTCACTCAAAATTTGAAAAAGATATTGAAATCATCTTTTTACATTAAAAAAACTTAGTAAACAAAAAAATTATTAATGCAAAAAAGAGCACTATATAAGACCACTATAAATATATTTGTTTAATACCAAAAATTTTCTTAATCTAACACTATACTAACTTAACTTAAAACAATTACTTACAATCACGACTCTTCTATTTCATCGTCTGAACCTACAGATCCCTTCTTCTAATGCCGTTGAGATTGTGTTGTAAATAACGTTGTTTACAACAAAATTACCAAATAATGTAATTTATAAATAAAATTTAAACAATGGTTATAATTAGTAATTACCGGAACCCATATCAAGTGAATCAGAGAAATTAATGATTGACTCAAACTTTTTCTTCCTTTCCTCCATAAATCTTTTATATTCTTCTGCTTCCCTTTTATATGCATCTGCTTGTCTTTTATATTCCTTTACTTGTCTTTTACTCTCCTCTTCATCCTTTTTGTGCTCCTCTTCAATCCTCCCAATTGCGACTGGGTTTCATGAAGTTCATCTTCCAACTAATGCCTTGTTTTACTTCCTTGAGGAGTGTGAATAGGTTTCGGCCAATATCCAAGTCCAATTATATCATATGATCGGTGTTTAGTTTTTACTATGGTATTGCAAGTATCATTCTCATCTACAGGTTGCTATTTTGAATGACCTCATCACGTACTCGTACCATCTCACACTAGAAATATCAAAAAAAATAACAGTTATAACATACATAAACATATAATTACATTTGTTTCTATAAATTAATAATACTTACATAATTTGCCTTAGCTATTTCACTAGACCATGTATCAACCAATCCTATACTCGGGTCTGGATATGCCGAACTCATTGGAGTAGGTCAAAAGTGGGTCCTGCGAAAAACTCCCACACTCTGCACCATCTAAGTGTTCCATATTCTGCAAAAAAATATAAATATTATTTTGTATACCCTTATTTGAATCATTTATATGACCAATATAAAATATAGGAAAATAAACTTACTAACTCAATTCTCCACACTTGGAAAGATATCGGCCCACTACTATGGAGATTTTTCACAGCATTTGTCCGAGTCTCTGTATTCTTCACACTTTTCCTAAAAGTAAAAAGAAAGAAATCATTATATATATATCAAATATGAAAAGGGAAAATATTTATTTGTGATGTTTTTTACTAGATAATATTAACAAATACACAAGATCATTCCAATCTATCGTTGCCTTCTCCCAATCTACATTAGTCCACTCAGGAGGCTTAACATCATTCCCTTTTAAACGATAGGCCTTCCTTACCTTATATCTATGATTTCTCATTTTCCTTTTATCTCCTGACGTGATCTGATTAACCTTATCACGATTTGAATCAAGTACAATTACGTTGACCTTACTCTACAAGAAAATGAAATATTGAATTACAAATAAAATTTATACATTAAACATTTGAAATAAAATTGATAAATTATAATGCACATTACCTGAATACGATCTAAACATATTTGAATATTAGATGAAGCCATCTTCCTAGCATCAGAGACATACAAGGCATTGTGCCTTGCAACGACACCAGAAACAGAGGCAAGACTCGCAGCTTGCACTCTTATGGTTGAACCTCCTACGCTTTTGTCGATATTGATCAACATCTTTTGATTCATCGCTAAAGTCCTCTTCTCTAAATTTAACAGCCTACTGGGACCTCTGCAACGAGTTGAAGCCACGACTGCTAACCCTATTGAAAAAAAGCAAACGATTAAAAATTAATAAAGCTATCTTATACATTTTAAGCTAATATAAGTTTCAAATTACCTGGTTCTTGAGTTTGCAAGACATTATCAATTATATTTGTTGTAGTCTCTTGTTCTTCAGGGGTAACTAGTGAAGTAGTATTCAATGTACTTGCTACCCGAGTAACTCTGCTCGTGTTAAGCATATTCTAAGTCACTGCTAAAGTCCTCTTCTATGAAGGAAATAGTCTTGTAGGACCTCCGCAATGGGTTGGAATCATGGATAATGTTCCTATGCAAAAACCATTACATGATTAAAAAATAATGCAACTGACTTGATTCATTTACAACTAATAAATATAAATTTAAAATTACCTACTTCCTAAGTTTGAGACACATGATTCATCATATTTGTTACAACTTGAGGTGAATGCCATTGGGAGCTAGTAGGCCCCTTTTTGCCTCTTTTTCCCTTATTTTTCGAGAAGGGAAAGGGACCACCAACCATACATATCATTGTCATCGACAATAGAGATATCATGAATGCCATAACTATAGACAAAATATATAACAAAAAATAATAGCTATAAAGTTAAACTACTAATGTCTACACATTTTACGTCTAAGATGATACCTTACATATTTACATTATTTAAAATAAACATAATAATCCATTAAATAACTTAAAACAAAAAAAATATGTTGGTTATGAGAGTAGTGTGTGATCTCCTTTTGACAAAAGGACGGTTGCTCTATATTTTCAATAAGATGTGATGATGGTATCTGTGGAGTTGATATTTGCAATTTATATTTAGGGATTGAGGAGTTAGATGGTTTATGTGTTTTAGGATGAATTTTTGAAGAGAGGATCATTTTCTAGCTGTTCCATCTATTTAATTTCTTTTAGATAAACATTAGTTTCGTACAACCCCTGGATAACATCTGTAGCTGCTGCAATTGATGATCAAAGATACAAGAATCATTTGGTTCTTGGGAATGGAAAAATTTTATCTTGGCTTGGGTTGTCACCTGATAACCATGGGAACACAACTTATAGCTTGGTTGCTACGAATGATGCTTTGATTAGTTCATCTATTGCACGATACAGTCCTTCAAATTGTCAAAGGCCTAAGTTATTAAAAAGACATAAAGTGGTTGCAAGAATAATCCTTTGTGGGTATTCTTTCAATTTTTTTTGGCAGTGCATCAAGCAAGAAGGTTTCTGAGATGGAAAGAAAACTTGGAGTAGCAGGCTTTGTTCTTATGGTAGAAAATGCTTCCCTTGATATTAAATTCTATCCTATCCCTATCAGCACTCCTGGGATTCTGATAACCGATGCCAATGAATCAAAGGATCTCATAGATTATTGCAACAGTTCCACAAAAAAAGACTGGGCTAGGCGAACATCCATTTTTTTGGCATCAACTAGTATTGGAGATGGTTTAGCTCCCATACTACGCAAATTAGCACCTATGGTTGCCTTATTTTCTTCATGAGAACTAGATGTGAAGGACTTCACTTTTTGAGATGTTGATGTGCTTAAACCAGATATCCTAGCTCCAGGCTATCTTATTTGGGCTTCCTGGTCATCCAATGGAATAGATGATGCAAACTATGCGGGGGAGGGATTTGTAATGGCATCCCTCATATTGTTGGCATTGCTGCTCTGCTAAAGTAGAAGCATCCTAGATGGAGTCTAGCTGCCATTAAGTCAGTCTTTATGACTACAGGCACGACACAGGATCGCGGAGGTGGACCTCTTCTAGCCCAACAATATTTGGACTCAGAAGAAGTACTGCTCTGGTGCATGCAACACCATTTGATTATGGAAGTGGTGCTGTTGACCCAAGCACTGCACTAGATCTTGGGCTTGTCTTCAATGCAATGTATGAGGACTATATCAAGTTCTTACGCTTAATACCCAATGTGGATCATCGAGAGATCCATCATTTAACAAGTTCATCTTGCCATATAAACTTGTACTTTAGTCCCTCAAAAATTTCACTTCATGGCCCAACTGGGATGTATGATTATAGAATGTAGATCTGATTGTATTTCTACAATTCAGATGTTTCTTTTTTTTACTTACCCTTCTTTTCAGAACCCTACTGTTGAAATTGTGTGTTTTCTATGTTAATACTTGATGTTCTACCTTTTCTAAAATCATTAAAGTTTGTTTTCAACAAAAGGACAAAATAGAAGAGTAAATACCCCATAAAGCAAAGAACAAACATATATTACCAAGAAATGGGAAAAGATATAAACCATATAAACTGCTAAAAAGACTTTGCATGAATGATTAAACGTGTAGTTCATTCAAAAAAGTACAATTTGGAGAGACAAGTTCTGTTGAATTTAAAGGTTTAATTCTACCAAAAATTCGGCAAAATTTTCCCTGTTTATGGGACATTTTCAAAATTCTTGCACCTGCAATGAAAACCTATGCATGCATACCAAATATATATATATACATATACGATGGACACACCCCACCGCGAACACAATAGTGTGAAACTAGAATAACAAAATAAGTGGGTACACCCCACCACGGCGAATAGTGAAAACACGAAAAGAACAACAAAAAACAAAAACTAAACCGTTCGCATCAAGAAAAATCTTAAGGAACTCAAAAAGGGAAAGAACGAATGAAGATAAAGATGGATTGGATGTTTAAGTTTTCTTTGTTGTTTTCAGGTTCAAAGTTCCATGTTTTCATGAGTTTGGTTTGTACTAAGTTTAAACTTCGTAGTCTATTTCCAGTTTGAACTTTATCCATTTGTAATGGTTAAGTAGGCTAAGGATATTATGCACCTTTATGTTCAATTCAAATCTATGAATATTATGTTTTCATTTAATATACTTTTTTTCTATCCTTTATCATGTTAACAAAAGCAGGGAGAAGAAAGAATGCCCTAAAACTAATATTCCTACTGAACTTATATTTTATGTTATTGGATTTTAGAAGCTTTTTGAAATAGGGAGGAAACAAAATTTTATTTCTATATATCATACTTATATTATCTCTTTTCAAATAGCTATTTTTATGAACTAATCTTATCAAACATCAAAATGGGAGAGATTGTTAATTCAAACTACAAAATTAATCAAATTTTGATGTTAACAAAGTAGGTTATATTTGTCTAACTCTATATTTCAAAGATATAATTAGATATGTGAGATGCATGTATTACTAAATCAAGATGAAGATGTTTAAAGCAAATGTTGATTAGCCCAAGGAAGCTCAGGGAAAGGAAAGCTAAAGGAAACTCAAAGAAGTCACAAGGATTAAACAATGTACACCAAAGACTTCAAGTCAGAAGGTATCCATTTTATTATTTTCTAGAAGTTTATACAAGAGCCAATGTACAACACTTAAAGAATATATACAGATGACATAGTTCATTTATACACATACAAGTAAAAGTCCTTTTTACAACCATTCGCTTGAAGGATATCTTGTGAGTCAGAGGGATATCCCATGGGATACCTACTAGAATATCCCATGAGATACCTATTATTTTTGATAATCGGGTTACCCATGAAAATGGAGTTTAACTGATGAGAGACTCATCATGGCTCTTAAATATCCCTAACTAACTAATTTCCCTAGTTAATTAGCTAAGAATATGTCTAATTAGGGCTTAATTATGATATAAGGGATAAAATACTAAGGACCATTAAAATAACATAAAAACACTAAATTAAATATCTATTATTCATAATTATAATTTAAATAATAATTTAGACTCGAATTATAAACATTTACCTACTTAATTAATATTTAATTTAACATTATTAATATTTATACTTAAGTATGTAATTAACTTAAGTAATTTAATTAATTAATAAATAAAGAAAAAAAGGTCAACAATGTAAATTCAAGGCATATCTATAATATTTATCTAATTTATAATCATATATAAAAAGTTGAAAAAGAATTAAATTCAATTAAGCTTAAAATGTCTCTGTTTACGTTTAGGTCCTTAGGTTCTATTCCATTTCAGTCCTTTTATTCACTTTTAGGTCCTTAAGTTTATTTACACACATGTCCCTGTAAGCACAGCTCATCTTCTTCTTCTTCCTCACACTGGACGGTTGACGACAACCGGTTACCGCACCCTTTGATAACCCTTCATCCCTCGCCTGAACACCTCCGCCCAAGCTGCTGAGCTTCGACTCACCTTCCTCTCCTCATCCAACGGTGTGGATGCACCGTTAATCCTATTTAGGGTTCGAGAGTAACTTCACTGGCGTCGGAGACGACACCGGTGGTTACCTTGAACCTAGACCTTCTAGCGTTTAGATACAACCCCCTCTACCACCACCACAACCTATAAATAGCTATCCACTTCTCTGATTTCAAGGGTTAGTTCCCTTCCCTCTTCCCCCCACTGAGCTGACGATAGGCTATTCTTCCAACAACTCCAGCAACCTCTCACCTCTCTATCGGAGCGTCTCCGCCAGAGACGCTTGCCTCCCTCACCCCCTCTTCCTCTCCCGCAGCCGTGATAGGGCTTAGGAGTGCGTTGCCACTCTCTCTCCGCTTCCTTTCTCGCCGAAGATCTTCCTCGAACCCTCTGATTTCCTCCTCCATTACATGTCTTTCGACGAAGATCCCTCCCCCTCACTTCGTCCAGGTAATCGTAGAGTAGATAGTGTTAGTTAGGGATAGTTTAGATAAGTAGATTAGTTTAGTGTAGCTTAATTTGCAGTTACCTTCTCCGAACCCAATGAGACCAATTTCGGCCTCGCTGGACCTCAATCCACTCTTTCACTATCTATACACATTTCTCTACTCTCCACGATCACACTCCACTTCTTTTTCCTAACTTTTAGCAGCTGATTTGCCTAGTTTATCATCACGTTCACTGGTGACTTCGCTGCCCATGGCAGAGGTCCTCGAGCTTAGACCACACTCACCAGGGCCCTTCATCACGTTAACATCATCTAAGGGCCCTGTTTGATGTATTAATTTGATCAATTAATGCCTTTATCAGAAACACCCAATTTCACATTTCAACCTCTGAGCTACTATCAATAGCAAGCTCAGAGGAGTTATTTCGCCTAGTTAATCACATCTACACTAAGCATTTTCCCTCACTCAATTGAGTGAGAGAAGTCAATCTGAGTTCTAGCAAACTCAAATTGCATTTTCTTTGAATTCGAAGCATATCTTGTGATGTAGCTTTTAATTGCTTTAATTGTTGCGTTCTTGAGGTTCAGCTCCTAAGATCATTTATGGTCAGAATCATGGAGTTTTGAACTCCAACGCCTCAGTTCTGGACTCACCGAAGCTCCGACGAGCTCTGACAAGTCGAAAATTTGCTTCAGTCCTTAGAACTCCGAGAGAAGCTCCAGATTGTATCCTTTATACCTCAGGATCATAAATTAGCAATTTAATTTGTGTTTTGTTGACTAGAGGCCTTTCCTGACTGTCATCTTCTCCAACTCCAGCAGAGTTGGAGAGCCTAATTCCATTAGTGTTCTAACAGTATAATGGATTAGGAAGCTTCTACAGAGCTTTAGGAGTCTGTTACAAGAGTTGCTTTGGCCTTAGAGTTCCTTGAATGCTCTGCCGAACAAAGTAGGGTTCATCATAGGCAGCGACATCTGAGAAGCCATCAAAAGCCATCAAAACCTAGTTTTATGGTGTTGAGTGAATTCCTGAGGATGAATTAAAGTAATTTAGGGTCTTAATTTGATATGGAAGTCTCTGATTCTGAAAGTCAAACTTTGAGCTTAGTCAGTCAAATCTGAGTTGTAATTGAGGATTTATTGATCAAAACATGGAATTGATAGGTTAATTTTGTTTCTGAAAGTATTTAGAGATAGTCAAGATGATTTTAATGAGTTTTATTGATTAATCTTAGAGATTCCTCTTTCTATTCAGTTTGGGTTCAAATTGAACCCAACACTGTTAAGTGGTATTCTAATGAGTTTCAAACCCAAATTCTGCCCAGCAAGTAGTACCTTTCGATAGGATACATCCAGCAGAATACTACCGATACAGCAAGTAGTACCTCTCTTGGTAGGTGAATCACAAGATGTACCATTATATCTAAGAATGCTGGTGGGAAAATCATCTCAAGTTTACACATTAATAAAATCATCTCTCTCTGCATTTTTCTCATCTCATCAACGTTAACCTTCTACCTACAAAGCTTAGAGAATATTAAGTCGAGTTCTGAAATTGCAAAGACTACATCATTGAGAAGCAATCCATGCAATCTAACTCCAAGAAGATGTTGCAATAGCACATGACAATCGTGACTCTTTAGACCGGTAATCCTTCCATCCATAACACTTACACATCTACCTATGTGAGAAGCATAACCATCTGGCATCTGAACTACTTTTAGGAATTCACATAATCTTTTCTTTTCATAAGGGCTCATTACGTACTAAGCAGTTGGAACATCAAATTTTCCATCACTTCGTTTCTATAGATGTAACTCCTTATGTTCATGTCATGAAGGGCGAGCCCTGCTTTCAATGTGTCTTTTGATTTCCCATCAACATCTAAAATTATCCATAGAACATTTTTTAAGATATTCTTCTCCACATGCATAATGTCCAAGTTATGTCTTAATGTTGATATATGCCAATTGTGTTCTTCATTTGGCCATCGACGCTTTCTCATCGAAGGATGCTTTCCATGCTGAACATCTAGCAAATTATCTACCTGTTGTAGAAGCCCTTCAGCTGTAATGTCTACAGCTATTGTTCAATTTTCAGTTTTCCCATCAAACTTCTTACTTTTTCTCCAATGGTGGTTAATCGGGAGGAAACAACGACAACCTGTGTATCCAATTTTTGAACAAGGTCTCTTTAAAGGAGTTTGGCCCATACATACAAGACATGCCTTATATCCCTTGGTCTGCCAACCTGACAAGATCCCATAAGTTGGATGATGTGCATACATCTGAATAGCCAAAAATGTCTATTAATGCATGTTCTTAGTATCATATAAGCATGATGCATTATAAATATTGCATAACATGCATCATCATGCATTTAGATCAAACTGTACAAATTGTATAGTAATTTCTTCTTCTTGGTGGCCAGGGACAGAGCAACATTTAATTGAGGCCTCGACTTGAAGATCCAACCGTACGGATCTGATCAGGGGGACAATCGGAGTTCAACAATTCCAAGATCGCCCTGATCAAACTTTTGTAGCATCAGATATAATCCGAGGAAGATCAGAGATCAAGGGCCAAGATGGTGTAAATCCGCACTTCAAAAGACAAATCTGACCACACGGATGGGTTCAGATTGACGATCGCAGCCCAATGGCATGAAAATCGGTCCAATCTAATATCCGTGGCACCATCTACAACACATAGAAGATGGACAGCCAAGATGAGGCCACGTGATGCCATCTCAACCGCCCACACCGGCCAAAGGCACCCGCTCCCTCTCTCTCCTCAACCATGCGATCAGATCTAGGACATTGGATCTTGATCCAACGGCCACGAGCACCTAGCCCTTAAAACATAAGCGTGACACAAAGGGGGGGCATGGCGTGTTGGTCGCACACCTGTGAGCAAAGCACAAGTCGCAAGATCGACCCTCGCCCCACCTCAAATCGAGGGCGCAAGCAAGCGGGGTCAAATTGGACCATTGGGTGAAGCATGGGTGGCGTAGATGCGAGCAACATATCACGAGGGATGGGCGAGGATCGCTCACATGGTGAAGACGTGCAATCCAATGAGCCATCACACGTGGGCGGGCAAAGGCACTGAAGAAGAAGCAACGGTGCGCGTCTCTCGACTATCTGATCTCACGATCAGACGACTGAGATCACACGATCATGCATAAGGCGTTGAAGCGCTAGGAGAGGAGGAGGCACGGGTGCATGTGCACGTTCAGCGACGTGGGGTCTTTAGTGACGTTTATATCTTTCACTAAAGACCCCTTCATTTAATGTTTTTAACTTGAAATGACCTTTTTGCCCCCAACCTCTACACCTATAAAAAGGCCTATGCCCCCCACATTTCAATCATCCTTTCCTTCACCTCTCTCCTTCTCCAAAGCTCTAAAGAAGCTTGTCCCAAACCCAGGATGCTCCTTTAGAGTTAAAATCAAAGTTTTTCTCGCCCCCATTCCAGAAATGGATCCCGCGATGATGACGCCCTACCTCCCCCCGGTTCTTCCCGCTTCGTTCTCCATCTTCCGCCTTCGCCCTCCATCTTCCAGGTGTCGCCCAATCTGACTCATCCTCCAAGTTGCCATCGAGAAGGATAACTTCTCACCTCCTTTCTCTTTACTGCTTTCTAGAGTAGATTTTACTACTTTCTAGTTGTAATATTTGCCGCTTTCTAGCTATAATATTTCCCGCTTCCATATTATAAAGTGTTTGTTCTCTCTCTCTTTCTCTCTCTCTCATTGTTAATATCGAATACATTGTGATTATCTCACTTTCTAAACAAATATATATATATATATATAATCGTGGATTTCAAATCGACGTAGCCTCCCTATGTTCGACTCGGAATTCTTTTCGAGTTTCAGTAAAATTTATTTGTTGATGGATTTCTTCGCAAATCACACTATAACAACGGGTTTTCAAAACTCAACTTCCGTTTGCGATGCTTTTCCGATCAACATTTTTGGCACCGTTGCCGAGAAGGCAACGAATCTCGATTTTCTTTCTGCATTCATGCACTTAATTATTTTCTAACTTGCTTTTATTTCTCTTCTATTATTTTTCAGGTACCTCAATAGAGAATCTTCAAGTGAAAGAAAGGAGTAAAGTGTAGTTGAAGACAACTGTAAGTGCTTCCCATCCTTCCCCCCTCCATAGATTTCATCCACAACCCTAATTCGAACCCTAATTAATCTAGGTGTTCATATAAACCCTAGGATTAGTTTGGATGCTTTAATTTCCACCCCCACTCATCTCACCCTCGTAAAAAAAAAAAAGCAAACAAAAAGATATTTCTTGTAGGACAAATTAACATACACACTACATACACCCACATTCGAGGCACGTAACCTAACTTGATTTTTATCTACTCAACTGGGATTCCAACCTGTGGAACCAGTACACACACCCAAACACATAATTGAGTAGAAATCAGAATAGGTATCCACTTGTGTGTCTAACTCAGTGGTGCATTAAGGCCAATTGTTTGAGTTGTTTGGGTCACACCACTTCATTTAAAATCAACTCATCAAGTAGCTTTCCCTTAGGGTTTATAATTTAGGTCAATACCAGGCACTCTACTTTACTTTTGATTTCAAAAGGAAAATATCTTCGCTCGTGTTTTGAAAATCTAGTTTGCCTTTTGAACTTGATTGAATTTACCTAATACTAAATGCTAAAAGCTACTTAGGCAAGATTTGAACCTTAAAATCCACTCATCCAAATAATCTTACTTGAAAATCCTGGTTGTGCACACACTCACACATGCCCAATCAATCATTAAGGGCACAACCCATTTTAAGGGCCCACCACATTCCATAAGCACTACAATCCTATGCCTAAGTTAAAATTGATTAGACGTTCGCCTTAAGGACTGATTCACTCTTTAGGGCCCAAATTGAGATTGTTCATGATTAACCTGTTTGTACTAGTCAATCTGATGTCTAGCTAGGGGTGTAGAATTAAATGATCGCAGATGGGGGTACACTAAGAACCGAAGGCACAAGCCAAAGGAAGAACCTTCTCCCCAGGCCCACCTTCTAACTGATTGGATTGAATGGATACAAGTAGAGTAAATCGTGTAAAGACCCGTTCTGTCCTGAGCCTTTTAAGACGTTTGGACTGTCGGTTAGATGTCTGGTCAAACATCTGGACCCCTTCCCAAACATCTGAAAATCAAAATTTTGGTACAAGCCTTCGCGTCTGCGTGTTGGCTACATGCAGACAGTACCTCTTTTCTCTCTCTTTCCCTCTTCTCTCCTCCATCCAAACCCTAACGCACCTTACAAAAGGCCCTCTCCCCCTTCCTCTCTTCCCCACTTCACCCCAGCCACCTTCTTCCCTTCCTCTCCACCACAGAGAGAGGAGAGAGCGCGAGAGCGGTGATGAAGAGGAGAGGTGGTGTGTGGAGAGGAGGAAGAGCTTGAGCTCGTGGGGGGCTTGTCGAAGGATGCATGGCCGGAGCAATGCGTATGGGAGGAGGAGCGCATTGGGGGAGACGTCCCCGACACTCATTGTAGCTAGAGCTGCAGGCGAGGAGGCGAGGTCGTGGCTGCGCGTGGCAAGGGAGAGAAACAGGTCGCTCTGATTCTGGGATTTCTCCATAATCAGACGTCTGGCATGACGTCCAGACGACGGGGCAGATGTCTGGTGACTACACCGGATGTTTGAAAGCAACTTTCCGCGAAGGTACGTTCCTTTTGCGGATACAGCCATGCAGGCTGCACCACAGCCTCGATCTGCATGGCTAAAAGCGATGGATTTTTCCTGTCCCGTGTAGAGACAGCTTCGAGAAAGCCACAAGGCACGCCATCCCACGCACTTCGGACGTCTGGATAGCTTACCAGACGACCGGAAGCACTCCCAGACGTCCGGAGGAAAGGTCGGACATCTGGAGCTGGGTCCAAATGGTCTAGAAGAGGTTCTGGATGTCTGAGGTCGACGCAGAAGCCTGAGGTGAGTTCTGGTTACCTTTAAGACATCTGGACCTTGTGCTAGACGTCTGATTTAGGCCTGCAACCTTTTTTTGACCCGTTTAGGGTCCGTTCGAGATTCATTTCACGTAAACAAGATATTGATGTTTTCCTTGTGAGTTCCTCTACTTGTTAGAAAATCTTTTATACTATTCTGAATGATCCATTGTGATATGTTCCTTGTTATAGGACTTCGATCAGTAGTGGGTTCGGGGCATGCTGAGGCACGTGAGCCTGCCGTTCGAGCCCCCAATACTCCCAGGTTGTCTGGTAAAGTGGTCTTCCCCTAACTTAATTATAAAACCTGAATGCATATGTGGATTCGATAACTAGAAACCTAGGATATGACATGAATCCTAGGACAAAAAGTACTTGCACTGTCTGTATGCGTGTTTGAACTTGCAGTCTTAAATGAATGAATAGAAATGTTAACAACTGCTTGTTAATAAACAAGAGCTGCCTGCGAAATATGAAATACCTGTACTAGATAAACAGTTACATGTGACATTACCTGTTGTTAAATGATGGAAATACGAGCTACATGTGTATAACCTGAGAATGGAAATGTGAATGATGAAACCTAGCATGGAATGGCATGAGAAATACGAGCATGAACCCTACGGGGAATTAGGAGTAGAGCTCTTGTGAATAAATGGAATGGATCTAAAAATGTGAGTGGGAAGTGTGCTAGCCCTTGAGTACATGGTACCAAGGAGAGCGACTATCCCCTATTTAGTGTAGAGCGGAGCTAGCCGCCATTGGGTTGGGACCCGAGGTTAGGATTGGCCACTCTGCACCGACTTCTTGGCCCTTACGTACACTGTACCGGGGAGAGCTACTAGTGTAGGGAGAGAGCTAGCCACCCCACGGGGCCCGGGGTTCAGCTAGCCACCTTACACCGACTTGTTAGACCCACTGGGCAAACTAGGGTAGTCACACGAGGGTGCGCGGACTGTGGAGGGGCGAGACCCCTGTTTGGTTCTGAGGGGCTAGACCCCTGTTACTAAGAGGGCTAGGCCCTATACTGTTCCATACTGTACTTTAGGCATAACCATTAACAGAAACGACTGATCGCGTGCCAGTGCGGGTTAGCTACCCGTGCGCTTATCGCGCATGTCGTAGTCACCGCTATGTCTGTCCATGACCTTTGGGTGGTTGACTGGGTGTAGGATCACCACAGGGGACTCTCCCGGCCAGGAGAGCACCACGTGTACCTTCTACTCTTCGGAAAAGACTGCAATCAAGATCGTTCCCACGAGGAACATTCGAAATCAAGAAATAGATCTAAAAAATAAACCAATGGGTGGAAAAGAATAACTTGTGAAATAAAGAAATTAGAATAGATAGTTTACCTGTTAGTTTTTACTGCTTTAGTTAGTTGGTTACCACTCTACTCAGCATTCGTTGACTTTGCTACTCATAGCCCTTTTTCAGGTCCAGGTGTTGAGCAGCCCGAGTCACCGGCTGTAGAGGGTGCTGGGCCCAATAGAGCCCAATAGCAGTAGTTTTCCTATGGTTGTACCTTCTTTTGTTAGTGAGTTCAAACTCTTGTTACTGTGTGCTCTCTTTACTTTTTTTCCATTTTACTGTTGTGGTGGTGATATGTACTGTTAGCAGTTTTTACTTCCTTTACTGCTTGTACTCCTTTTACTGTTAGTTACTTAGCATAGTGAATGTGGTTTACTTTCCTGCTTTTTGGTTATTTCTTGTTGGACGACTGGGTCTTGGGATTAGTCGAGTCGAGCCAATCTTGGGTTCTGTAGGGATTCGGGAATCAAGTCGTAACAAGATTGTATCAGAGCAAGGTCGTCCTAAGAAATGAACCAACTAGCTTGAGAATAACCAATTCACGTGCATGTAACTAGAGTAACCACCACAACATACCGCTTGACATCCGTTTTGAGTTTCCTTCGCTGCAGTTCGGTAGAGTTGACTCCTTTTTGTTTTGTTTTCGCGTCTCCTTGTAGGAGATGACTCGACGTGGAGTCCTTGAGGCGGGTCGTGGACACGGCCGTGGACAGGGTCGGAGGGGCGGACGTGCCGGGCCCAAGGTGCTAGTTGACCAGCCACTTCTCCCAGGCGTTCGAGCCCAGGACCTCGCTCAGTTGATATGAGACATAGTATGAGAGGAGCTCCACCCGCCTCCACGAGCGCCTCTTCTTGGGGACGTGGAGGGGGAGTCCTTTGTGGGGCTGAGAGACCGACACAGCACTGGACAAGGGGGAGGGGGTGGTCCTCCACTGCCCCCACTGCACTCTGACACTTTCGAGCATGAGCCCTCCCTACCTGGAGGCATGCCCGTTCCCCCACTACAGCTGCACTACGAGCTTTTCGGACAGTTCCGAAAGTTGAAGCCCCCTTCCTTCAAGGGGGATGAGAACCCATCTGAGGTAGAGGACTAGCTGGAGCAGATCGAGAAGGTGTTTGACACCCTTCGACCCCTGCAGAGTGCCGCGTGACCTTTGCCACGTATCAGCTGGAGAGTGCAGCACATAGGTGGTGGAGGGAAATCAGAGGCCAGGAGGGGGCAGAGCTGACGTGGGACCAATTTGCGACCCTCTTCTGCGAGCAGTACTTCCCGCAGACGTGGCAGGACCAGAGGAGGCAGGAGTTCCACACTCTCCGCCAGGGGACGATGACTGTTAGCGCGTACCTTCCTTGAGCTATCACGTTTTGCTGCGACAGATGTAGCTACTAAGGAGGAGCACCTATGGTGGTTCACTGAGGGGCTCCAGCCTGCCATTCGGGGGTATGTCAAGCCCCTGAAGTTGCCCACCTTC
This sequence comes from Thalassia testudinum, assembly GCA_037157565.1. Lineage (NCBI taxonomy): Eukaryota > Viridiplantae > Streptophyta > Magnoliopsida > Alismatales > Hydrocharitaceae > Thalassia > Thalassia testudinum. The sequence continues at coordinate 3,184,109 of JAZHRO010000051.1, forward strand.
TCAAGAGTGGTGGAGGCAGCTATGACGTACGAGGAGACCAACCCAGTCGCATGAGACACCGACAGCGAACGGAAGAGGCACTACCAACCAGAGTACTCACAGGGTCGACGAGAGAGGAGGCACGCAGCGCCCACAGGAGAGTCGTCTCATTTTGCGGGGCCATCAGTGGCCTTTGGGGGCCCTTGACAGGGGCCAGCTGTTAGCACTAGACCCCTACCCAGCCGTCAGTAGGGACCTACCAAAGGAGGGTGTCGAGTCCCCCTTTGCTATCAGTGTGGCCAGCCAGGTCACATCAGGAGGGACTGCCTGTCTAGGGCAGGAGCGCAGCAGATGCTCCCCGCACAGAGTGCTAGAAGCCGAGCAGGTGGTCGTGGTTCCTAGACATGTGGGGGAGGACAACAGTCGCGAAGAGGGTATCGACCAACTACTACCCGTCCGACGTAGGGTGTGGTTGCTTCTTCTACACCGAGAGCTGAGGGGTGTATCAACGCCCTGACACACAAACATGCCAGGGCATCAGGTTCAGTGGTGGCAGATATGGTTACAGTTTTTGGTAGATTAGTTTACGTACTTTTTAATTCCGGTGCCACTCACTTGTTTGTTGCTACGAGTTTTTCTGTCAGTTTGGGATAGGATTGCGTGTTGTTAGAGGATCTATTTGTGATTAGAGGTCCGGGTGCTCAGCAGTTTGTAGCTGAGGAGGTCTACAAAAACTGTGAGGTCAATGTTGGGGGACACAGCCTCCCCGTTGACCTGATCATGATACCGATGGAGGATTTTGGCATGACTTTTGGGATGGATTGGTTGTCCGCTTACCACACTTTGGTGGACTGTTTTGAGAGGAAAATCGTCTTCTCCATACCGGAGATGACTTCCTTTGAGTTTCACAGACAGCCGATGGACGGAGGTATCAAGCGCATTTCTACACTTTGGGTAGTGAGACTTTTGGGCTAGGGGTGTGAGGGCTTCCTGGCTTGTGTAGGGGCAGTGCCCTGCCCCATGGTAGACTTTCAGAGCATCCTGATGGTCAGAGAGTACCCCGACGTGTTTCCCGAGGAGCTGCCAGGACTACCGCCTGAGCGTGAGATCAAGTTTGAGATCTCACTGATACCAGGGACTAGCCCCATTTCTACAGCACCGTACAAGATGGCACCACTTGAGCCGCGAGAGCTCAAGTCCCAGTTGCAGGACCTGTTGGAGAAGGGCTTTGTGAGGCCTAGTGCATCCCCGTGGGGAGCCCCTGTGTTATTTGTGAAGAAGAAGGATGGTACCCTGCGCCTTTGTGTTGACTATAGATAGGTGAATAGGGTCACCATCAAGAACAGGTATCCACTGCCGAGGATTGATGATCTGTTTGACCAATTGCGAGGTGCCACGATTTTCTCCAATGTAGATTTGAGATCAGGTTACCACCAATTGATGATCAGGGAGACTGACGTCTCCAAGATAGCTTTCTGCACCCGGTACAGACACAACAAGTTTTTGGTCATGCCGTTTGGGCTGACCAACGCCCCCGCTGCCTTCATGGATTTGATGAACCAGGTGTTCAGACCGTATCTGGATCAATTCGTGGTGGTATTTAATGATGATGTGCTCATTTACTCGCGGGATCAGGCACAGCTCGGATAGCACTTGCGGATGGTTCTAGACACATTGAGACAACACAGTATGTATGCCAAATACAGCAAGTGCGAGTTTTGGTTGAGGCAGGTGACCTTAGGTCATGTGATTTCAGGGGATGGCTTGGTTATGGATCCAGCCAAGGTAGAGGTTGTACTCAGGTGGGAGAGGCCACATACAGTGACAGAAATCCACAGTTTCTTGGGATTAGAAGAGTACTACCGACGGTTTATTATAGGTTTCTCGTAGATTGCGCATCCTATGACTCAGTTACCCAAAAGGACGTGCCCTTTGCTTGGACAGACACCTGTGAGGTATGCTTTCAGGAGTTGAAGGAGAGGCTGACTTCAACTCCTGTGCTTACCATCCCAGATAGCAGCGGCAGTTTTGTTCTCTACACGTACGCTTCGTTACAGGGGTTAGGGGGCATGCTCATGTAGCGGGGTCATGTTGTTGCTTACGCTTCGCGGCAACTGAAACCCCATGAGTATAGCTACCCTACCCATGACTTAGAGCTGGCAGTTGTTGCCTTCGCATTGAAGACATGGAGGCACTACCTTTACGGTGAGACTTTTGAGATATTCACGGATCATAAGATTCTCAAGTATTTGTTTGATCAGGAGGAGCTTAACATGAGACAGAGACGTTGGTTAGAGCTCCTGAAGGACTATGACTGCAGCATCTCCTACCATCTGGGAAAGGCCAACGTGGTGGCTGACGCCTTGAGCCGGAAGGCACCCGCCCACTTGGCCAGCTTACAAGTACAGAGTTAGAGACTTATGGAGGAGTTGGGCAGTTGGCGACCCCTAGAGTCACAGGGGCATTGTGGGGCAGTGACAGTGACACGATAGACGAGACCAGAGTTGATAGACCGCATCATCACAGGACTATCCGTATTTGCAGCCGTTGTGAGATAGAGTACTATCAGGGGACTCAGGAGACTTCTCTTTTACAGACGAGGTGCTGTGTATGAGGGGATGCTTGTGCTTTCCCAGAAACAAGGAGTTGTTAAGAGAGCTCCTGACTAAGGCACACGGGTCCAGGTTCACCATACATCCCAGGAACACGAAGATGTATCATGATCTGAGACATGACTTTTGGTGGAAAGGGATGAAGTGGGATGTAGGTGAGTTCATGCTGCAGTGTTTGGTGTGCCAGCAGGTCAAGGTCGAGCATCAGAGGCCCACAGGGCTGTTGCAGCCACTTCTTGTGCCAGAGTGGAAGTAGGAGAGCATCACCATGGACTTGGTGGTGGGCTTGCCAGTTACCCAGTGAGGACATGACGCAGTCTGGGTGATAGAGGACAGAATGACGAAGACGGCATGTTTCTTGCCGATCCGATTCACCTTGGGACCAGTGCAATTGGAAGAGAGGTATATTCATGACATGGTACGTCTACACGGAGTCCCGCGTGAGATTATATCCGATTAGGATACCCAATTTACTTCCCAGTTTTAGGCTGAGTTTCAGCATGCTTTGGGGACATGGTTGAGGTTCAGTACAGCGTACCACCCCCAGACGGACGGACAATCAGAGCGCACGATACAGACACTTGAGGACCTTTTATGTGTCTATGTAATGGACTGGAGGGGTTCTTGGGAGGAGCACTTACCCCTAACAGAGTTTGCATATAATAACAGCTATCACTCGAGTATCAGCATGGCACCCTACGAGGCTCTATACGGACGGAGGTGTACTGCGCCCTTAAGTTGGGTTGAGGTGGAGACCAAGTGGGAGGTTGGCCCCAGGCTGATCCGTCTGAGTCAGGAGGTGATAAAGCAAATTCACAGACGACTTCGCACTGTCAGGAGCAAATAGAAGAGTTATGCTGATTAGAAGTGCAGAGAGGTGCAGTTCGAGGTTGGGGATCACGTCTTTCTTTGCGTTTCACCCATGAAGGGCCTGCAGTGCTTTGGGGTGAAAGGGAAGCTTGCGCCAAGGTTTATGGGGCCCTTTGAGGTCCTGGAGCGGGTGGGACCCGTTGCTTACAGGCTTGCCCTTCCTCCCCAGCTTTCTGGTGTGCACGACGTGTTTCACGTGTCTAACCTCAGGAAGTACGTCGCTAATCCCAGTCACGTTCTAAGCCACGAGAGTGTCGAGGTGGGTGGCGACCAGACCTACCCCGAGAGACCAGTACAGAAACTAGAGAGAGCCGTCCTAAGTTTGAGACGGAAGCAGGTACCCCTAATGAAGGTCATGTGGAGGAGCCAGAGGTACGAGGAGGTTACCTGGGAGCCTAAGGCGACGATGCGAGAGTGGCATCTAGAGCTTTCTGAGGGTACGTCTTTTTAGATTGACTTTGGTTCTCTTTAAGTTTGTTATGCGTATATAGTTCTTTTTCCACACCTTAGCAAGCTCAAGTTTCGGGGACGAAACTTCCTTTAAGATTGTTATGATGTAAAGACCCATTTTGTCCTGAGCCTTTTAAGACATCTGGACCCCTTCCTAGATGTCTGGAAATAAAAATTTTGGTACGGGCCTTCACGTCTGCGCGTGCGCTACGTGCAAACAATACCTCTCTTCCCTCTCTTTCCCTCTTCTCTCCTCCATCCAAACCCTAATGCACCTTATAAAAGGCCCTCTCCCCCTTCCTCTCCTCCCCACTTCACCCCAGCCACCTTCTTCCCTTCCTCTCCACCACAGCGAGAGGAGCGAGTGCGAGAGAGAGCGCAAGAGCGGTGACGAAGAGTAGAGGCGGCGTGAGGAGAGGAGGACGAGCTTGATCTCGCGAGCTCATGGACGGCTCGCAGGAGGACCCATAGCCAGAGCGGCACGTGCGGGAGGAGGAGCGCGTCGGGGGAGACATCCCCGACACTTGCTGCAGCTGGAGCTGCAGGCAAGGAGGCAAGGCCGCGGCTGCACGTGGCGAGAGAGAGCAGTAGGTCACTCTGATTATAGGATTTCTCCATAATTAGACGTCTGGCGTGATGTCCAGACGACAGGGCGAACGTCCAGTGACTACACCGAACGTCTGAAAGCAGCTTTCCATGAAGGTACGTGCATTTTGTGGATACGGCCATGCAGGTCACACCGCAGCCTCGATCTGCAAGGCTAAAAGCAGTGGATTTTGCCTGTCGCGTGCAGAGACAGCTTCGGGAAGGCACAGGGCACGCCCTCCCATGTGCTTCGAACATCTAGACAACTTACCAAATGATCGAAAACACTCCCAAACATCCGGAGGAGAGGTCAGACGTCTGGAGCTAGGTCCAGATGGTCTAGAAGAGGTTCTGGACGTCTGAGGTCAACGCAGAAGCCTGCGGTGAGTTCTGGTTACCGTTAAGACGTTTGGACCTTATGCTAGACGTTAGATTTAGGTCTGCAGTCATATTTTTGACCCATTTAGGGTCCGTTCGTGGTCTATTTTGCGTAAACAAGATATCGATGTTTTCCATGTGAGTTCTACTTGTTAGAAGACCTTTTATACTATTCTGAATGATCCATTGTGGTATGTTCCTTGTTCTAGGACTTCGATCAGTAGTGGGTTCGGGGCTTGCTGAGGCACGTGAGCCTGTCGTTCGAGCCCCCAATACTCCCAGGTTGTCTGGTAGAGTGGTCTTCCCCTAACTTAATTATAAAACCTGAATGCATATGTGGATTGGATAACTAGAAACCTAGGATATGGCATAAATCCTAGGACGAGAAGTACTTGCACTATCTGTATGCGTGTTTGAAATTGCAGTCTTAAATGAATGAATAGAAATGTTAACAACTGCCTGTTAATAAACAAGAGCTGCCTGTGAAATATGAAATACCTGTGCTAGTTAAACAGTTACATATGACATTACCTGTTGTTAAATGATGGAAATACGAGCTGCATGTGTATAACCTGAGAATGGAAATGTGAATGATGAAACTTGGCATGGAATGGCATGAGAAATACGACTTGTTAGGCCCACTGGGCAAACCAGGGTAGTCAAATCAGGGTGCGCGGACCGTGGAGGGGCGAGACCCTTGTTTAGTTCTGAGGGGCTAGACCCCTGTTACTGAGAGGGCTAGGCCTTATACTATTCCGTGTTGTACTTTGGGCGTACCCGTTCGTAGAAATGACTGACCGTGTGCCAGTGCGGGTTAGCTACTTATGCGCTTATCGCGCATGCCGTAATCACTGCTACGTTTGTCCGTGACCTTGGGGTGGTTGACTGGGTGTAGGATCACCACGGGGGACTCTCCCAACCAAGAGAGCACCACGTGTGCCTTCTACTCTTCGGAAAAGACTACAATCAAGATTGTTCCCATGAGGAACATTCGAGATCAAGAAAGAGATTTGAAAAATAAACCAATGGGTGGAAAAGAATAACTTGTGAAATAAAGAAATTGGAATAGATAGTTTACCTGTTAGCTTTTACTGCTTTAGTTAGTTGGTTACTACTCTACTCAGCGTTCGCTGACTTTGCTACTTATAATCCTTTTTTAGGTTCAGGTGTTGAGCTGCCCGAGTCATCAGTTGCAAAGGGTGCTGGGCCCAGTAGAGCCCAGCAGCAGTAGTTTTCCTGTGGTTGTACCTTCTTTTGTTAGTGAGCTCAGGCTCTTGTTACTGTGTACTCTCTTTACTTTGTTTCCGTTTTACTATTGTGGTGGTGATATGTACTGTTAGAAGTTTTTACTTCCTTTACTGTTTGTACTCTTTTTACTATTAGTTATTTAGCATAGTGAATGTGGTTTACTTTCCTGCTTTTTGGTTATTTCTTGTTGGACGACTGGGTCTTGGGATTAGTCGAGTCGAGCCGGTCTCGGGTCCTGTAGGGATTTAGGAATCGGGTCATAACAAATCATCTATATTCTTAAGACGGATTCTGGGAGTCTGTAGATCCTTAGGCTATCCAACTTAAGGACAGGCTTGTTTTGTTGTGCTACAAGGTTCTTATTCCCAATCCTTCCGACCTCTTCCTAGTTTATGCTTTGAAGGAGGTCATTGAATCCCCGATTGAAAGGACCATTAGATCATTCTAGGAGGCGTAGATTGAATTTTGGCCAAATTGATCCCATGGCCAATCAATAAGCTCTTCTACCTCAGAATCAACAAGAGATGTTTCAAAGGCAGTTGGAACAAATGCAGAGAATGCAAGAATGGTTCCAGTGAACAAATGCAGAGAATGCAGCCCATCAGATGGAACACTATCTGCAGACCAAAGGAGGCTGGGGGGTTGGGAATTAAAGCATTAAAAGAGTTCAATGAGGCCCTACTACTAAAATGGGCCATCAAAATTGTGGATTGCAAGGAGGGGCTGATGGATGATCTGATCAAGAACAGCTATTGTAACGACCCGGTTCCCGAGTCCCTACGAGACACGAGAACCAGACCGACTCGACTAATCCCAAGACCTAGTCGTCCAACGAGGAAGTAACCAAAAGACAGTAAAATAAACCACATTCAGCATGAATATAACTAACAGTAAGAAAGTACAGCAGTAAGGAAAGAAACTACTACAGTTGGTACCACCACAACAGTAAAATAGCATTTATCATATAACAAGAACTGCAGGTAAAGAAGGTACAGCGGAAACAAAAACTACTCACTAGAACAGAAACAAAAGGGGTACAAAAGGCTGTAGTAACTCTACTGGACCCTACTCGGCCCAGCGTCCTCTGCAGCCGCCGACCCTGGCTGCTCAACACCTGGTCCTGAAAAAGGTAACGAGTGTAACACGTCAGCAAAACGCTGAGTAGAGTGGCAAACTAACTAAAGGCAACAGTAGCTGTTATGTTCTATTACTTCCTTTATTCACATCTTTCAATTTTTCTCACTATTTCATTTATTTCTCAGATCCTTTACTTGATCTCGAATGTCCCCGTGGGAACGATCTTGATTGCAGTCTTTTCCAAAAGTAGAAGTAGCACGTGGTGCTCTCCTGGCCGGGAGAGTCCCCCGTGGTGATCCTACCCTCAGTCAACCACCCCAAGGTCACTGACAGACGTAACGGTGACTACGGCACGCGCGATAAACTCACAGGTAGCTAGCCCGCACTGGCACGCGGTCAGTCGTTTCCGTTAACGGGTGCGCCCAAAGCACAGCACGGAACCAGGGCAGAGCCCTCTCAGTAACAGGGGTCCAACCCCTCCACAGTAACCAAACCGGGGCCTTGCCCCTCCACAGTCCGCGCACCCTCGCCTGACTACCCTGGTTTGCCCTAGTGGGCCTAACAAGTCGGTGAAGGAGGCTAGCAGAACCCTGGGGCCCGTGGGGTAGCTAGTACTCTCCTAACACTACTAGCTCTCCTCGGTACTACGTACACGAGGGCCAACAAGTCGGTACAGAGTGGCCAGTCCTAACCCCCGGGTCCCTGGGGTGGCTAGCTCAGCTCTGCACTAAACAGGGGGACAGTCGCTCTCCTTGGTACTCCGTACTCAAGGGCCAGCTCACTTCCCCAATTCTATTCCATTCGCTTTCCAGGAGTTCTACTCCTACTTCCCCGTAGGGTTCCAGAACATCTCATGTCTTACTTTCCAGTTTCACGTTCTTACAAACCATGATCCCAATCATGTTTCTTTATTCATAACAGGCAGCTGTGAATTCAATTTACAGGCAGCTTCATATATTCCTTTCCATTTTTTTCCAAGACTGCAGTATTATACATTCCACTAGTTTTTCCATCCTAGGATTCATGCCATATCCTAGGGTCTACCATACAATCTAGTTTTCCGGCCCTAGGATTCATGCAACACCTAGGAACTATCATTCCATATATTTCTGATTCCTAGGATTCATGCAATGTCCTAGGTTCTAGTTATGGTTTCATACTTTAACAGATTTTATAAATACTTAAAGCCACTCTACCAGGTACAACGGGAGTAATGGGGGCGTGATCGGGAATCCCGCGTGCCTCCGCGACTCTCAAGACTGCAACTGAACGAGGTCCTATCACAAGGATCAAACACAGGGAGTGTCTCAAAATAGTGTATAGCTACTGTAGACGAGTAGAGGAATTAATTCTGAAAAGAACGCAACTCAAATCGCGGAAAACGGAGCCCGAACGAGCCGTAAACGGGTCGAAAAAGATGATACTGTGCAAAATCAGACGTCTGGAACTCCCTCCAGACGTCTTAAACGGTGGATCAGAGAATTACCTGTTCAGCGTGGTTTCCCAGACGTCCAGAAGTCTGCGGGGACGTCTTTCCTAGATCCCAGACGACCGATGGTCACTCCGGACGTCTGGAGGTCACTCCTGCCGTCTGGTACAACTTCCAGACGTCTGATTCGCAAAAGATGGCGAATCAGCGAACCTGCGCACAGCCAACCCCCCCTCCTCAGTACGGTCAGTCGCCAAGAAGGAAGAAGAAGGCCGAAAACTCACCTTTCAGACGTCTGTATGATCTTACAGACGTCGACCTTTCCGTCTGGCTATCAACCTATACGTCTGATTCTGGAAATTTTTCCAGAATCAGGGCCCTGCTCGGCCTCCGCTCGCGACGCCGCCCGCGTCGAACCTCGCGCGTCTGCTACTCAGCCCGCAGCAGGTCCCTCTTCGCGTCGCTCCGCGCCCCCTGCGCCCTCCGTCGGCCGGCCAAGCCGCTCCGGCGAGCTTGCCCTCACGGCAGAGCTCCGCCCTCGCACGCCGCACCTCCGCGCTCACTGCGGCCGCCGCTGCCGCCCTTGCGTCCGCTCGCTCTCGCGCACAGGAAGGAGAAGAAGAAGGAGACGGTGGAGACGGGAGGGGTGGCGCGCTCCTTTTAACGCCGCGCAGAGAGGAGAGAGGAGGTGGCAGGCCGCCTGCAGCCGCAGAGAGAAAAAGGGGGAATATGCGGTCTGCGCGCTCAGGCGCGCAGGCGACTCGCGGGTGTCGAAAATAACGGATTTCCAGACGTCTTGAAACTATCCCAGACGTCTTATCAGACGTCTGGTTGTGATCCCAGACGTCTTGTCCGACGTTTGAGCCACCTCCCAGACGTCTTAAAAGACGTCTGGGGCACACATCCGTTACAATATAACAAACTCAAAGGACGTTTCGTCCCCGAAACTTGCGCCAACTAGGGTGCGGGAAAAAGATGTCCAAATAACCATAACAAACTCAAAGAGGACCGAAGCCGGTCCGAAAAGACGTACCCGCGAAAAGCTCCGGGTACCGCTCCCTCATTGCCGCCTCAGGCTCCCAGGTAGCCCCCTCGTACCGCTGGCTCCTCCACAAAACCTTTACCAGGGGTACTTGCTTTCGTCTCAACCTGCAGACGGCTCGGTCTAGGATCTGCACTGGCCGCTCGGGGTAGGTCAGGTCGTCGCTCACCTCGACGCTCTCGTGACTCAGTACGTGGCTGGGATCGGCTACGTACTTCCTGAGGTTGGACACGTGGAACACGTCGTGCACACCAGAAAGTTGCGGGGGAAGGGCAAGTCTGTAAGCAATGGGTCCAACTCGCTCCAGGACCTCAAAGGGCCCCACGAACCTCAGCGCGAGCTTCCCTCTCACCCCAAACCGCTGTAAGCCCTTCATGGGCGAAACACGAAGGAAGACGTGGTCCCCAACCTCGAACTGCACATCTCTGCGTCTGCGATCCGCGTAGCTCTTCTGTCTGCTCCTGACAGTGCGGAGTCGTCTGTGGATCTGCTCAACTACCTCCTGACTCTGCCGGATCATCCTGGGGCCAACCTCCCACTTGGTCCCCACCTCAACCCAACTCAAGGGTGCCGTGCATTTCCGTCCGTACAGAGCCTCGTAGGGAGCCATGCCGATGCTCGAGTGATAACTGTTGTTGTATGCAAACTCCGCCAGGGGCAGGTGCTCCTCCCAAGAGCCCCTCCAGTCTAGTACACAGGCACGCAAAAGGTCCTCAAGTGTCTGTATCGTGCGTTCCGACTGTCCGTCCGTCTCGGGGTGGTAAGCCGTGCTAAACCTCAACCTCGTCCCCAAAGCCTGCTGAAACTCAGCCCAAAACCGGGACGTAAAGCGGGTATCCCGGTCGGATACGATCTCCCGCGGAACTCCGTGTAGTCGCACCACATCACGGATATACCTCTCTGCCAACTGTGCTGGTCCCAAAGTGACTCGGATCGGCAAGAATCGTGCCGTCTTCGTCAATCTATCCACTATTACCCAGACTGCGTCGTGTCCTCGCTGGGTAACAGGTAAGCCCACCACCAAGTCCATGGTGATGCTCTCCCACTTCCACTCTGGTACTGGAAGCGGCTGAAGCGGCCCTGCAGGCCTCTGATGCTCGGCTTTCACCTGCTGGCACACTAAGCACTGCTGCACGAACTCACCCACATCCCGCTTCATCCCTCTCCACCAAAACTCGCGTCTCAAGTCATGGTACATTTTCGTGTTTCCGGGATGTATGGTGAATCTGGAACCGTGTGCCTCAGTCAGGAGCTCTCTCAACAGCTCCTCGTCTCTGGGAACGCACAACCGTCCCCTCAAGCGTAGCACTTGGTCTATGAAAGAGAAGTCCCCTGGGTCCCCTGATAGTACTCTATCGCGCAAAGACTGCAAGTACGGATCGGCCATCTGTCCCGTGATGATGCGGTCTATCAACTCTGGCCTGGTCTGCCGTGTCACCGTCACTGCCCCACAGTACCCTCGTAACTCTAGAGGTCGCCAACTGCCCACCTACTCCAAAAGGCTCCAACTCTGTAACTGTAGACTGGCCAAGCGTGCGGGCGCCTTACGGCTCAAGGCGTCAGCCACCACATTGGCCTTTCCCGGGTGGTAGGAGATGCTGCAGTCGTAGTCCTTCAGGATCTCCAACCAACGTCTCTGTCTCATGTTGAGCTCCTTCTGGTCAAAAAGATATCTGAGGCTCTTGTGATCTGTAAAAATCTCGAAGGTCTCACCGTACAAGTAGTGCCTCCAGGTCTTCAGCGCGAAGACAACAGCTGCCAACTCTAGGTCGTGGGTAGGGTAGGTATGCTCATGGGGCTTCAGTTGCCGCGAAGCGTAAGCAACAACATGACCCCTCTGCATGAGCACACCTCTGAACCCCAGCAAGGAAGCGTCCGTGTACACAACGAACCCGCCACTACTGTCAGGGATGGTGAGCACGGGAGCCGAGGTCAACCTCTCCTTCAGCTCCAGAAAATACGGCTCACAGGCGTCTGTCCAAGCGAAAGGCACATCCTTCCGGGTCAACTGTGTCATAGGACGCGCAATCTGTGAAAATCCTCTGATGAACCGTCTGTAGTAACCTGCCAGTCCCAGGAAACTGCGAATCTCAGTGACTGAACGCGGTCTCTCCCACCTGAGCACTGCCTCGACCTTGGCGGGGTCCACCGCCAGGCCGTCTCCAGAGATCACATGACCCAAAAAGGTCACCTCCCTCAACCAGAACTCGCACTTGCTGTATTTGGCGTACAGCCTGCGTCGTCTCAGAGTGTCCAGAACCATCCGCAAGTGCTGTCCGTGCTGCGTCCGATTTCTAGAATAGATGAGTACATCATCTATGAAAACCACCACAAACTGGTCCAAGTACGGTCTAAACACCCGGTTCATCAGGTCCATGAAAGCAGCGGGGGCATTGGTCAGCCCAAACGGCATGACCAAAAATTCGTAGTGTCCGTAGCGGGTGCGGAAAGCTATCTTGGAGGCGTCGGTCTCCCTGATCCTCAACTGGTGGTATCCAGACCTCAAGTCGATCTTGGAAAACACCGTGGCACCCCGCAACTGGTCAAACAAATCGTCGATCCTCGGCAGCGGATATCTGTTCTTGATGGTGACCCTATTCAGCTATCGGTAGTCCACACAAAGGCGTAGGGTCCCATCCTTCTTCTTCACAAACAGTACCGGGGCTCCCCAGGGAGACGCACTGGGCCTCACGAAACCTTTCTCCAAAAGGTCCTGCAACTGAGACTTGAGCTCTCGCAGCTCAAGCGGTGCCATCCTGTATGGCGCAGTGGAGATGGGGCTGGTCCCTGGTACTAGTGAGATCTCAAACTCGATCTCACGCTCGGGCGGTAGTCCTGGTAACTCGTCTGGAAACACGTCGAGGTACTCTCTGACCACCGGGATGCTCTGGAAGTCTGCCACGGGGCTGTGCTCTGCCACCACACAAGCTAGGAAGCCCTCACACCCCTGGCTCAAAAGTCTCGCCGCCCGAAGTGCCGAAATGCACCTGAAACCTCCGTCCACTGGCTGCCCGTGAAACTCGAAAGAAGGCAACTCCGGAATGGAGAAGACAATCTTCCTCTCAAAACAGTCTACCAAGGCGTGGTAAGCGGACAACCAATCCATCCCCAGAATCACTCCAAAGTCCTCCATCTGTATCATAATCAGGTCAGCTGGCAGGCTATGTCCCCCGATGCTGACCTCGCAACCCGTGTACACCTCCTCAGCTACAAACAGCTGACCACTCGGACCTCTGATTACGAACGGATTCTCTAACAGTGTATAATCCTGGTCCAAACTAACTGCGAAACTGGCTGCGACAAACGAGTGCGTAGCGCCGGAATCGAAAAGCGTGTAAACGAGTCTGCCAGAAACTGAAACCATACCTGCTACCACGGATCCCGAAGCTCTGGCGTCCCTGTGTGTTAGGGCGTTGATACGCCCCTCAGCTCTAGGTGCGGACGAAGCAGCCACACTCTGCGTCGGACGGGTAGGTGCTGGCCGGTACCCTCCTCGCGACTGCCGTCCTCCTCCTCGTGCCTGGGGACCGCGGCCTCCTGCACGCCCTCCAGTGCTCTGCACGGGAAGTATCTGCTGACCTCCTGCCCTAGATGGGCAGTCCCTCCTGACGTGGCCCGGCTGGCCACACTGGTAGCAGAGGGGAAACCGACTCCCTCCCTCAGTGAGTCCCTGCTGTCGGCTAGGTGGGGGTCCGGTGCTGGCGACTGGCCCCTGCCGAGGGCCCCCAAAGGCCACTGATGGCCCTGCACAACGTGACGGCTCTCCTGCGGACGCCACGTGTCTCCGTTGAGTTCTCCTAACATGCCTGGTGTGGCGGCGGAAATCTCATTCCACCACTAACTCCCCTGTCGTACGCCCGAAAGGGGGAGGGGGTGGCGACGTGGGTGGAAGCTGAAATTCTTCTCAAACCACCTCTCGAATCAGTTGGACGAGGTCCCGAGACGGTATACTCAGGAGAAGAGGAGGGGTAGTATGTATTCCAAGCCCGACATATCTGTCCCCCGGGCCCTGACCTCGGCCGCGCCTGCGGCCCACCCTCCTAGCTCCACGACGCGGCATCTCCTACAATGGAGACGCGAAACAAAATGAAAAGCGTCAAAACAGACGGTACCTAATGAAACCTCTAAGAGCTCATGTCAAGAGGTATGTTGTGGTGGCTACTCTAGTTATAACATGTGAATTGGTTATTTTCCAGTCAGTTGATTCACTTCTCGGGACGACCTTGCTCTGATACCATCTTGTAACGACCCGGCTCCCGAGTCCCTACGAGACACGAGAACCGGACCGACTCGACTAATCCCAAGACCTAGTCGTCCAACGAGGAAGTAACCAAAAGACAGTAAAATAAACCACATTCAGCATGAATATAACTAACAGTAAGAAAGTACAGCAGTAAGGAAAGAAACTACTACAGTAGGTACCACCACAACAGTAAAACAGCATTTATCATATAACAAGAACTGCAGGTAAAGAAGGTACAGCGGAAACAAAAACTACTCACTAGAACAGAAACAAAAGGGGTACAAAAGGCTGTAGTAACTCTACTGGACCCTACTCGGCCCAACGTCCTCTGCAGCCGCCGACCCTGGCTGCTCAACACCTGGTCCTGAAAAAGGTAACGAGTGTAACACGTCAGCAAAACACTGAGTAGAGTGGCAAACTAACTAAAGGCAACAGTAGCTGTTATGTTCTATTACTTCCTTTATTCACATCTTTCAATTTTTCTCACTATTTCATTTATTTCTCAGATCCTTTACTTCATCTCGAATGTCCTCGTGGGAACGATCTTGATTGCAGTCTTTTCCAAAAGTAGAAGTAGCACGTGGTGCTCTCCTGGCCGGGAGAGTCCCCCGTGGTGATCCTACCCTCAGTCAACCACCCCAAGGTCACTGACAGACGTAACGGTGACTACGGCACGCGCGATAAACGACAGGTAGCTAGCCCGCACTGGCACGCGGTCAGTCGTTTCCGTTAACGGGTGCGCCCAAAGCACAGCACGGAACCAGGGCAGAGCCCTCTCAGTAACAGGGGTCCAACCCCTCCACAGTAACCAAACCGGGGCCTTGCCCCTCCACAGTCTGCGCACCCTCGCCTGACTACCCTGGTTTGCCCTAGTGGGCCTAACATGTCGGTGAAGGAGGCTAGCAGAACCCCGGGACCCGTGGGGTAGCTAGTACTCTCCTAACACTACTAGCTCTCCTCGGTACTACGTACACAAGGGCCAACAAGTCGGTACAGAGTGGCCAGTCCTAACCCCCGGGTCCCTGGGGTGGCTAGCTCAGCTCTGCACTAAACAGGGGGACAGTCGCTCTCCTTGGTACTCCGTACTCAAGGGCCAGCTCACTTCCCCAATTCTATTCCATTCGCTTTCCAGGAGTTCTACTCCTACTTCCCCGTAGGGTTCCAGAACATCTCATGTCTTACTTTCCAGTTTCACGTTCTTACAAACCATGATCCCAATCATGTTTCTTTATTCATAACAGGCAGCTGTGAATTCAATTTACAGGCAGCTTCATATATTCCTTTCCATTTTTTTCCAAGACTGCAGTATTATACATTCCACTAGTTTTTCCATCCTAGGATTCATGCCATATCCTAGGGTCTACCATACAATCTAGTTTTCCGGCCCTAGGATTCATGCAACACCTAGGAACTATCATTCCATATATTTCTGATTCCTAGGATTCATGCAATGTCCTAGGTTCTAGTTATGGTTTCATACTTTAACAGATTTTATTAATACTTAAAGCCACTCTACCAGGTACAACGGGAGTAATGGGGGCGTGATCGGGAATCCCGCGTGCCTCCGCGACTCTCAAGACTGCAACTGAACGAGGTCCTATCACAAGGATCAAACACAGGGAGTGTCTCAAAACAGTGTATAGCTACTGTAGACGAGTAGAGGAATTAATTCTGAAAAGAACGCAACTCGAATCGCGGAAAACGGAGCCCGAACGGGCCGTAAACGGGTCGAAAAAGATGATACTGTGCAAAATCAGACGTCTGGAACTCCCTCCAGACGTCTTAAACGGTGGATCAGAGAATTACCTGTTCAGCGTGGTTTCCCAGACGTCCAGAAGTCTGCGGGGACGTCTTTCCTAGATCCCAGACGTCCGATGGTCACTCCGGACGTCTGGAGGTCACTCCCGCCGTCTGGTACAACTTCCAGACGTCTGATTCGCAAAAGATGGCGAATCAGCGAACCTGCGCACAGCCAACCCCCCCCCTCCTCAGTACGGTCAGTCGCCAAGAAGGAAGAAGAAGGCGGAAAACTCACCTTTCAGACGTCTGTATGATCTTACAGACGTCGACCTTTCCGTCTGGCTATCAACCCAGACATCTGATTCTGGAAATTTTTCCAGAATCAGGGCCCTGCTCGGCCTCCGCTCACGACGCCGCCCGCGTCGAACCTCGCGCGTCTGCTGCTCAGCCCGCAGTAGGTCCCTCTTCGCGTCGCTCCGCGCCCCCTGCGCCCTCCGTCGGCCGGCCAAGCCGCTCCGGCGAGCTCGCCCTCACGGCAGAGCTCCGCCCTCGCACGCCGCACCTCCGCGCTTACTGCGGCCGCTGCTGCTGCCCTCGCGTCCGCTCGCTCTCGCGCACAGGAAGGAGAAGAAGAAGGAGACGGTGGAGACGGGAGGGGAGGCGCGCCCCTTTTAACGCCGCGCGGAGAGGAGAGAGGAGGTGGCAGGCCGCCTGCAGCCGCAGAGAGAAAAAGGGGGAATATGCGGTCTGCGTGCTCAGGCGCGCAGGCGACTCGCAGGTGTCGAAAATAACGGATTTCCAGACGTCTTGAAACTATCCCAGACGTCTTAAAAGACGTCTGGGGCACACATCCGTTACAGCTATGGGGGATCCAATAGCTATCTGCAAAGGCTTCAGCCAAAGAGGCCTTCCCCCTTTTGGCGATCAGTGATTTCTGCAATCACCTGCTACTGGCATCTGCTACAACCTAAGCTTGGAGATGGCAGATGTTTTAGCTTATGGAATGAGAGGTGGTCTAAATTGGGCCTGCTGAAAGAGACCTTCCCGAGGGTGTACGGTGCTGCTGCTGATAAAGATGCCACAGTTAGCAGTCTATGGTCCCAGGCTGAAGGTTGCTGGCGGCTGGAAGGGCTACAATAGTGTAGGCCGGGCACTCGACTTTGGGAGGAGAGGCAGAAACTGATGGAGAATCTACAGCAGTTGTATCTTATGACAGATGTGAAGGACACATACTGCTGGCAGGGCATTTTCTCAGTGAAGCAAGCATATGAAAAAATTATTTGGTCTAATTATGAGGTGGAATGGGATCTTATCGACAGAAAGATTTGGCTTTTGAGAATTCCTCTGCAGGTCCAGATTTTCCTGTGGCTTTGCAGACGGGAAGGGTTGATCATTGGCGATCTTAGGCACAGAAGGATGGGGATTGATCTAAATGCCTGCCCCCTATGTGGATTACACTCTGATAGTGCAACACACATCTTCTCCTCTTGCTTGGTCAAGGATAAAATCTGGAGGTTGGTGTGCTTAGAACCCCTCCCTCCCTGGGATGCTATGTGGCAGAGGTTCATCAACCCTGTTCAACCATTGGGGGCTATGGCTGCCGTTCTGTGGTGTGTGTGGAGGGCGTGGAATGATAAGCTGTTTCAAGGGAGACCGATGAGATGTGAGAATGTTGTAAAGGAATGTTGGTCTCTCATACATAGTTGGGCAACTTTTTTGTAATACTCTTTTGATATGCAATACAATACCCTCCAGATTGCTATCGATTTATGATAGCAATCCTCACTGATTCAAAAAAAAGAGAAAGCAGGGTGCTCAGCCCTTGAAGGATTTTTATGATCCTTCAAATTACGGGGAATGTCCCGATGTCTAGATTTCAACCAGAGATGTTTAAATCAAGCCCTAGGTGTTAAGCCTAATCAAACATTTTCATGGGCTTGGCTCTAAAGATCCGTTTTAACATTTGGAGGACTTGACCACTTTGATCCAGACCACCAAAGCACGAAACGTGAATGAAGAGCAAATGATCATGAGGCTCTTTCCCCACTCTCTTAGGGATAAGGCTTCTCATTGGTACAGGACCATAGGAAGGTCGATAGCAACTTGGAAAGATCTTAAATCAGCTATCTTAAAGAAATTCTTTCCAGTTGGGCGTACCAATGCACTGAGGCAGGAGATTACTACTTTCACCCAGCGGTCGGGGGAGTAGTTTCATGTTGCCTAGGAGCGATCCCAGGACTTATTACGGAAGTGTCCACACCACGAGGTGCCAAAATGGCAACTTATAAAGATCTTTTACCACGGGTTGACTGAGAAACTCAAAAATCACGTGGATGCTTCTTGCAGAGGCAATTTCCTCAACAAAGACGCAGGTAGTGCACATGATTTGTTTGAGAAAATGAGTGAAAATTCAATCAATCATGCCTCCATGGATATGTTTAATAGGTCCCAACAACCCAGATCGAATGTTAATGAGGTCCATGCCTCTCATTCATTCGATATGGAGCTGATTCGTAATAAATTAGATAAGGTGGGCCTGGTTACCGAAAGGATGGACTAGTGGATGGCTAGAAAGTCTGTGAACAATTCTCGATCCACACAATCCCATAATTTAGGATTCCATTCTTCGCAAGTTCCTTTTGGACGGGAGTTCGTGAATCAATTGGATGCAGCTCAACCTGTGAGTCAACATTTCTCGGAACCCCACGGGTTCCAAACTGGGGCCTTTGATCCCTCTCTTTCTTTCTCTCCATCCTCGCCCTATGACGGTGTCTATGCTTTACAGGAGAACATTAGGTCCAACCCATATTCCAATGCTTATAATCCGGGTTGGAGGAACTACCCTAACTTCTCCTGGAAAAATCCAAGGCAGCAGACCCAATTCCTACCTAGCAACTATGCTCCACAAAGACCAATGAGTCAGGATCATGTTTATACTTAGCTGCCCCCGAATCAGGTCAATCAACCAGTTTGGAATGCTCATCAACCCGTATGGCAAGCTGATTTGAATCGTCAGATGGTAGAGATGCAAGGATCTATGCTCCAGCTCATGCAACAAATATAAACCTCGCTGGACAACTTGCAAATCAGGCTCATTTCTAACACCCATCAACCCGGATCTTTGCCATCTCAACCCATACCCAACCCGTGCAACATACAGAATCTAGGCAATCAAGCCCAAGGGTATGGGAATCAGAGGGACCCACATGCACATGCTCAAGTGGTTGAGCAGGGTCCTTCCTCTTCTGCTTCTTCATCAAATCTGAGGTTTTTGGCTAATCAAGCCCCTCTGATCTTTCCTAACCCTCCCTAAGACCCAAACCCGTACGCATCTGCCAACTCCTTTACTTTGAGGAGTGGAAGGCAAACCCAGGACCCACACCTACCCTGCTCTAGTCAAGAAAATCTTGGTGAGCCTAAGGAAAGAAAGGAGAATTTTGAAGAAGAAATCAAGGCTCAGGAACCTGATTTCGAAGATCTAACTCATGTTCCTTTTCCTGAGGCCTTGATTAAACCTAGGAAGAAGAAGCCTATTGATAGTAATGAGGAGATCTTGAATATATTCAAGAATGTTGAAATCAATATCCCCCTCCTCGATGTTATCAAACACATACCGGCTTATGCTAAATTCTTAAAGGATTTATGCACCCAGAAGCGTAAGCCGAGGGAATCTGTTCCAAGGAAGGTGATACTCGCTAAGCAGGCTAGTTCTGTCATCCTGCATTACCTTCCTCCGAAAAAGAGAGATCTAGGTGCCCCTTTGATATCATGTGTTTTCGAAGATTACACCTTTGATAGGGCACTCCTGGATCTAAGTGCATCCATTAACCTAATTCCGACTTCTCTTTACGAGAAGTTCAGATTAGGTAAACTTCAGCCGACCTCAATAACGCTATAGTTAGCGGACCGTTTGATCACAAATCCGAGAGGCGTTGTTGAGGATGTTATTGTCAAGGTTAAGGACTTCTATTTTCCTGTAGATTTCCTTGTCCTTGACATGGATGTACCTAAGAATTTGAAGAACATGCCCATCATTCTGGGGCGTCCATTCCTGGCTACCACTAAGGCCAATATCAACTATGAGAGCGGTAGCATGGAAATCGCCTTTGGGGATTGGAAACTGAAATTGGATATTTTCAAGGCGATTAATAAATTTGAGGATTGTGGATTTATAGAGGAACGTGAGGAAGATAACTTGAATATTGAGACATGTATGGTTGTTTCTGCAATCGAAAGTTCCTCCTATCTCAATGAATCTAACCCGCAACCTCTGTGGCAAACATGCCACATTCTGAAGAGGTTATTGATTTTGTTCATTTTCAACCTCTTCCTCTTGATGAATCTTCATCAGCATCATCCTTACCTTCCATCTTAGACCCACACCAGCTTGAATTGAAACCATTGCCTGAGAGTTTGAAATATCAATTTTTAGGACCTAAAAAGACGTTCCCTGTGATTATCAGTGCTAGATTGACTAAAGTGCAGGAGATTAAACTGATAAAGGTCCTAAGGGAACACAAGGAGGCAATTAGTTGGACCATCCATGACCTTAGGGGGATTGAGTCATCTTATTGCAATCACAGAATTTTCATGGAAGATGGATCTCACCCTTCTCGCCAGATGTAGAGGAGACTAAACCCTAATATGCGAGAAGTGGGTCAAGAAAGAAATAATTAAGTGGCTCGACGTAGGAATCATTTATCCAATATCAGATAGTCCTTGGGTAAGTTCCATGCAAATTGTTCAAAACAAAGTAGAGATTACCATTGTGATTAATGAGAAAGGAGAATCTATCAAAACTCATTCAGCTTCCTCCTAGAGAGTTTGTATCGATTACAGGAAACTAAACACACCCACCAAAAAGGATCATTTCCCTCTACCCTTCATTGATCAGATCCTTGAAAGATTAGCCAGGCAAAAGTACTTCTGTTTCCTAGACGGTTACTCTAGATACAATCAAGTCCCTATCCATCCCAAGGATCAGAAAAAATGACTTTCACTTGTCCTTACGGAACCTTTGCTTTTCGTAGAATGCCATTCGACTTATGCAATGCACCTGCGACTTTTCAAAGGTGTATGCTAGCTATATTCTCTGACATGGAGGGAGAGTTTATGGAAGTCTTCATAGATGATTTCTCTATTTTCGGAGAATCGTTTGATTCTTGCCTGGCTAATCCTGAATTGATCCTTAAAAGATGCATCAAAACAAGATTGGTCCTTAGCTGGGAAAAAAGCCATTTCATGACATAAGAAGGTATCATCTTGGGTCATGTAATCTCTAAACGGGGAATTGAAGTTGACAAAGCTAAGGTTGATGCTATTTCCAAACTTCCTCCTCCCACATCTATCAAACAAATTCAATCATTTCTTTGTCATGTGGGATTCTATTGGAGGTTCATCAATGATTTCTCCAAGGTTGCTCGCCCTTTGAGAAACCTTCTTGCCAAAGATACGCCATTTGAATTCAACGAATCATGCCGCAAGGCATTCGATTTTCTTAAAATGGCAGTCACTTGTGCTCCGGTGCTGCAACCACCAGTCTAGACAACCCCATTTGAGATCATGACCGATGCTTCTGATTAGTCGGTTGAGGCTATTTTAGGTCAAAAGATCGACAGAAATCCCTCTATCATCTACTATGCTAGCAAAACTTTGGATGAGGCCCAGAGGAATTATACCGTTACTGAGGAGCTGCTAGCTATAGTATTTACTTTGGAGAAATTCAGAGCTTATCTCTTAGGGTCTCACGTCATAATTTACATCGACCACTCGACCTTGAGATATCTCTTAGCCAAAAAGGATGCCAAACCCCGGCATATTTGATGGATTCTTCTGCTTCAAGAATTCAATCTTGAAATCAAAGATAAATCCAGGCACAAAATGTGATGGCAGATCATCTTTCGAGACTTCTAAGTGATTCTCCTCGTTTGGATATTCCAATTGCTGATACTTTTTTGGACAAGACTATTCTTGCAATGTCAAGTATCCAAATCCCGTGGTTTACAGACATAGTAAACTATTTGGTCGTTGGTCAAATCCCTCAGGATTGGACCAAGCAACAACGAGATAGTCTCAAATCTGAGGTCAAATATTACTTCTGGGAGGACCCTAAACTGTACCACATCAGCTCTGATCAGATTATTCGTCGATGTGTTCCAGAGATTGAATTCCAAAGTATACTTAAGTTCTGTCATGCATCTACGTGTGGTGGACATTTCCCCAAGAAAAAGACGGCTGCAAAAATATTACAATCTGGATTCTATTGGCCGAATTTATTCAAGGATGCCCAAGAATTCTCAAGGTCGTGCTCCCGATGCCAGGCAATTGGGAGCATAACCAAGGGAGATATGACACCTCTCAACCTAATCCTTCTTGTCGAAATCTTTGACGTTTGGGGCATCGATTTCATGAGACCCTTCTGTTTATCACACTGAATCGGGTTTTAAGAATATCACGTTGTAATATAGCCGAAAGAGCATTCAAAATAAATATGATTTTATTACTTGAATTTTGAAGTTCGAGGTCGAACACAGGGAGCAAATTGGGGTTTAGAAATCAAGATCATAATTCATAATTTGAAAGAATATGCAATAAGATCAATGTTATGGTGCAAAAATATAGGAGTAAATGTAGAGCACAAAATACTAAAGAAACCAATGTATATGAATGAAACTCAAAATTGGACGTCTGATTTGTAAATTAGACGTTTTAAAATGATGATGCTATAGTGCTTCTTTTGTCGGCTTCCTTTGGCTTCAGTCTTCTTCTTCTTTCTTTCTCTTCTTTATCTTCCTTCTTCTTCTGATTTTGGCTTCTCTCTTCTTCATCTTTGCCTTTCCTTTAGCTTCTTCTGCCTTCTTCTCTTCCTTTGGCTTTTCTCTTCTTCTTTCTCTCTCTGCCAGCTACCTTCTTCTTTGGCTTTGCCTTGCTGTCTTTTCTTCCTTCAGCTTCTTCTTCCTTCTGTTTCTTCCTTCTCTTCCTTTCTCTGCCTTAGCCTCTCTACGCCCTTGTCTTCTCCTTCCTCTTCTTCATCTTTACTTCTCCTCTTCTTAGCCTACAAAGCAAAACCTACCCCCTACCCGTGCGAACTCTCCTCTCCTTTCTCTCTTGGGTTCCGCTCTCCCAGAGCCATGCTTCTCGAGTAATCAGGTCGGGTACGCACCTGGGACCAGGCCCACCTACGCGGGGTGGTGGGCGAGGTGTGCTAGTCGGGTTGGGTCAACCAGGTCCACACGGCATAGTCGTGGACAAGGCTGTGAGATGGGGAGAGAGGGACCTCACCCCGTGAGTTGGAGGCGATAAGCCTCTGACAAAAAATCACTCTATGTGCACCCGCCTGCTCGTCCAATTCCGAGGTGGGACTATCTTCCCACCTTTCTCGTGTGCGTCCACAGTAAAGAGGCTATCATCGATTGTAGCAACTGCCACAGCCCTCGACACCAATTGGCAACTTGGAGTTGTGCACGAATGTGTTCCATGCAGCCTGGGACAGCGACCTGGGGCTGGCACAGCCTGGAGCTCCTGCAAGCAAGCTCTAAGCTTCGCTTCAATGGTGGATGACCGTCTACGCTTGAAAGCACCAAGACAGCCTTGCAGCCACGTTAAAATGCTCAGGGAACTTTGCCAAGGCACGACGAGTGTGCAGTAGTGGTCGGCGTGGCGTGGGAACGCTTGAGTGAGCGTGCCTAGGGCACACTGTGTGCGGATGTGTGGGTGTGTTTGGGGGCATGTTTGGGTGAGTGGCGGAGTGAATGGAGTGAGGGGTTGTGATCAGGGGGTCGAGGCGGAGCTTATGGACCTGTCAACGAGGAGGGGGGTGGTTTATGGTGGTGGAGTGATCTCGCTGGAGTTGGTGGCCGGAGGTGGAGATGATGGTGGTGGAGTGCAACAGTAGTCGGTTGAGGAAATAAAGAAGGAGAAAGAGAGTAGAGGATGAGAGGAACTTATCTAGGAGGTGAAGAGATGAAAGGGAGGTGGAGATGGCGTTTGGTGTGTATTGCCGACATCGGAGACGAAGATGCTCAGTGAGGACGGTTGGCGAGGACAAAGGGGATGCAGGGGTGTCGGCGAGTGCTGCATGACGGGGATGAACATGAGGAAGAAGAACTTGCCACCGGTATTGTGGTCAGGCAATGGAGAAGATCAGGGAGGGTTGTCGGAGCTTGATGAGCGAGTCGACCAGAGGAGAGAAGAAATTTAGGGGAATTTCGGCTGATTTCAAGCTTCGGAGATGCGGTTGAACCTGAGGCATCTTAAATAGGCCTCTGGGGAAGGGTTTATGCTTGGAAGCCAAGCTTCCAAGCAAGGTATGATGGCTGGAGATGGAAACTTGAAAGTGACCCAAATCTCTCATGCGTTCGCATGAGAGATTGGGTACCAACTAGGGCATCAAATTGGGTTCTCATTGGAGGGAATTTCTCAGAGAATCTCCCTTCCAATTTTGAAGGGGATTCTCTGAGAAATCAGGGAGAAATTGCCTTCTCAAGCTCGCCAGAGTAGGATTACTCCGTTATAATGGCAGAGGGACCTAATTGAAGAGAACGATGAAGAAGCTAGGGGGTCAAATGCAAGGGTTTTTTGAAAGATAGGGGTAGAAATGTAATCAGGTAAGACCTATTTGCAAAGTGGGTCAAGATGAGTTCCCCTTGGATCCAAATTTTGGTACAAACCTAATTTGGGCCTAAGGAATCCAATGGTGAAGTTAGATTTTGGGTTTGACCACGTTTGACTAGGTAATTTATGTAAAAACCTAATTTAGGGCAAATATATGTCTGAAATCCCATTTTAGGTCAAAATGGGTTCCAATGGCCAATTTGAAAGTTCTAAGCCATAGATAAATATTTTTATATGATTTTTAAAGGGTTTAAGTGAATTTTATCCTGACTAGAACCTTGTTTAATCGAGTGGGTCTGTTTTAGGGTTACAAGAAGTCATTTAATTCCCAGAACTCACACGAACCCTTTTCTGTCTGATCCAACCCACTTTTTATCTTGTTATGACCTCTTGACTTGTGTTTAGCCCTTGAGAAAACCCATTGTTATACTGCAATGGTAAAATTACAGTTTTACCCCTTGTTTCTTGCTTTTCTTTCAGAAAGGTTATTCAGTGAATTATGACCTTCAGTTGGTTATGTAGGAGCTTTTATTTTCTTCTTTGGGTCAAAATGAGCTAGTTAGGGCTGATGATGGTGTTCCCATCTCCTTCCTTCCTTTATTTGGACACCAGTACATTCTTGTTGCTGTTGATTATGTTTCCAAGTGGACTAAGGCTATTCCAACCTAAACCAATGACCACAAAGTGTTCATCAATTTTGTCAGAAAGAATATCTTCAATCGGTTCGGGATTCTGAGGACTATCATCAGCGATAGTGGTATTCACTTCACAAATGCCCAATTCCATAGTTTACTGGCAAAATTCGAGGTAAATCACAAAATCTCCGCACCTTACCACCCTCAAACGAACAGATAAGCCGAGATCTCCAATCAGGAGATCAAGAACATCCTGCAAAAGACGGCCCGTTCATGACCAACTGATTTCTTGCAAGAGCTTTGAGCTAAACCAAAAGGTCTGGCTCTTTGATTCTTGACTTAAGCTCTTTCCTAGCAAGCTTAGGTCAAAGTGAAATGGCCCATTCATCATCGATCGAATATTTCCCAACGGAGCCATTGAGATCTTTGACCCAAAGATGGGTAATTCTTTTAAGGTCAACGGACAATGTCTAAAACCTTATGTTGACCGTGTTATTCCAGAACTCGTCTCCAATAATGTTGCTTTAACCTTAATGTGATTTCTTTGGCTGGACTTTGCCTAGCTAATGGCATCAAACTCAGCACTTGTATAGTCTGACTCAGATTTGACCCGAGTATCATGGGATACAAGTGATATTTCCTTCATTCCACCCTGCTTCTCATGCATTTTATTTTCAATGAGGACATTGCATCAGCTAGGCATGGGAAGGTGAATTCATTTCTGAATCATTTTGCCAGCTCTGTGGAATTCTTGTAAATTCTATTTATTTTTTCTCTTTATTAATAAAAAAATTAAATTAGGAAAGAATAATTGAGAATTAGGATTTTTCAACCTTAAGGAATAATATAGTAGGATTTAAACATTTAGACCCTTTAGGTCTTCGGGCTTAATCAGCCTGGGTGTCCACTAAAATGTGGATTTGTTTATCGAGTCCTCGACATTCTAAATTTACTTCAATTTGGTTAAATAAGTTGAGGTGATAAGTACACGACTTATCAACCCACCCTCTGATTTGAGGGGATTTTAAGTCTAAGCATCTACACACTATTTGCACTAACTCGCTTTCCAGTGATTTTAACAAAAATTGGGTAGATAATGAACCTTCTAGGGTGGTATGGCTAGCAAGTTATCATGGGTAATAGCTCATTGGTAGGTTGTCCAGAGCCCAGTCACACGACCATTCTTTTCCTGCTGCCTTTAGGTAAATCTTAGATCAGGGAAGCCACCTACTTAGAAAAAAAGAAATAAATAGAAAAATATCTGGAAAAAAAAGGAGAAAAGAAAGGAAAAAAGAAATAAGCCACATTTCACCACACGAGTATGGCTGGTAAGTTATCGTGGGTAACAACCCATTGGTAGGTTGTGATGAATCCATTTTAATGGACTAATATTAAGCCTAAGTATCTTTAATCGTACCTTGTAGGTGTGTTAATAATTGCAATTAAGTTGTAGAAGAATTGTACGCATCATGATTTACGTTTATAACATTCTATAACTTAATATGTAATGATTTTGTTGTTTTTATGTGTAGGTATTATATTTAGAAAGAGTAGGGGTTGGGGAGCAAATTTCCCCAACAACCGGTGGAACTTTTCCCTTTCCTCCGGCCGTCTCCTCCAACGCCCGTTGGCCAAAAATAGAAAAGGGATTTGAAAATCCCTTGATTGGCACACGCGGAGAGAGAGAAGAGTTAAAAGAGAGGAGGTGGCGTGCACTGGAGAGCATCTTCCCCCCCTGCGGGGAACTGCTCTATCTTCTCCACTATGGAGAGGGCGAGCACTGTGCCCGATCCTTCTCCACCATGCGCAGCCCTAAGCACGTGCCCATCACCAGCCTGCACCTGTGCCCAACCACTGCACGCACTGCCTTACTCAGCCGCGCCCGCAGGCGCTTCCACCACCAGCGCACCTCACTGCAGGCGCACACCGCCCATCGGCGCCCGCACCAAGTAGCATGCTACCACTACAGGAGTTTGCCTGCACCCAATGCCGCACCCGCCAAGCGCCCAATGCAGCACGCCCCCCCTCGTCCGCGCGCCCTTCTACAGCGCCCGTAAGCGCTCTGCCTGTATACCCCGCCTCGCTTCACTCGCACGCACCTATGCCTTCAGGAGCAGCACCATCACCGCACCCGCACCAAGCGCCTGCATCCTCTGCCAGCCGTCCCAGCAGGCACCCGCTCCATCACCTCTGCACGCCCCTCTCCAACGCCGACAGCCGCTCCGCCCTCGCCACCCGCTCCCGCAGGCGTGCACCCTTCTACAGAACTCGCAAGTGCTCAGCCTATACGCACCGCCCCTGCAGCACCCGCACCCGCAAGTGCCCGCTCACGCCCTCGCCACCTGCACTTTGCAGGCGTGCACTCGCACGCACCTACGCCTCCAGCGCGCAGCCAACCGCGCGGCTGCAGCAGTCTCCTTCTCCTCCAACAGGTCGGCGGCCCTCCTCCGCCCGTCGACCGCCGCCGACCACCTCCGGACGCCGCGTCACCACCGTTGCATAGCTCTCGTCAAGCCGCACCTCCCTGCCGACTCTCGCGGCCAACCGTGCACGACCGCACACGCGAGGAGAGAGGAGAAATCCTCTATTTTTACCTCTATTAATAATTACATTCAATGCCATTATCAAGTTTATATTAATATTTTATTCTGGCCACATTGTACTGATGCACTCAGATTTTCCTGAAATTATTTTATTTGTGTTATGTGCATGTTTCTATATTGAATTTCAAATTAGAATTGCATGAAAGTTGAATTCACATGATAAGCCAGTACACATGCATCTTACACATATTTTTGGGGCTTAATTCCTGACGTGAAAATTGCATAAACACCCCTGAACTTTTAAAGAAATTGTAAACTTCATTTAAAATAGCATTTTCCTCGCATTGAAGTTGCAGAAGAGTTTGCGAACTGTGTATTCCTTGACTCTTGAATTTATTGGCCTAGTCCTCCTTATGGATATGACATCCGTTATTTTGGTTTAAATTCATATCTGTTTAATCTTTGATTGAGAGATTTTCCACCACCTTTTGTGCTACAACGATTTATTATCTTAATATTAATTATTCAAAGTGAAAACCACTCTTTCAAATTGGCGCCGTTGCCGGGGAGGCAACAGACGCAATAGATTCACGTTCTTTTTTTTTTTGAATATTCTGAGTTGCGAAATCATCTGATCATTTTTTTTATTGTACAAGGAATCTGATACGGCAGCAGGCGCAGCAGAGTGACGACATTGACCCTGAACGATGCGCACGATGAAGACGATCTTTTTGGTGGACCTTGACGCCACCTGGAGGCCAGAAACAGGAACACGTAGGCCTTGATCCCACACACATAGGCTTATGGAGAAGCCTATTTCTGATTTAGTCAGTAGATCTTAGTTAGATTTAGTTTAGACAGACATTAGAATTTAATTTCTGTCTTTTAGACCCTTGTCGGGTATCGTTGGGAATGTGTTCCCAGTGCCACTTTATTTCTTATCGCTCTTGTATGCGGGAGCGTATTTTCGGGAGCGTGTTCCCATTTATTTAGATTATAGGATTATTTGCATTATTTGAACTGCATTTCAGTTAGTTAGTTAGATTAGGTCTGTTTGTTATTATTATTAAAAAAAAAGAAAAAAAAATCGAACTGCCTGCTAGAAGCTGCATATCTATAGGACGACCATCTAGGACTGAATGAGCAGCATCTAGTTTATTTTTATTTCATTGCATTCATTACTGCACAAAGAAAGCTAGAGTAAGGTACATCTTCTCTTGAGTATTAATTACTTATCATGCATATGCATTGAACCTAAATCTAAGACTACTAAAGTGCTTGAATCAAATTAATTCAGTGGTCACTTTAAAAAAAAAAGGGGACTGTTAAGAGGTTGGACTTTAAAATCTGTGACTGAAAATTGTGTGCAAAAGGATCCTGTTTGCGAAATTTCAAAAAAAAAGAATCAAAACACGATCGTATGCTTACACACTTGAGACACTATGCACCTCACATAAGGTCACTAGATAAATTTCTATCTCTCCTCTTTTGCACCACAAGGGAAGTTAGTCATAAATCAACAAGCCTATCCACGAAGTTACTTCGGTTCCTCGTGTGTGGGCTCGATTCGAGACTTCCATCCCTTGCGAGTAGGTTATAGGCACCAGCAAAGGTTGGCTTAGGAAGCGTAATTTTTGCAAAACTTGTTTGGCCACCAACTAAACATATAACTCTAAGACCTACAATCTACTAAAAATAGATCCCGTTGAATTTGCGTTTGCTTTGACAATAGAACTCTCTAGGAAGTTTTCTGCTTATATTCTGAATTTTGCGAAATCCTAAGAGAGTTAAAATTGTTTTGCTTAAAGAAATGGATTACTCTTACTCCTATCATTCAGATTATCAGAGTCAATACTTCCCATCTTTTAATCAGGATCCCATGCTCCGAGCGCATCCATCCTTTGATGGGAACATTGACAATTCATGGGATCATTCTCATTCTTACCCTGGGAGTACTGGCTTGATAACTCCCACTTTTGAGTAGAGCCTAGGAGCGGGATTTTCCAATCCTGAAATCCATACTTCCATGCAAACACCCAACCCTCCCACCCTTCATGATTTTCCGTATCGAGGTTGGACCGATACCCCTAGGCAACCAGAGCCTGAAATTGACTATCCTCCCCAACCTGATAATATTAGCCTCTCCTCTTTCATGATAGAAATGCAAAAACAATAAAAGAAAATAATGGAATCAATGGGAGAGATGTTGAGGAATAGTCAACAGTTAAATGAAGAAATAAGACAACTTAGCTACACTCTTCCTAATAGTCCTGATCCCTACCCATATGATCATGATCATGAAAATAATTCTGAGGAGCCTAATGACAATAGGGATCCAATTTTATGTAGCTATCACTTAGACTCTCCCAACGAGACACGGCCACTAGAGCACAATGATCATAATGATTATCCACCTAAACTACATTGGAGTCAAAAGCAAGGGAAGATGGTACCTCTTGAGGACCTTGACCCCAATGACTGTATTCTCCTTACCCCTACCAACCTGGGTCAAGGTTATATTGTTCCTATCACTTCCACTCTTGATTATTTGGTGGAATCCCATTCTACTCTTAGTGAGCCTACTCCTGACCCTCCACTTAGGGAATCAACACCTACCATTCAATATTTTGAGGATTCAAATACACCTAATGAAGGTGACCCTAAGGGAATAGAGGATGATCAATTCTGGTCTCAGGGATATGAAGAGTCTAATTCAGAGGATGAGGATGCCCCAACAGAGGAATCTGGACTGAAAATCTAGAGTGAATCATAGGAGAATTATTTATCATTTGAGGATTTACCTCCAGAGGATAGAAATAATATGATTAAATCTAGATTCCTCCTTTCTTTTGAGAGTCATCCTCCATCAAAACAGGAGTTGATATTAGAGGAGGACAAACAAAATAATGAGAAGTCTATGGGAGACTTTCGGGGACAAAACACATCAATTAAGGATTTATACCCCGAGAAGAATGACAAATTCAATGATATAAGCTTCCTCCAAAATATTAAGACTGATCCTCCTTTAGAAATAATTGAGGATACTGATCCAACTCCTAATGAATCACATATACACCTCGACAAATATTTGAGTGAACCAAACAAATCTGGGGATGAGCTGAATGATAATGATTCTTACATTTTGACCTTGCCATCAAAAAGTTGTAATTTGGAGTCTACCCTTGATTCAAATATGACTCCGATCATTAATGCTAGGCAGGATAACTTGAAGTTGTCTACAATGGTTAAGGAGTGTACACAATCTGAATCATTGTTGGAATTGGACCTAACACCAACTAAGCCCTCATTGGACTTAACCATTACCTTCCAACACTACAAACAACCCTTATACTCCCTAACCGATCCTTGGCTCAGATCTCTGCTCATGTACATTCTTTTTGGAGAATATATCAAGCCACTACATCCTAGAGTAGAATGGCGAGTGTGGATTGATGCTTGTACTTTTACTCTCGCCATTCAAGGGTTTGACCTAATTATGTGTATATCTTTTAAAACCCGTCCTACTCTGGAGGATCCTTGTTATCCTCCACTTATTCCATTTTGGGAGGTCCCGTTTCATATTCCGTTTATTATTCCTAGACCTCCCAAGGTAGCCAACGAGATTTTCTGTTTTCAGTTCTGCTGGTGAGCATTTAGAATTACATTGCATCATCAACTCGCCAACATCCGTGGTTACCTGTTTTCTAGGCCCGCACTATTATGCATATTTTTAGGGCCTAACTTTTTCTGTCTAGAAGCTGACTTACAAGTTCCTTATAAGTCTGGTTGCTGACAGAAAATGCAGCGTTTGCTGGGAGGCAACCCAGCAGACCGTGTCAGGTAATATTTTTCCTTTCTCCTCCTGTTTTAATTTTACAATGGGGACATTGTGGGATTTAGGCATGGGGGAGTGCATTTGCATTTTAGGAAGTATTCATGCATTTAGGTTAGTATAAAAAAAAAAATCTCTTTCCTTGAGCTGAATGGGTTAGTCCCTAGCAAAATACCTTTGTCATTAGAGGTTTTTCTTCCGGAATTATTTCTTAAGTTTAGAATCCAGTACATTTATTTCACGTGCACGTAAACTTGGCAATGGATCCTTGAGGAAAACCAATGAGCATTTGTAAGTCTACTGAACCCTTGGACAGTTCATAGGGAGTCAGGCATACTATTGTCCAATATATCCACCTCATATTTGTGAGAGGAAAGTAGAGAGATTACTGGTGTGCTAAGTCTAGTGCAAGGACTCTTAAGTTTTGAATAATTAGATGATGATACTTCAGAGTTAGGCATAATTTTCACTCTCTGTTCCTGTGTGCGTACTTTGAGTGAATTCCTGAGAGTCACCAAATAAGGCAGATACACAGAGATTGAGTCTTAATAAAGCTATAACTATGGTGGATGGTTACGACCGTCCTTCATAGAGTCCTCAGCTGAAGGAGAGTAATAGTGTCAAACGTCAGAAATACACCTGTCTTATCCATTCCCTCCCGGTGCCAAGAATAGGCACTTCCACCAAATAAGCCACACAACTTCCTCTTGACCATCATCATCCCTAATAATGCCTCATAAATAAAAGTCCGTATCGTGTTGTGTTGATTGAAAAAGAAACAAGAAAAAAAAAAGGGAAAAGAGAAAAGAAGTAGAAAAAGAAGAAATAGAAAGAAGAAAAAGAAGAAATAGTTATATTACAAAAAAAAAAAGAGTCCAAGTTTCTAATGTAATATTGTTTCTGAGGCAACAAAACACCTTTCATGTTCCACCAAATATGACCTATACCTACCTTTTAGTATTTCTAATCACCCGAATACTGGTTGAGGACTCTAACTTAGTTGTAGAGTTGTTAAGACTTTAAGTGAAGTGTGGATGTCATGTGAGGCCACCAAATAGTGAGTACAATTTCTAAATCTGGCAAGATTCGTCATCTCAGAAAGAAAGAAAAAGAGAGAATGCCCAGGAATATCAAGAGAGCACAATTGTGTAGCCTCTCTCAGAGTTAACTTGTCTAATAGTCTAAAGATCTAGAGTCTGTAGTACTAGACTATATGTAGCACCAGATGAGTGTGTGTGCCACCAAATACAAATCCATTCGATATCTCCTACCTAAGCCAAACGCCGGGGTCAAATTACAGATTATCGTCTGCCTTATCCCCGAGGGAAGTAGTTGCCTATCTCGACAGAAATTTTTGCCCAGGGTGATGTATGAACTCCCAATGTAAATCGGCTCTTTCACTTGGATCTGTTACCTAGGCTATCAGCACTTCACATTTGTCTAGATTTCTAAAGTTTTGAAATAAGAAAAGAAATCTTCTGATTACTTCTATTATTTTTCATTTTTGCTAGGGACTAGTAAATCTTAGGCATGGGGGTATTTGATGAGTCTATTTTAATGGACTAATATTAAGCCTAAGTATCTTTAATCGTACCATGTAGGTGTGTTAATAATTGCAATTAAGTTGTAAAAGAATTGTACGCATCATGATTTACGTTTATAACATTCTATAACTTAATATATAATGATTTTGTTGTTTTTATGTGCAAGTATTATATTTAGAAAGAGCAAGGGTTGGGGAGCAAATTTCCCCAACAACCGGCGGAACTTTTCCCTTTCCTCCGGCCATCTCCTCCAACGCCCGCCGGCCAAAAATAGAAAAGGGATTTGAAAATCCCTTGATTGGCGCACGCGGAGAGAGAGGAGTTAAAAGAGAGGAGGCGGCGTGCACTAGAGAGCATCTTCCCCCCCTGTGGCTAACTACTCTATCTTCTCCACTGTGGAGAGGGCGAGCACTGTGCCCGCTCCTTCTCCACCTTGTGCGGCCGCAGGCGCGTGCCCATCACCAGCCTGCACCTGTGCCCAACCACTGCACGCACTGCCTTGCCCCTGCTGCGCTCGCAGGCGTTCCACCACCAGCGCACCTCACTGCAGGCGCACACCGCCCACCCGCGCCCGCACCAAGTAGCACGTTACCACTATAGGAGTTTGCCTGCACCCAATGCCGCACCCACCAAGCGCCCACTGCAGCGTGCCCCCCTTGTCCATGCACCCTTCTGCAGCGCCCACAGGCACTCTGCCTGTACGCCCCGCCTCACATCACTCGCACGCACCTACTCCCTCAGGTACAGCACCATCACCGTGCCCGCACCAAGCGCCTGCATCCTCCGCCAGCCGTCCCTGCAGGCACCCGCTCCATCACCACCGTGCACCCCTCTCCAATGCCAGCAGCCGCTCCGCCCTCGCCACCCGCTCCCGCAGGCGCGCACCCTTCTGCAGTGCCCGCAGGCGCTTGGCCTGTATGCACAAGCCCTGTAGCACCCGCTCCCACAGGCGTGCACCCTGCAGGTGCTCGCTCACGCCCTCGCCACCTGCACCTTGCAAGCGCGCACTCGCACGCACCTATGCCTCCAACGCACAGCCAGCCGCACGGCTGCAGCAGTCTCCTTCTCCTCCAACAGGCCGGCGGCCCTCCTCCGCCGGCCAAACGCCGCGTCACCGTCATTGCGTAGCTCTCGTCAAGCCGCACCTCCTTGCCGACTCTCGCGGCCAACCGTGCACGGCCGCACACGCTAGGAGGAGAGAGGAGAAATCCTCTATTTTTACCTCTATTAATAATTACATTCAATGCCATTGTCAAGTTTATATTAATATTTTATTCTGGCCACATTGCACTGATGCACTCAGATTTTCCTGAAATTATTTTATTTGTGTTATGTGCATGTTTCTATATTGAATTTCAAATTAGAATTGCATGAAAGTTGAATTCACATGATAAGCCAGTACACATGCATCTTACACATATTTTTGGGGCTTAATTCCTGACGTGAAAATTGCATAAACACCCCTGAACTTTTAAAGAAATTGCAAACTTCATTTAAAATAGCATTTTCCTCGCATTGAAGTTGCAGAAGAGTTTGCGACCTGTGCATTCCTTGACTCGTGAATTTATTGGCCTAGTCCTCCCTATGGATACGACATCAGTTATTGTGGTTTAAATTCGAATCTGTTTAATCTTTGATTGAGAGATTTTCCACCACCTTTTGTGCTACAACGATTTATTATCTTAATATTAATTATTCAAAGTGAAAATCGCTCTTTCAGGTTGTCTAGAATCTAGCTCAAGAAATGCACGTATAATTCCAAAACACTTAGGAAGAAGCGAAGAAGTATAATAAGCCAGGGAGATATAC
Organism: Thalassia testudinum; assembly: GCA_037157565.1. NCBI lineage: Eukaryota > Viridiplantae > Streptophyta > Magnoliopsida > Alismatales > Hydrocharitaceae > Thalassia > Thalassia testudinum. The sequence continues at coordinate 3,218,738 of JAZHRO010000051.1, forward strand.
ACTGGGTACTCCCTTGTATTGACCCTATAAAAAGAAAAGTAGGGAGAAAGCTACCAGTCGAATAGATACACCTTTAGGTAGAATTTCCTTTTAAGGTCACCTAGGGGCATAGAAACCCAAAGTTCATTCTAATCGTCGATCAGTGAGTCTATTACATTTCACACATAAAGATGCTTAGAACTTAAGGTTCTCTTCGAGTCTTGGGTGGGTTAAGTGGTGTTACGACCCGGTTCTCGAATCCCTACAGGACACGAGAATCGGACCGACTCAACTGATCCCAAGACCCAGTCGTCCAACGAGAAAGTAACCAAAAAATAGTAAAATAAATCACATTCACCATGCAAGTAACTAACAGTAACAAAAGTACAGCAGTAAAGAAAAGAACTACTACAGTACATACCACCACAATACAAGAGAATTACAAGCGGGTACAGAATATGAAGATTACAATAAAAGAGTACAAGTGAAACAGAAATACTCACTACTACAGAAAAATGGTGCAAAAGTACAACTATTGGGCTCTACTAGACCCAGCACCCTCCGCAGCCACAGGCTCGGGCTGGTCAACACCTGGTCCTGAAAAGGGTGACAAAAGTGACACGTCAGCGAAATGCTGTGTAGAGTGGCAAGCAGTTAGCTGAGAAAAATGGTAAAGGTAAACAAGTAGCTGTTATTTTTAATTTCTTTCTTTATTTCTCTATTTACTCATTCTTGAATTATTTCTCAGATCTTTCTCCTGATCTCGAATGTTCCTCACAGGAATGATCTTGATTGCAGTCTTTTCCGAAAAGTAGAAGTAGCACGTGGTGCTCTCCTGGCCGGGAGAGTCCCCAGTGGTGGTTCTACCCTTAGTCAACCACCCCAAGGTCACTGACAGACGTAACGGTGACTACAGCACGCGCGATAAACGCATGGGTAGCTACCCTACACTGGCACGCGGTCAGTCGTTTCCGTTAACGGGTGTGCCCAAAGCACAGCACAGAACCAGTATAGGGTAGAGCCCTCTCAGTAACAGGGGTCCAACCCCTCCACAGTAACCAAACAGGGGTCTTGCCCCTCCACAGTCCACGCACACTCGCCTGACTACCCTGGTTTGCCCAGTGGGCCTAACAAGTCGGTGTAGGACGGCTAACTGAACCCCGGGGCCCGCGGGGTGGCTAGCGCTCTCCCTACACTAGTAGCTCTCCCCGGTACTGTGTACGGGAGGGCCAAAAGTCGGTACAAAGTGGCCAGACCTAACCCCAGGTCCCTGGGGCGGCTAGCGCCGCTCTGCACTTATAGGGGGACAGTCGCTCTCCTTGGTACTCCGTACTCAAGGGTGAGCTCACTTCCCCAATTTCATTCTATTTACCTTTCAGGAGCTCTACTCCTAATTCCCTGTAGGGTTCATGCTCATATTTCTCTAGCCAAGCCATTTTAGGTTTCATCATTTCAGTTTTATTCTCATATAGCCCGTGTTTCCAACATTTAATATCAATTTATATACAAGCAGCTCAATTTTAGTTTTCAACAATTGGAATCACATGTAGCAATTACTAGCAACAGTACTCTGTGTTTCACAGGTAGCTGTTATCAAATTACAGGCAATTATCATTATTCTATCTACTTTTCCAAGACTGCAATTCATGTATTCACAACATTCGTTTCAGTGTTTCTGCTCCAAGGATTCATGCCACACCCTAGGATCTATCATTCAATCTAGTTTTCCAGTCCTAGGATTCATGCCATACCCTAGGATCTATCATTCAATCTAGTTTTCAAGTCCTAGGATTCATGCCATACCCTAGGATCCATCATTCAATTTAGTTTTCAAGTCCTAGGATTCATGACATACCCTAGAATCTATTATTTATCTCAAAGATGAATTAATGTTGGTAAATAACCAAGGGGAGCCACTCTACTCGCAAAATCGGGAGTAATGGGGGCGTGATCGGTAGGTCCACGTGCCTCCTCAACCCTCAAAGCTGCAACAGAATGAGGTCCTAACATAAGGATCAATCACAAGAAACCACTTAGAACAGGATACAAGTATTTAAAACAAGTAGAGGAACTAATTCTGAGAAGAACGGAATCTTAAACGCGGAAATCAGACCTCGAACGGACCCTAAGCGGGTCAAAAATGACAATTCTAACTCAAATTAGATGTCTGGAATACCTTCCAGATGTCTTAAAAGATGGTCCAGGTCATACCTTACTCTAAGCTGTTCTTCAGATGTCCAGGATCCCGCTGAACCGTCTGGACCTTGTTCCAGACGTCTGACTATCACTCTGGACGTCTCGAGACTCTCTCCGCCGTCTGGTGACTTGCCCAGACGTCTGATCTGTGTGGGAGGGCGTGTCCTTGTGCCTTCCCGAAATGAAACCTGCACACGTACGCAAACACTCTCAACACAACACGTCTTAGAGCCTTCGGTGGAACGACCTGCATGGCCGCATCCGTAAAAAGGAGAAAGATGAGAAATATCGTACCTTTTAGATGTCTGGATCTCACTCTAGATGTCACCCGCGCCATCTGGACGTAGGTCCAGATATCTGATTCTGAGAAATTTCCCAGAATCAGGACCTCGCCTTCCACCCATTGCGCACGGCCGCGTCGCGCCGAGCTCACCCGCCTGCTGCCTGAGCTGCAGCAGCACTAGGGTAACTTCCCCAGCACCACGCTCCCGCTGCACGCTCGTCGACCGGCCCTGGGTTGCTTCGGCAAGCTTTCTCTCTCTTCCTCACGTGCTCTGCCTCTTCTCCCTCTCGCTGCACCTCCTCCTCCCCGTGCGCATCTGGCAGCAGCTGCTGCCCTCGCTCTCTCACTCTCACGCTAACACTGGAAGAAGAAGGAAGAGATGGTGGAGTGGTGGGTAAGGGAGAGGGGAGGGAGGAGAGGGTATTTGAAGGCGTCGGGGGAGAGAGCAAAGAAAAGAAGAATGCCTACAGGTCGGCGGGCGCAGTTTGCACGCGCACGCGTGCAGACTCGCAATTGCACGCCACAAAAATTTATTTCCAAACGTCAGGGAAGGCGTCCAGATGTCTGACCAGATGTCTGGACCAACTCTCAGACGTCTTAAAAAATATTTGATGTTGTGGGTCTTAACAAGTGGCCATAGAAAGCTGCTTCGAAACCCTAAACTCAAAAATCCAAGAAAAAATTAGAAAAGAAGAAAAGAAGAAAAAGATCCTTCTTTGAATGAGGCAAGGGCTTGAAGCCGTCTACATTTTGGCAAACACCCAGGTGCTGTTGTGTCTTTGTAGTTCAAGTCTGTAATAAAAATCTCCTAGTGTTGAAGAATAACTTTTGCCCAAGAAATCCAACCTAATTCTTTTATAAATAACATATAGTTTTTGCTAGGGACTAGCAAAAGATAGGCATGGGGGTGTGATGTGCATACATCTGAATAGCCAAAAATGTCTATTAATGCATATTCTTAGTATTATATAAGCATCATGCATTGTAAATATTGCATAACATGCATCATTATGCACTTAGGTCAAACTGTACAAATTGTATAGTAATTTCTTCTTCTTAGTGGCCAAGGACAAGGCAACATTTAATCGGGGCTTCGGATTGAAGATCCAACTGTACGAATCTGATCAAGGCGACGATTGGAGTTCAATGACTCTAAGATTGCCCTGATCGATCTTCCGTAGCATCAGATATAATCCAAGGAAAATCAAAGATCAAGGGCCAAGATGGTGTAAATTTGCAGTTCATATGACAAATCCAATCACATGGATGGGTTAGAATCAACGATCGTAGCCCAACAGTGAGGAAATCGATCCAATCCAACATCTGTGGCACCATCTACAGCACATAGAAGATGGACGGCCAAGATGGCACCACGTGGCGCCATCTCAACCACCCACACCGGCCAAAGGCACCCGTTCCCTCTCTCTCCTCAATCGTGCGATCAGATCTGGCCGGTTGGATCTTGATCCAATGGCCACAAGCACTCGACCCTTAAAACAAAAGCGCGACATAAGGGGGGTGTGGCATGTTGGTCGCGCGCCTGTGGGCAAAGCACAGGTCGCAAGATCGACCCCTACCCCGCTTCAAATCGAGGGCGCAAGCGGGCATGGTCAAATTGGACCGTTGGATGAAGCATGGGCAGCACAAATACGAGCAATGTGGCACGAGGGATGGGCGAGGATCGCGCACGCGTCCGATGATGCACGATCCAATGCACCATCACATGCTGGCAGGAGAAGGCACTGAAGAAGAAGCGACGGCATGCATCTCTCAGCCATCCGATCTCGCGATCGAATGACTGAGATCACGCGATTGTGCATGAGGTGTTGAAGCGCAAGGAGAGGACGAGGCACGGGCGCATGTTCACGTTTAGTGATGTGGGGTATTTAGTGATGTTTATATCTATCACTAAAGACCCCCTCATTTAATGTTTTTAACTTGAAATGACCTTTTTCCCCCAACCTCTACACTTATAAAAAGGCCTACACCCCCCACATTTCAATCATCCCTTCCTTCACCTCTCTCCCTCTCCAAAGCTCTAAAGAAGCTTGTCCCAAACCTAGGATGCTCCTTTAGAGTTAAAATCAAAGTTTTTCTCGCCCCATTCCTGAAGTGGATCCTGCGACAACGATACCCTGCCTCGCCCTCGGTTCTTCCCACTTCGTTCTCTGTCTTCTGTCTTCGCCCTCCGTCTTCTAGGCGTCTCCCCATCCGACTCGTCCTCCAAGCAACCGTCAAGGAGGATAACTTTTCACCTCCTTTCTCTTTACTGCTTTCTAGAGTAGATTTTACTGCTTTCTAGTTGTAATATTTCTCGCTTTCTAGCTATAATATTTCTCACTTTCTAATTGTAAAACATTATCCATATTATAAAGTGTTTATTCTCTCTTTCTATCTCTCTCTTTCTCTCTCTCTCATTGTTAATATCGAATTCATTGTGAATATGTTGCTTTCTAAACAATATATATATAATCGTGGATTTCAAATCGACATAGCCTCCCTATGTTCGACCCGGAATTCTTTTCAAGTTTCAGTAAAATCTATTTGTTGATGGATTTCTTCACAAATCACACTATAACGATGGGTTTTCAAAACTCAACTTCAATTTGCAACGCTTTTCCGATTCAACACTGGAAAATCATTAATTGTTCACAATAGAATCGCATGCATGGTAAACCAATCTTTCTTCGCAGCATCAAATATTTGTATTTCATTATCCCATGTTCCCTCAACTCCTTGACAAGAGGTTGTAAGAATACATCTATATCCATACCAGGTGCTTTTAGTCCTAGTATCAATAGCGACATCATATAATACTCGAGCTTCATGCACATCCATGGTGGAAGGTTGTACGTTAATAATACCATGGGCCCCATGCTATATGATTGACCCAATGTACAAAACAGATTGAACCCATCAGATGCCAGTGCAAGATATACATTTCCACCATCCTCTGCAAACCACGGGTAATCTTTATTGAACTTCTTCCATGTTTCTGAATCTATAGGATGGGAGATAAACTTGTCATCAACTAGCTCAACTTTTTTGTGCCAATCCATATAGATAGCTATCTTAGAAGATAAGAATAAACATTGCAACCTTGGATTCAAAGGAAAATATCACATAACTTTGTGGCACTGGCTTACCCACCCCATCATTTATCTTGTACCTCGATGTTCTGCATTTTAAGCATACAACCACTTTATCATTCTCCTTCCAAAACAACATTTAATCATACTTGTACACATCGATCATTTGCTGACCCATTCCCATCTCCTTCAAATACTTACAAGCTTCGTAAGAGTCCTTAGGTAATACTTCTAAACCAGGCATTGCATCTCTTAGCAATGATAGAATCCCATTCAAGGTCTTTTTAGTAAATTTTTTGTGCGCTTTTAAGTGGAGGAGCTTTACAAGAAATGAGAACTTGGTATATTTGTTTTGTCCAGGAAAAAGGTACTCTTGTGCATCTTTTTGCAATGCATCATACCATGCATTAAATACATTGTAATCATGTTTGATAGAAGGACCAGCATTTGTCCCATCATGATAATAACCAATATCCTCAAGTATGTCACGAACAGAATCTATATCTGAATCATTGACATCTTCAATAATAATATCTTCTACATCCTCAGCTTGTAATGCTTCAAGATTTCGACCCTAGGTAAATCGAGTGTTACAACCCAATCCCAGATCCCTACTAGACTTGAGATCAGCTTGCCTCAACTAATCCCAAGACCCAGTTGTCCAACGAGAAATAATCAAAAGCAGAAAATATTCCACAACCACACATGTAATATAACTAAGCAAAAATAACTAAGAAATAGTAAAGGAAATAGAACGAAAAGTCTCACAATATTACATGCCATCACAACTATAACAACGGAAAGTAAAACAAAAACGTAACAGAAATAGTTTTACATATATCAAAGTACTCACTACTACAACAGAAAGGAAATTCTGGAACAAAAAAGTGACAATAGCTAAGGCTAGGCTCGACTGGGCCCAGCTCCCTCTGTAGACGGTGGTGCTGGCTGCTCAACTCCCTGACCTGAACAAGGTTACATAATCTGTGGTCTAATGAAGTGGTGGTTAAGCCATTTAAATGCAATTTAACATAAAGAAACAAGCAACCAGTTAACATGCAATTGTCAGTTATGTATTATCATCCATTTCCATTTATCTTATTTGTGTGTTTCTGGGTTGAGTGTGCTAATCGGGATCCATAACTTTACTTAATCTTCTTGTTCCCTAAGAGAACAATCTCACTTGCAGTTTTCCCGTGATGCAGGATGTACACGTGGCACTCTCTTGGCCGAGAGAGTCTCCTGTGGTAGTCATACACCTGGTCTACCACCCCGAGGTCACGGTCGCGATGTAGAGGTGACTACGGCACGCACGATAAGCGCACGTATAGCTACCCCGCACTAGCATGCGGTCAGTCTTTTCGCTAGCGGGTATGCCTAAATGTACAACACGGAACAGAATAGGGCCTTGCCCTCTCAGAACAGAACAGAGGTCTCACCCCTCACAGTCCGCATACCCTCGCCCAACTATCCCAGTTTGCCCAGTGAGCCTAACAAGAGTCAGTGTAGGGTGGCCAGTTCTAACCCCGGGCCCCGTGGGGCGGTTGGCTCCCCCCTACACTAAGGTGGTCGTAGCTCTCCTCAGTACCACGTACGCGAGTGCCACCATTCTTTCCATACAAAAAGGATAGTGGCTCCCCTTGGTACTACGTACGCAAGGGTCAACTCACTTCCCGTCTACATACAAGATTCTTTCTATATACAGGAGTTCTTCTCCTAGTTCCCTGTAGGGTTCATGCACCGTATTCATTTCATTTCGTTTCTCAATATTCATCTCGATGTTCACATCCCAATTTCATTTATATAACAGGCAGCTCGTGTTTTAATAACTGAAAAAGCATCACATCAAGTATTAATACACTTTCTAGCAATTAGGGTTTAACATGCATATCAAGTAAGCAGTGTAGCTCAAGCATTATTCATTTGTTTCTGCCCTAGGGTTCAATCAAGTTATTCTAAGCATGTACTTATTTAAATCTTAGCATTAAAGTAAACCACTCTACCGGGACACACGGGAGGAATGGGGACCTGAATCGCAAATCTGGTCGTCTCCGTGGGCCCCGAACACGCTACAAGCTGGAGACCTATGCCAGTGACTAAGTCACATCAGACGAGTTCAAAATAGTATATATTTGACACTAACACATAGAGAAACTTGAGTGAAAAATAATGGTACTTCGTTTAGATAAAACCAACTCCATTTGGGCCCCGAACAAGCCAAAAACGTGCATACAGACTGAAATCAGACGTCTAGAACTAGGCCCAAACATCTTAAACGATGTCAGGAACTCACCTTGTATACCTGCATTACTGGCGGACATCTGGAACCCCTTTTCAGTCATTCTGGGGTCTTTCCAGATGTCTGTCGATTTGTCCGAACGTCCGATATGACTATCAGATGTCTGTGGAGACATCCAGACATCCTAAAGCACCTCGAAGAGCGTGCTTATGAGCCTTTCCAAGGCCTATACCTACGCATGCAAATGCAGTTCAGAAACTGCGATAGCTAACACCTAACATACTTCACGTACGCATGTGCATGAGCATACAGAACTCATACCTCGACACTCTGCGTGATTTCAGACGTCCAGCTGCAGCTCCAGACATCCTGCTGCTGCTCCAGACATCTTGTAGATGCTCCAAACATCTAATACTGGTAAAATCTAGTACGTAGAAACTCCTCGTGACGCTCATCTTCTTGTGGGCCTCCGCCTGCAGCACAGCAGCAGCTGCTCCAACAGCTACAAGAGGTCGAGAGGCTCTTCTCCACGAGCTCCTCCTCCTCGTGCATGTCCTCTCAAGCTCCCGCAGGTGCTCGCGGCTTCTTCGACCGTGCCTCCTCCCTCTCGTACGAGCTCCCTCGAGAGAGCTCTCTCCTCTCTCACACCCTCGCTCTTGAGCTCCTCCAAGCTCGCATTCCTGACTGTGGCTCCCCTCTTTCGCACAAGCCCTTCCAAGCTCCCACATCTCCTTTCTCCTGTACAAGCTCCCTCGAGCTCCCCTCCAACCATGCTCCTCTCTCCCTCGCCCACACTCCCCCTCCCTCCTCCTCCAAGCTCCGCCTTGAGCTCTCCTCCATGTGGCTGTAGAAGGGCAGGGAAAGAGTGGCAGCCGGCAGTAGTGGAGGAGATGGAGGTGGTGGTGGTGGTGATGATGGAGAGGGTGGCGTGGGGTTTATGTAGAGGGAGTGGGTTAAGGTTAGGGTTTGGAGGGAAAGGTGTGTGTGAGTGAGTGTGTGTGGTGTGAGAGGAGAGAGAGAGAGCAAAAATTGTGGAATTTCCCCTTCAAACCCTCCTCCTCGCAAGGCCCACAAACTAAACTTAGGGGGTTTAAAAAATTGCGTTCACAACCCTATATTTTCCGAAAATCCTCATACGGCCCTTAGAAAGGGTCATTTCATCGAGGCTTATCTCCATGAAGTATCCAAGGTTTATATGACTTGTCAATACCATCCACGATCAAATGTCCATATACCACATGTTGCGGGTGCATAAACACGTTTGAAAAATTCTTGCAAAGACATTGTATGATTTTCTCCCTACCGTATATCTCCCATACATGTGTCATGAATATATCAACCTCAACTTTATATGCATCTATTCTCTTATCTTCATTCATCTAAGCATATCGATCCACTGACCTACTTTTCTAGAAGATGTTAAATTAGATTAAACACCAAATGTAGATGTAAATAAAAGGATGAAATGAAGGAAAATAAATTATGACAATTATCAAAACTTTATGTAATTTATCAAAGTAGTTCAATTAAATGTAACACTTTTCAATATTTCACATAAGATAATTAATATAATGATTATAGTACTAAAATTAAGCATTTTTCAAGCAAGTGAGTGATTATCATTTTAAAAATTAAAAGCGAAAAGTATTAAGGAAAACTTCTTCCTATCAAACTAATGCAAGTACATTGTGCATAGTCTATGTTTCTTTTCAAATGGACAATTATTCATCATGCAATTATTGCATCTTCAATGTAATCGTTTTTAAGATGACTATAAGTATCTTTTCATATAGCATGTGCATAGTCAACCACACATCATCATTGTTAGAAAGATATATCTGTGCATGTTGACTACAGTTTTCACTTTATAGCCCATCCTTTAATATTTGATCACAACTTAAGTTTACTTTAAATGGACAACCTTTGTGGGGTGAAATTTCAGCAGCATCTCCCCGCACTTCTCCAGTATACCCCGCAATACTAACGTTGACTGGATTTCCTTTAGCACCCATTTAAGGGTATCGCAGGAAACTAGATAAGATTAGTTGGTATGCCGAAGAAGAGTAGGAAGAAGCAACCGAAATTTCACTGCACAAGGTTACATGTAACAAGTAAACCTAAGTTGTGATCAAATATTTAAGGACCTTCTTTAGTTCGATACTTCACCGAACTAAAGTCAATCAAGACTTATGACATGCTATAAAGACAATGCCTCATGCATGTAAGTGAGATATACATACACTATTGCATTGTCCGTATAACATGATCATAAGTCTCGACAGGCAAGTAATTTGACACAATTTGACTCGGAAGACTTTTACCCTAGGGGTTAAAATACCTAATGTTTGATCTCGCGTGCATTTATTTTCTTTAACAAGTGTGCATATCTAAATAATAATTAATTTGAACATTAAAAAAAATTATAAAAGTCAGTAGAGTTTTCCCTTAAAATTTGAAGTTTTTCTATAAACCTGCATAACAAAATAATAAAACAAATACAAGTGGGCACACCCAACATTAAAAATGAATCACATACAATTAAAAATTGTCCCCTAGTCGAGCAGCAAACAAGAAATACTTAGAGCATAACTTGTTTATAAGAAGCAAGCATGATCAGTACACACCTTTCACAACATAAGAAATGCTCAATACATACCTTTCACAATCATCGTAACTCAAGAAAAGCATTCCATAATCATGTAAAAGGCATGTATCTAAACTTTATCAATAGAGTTATTTTAATAGCATGCAACACAATTGGTGCAGTTGGATGAGAAGCACAAGTTGTGAAAATTTTATAAGGGTTCAATTTATTGTGTGGCTTGATTCTTGAAGAACTAGGGACGAAATCGATAAGTTACTAGCTATAAGTTGAAATTACAAGTATTTTTAAAAAGAAGGTAGCAATCCCTTTATCTATATTTTTGGAAGATATTTCTTTAGTCTTTACTATGTCATGTATACATTCTAGTCTTTACTGTGTCATGAAGGTCATTCAGGAGGAGGATCGGAAAGCGAAGATGGAGTGGAGAACTAGATCCAGACAGAAATGGGTCAAGGAGGGAGATTCCAACACCAGGTTTTTCCATATGATGGCTTCAGCCAGGCGTAGGAGAAATTGGATTAAGAAGCTACATGTAGGTGAGGTGGATTTTTCGGGCAGGGAGTCAGTGGGAAGGGCGGTGACGGATTATTTTAGGGAGTTTACGGAGCAGAGGAGAGGCGGGAGATGGAGATGGAAATGGAGGGGACTGGGGGCTCCTGCTGTGGGAGCGGAGGAGGCAGAGAAGCTGATAACGCCTTTCACAGAGGATGAAGCCCATATGGCGGTTTGGGGTTTGAATGTTGAAGGGTGTCCAGGACCAAACAGCTTCCTAGTACTCCTTTTCATGAATTTTGGTCGCTGTTGAAGGATGAGATGCTACAGGTCTTGGCAAAATTCAGGGAAGGCAACAAGGGTTTTAACAGACTGAACAGATTCTACATGTTACTGCTGCTTAAGAAGGATGGAGCGGAGACAATTGAGGAGTTCAGACCGATCACGCTGTCAAATGCGGCATACCTAATCGTAGCAAAGATATTGGTAGACAGGCTCAGGAGGGTGACTGGCAAGGTGGTATTAGAAATGCAGACTGCCTTTATCCTGGGAGATGCATTCTAGACAGCTATGTTGGGGCAACAGAGATCCTAGCACATTGGAGGAGAGGAGGAAGGAAGGCTTTCTTGTGGAAGGTGGACTTCGCAAAAGCCTACGACTCAGTGGAGTGACCCTTCCTGTGGGCAGCCTTGGCTAAGAGGGGCTTCCCACAGGTCTAGATTAGATGGATGAAGCAATGCATCACCACAGCATCTTTCTCAGTTCTCATTAACGGGAACCTGCTAGGAGGTTGGATCCAGCCAAGGAGAAGCATGAGGCAAGGGTTCCATTAGCGCCTATGCTTTTTGTGTTGGCAGCAGACGCCCTAGCAAGGGCTACTAACAGAGCGAGCACAGCGGGTCTACTATAGGGTTTACCTCTAGAGGGTGGGGAGGGCATTTCGGCCCTGCAGTACACAGATGATACTCCCTTCTTTGTTGAGGGGACGGTAACGGAGGCAAGGCGATGCCGTATCATCCTAGAGCTGTTCTGTGAAGCATTGAGTATGCAGATCAACTACTCCAAGTCTTCCTTTGTTCATTTCAACATGGAGGTTAGGGAGGCAGGGGCATGTTTGGAAGCTCTAGGGACAGGTGTGGGGGCCCTTCCCATCTGATACCTAGGGCAGCCCCTGATAGACAAGAGGATCTCAACACAGGATTGGACCCCGTTGATAGAAAGGATTGATGGTCGACTGTCAGGATGGGCATCCAAGCTATTGTCTAGAGGTGGGCAGTTGGTCTTACTTAAGGCAGTTCTCTCGGCGATACTAGCTTATTTATCTTCGATGGTGAAAATGCCGAGGACAATTGAAAACAAAATCACCAACCATTTAAGAAATTTCTTCTGGACTAATTATGGAGTAGGAGGGAGGGGGAAAAGTTGGTGGCTTGAAGTGAGGTGTGCTTGCCATTTAGGGAGGGGGGTCTGGGAGTCATGGAAGTGGGGAGAATGAATGATAGCCTCCTGACGAAGTGGATTGACAGGTTTCTTGGGGGAGAGGTCTCCCTGGTGGGAAGGGTCTTGCGTTCTTGCTATGGTGGACCGATGGGTTGGGAGCTCCTCGCCTCACCCCCTAGAGGAGCCTCCCACTTCTTGAGTTTGTCGCTGGTGGCACCGAAGGTCCAACCTTTCTTCACCCCGACACTAGAATCGGGTGAGGCTTTTAGGTTTTAGACGGATGACTGGATGGGTTCTGGTGTGTTGGCGAAGCGATTTTCTAGACTTGCGGCACTGGCGGCTGACAGGAGAGCCTCGGTGGCGGATGTTTGGAGTGACACGTGGTGCCCAACCTTCATGGGAAATATGTCAGATCAAAGAGCTAGAGAGGTGTAGGAGCTCATGCAGGAACTCCAGGAGTGGTAGCCTGAAGATGGTATGGACTGGTTTGGATGGGAGGAAGGGGATTTCTCAGTACATGATGCGTATAGAAGACTCGGCGGTTCGAACTCGCTTGGGGATCTTGACCTGGCTAGGGACTGCAGGAACCTCTGGGAGGCCTCCTGCCCGTTGAAGGTTAGAATTTTCTCTTGGCTCCTTAGGAGAGGGAGACTGATGACCAGGAAGTAGAGAGCTCGTTTGGTACCAGATACGAACAGATCTTATCCACTTTGTGGTCAAGCGAAGGAGGATTTTGACCATCTTTTCTTTGCATGCCCAAGGGTGGCACAAACTTGGGAGTAGATAGGGGATCGGTGGTGGGCTCTCGATTCTCATGCGGATTTCTGGCGGTCATTCTGATGTGGTTGAACCAACGGGGAGCGTCAGGTGTTTCAGTAGAGGAGGGAACGGGCCAGACCTTTGGCGGTCTTGTGGGCTATTTGGCTAAGGAAGAATGCTGTGGTTTTTAGGGGGCAACGCCCTTATGTGGAGAATTTTGTTGAGGCTGCGATGTGTTTTATTTTGCGGTGGAGCAACGCTTTATGATGTAATTTTATCTTCGCATTTTGATTAATGAATTCCTAGGTGGTATCTAAAGGATCACCACCCTTTTTCCTGTAAAAAAATATATATATATGTATACGTTCTAGTCTAGAAAATGCTTCAAGATGATTCAACCATCTTTTCATCCCTTCCACAATCTATCTATGGATTTAGCATTTATCCACTCAATCTTCCTCTCCTCATCTCCAACAGATTCTGACCTCCATCAAACCCTCCCTTTAGTAGGTGGAGTCAGTAATTTGTCATTCCCCTCTCCTTTTGCATTAATTAGCATTTTCCTAATAGGTCCATTAATCAACATTCTTTTAGGCCCTGGCTGCATAAATTTGTATCAACCTTTTATTTGAAATTCTTCACAAGCAATCATTCATATATTTTTTGAATCTCGGAGTGTATGATAAGCAAGTTGGAGGCAACCAGAATAAAGTTTACTTTAGATTTTGAGACGAAAGGCAACCAGAGTTTTCTAGATAGTTACTTGCAGAATAACCATTGCTCCTATTTTCCAAAAAGAGGAAAGACTTGGGCTTGGACACTAGCACTCTAATTACTACTTATCAACTTACAGTCTAATTGTTTTAATTGTTCCTTATCTCATAAGCCTCCTCGTGCATCAAAAATCACATTTAAAAAGGGAAAAAAGAAGGAAAAAGACAAAATATGATGGTTTCACTAGCATTTCAAGAATCAATGGCCAGTGATGTCATTGTCATTACCCCTCCATCTTTTAGGAGGAAGGCTTTTGGTTATTTCTACTTTTTTAAATGCATCATCTTTATGCTCTTTAATTATTGCATCCCAATGAGTAGAATGAGGTGAACGTGAATTCACAATAAATGCACTGGGCGGCTTCGGTGAGCCACATGCAACAGCTATAATCCTTGGTATTCATCCCCAACTTAGGGTAGAATAGTCAAAGATAAGATGAGGATCTCAACAAGGCTCTTGGCACTTGATGGTTGAGATATTTCTTTCATAACCTGTCACATTTGTGCATAACAGTTGTGTTGGATTAGCAAGCACGCATTTTTTAGTGTAAAGGATTACATGACCATCTTGGCAAGACATTAAGGTTCAATTAGGCAGGATGAAAAGCATGCCTAAGGATGGAATGTTCCAATCATGTTAAAGGATCCTTATGTGTAATTGAAGTTTGAAGCTGTAACTAAAGTCTAAAGCTCCCATATGTGTAAGAATTACTTAATGTCCTCTAGGCAAGGTATGACACGAGAACGTACACGAAAAATTGATGCAAAAGCATTTAAGGAGAACATTAGAAATAAGACCCTTTAATTCCTATACATCCACTAAGTTTGTCATAAGTTAATAAAGGAGCATATAATCTATATTTATTAAAATTGATGAAGTATAGATTTCATCATTCTATCAACCTATTTGACGTTAAAAGAATTTCAAAAAGAAATTTGACAGAATTTCTCTTTAAATTTTGAATCTTTTCTATAAACCTATATATCGAAATAACACACAATAAAAGTGGATAAAGCCCTCATTAAAAATGCATCACACAAATGGTCACACCCCACATTTATTCATTGAAATAAAAACCAATATGTAGCCACACCCTACATCTTATATAATAAACCTAAAATATCATAAAAATCAATTATAAACAATGAAATATACCTCAAAGTAGCACAACCTCCGAAAATGTCCATCACCAGTAGCCTGTAAATTAAATAACATAATTAATTAAATAACATATTATTATTTTATTACGTGAATTTGTACAATTGTGAATTTACATCTTAATGTAATGTATCAGCTAGAAATTTTCAAATGCAATTTTTAGTTCAAAATAAAAAAAAATTAATAAATATTTGAAAATAGATTTTTACATCAAAGGAGGATGATGTTTTAGGTATGCGATGCTAAATAACACAAAGAAAGCCCAGCATGCAATATTCAAAAAATTAGTGCCAGGAATATGATCACCACAAAAATTTTAAGCTCCAAAGGATGTCATTAATTCATCACCAGAAACATGATCACTACAAAAATTAGCTTGTTCTGCCTCCATTCCGGAGCATGAGGAAATCAAGAATATGCTATTCCACATGCCCCCTTGTAAAATCCCAGGTCCGGATGGATTCCCCTCCTTGTTCTATCAGCAGAGCTGGAGCGTTGTCAGAGAAGGGGTCATCCATTTTGTCCAAACTGCATTCAGAAATTCATACATGCCCCTGAAATGGGAAGAACCTTCTTGGTGCTGGTCCTTAAGGTAAATAACCCTCTTGAACCTAGAGACTATAGACCTATTGGCCTAACGAATACCCTTTACAAACTCGTTGCAAAGTTGGCAGCCGGAGAATCTTCCTAGTTCTACATAGGTTGATAGCTTGTAACCAATCTGGTTTTCTACCAAGAAGGCAAACATCAGACAACGTTGTTCACCATGACAGCAGCCACTTCTATCCCAAAGCTTGGGCTTCCATTTGCATTCCTGCACATTTTAGGGGTCTTGGCTTCAGAGATACTGATGGATTATGGCAATCGCAGCTGAAGAGTAAATATTTTCCCAGTGGGGATTTTTGGGATTACTCACCAAAACCAGGGGATTCTCCTTTTTATGAAGGCTCTTTTTTCCATTCAAGGATACCTATTCTCTGGTATCTCTTGGCTAATCGGTAAGGGATGAGATATTAGCTTATGGAGGGATTCTTGGGTGAGAAACTTCCATGGTCTGCTCTTCCGTAAAACACCCCCCTCCCCCCCCTCGCAGCTGAAGACTAAATATTTTCCCAGTGGGGATTTTTGGGATTACTGATCTAAAACAGGGGATTTCCCTTTTTATGAAGGCTCTTTTTTCCATTCAAGGATACTTATTCTCTGATATCTCTTGGCTAATCGGTAAGGGATGAGATATTAACTTATGGAGGGATTCTTGGGTGAGAAACTTCCATGGTATGCTCTTCCTTCAAGCAACACGCCCTCCCCCACCCCCACCCCCCCCACCAATTCCTTAACAAAACTAAGGGATCTCACTGATACACATCAACACTGCTAGAAATCTGAATCTTATTAATTAGTTCTTTCCCCCTGATGTTGCCACTAGCATTCAAAACACTCCTATCCATTGGGGTCAGGTGGACAGACCGATCTGGTCAGATCACCCAAAGGGTGTCTTCTCGATAAAATCTGCATATGTGTCGCTCCTAAATCACTTTGGCAGATCCACCCCTGACCCAGCTGTTATCTCTCACTGCAGACACATTTGGTCTCTTAACATCCCCCCTAGAATTAAAATTCTTCTATGGAAAGCAATCACAGGTGCTTTAAATATAAGGGATGTTTTGGCAAAAATAACCTTTATGATTGAGGGCTCATGTGCAATATGTAACAAAGGAAGAGAGGATGTTGCCCATATTTTTTTGTCATGCCCATTAGCGAGAGCTATATGGTTCCTCCTTGGATATCGCATCCAACCCCCCCACAGCAACTGGTTCGTGGAGTTCCAGAGTCTTTGTCACCAGCTCACTACTGCTGAAAGCACTGATCTGCTTCCATGTTTTGTGAGTAGACAAGTTGATTCTTTAAAAGGGTATGGTCCATGTTGTAACATGATGTATTTGTTGTTGGAAGCCCACATGCATTGATGAAGCAAATCACTAGCCTTACATGATCATCCTTTTCTCTTTAAAAAATATTCTGTAGCCAAGTTTGTTACTCTTGTTAAGAGGTAAATGGGCCTTGTTCTAATTAATACCTCAAGGACATTCAGATCGCTTTTGTGTTGGCTATTGCTGATGGCTCGCTTGCTCCTCTATCTAAATTAAATTTTCATCCATTAGTCAACTTACTAGGTTCCTCCATTGTTGGGTTGTAATCATTTTGAACTCCAGGATTCTTAGAAAATGAAGATGATGACTTTGGTAGGTAAGGGTTTTAAGTGTAGTGGCATTTATTGCCTAGAGTTCGCTTTTAAGACTTGTGAAGCCTACTATACTTTTTGCCATGGCACCAATGTCTTAGACCAACGATGACAATTCTCTTTGGCATTAGTTTCTTGATTTTATAGCACATTAGTCCAACTGAAATGATGCTTGTCTATCTTGTTATATGTTTAT
Source organism: Thalassia testudinum (assembly GCA_037157565.1). Classification (NCBI taxonomy): domain Eukaryota; kingdom Viridiplantae; phylum Streptophyta; class Magnoliopsida; order Alismatales; family Hydrocharitaceae; genus Thalassia; species Thalassia testudinum. Next base: position 3,236,190 of record JAZHRO010000051.1, read on the forward strand.
ATCTTGTTTGATGCATAATAAATTGAAATATCTTCCCATTTCTTTGGTTTACACAACTTGGATTCTAAGTTTGAGGGATTTGAACTTCGTTGTTTGTTTTCTTTTTTTTATTGTTGGTTGGAAAGAAGGGATAGTACCAGAGGAAGGTGAGTAGTTCTTTCTTATAGCTCCAAAGAGAAATGATTAATGTAGTTCAATTCTTTGCATAATCATAGGTTATCTTATTTAGTAACCACAATTTATATCACTAGAGTAATAATCATTCAAGTACATTACATGTAAACCACAAGATATTCAAAATGGCTCCTCTTTCCAGTCATTCCACTACCTAAGACTTCACACCTTAGAATTTTTCCATGACATCCAACCACAAAACCCACCATCAGAGTTACCTAACATACCCTATACAAAGAATTAGATTGATGTGTGATAAGTCCAAAATAAGCTTCCTTAAACCTTTGCATTTTCTAAAGGTGGTAAACAACTCAATGGTTTAGAACTACAAGCCAAAAAGCTACAATTCTCTTCCCACAGTTTGAATCATTCTCATTGACAGATCATCATCCCTCTATAAAAAATATGAATGTACTAAAATGTAATAATGCAAGTAATCTCTGCAAACCAATACTATAGTTAAATAACGGTATATGGCATTCAGTACGAGTCATGACTGCTATGAATTGGTCAGGGTAAGTTTCTCAAAAATATAAAAGATTAGAATAATATTGTCAGATAAGAAGCATGTCCAGAATGCAAATCTTCAACTTGTTATAGAGCTTTCTCCTTAGAACCTATAATCTGAAAGATTTCCCAAGAAATGTCTCCCCAAAATCTTAACATTGAAAATCATGTAAGAGAGTGAAAGTCTTCTGTATAGCTTCTCTTGAATGTTACCTTGCAAAATCTTAATTTTATTTGAAATCCAACTGTGCATTAAAGAAACTCATCGCCTTGCTGACTGACACTTGGACCACAAGAATAAGCTTCAAGGAGGAAGAGATAGCCGAGGGAATTGCTTGGAGGGGTCGAGTTGCCTTAGGAAGGGCAAGAGGATAGCGGTATGCCCCTGGAGGGAGTCCTCCAACTTCTTGATAGGGGAGTGGAGATAATGTAATGACCCGTCACACTTTTAGTCTTTTAAGACGTCTGGAGTCTCCGTCAGACATCTATCCAGACGTCTGGACCTGTTCCCGGACGTCTGAAAATGAAATTTTTGTACTGCACACTATGCTCTTCATGCGGGTGGCATGTAGAGCCATCCTCTCCTCTCTCCATTCCTTTTCTTCCCCTAAACTCTAAACCCCACGCCTTCTATATAAGCCCCCCAATCCTATCTCCTCTCCACTCCACACACCAGCCACCACCACCTTCAGTGCCGAGTGGGAGTGACGAGAGGGGGCAAGCGAGGGAGAGCGAGAGGGAGGAAGGAGGAGAGCGCGGGAGGAGGAGGAGGCCGAGGTCGGAGGAGCTTCAATGGAAGCTCAGCGGAGCTTGCACGGCCGCCGCGGGTGCGTGCAGGAGGAGGAGAGAACTCGTAGAGGCGGCCTCCCGGCCCTCTGCAGCGGCTGGAACTGCGGTAGTGCGAGGCAGAGTAGGCAGAGAGAGTTGCAAGAATCTCCTGATATTGGAAGTTTTCTAGTATCAGACGTTTGGAGTGGAGTCTTCGTCTGAAAGCTCATTTATCGCAAAGGTACGTATCTCCTTACGCCATGCATATCGCAGCGTAGGGGTATATGTCAACTGACCGTGCCGCGATGTCGTATGCAGGTGCAACCTTGGGAAGGAGCACGGAACACTTTCCCACGCATTTTTGTACGTCTGATCACCTCACCAGACGTCCGGAGGTGCATCCAAATGACTAGAAGCATATCTGACGTCTGGAACTGCCTTCAGGCAATCACAGAGAAGGTCTGGACGTCTGAGCATACCGTAGGGACTTAAGGTAAAGATCTGGCATCTTTTAAGACGTCTAGGATTATTCCCAGACGTCTGATTTTGAACAGTAGGCATGTTTTTGACCCATTTGGGGCCCGATCGAGATCCGTTTCACGCAAACAAAATACCTATACCTTCCTCGTGAGTTCCTCTACGTACTAGAGTTCTTTGTACACTATTCTGAACTCTCCTTTTGTGATGTATTCCCTGGTATAGGATTCCAGCCTGCTACGTGTTTGGGACTCGAGGAGATGCCTGGGTCTGTGGTTCAAGCCCCCATTACTCCCGTGTTGCCTGGTAGAGTGGTTAATTCTATTAATAATATTTAATTAAGAATGTACTTGTGGAAATAGCCAAATGGAAACCTAGGATGTGGCATGAACCCTAGGATAGAGAAATGAATGAATCGTTTGTGTTGTATAATATACTTGCATGCATGATTGAGATAAACTGCTAGCAATTGCCTGTATTATAATTGCGAGTTACCTGTTAGAATATGAGCTTCCTGTAATTAATGAACAATTACCTGTGAAATCACCAGTTGCATGTATCGAATTATGGAAACACGAGCTGCCTGTATATGGATGAGAAATAAATTGTGAAAAGTGAAATCCGGTTCGTAATAAATGAGGTGAACATAAGCATGAACCCTACGGGGAATTAGGAGTAGAACTCCTGTGGTTAGACGGAAACCTAGAATGTAGACGGGAAGTGTGCTGGCCCTTGAGTACGTGGTACCAAGGAGAGCAACTATCCCCTTTTGTGTAGAGCGGAGGTAGCCTCCCTTGGGTTAAGACCCAGGGTTAGGATTGAACACTCTACACCGACTCCAGTTGGCCCTCATATACGTGGTACTGAGGTGAGCTACTAGTGTAGGGAGGGAGCTAGCCACCCCATGGGGCCTGAGGTTCAGCTAGCCACCCTACACCGACTTGTTAGGCCCTCTGGGCAAACTGGGGTAGTTAGACGACAATGCGTAGACTGTGGAGGGGCGAAACCGCTGTTTGGTTCTGAGGAGCGAGACCTCTGTTCTGAGAGGGCAAGGACCTATACTATTCCGTGCTGTATTTTGGGCATACCCGCTAGCGGAATCGACTGACCGCGTGCCAATGCGGGGTAGCAACCCGTGCGCTTATCACACGTGCCATAGTCACTGCTTCATCTTGATAGTGACCTCAGGGTGGTTGACTGGGTGTAGGACTACCACGGGGGACGCTCCCGGCTAAGAGAGTACCATGTGTACCTTCTACTCTACGGAAAACACTACAATCAAGACATTCCCACGAGGAACATGCAAAATCAAGAATATCTGGATGTTTAAGAAAAATGGGTGAAAAGGAAATACATGTAAAATAGATAAATAGAAATGAGAATTAAACCTGTTGCTTTTACTATTTTTAGATAATATAGATACAACTCTACTCAGTGTTCGCTGACTGTGTCTTTTCATAACACTGTTCAGGACCAGGAGTTGAGCAACCCGAGCTTCCGGCTGCGAAGGGTGTTGGGCCCAATCGAGCCCAGCCGTAGTTTTCAGCACTTCCTTTTCATTCCTTTACTGTTGTAGTAAGTATTGGACTGTTAGTTACTGTTTTGCTTCTACTGTTTACTTCCACTTTCCGTTGTTATTGTTGTTGTGGTGGTATGTACTGAAACAGCAGATTTATTTTTCTTTATTGCTTTGTATGTTTCTTCTGCTTAGTTATATTGCATATGTGAGTGTGGTTTACTTTCTTGCTTTTGGTTATTTCTTGTTGGACGACTAGGTCTTGGGATTATTCGAGGCGAATCGGTCTCAGGTCCTGTAGGGATCCGGGAATCAGGTCGTAACAAGATGGTATCAGAGCAAGGTCATCCCTAGAAATGAACCAATTGGATTGAGAATAACCATTCACGTGCATATAACTAGGATAGCCACCACAAAGTATCGCCTTGATATTCATTCCGAGTCTTTTCTTGAAGAAATTCGGTATCGTTGACCCTCTTGTTCTATCTTTTGCGTCTCCTTGCAGGAGATGCCTCGTCGGGGAGTTCTCGAGGCGTGTCGTGGTTGCGGCCGTGGATGAGGTCGGAGGGGCGGATATGCCGGGCCTGAGGTACCAGTTGACCCACCTCTTCTCCCGAGCGTTCAGGCCCAAAATCTCGCCTAGCTGATCAGGGACATCGTGAGAGAGGATCTCCACCAGCCTCCACAAGCACCCCTCCCTGAGGACGTGGAGGGGAAGTCCTCGATGGGACAGAGAGACCGCCACAGTGCCAAATGAGCAGGAGGGGGAGGGGGTGGTCCTCCACCGCCCCCACTGCACTCTGACACTTTCGAGCACGAGCCCTCCTTGCCCGGAGGCATGCCCGTTCCCCAACTGCAGCTGCACCACGAGCTTCTTGGACAGTTCCGGAAGCTGAAGCCACCCTCCTTCAAGGGGGGTGAGAACCCGTTGAGGCAGAGGACTGGCTGGAGCAGATAGAGAAGGTGTTCGACACCCTTCGCCTTCCCGCAGAGTGCTGCGTGGCCTTTGCCACGTACCAGCCAAAAGAGCGCGGCACACAAGTAGTGGATGATTGCATAGCAATCATAGGTCTTAATTGACCTAGATTAGGCTAGAACTTAGCATAAGTTAGGGAAATTCATGCATGCATACGCATTATCTGCATCTTTACTGCTTTCCTTTAGCTATGCATAAAATAATGTTATAATGTGCTGATTAAGTGCATTATGTCGATTACAGGGAATAAGCTAATCTGGAGCTGGATCTGGAGCAGGATCTGAAGCTGGATCTAGAATAACGGGAGTTGTAGTAGAGCTGGAGCAGAAGGCCTAGTTTAGATGTAGGAATAATAATGTAAGGGAGTTAAAGTTTGCTATGCTATTAAGTAGGAATAAAGCAGTAAAATGTGAAGAGCTTAGGTCCATCCTAGCCCTAGGATAGCCTAGAGACCTCCCCAAGCCTTAGCCACCCTTAGATTAGGTCACAACACCCTAGGAAGCCCTAAAACCCTAGTTCCAACCCTTATCTGGGCGTCCAGATAAGTTATAGGACATCCAGGATCCTTAGCCATCGCCCGCACACTTCAAACCCACTTCTGCAGTGTTATTGGACGTCCAGACACTTTGTCAAACATCCAATTTCTGCAGAATACCCAAAACAGAACCCGAAATCCTTCCTGACTCTGATTTGACGTCCAGATAACAAGTCTGGACTTCTGATTTTTTAGTATAAGACGTCTGACACTACTATTAGCATCTGATACTGCTCTCCAATTCCTGTTTTGAGATTTAAGCCTTGATCTTGGATCTCTAGGTCCCTAAACCCAATTCCAACCCCATAGAAACCTAAATTAAGGTGCCCTAACCCTAGTACATCACCTCTAGACCTCCCTAAGGACCTAATTAGGTCCTCACTAAACCTAATTGACTTGGATCTTAGTCAATTCCATTAGCCTATTCAATTGGACTCGTTGAGTCCAATTGAGCCCTGATCTCAGCACACACTATCCAATTGGACTCAGTGAGAGTCCAATTGACCTAGACCTAAATTAATTGAGTTGTTTTACTCTCAATTAAGTTTCCACGCACCCAATTAAACTTGTATTAAGTTTAATTGCACTTTACCTTAGTGAATTAGGGTTTATAACCCTAATTTGAGACATACCTTGACTGGTAACCGCTTTGGCCGTTTTTGCGTCTTTATGTTTATTATAGTACAGTCATTATAGTATAAGACAAAACAGCTACGGTTATCATTACAAAAGATTTTTTACTTGGAAGTTGTATTCCCGAGGTTAAACATAGGGAGCAACTAGAATTCTAGAAGTATAAAAGTTCTCAATTATGTTACAAAAATAAGAACAGAGAGAGAGAGAGTTTTGTTGGCTTCTTCTTCTTTTCTCTTCTTTCTTCTCTCTTTTCTTCTTCTTGGTCGTTCCTCTTCTTCTTCTTCTTCTCTTCCTGCCTTCTTCTTTCTCTTTTCTTCCTTTCTTTCAGCTGCAGAGTCTTCTTCTTTTCTTCTTCTTTGCTGCTTCCTTCTTTTGTTCTTCTTTTTCTTTCTTTCCTTGCTTGTGGTTGCGTCTTCCTGCTTCTTTTTCTTCTTCTTCTTCTCGGCTCCTTTTCTTTTTTTTTTTCTTTCTGCTCTGGTTGCTGCCCTTCTGTCATCTGACTTGATGCTCAGACGACTTAACTATGGGTTGCTACAGTGCAGCTTCTTCTCTTTCTTCTTCAGATACTCTCCTGCCTTTCTTCTTCTTCCTTAGCTTGCTTCTTCTTCTTCTTCTATTTCTTCTCTCTTGCTTCTCCTTCTTCTTTCTTTCTTCTGAGCGGCTAAGGCTTCGGCCGCCTTCCTTTCTTCTTCTGCTCCTGCATGCTCACACAATGGGTCAGAGCAAAACCTACCCCTACCCTTCCCCGCGTCTCTCCCTCTCAGATTTCTCTCATAGGATCACTCTCCTAAAGCCGGGTAATCGGGCGCGGGTATCGCACCCGGGACCAGGCCCACCGGCGTGCGGTGGTGGGCGAGGAGTGCGCGGGCGAGCGAGCGCGTGGCACGCTGCATGCGGGTGAGAGGGACCTGACCCCTGTGTTCGAAGGCAGTAAGCCCTAAACACTTTTTCAATATAAGTGTGAGCGCGCGGCTGCACACTTACGAGGTGGGACTAAAGTCCCACCTCCAAATCTCATGTCCGTAGGCGAGGAGTCCGCGACCAATTGGGGCAGCCTATGAGGCTTTCGACCCAGCGGCAGGCTTGGATGCCTTCGCGACGTTGGCCCGCACAACCTGGGACTAGCGCCTGGACGAGAGCGCACCTGCAGCTGCAGGTGAAGGAGCTTCACCTGCTCAGTAATGGCGGTGAAGGGGGCGTGACCTCAAATCAAGAATACGGCCTTTCGGCCCAATCAGAGGATGAAGGGAGCTTCGCCGGAGTGCGGTGAAGGCAGTGCGGGTGGTGGCGAGGCATGAGGCGGTGTATGGTGGTAGCCCTAGGTCGGACTGTGGTCGGAGAGATGGGTTTGTTCGGGGGGTCGTTGAGTAGCGTGTGGAAGGGAATGGAAAGGGGGGATCTATTGAGTGGAGTGAGAGGAAGCTTCTGAGGTAGTCGGCGAGGGGTGAGAAGGTCTGTGGAGGTGAGATGAGCTCGCCGGAGAGGGAGGTCGGAGACGGAGCAAGCGGAGGTGGAAGTCGTGTGTGGTGGGGCGAAAAGATAAATTGAGTGAGGGAAAATGTAAGGGAGGAGGAGGAGAAGCTATTTACCTAGGTTATGGAAAAAGGGGAGGGGCGGAGCCACTGCCTCGTACCTGCTGGAGCTGGGGAAGAAAAGGCCCTAGAGGGGGAGATTGGCGATGAGGAGGCAGGTGGAGGGTGCCGGCGGGTGCAGCACGACACAGACGAGAGGGCTAGGAGAACCCTGCTGCAGGTAAGGCAGCAGAGCGATGAGGAGGAAGAGGAGGGAGTCGTTGGAAGCTGCAGGCCATCTGACGGAGGAGGAGGGGATGAAGTGGGGGGTTATTCTCCGTCAGAGAGAGCTTGCCAGAACTGGCAAGGGGTGCTCGTTCTTATAAAGGGGATGGCGGAGAGGGAGGCGTGGGCTAGTGACGTGCCAGCCCCGCCGGAGCGTGGTCGGAGAGACCCATACCTTCCACATGTTCGCACGGAAGGTATGGTGGTCGGCAGGCAGCATGGCCGGGTCCCTGCGACAGAGGACGTCGCAGGGAACCCCGCGTCTGTTTTGCAAGGCGGTCACCTCTCTCTGCACGGTGCCATGCTCCGCGCAAAGTTGCCAGAGCATGGTGCTGCGCAAAGTTTTGCATGAGGGACCTCTCTGCAAAGAACAACGAGAAAGTTGGGGGCCAAAATGCAAGGGCTTCGAAAGATAAGGGTCAAAAAGTAAATGAAGAGGACCAAATTGCCAAGTCGGTCAAGGAGGTCTCTTCTTAGGCTCAAGTTTTTATACATGACTAATTTGAACCTAATGATTTTAATGGTGAATTTTATTTCTAGGTTGGACCATGTTTGACTGGCCAATTTACGTAAAAACCCAGATTAAGTCATTAATTGGGCATGGTTCTCTTTGTAGGTCAAAATGGGTTTTTAAGGCCAAATTGAAGGTTCTAAACCCTAAAGATTATTTTTCTATGAATTTTAGAGGGTTTAGTTGATTTTTATCCTGCCTCGAACCTCGTGAATTGAAGTGGATTTGTTTTAGGATTACAGAATGTCATTTAATTTCTTGAAGTTGCTATAACCCTTTTTAGATCAGATCATCCCACTTTCCTTCTTATTAGGCTTATTTGACCTGTGTTTGGACCCTTAATTACCTTGCTTGCAAACTGCGTTGGTAAAATTACAGTTTTACCCCTTATGATTTGTTTTCTTCTTAAACTCAGAATTCTCTGAGTTAAGACTTTCTTTGGGGTTATGTAGGAGCTTTTTCTTACATATCTGGGTTAGATTGTGCTAGTTAGGGTTCATGATGAGGTTCTCATCATACCCCCATGTCTAGCTTTTGCTAGTCCCTTAGCAAAAACTTAAGGTTTCAACCCTTGTTCTAGACCATGAAGTACTTAATGATTTCGGATAAGTGCTTTTTCATTTGAAACCTAGATTAGATTAGAATGCTAACCATAGGCCTAAAAGGTACTCTAGTACCAACCAAGATCCAGATCTATCTAGCCTCAGCCTCAGTTCTTAGCAAAGGTTTTTAAGGCCTACAAGAACTGACCTAAGGTTTATTGGACATTATGGTTAAAGCACCCGTGCTTGATATAATTTTAGCCCTGACTCAGTTCGCAGTGCGTTTTGTAAGAAAGAGAGATAGAAGGTTAATCTGTTTGGAGAGTTTTTCTCTCTTTTCTTTTTACTTCTAGCTTAGGATTGGCTTTTCAACACGGTCTGTTTCAGATTCCTTGTCCCCATCATCAATCCTCAAGGGTTCCTGGCAGTCGATGCTTCGAGATAGCACCGCCCATGGTAACCCCCGGAACCCTGGCTATTGAGATTTCGAGATAATCCCATCCATGGCGTTCCGTGGCCGAATCCAAACCCTGGCAACTGACACTTCGTGATAATGCCATCCATGGAATCTGAACCAGCAGAGTGCTTACATGCCCCCAGGAGGATATGTAAATATCCTAAGAGACAAGCACTGAGGAGATGATATTTTGTTACGCATCTTCGAGGGGAATTTCCTACCTCTCCGCACTGGGAACTCATCCAAATCAACTTATGTTGATCAGCCACTCCTACTCTAGGTGTTATTTTCATAATTTTGTGACGCTTCTGCGTGATTTTGATTTTTACGCTTACTGAACCAGGCTGTGTGTGGGGTTAGGGTGCTTAGGTTACTGAGTCCCGTAAACCAGAAGTTAGTCAACGAGGCGAAATACTTCCTAAGCCTTGGACCTAATGCTTAAGCTTTTCATTTTCCTCAACCTCTTGAGGAATGTCTAGATCTTAATGGGTACTGAGAGTCTATCCAAGAATGCCTAAAGTTCGCGTTCTTACTAATCTTACTGTGCACTTTTCAATTCTTTTCTTGAATGGGGTCTAGAACTTGGGTTAATTCCTTAGTTTCTTACTAATGACTATCACTTTTTTCTTATTTTTGTGCTCCTTTTTACAAAATTTCCTTCCTCCTCTTTTATTATTTTTTTCAAAAAAAAAATTAATTTTTATGGTGTTTTTGGCAACTGTGAATTTTTTTTGTTTAAAATATTTTTTTACAAGTTTTGCACTTTCATATCCCCCCATGCCTAAGATTTGCAATGTCCTCATTGTGACTTAGGGGGTTTTTTATTCAACTTAGTTCATTCCTTAAGACAGGTATTTTGGTGAGTGAATGGGTCGGGGTGATTGTTGCGAACGATTTCTAATCCCAGATGCAAGCACCTGAGGTGGAGTCGACTATCTTAAAGGGTGAACCTTAAGTGCACAAAGGTGTAAAAAAAAGGTTTCAGGTTTTCAAGGAGAATGACAGGCTGCCTCCCGTTGAGTGCTAAGTTTTATGCCATCGGCTGGGCGCAATAAGCTCATGGGGAATGGAGGATATAAGATGATTCAGCCAAATCAGTAGAAGTTACATCAATGAACGGTTTAAGTCTCTGACCGTTCACAATGAAAGGTTCAGAATCATGGCTGAGTGGACTGATCTCGGCGGCTCCATTTCCAAAAACCTGTCGGACCAAGTATGGTCCGACCCACTTGGATTGCAGCTTCCAAGGGAAAAGTTTGAGTCAGGCATCAAAGAGTAGGACCTTCTGACCAGGGTGAAAGATCTTTCTAGAGATATACTTGTCATGGAAAGCTTTAACCCGCTCCTTGTATATTCGTGAGTTCTCGTACACATCAAGGCGTAATTCATCGATCTCGCTGATTTGAAGCTTTCTGTGGGTTCCAGCCTTCGAAAGATCTAGATTATAGTTCCGTACTGCCCAATTGGCTTTGTGCTCCAGTTCAACGGGAAGGTGACACGCCTTCCCGTACACCAGTCTAAAGGGAGACATGCTTAATTGGATTTTGTGGGCGGTCCTATAAGCCCACAAGGCTTTCAGAAGTCGGGATGACCAGTCCTTCCTGTCAGGCTAAACAGTGACCTGCAGGATTTTATTGATCTCCCGATTTGATAGCTCAGCTAGACCATTAGTCTGGGGGTGATAAGGAGTAGAAATTCGGTGAGACACCCTATATTTGGTCATCAGTGACCTAAACTGAGCATTCGTGAAATGGGTCCCCCCATCTGAGATGATAGCACGAGGAATCCCAAACCGTGAGAAGATATTGTGATGAATGAATTTGAGAACGATTTTGTGATCATAGGTTCGGGTCAGTATGGCTTTGATCCATTTGGACACGTAGTCCACAGCCAGCAGAATGTATTCAAAACCATCCAAACCAGGAAAAGGGTCCATAAAATCAATCCCCTAAACATCAAAGATTTCGCATACGAGAATCGCATGCAAAGGCATCATGTCACGATGGCTCATGTTGCCTAAAGTTTGGCAATGACTGCATGCCTTGCAGTGACTGTATGTGTCTTTGAACAGAGTGGGCCAATAAAAGCCACACTGGAGGATTTTTGATGCAGTTTTGCATCCAGAGAAATGGCCACCACATGCCTGGTCATCGCAGAAGGAAAGAATGTCATTGACTTCACCTTCCGGGACACATCTCCGGATGATTTGGTCAGCACCTATTCGGAAGAGGTATGGATCTTCCCAAATGTAATACTTGGCATCAGAGCGTAATTAGTCTTTCTTGGCCTTCGGCCAATCAGACGGGATCTGATGAGATGCCAAGTAGTTTACTATATCAGCAAACCATGGAAGTCTAGTACCAATAGTCAGCAGGTGTTCATCAGGAAAATGCTTCGTGATGGGTCCGGAAGGGTTGATAATCTCAGAAGGAAGGCGGGACAAATGGTCAGCTACCACGTTTTGTCTTCCCGCCTTGTTGCGAATCTCGAGATCGAATTCTTGCAACAGCAAGATCTAGCGGATTAGTCAGGGCTTCGCATCCTTCTTGGCAAGGAGATGCCTTACAGCTGTGTGATCCGAGTAGATGATGACGTGGGAACCCAGGAGATAAGATCAAAATTTTTCAGGGGCAAATACTACGACTAGCAGCTCTTTCTCCGTAACTGTATAGTTACGCTGAGCCTCGTCAAGTGTCTTGCTAGCGTAGTAGATGACCACAGGTTTCCCGTCAGCTTTCTGCCCCAGAACCGCTCCTACAGCGAAATCAGATGCATCGCACATGATTTCAAAGGGTTGAGACCAAGTAGGGGTTTGTAGGATGGGAGCCTGGGTGACTCGGTCACGAAGGTTGTCAAAAGCTTCAGTTCATTCCTTGGAGATTTCAAAGGGTACATCCTTAGAGAGGAGAGTCGTCAGGGGACGCGCGATTTTTGAGAAATTAGGAATGAAACGACGGTAAAAATCAACGTGCCCCAGAAAAGAATGGATGTCCCTGATCGAGCTAGGCATAGGAAGGCGAGAAATTAGATCAACCTTAGCTCGATCCACTTGGATGCCTTTTTCAGAAATAAGATGTCCTAGGACGATCCCCTCAGGCACCATAAAGTGACTCTTTTCCCAGGAAAGAACCAAATTAACGTCGATGCAGCGCCTGAGTATATGGACCAAGTGCTGGAGGCAATCATCAAATGATGCCCCGAAAATTGAAAAGTCATCCATGAAGACTTCCAGATAATCACCTACCATATCAGAGAATATGGCAAGCATGCACCGCTGAAAAGTCGCGGGTGCATTGTAGAGACCGAAAGGCATCCTTCGGAATGCGTACATTCCAAAGGGGCAGGTGAATGTGGTCTTCTCTTGGTCCTCAGGATGAATAGCTACCTGGTTATAACCGGAGTACCCGTCAAGAAAGCAGAAGAATCGATTTCCCGCTAATTTCTCGAGAATCTGATCAATGAAAGGTAGTGGGAAATGATCCTTCTTCGTGAGGGAATTGAGTCGTCGGTAATCTATGCAGACTCTCCATGAGTTGGCTAATCGGGTAGGAATGACTTCTCCGATTTCAGTCGTTATGGTGGTGAGCCCTGCCTTTTTAGGCACAACTTGAATTGGGTTTACCCAACGACTATCGGAGATCGGGTAGATGATCCCTGCATCTAACCACTTGATGATCTCCTTTTTCACGACCTCTTGCAGATTGGGGTTCAAACATCTCTGCATCTCACGAGAAGGTCGTGCGCCCTCTTCTGAATAAATATGATGCGTGTAATAAGAGGGACTTATTCCAGTCAAATCATCGAGAGTCCATCCAATGGCTCTGCGATGTTGCTGGAGAACAGCAATCAGACGGGATTCCTGTTCGGGATTAAGCTTGAAATTAATAATCATAGGAAGGGTCTGATTAGAACCCAAAAAGATGTATTTCAAATGATCGAGAAGGGGTTTCAGTTCAAGGATGGGGTTATCAGCAGCAGCGGGTGGTTCAGGGTAGATGTGAGGTTCAAGGGTAGGAGCTATTGGTCTGTCTAAATCTGATATTGACTCCTCTGATTGCGGTTCACAATCTTTCTGCGGTTGATGAGGTATAATCAGGTCATTTTCAAAATGTGTTTCATCAACCAAAGCCTTGATATCACAAATCTGTTCGATGACACCGCAATTAATTCCTTGCTGGGCCTTAAATATATCAATTTTTAGGGTTTGATTCCCAAATTTGAGCTCTATTTGGCTCTCCTCACAGCTGATGTTGGCTATAGCAATAGCTAAGAAAAGTCTCCCCAGAATGATCAGTGTATCCCTAGGGTTTTCAGGTGCGTCCATGTCTAAGACTATAAAGTCTACAGGAAAATAGAAATCCCGCACTCTTACAATAACATCCTCGAGAATCCCTTTTGGTGACTTTATAGATCGTCTACTAATTGTAATGTCACCTCAGTCGGTTTTAGCTCAGATTCTTCTAGGTGGTTAAGTAAGGATGTGGGTATCAGATTTATGGAAGCACCCAAGTCTAGCAATGCTCTGTCGAATTGGGTATCACCTATCTTGCAGGAAATCAGGGGAGTACTAGGACTTTAGCCTTGGGTGGGAGTCTGCTTAGGATTACAGAGCTGGCTTTGTTATGAACGCGTGCCCCAGACGTATTTTAAGACGTCTGGGAGGTGGGCCAGACGTCGGGCCAAACGTCAGGAATCACATCCAGACGTCGTATCAGACGTCTGGGATCGTTGCCAGACGTCTGAAAATCTGCTATCTTTGACACGCGCGGGTCGTCTGCGCGCCTGAGTGCGCAGACCCGCATATTCGCTTATTCCCTCTGCGGCTGCAGTTTCCCCTGCCGCGCTCCTTCTCTCTCCTCCTCGCGCGGCCTTAAAAGGCCACGCACTCTTTCGTCACCACCGCCTCCTTCCTCTTCTCCTTCAGCCAGTGAACGCAAGGTTGCAGCGGCAGCGGCGGCCGCAGTGAGCGCGGAGGAGGTGCTGCGTGCGAGAGCGGCGCTCAGCCGTGAGGGCGAGCTCGCCGGGATTGCCAGGGCCAGCTGGCAGGGAGCGCAGCGGGCGCGGGGCGACGCGGGGGGGACTGCTGCGGTCCGAGCAGCAGGCGCACGAGGTGCGACGAGGCGCGGTGTCGCGAGCGGAGAGCGAGTCGCGGCATGATTCTGGAAACATTTCCAGAATCAGACGTCTAGGCTGATAGCCAGACGGCGGGGGTGACGTCTGGAAGACCATCCAGACATCTGAAAGGTGAGTTCTTCCATCTTCTTCCTTCCTGTCGACTGACCGTACTGAGAGAGAGAGAGTTGGGTGCACGCAGGCTCGGTGATTCGCCATCCAACGCGAATCAGACGTCTAGCTGTAGTACCAGACGGCGGGAGCGACCTCCAGACGTCCGGGGTGACCATCGGACGTCTGGGAACTAGGCCAGACGTCCCCGCAGGCTTTTGGACGTCCGAGAAACCACGCAGAACAAGGTAATTCTCTGATCCACTTTTTAAGACGTCTGGAAGAAGTTCCAGACGTCTGATTTTGCACAGTGTCGTCGTTTTCGACCCGTTGAGGGCCCGTTCGGGTTCCGTTTTCCGTGTTTCGAGTTGCGTTCTTTCCGGAATTAAATCCTCTACCCGTCTACAGCAGCTATACACTGTTTTGAGACACTCCTTGTGTTTGATCCTTGTGATAGGACCTCGTTCCGTTGCAGTCTTGGGGGTCGCGGAGGCACGCAGGATTCCCGATTACGCCCCCATTACTCCCGTCGTACCTGGTAGAGTGGCTTTAAGTATAATCTGTTAAATTATGAAACCATAAATAGAACCTAGGACATTGCATGAATCCTAGGAATGAGAAATAGATTGAATGGTAGATTCCTAGGATGTTGCATGAATCCTAGGGCTGGAAAACTAGATTGTATGATAGATCCTAGGATATGGCATGAATCCTAGGATGGGAAAACTAGTGGAATGTATGAATACTGCAGTCTTGGAAAATGTGGAAAGGAAATACTAGCTGCCTGTGAATTGAATTAACAGCTGCCTGTTATGAATAAATAAACGTGATTGAGAATATGGATTGTAAGAACGTGGAATTGGAAAGTGAAACCTGGATGTTCTGAGTTAAAGAGCTGGAACCCTATGGGGAATTAGGAGTAGAACTCCTGAAAAGCGAATGGGATAGAATTGGGGAAGTGAGATGGCCCTTGAGTACGGAGTACCAAGGAGAGCGACTGTCCCCCTGTTTAGTGCAGAGCGGAGCTAGCCGCCCCAGGGACTCGGGGTTAGGACTGGCCACTCTATACCGACTTGCTGGCCCTCGTGTATGTAGTACCGAGGAGAGCTACTAGTGTAGGGAGGTACTAGCTACCCCACGGGCCCCGGGGTTCTGCTAGCCTCCCACACCGACTTGTTAGGCCCACTGGGGCAAACCAGGGTAGTCAGGCGAGGGTGCGCGGACTGTGGAGGGGCAAGGCCCCTGTTTGGTTACTGTGGAGGGGTTGGACCCCTGTTACTGAGAGGGCTCTGCCCTGTACTGGTTCCGTGCTGTGCTTTGGGCGCACCTGTTAACGAAAACGACTGACCGCGTGCCAGTGCGGGTTAGCTACCCATGCGTTCACCGCACGTGCCGTAGTCACCGTTACGTCTGTCAGTGACCTTGGGTTGGTTGACTGGGAGTAGGATCACCACGGGGGACTCTCCCAGCCAGGAGAGCACCACGTGCTACTTCTACTGTTCGGAAAAGACTGCAATCAAGATCGTTCCCACGAGGAACATTCGAGATCAAGTGAAAGATCTGAGAAATAGATAAATCGTGAGATAATTGAAAGACTTAAATAAAGAAAGTAACAGAACTTAACAGCAACTGTACACTCTACTGTTTCTTTAGTTTAGTTGCCACTCTACTCAGCGTTTTACTGACGTGTTACACTCGTTACCTTTCAGGACCAGGTGTTGAGCAGCCAGGGTCAGCGGTTGCAGAGGACGCTGGGCCGAGTAGGGTCCAGTAAAGTTACCACTGTTTCTTGTACCTCTTTTTGTTCCGTTATAGTGAGTAGTTCTCGTTTCCACTGTACTTTTCTTTACCTGCAGTTCATATTTAGTTATGAATGTTGTTCTACTGTTGTGGTAGTATATACTGTAGTAGTTTCTTTCCTTGCTGCTGTATTTTCTTACTGTTAGTTATATTCATGTTGAATGTGGTTTATTTTACTGCTCTTTTGGTTACTTCCTCGTTGGACGACTAGGTCTTGGGATTAGTTGAGTCGGTCTGGTTCTCGTGTCTCGTAAGGGCTCGGGAATCGGGTCGTTACAGGCTTGCTCTGACAGTACAATTGGACTCCCACTCTTGGTTCGCGGCTTACGCTGGGGTGTACACACATTCTTTAAAAATCGTGCATAAGACGGTACGTGGCGAATCGCATCCATCAAGGGGATGTTTATTTGGACCTACTCAAAGAGCTTGACCAGGTCCTTAGGTGCCACGGGCTTGGTAGTCTTCTTTCCCTTGGTCAAGGCCTCGGGAAACGGAACCTTGGTTGGTTCTTCTAAGATAGGTCTAGGTATTTGATCTGGGACAGGGATAGGAACGTCCTAGAATACTGTCCTAGGGTTGGGATCACTACCAGGCTTGGAGTGGTTTGGATAGGGTGGATCGTGGGTTTCCTTACCACTACGGGTTGTTACAGAATTTAGCCCTGCCTGGTTTTGGTTAGGATTAGGTAAGATGGGTTGCTGCTGATAGCCCACATAGGAAGTGGAGGCCTCCATCCCGTTGGGTGAAGGAACAAAGGGGGGCCTAATAAATCATGTGTGCTTGGCCCGGATTTGGGTTCATAATGCGCCGCTGTGTTGGCACGTTATTTGGGTTAGGGAGAGGTTGGGAAGGAAGTGTGCCTGGTTGGTGAGAATTTGCCAACTGGGCCAGTTGATTTCGAACCTTTGTAAGTTCGTCCTTGTGTTGCTTTTGAATAGCTGCATTCGATCTTTGAATGTCAGCCAGAGTTTGAAGGATGAGAGACATTTGGTCCTGATTTGGCCCTGATGGATAGGTAGGGTTGGGCCGAGGCTGAGGCGACTGGTAAGGACGAGGGGGTTGTGGACGGGGTTGAAAGGGTGGTCTTTGGGTTTGAGAATTTCCACCCACTGGAAGTTGGGATGGTTTCGCTATCCAGGGTTATAGGTGTTAGAGAATGGGTCATTCTGGATGGCATTGAGGTCCTCGCAAGTCTGAGGAACCTCCAAAGGATCAGAGAAAGGGGGAATGGAATTCCCCGGACTGGTATAGAAAGGATCGGATGACCCTCTGATCCGAGAATCAAATGGGGATGGATATGGATCCATCCTAGGAGAAGATCGGTGGAGAATGTTTTGCATAGTTTCCCGTGTGGAAGGAGGCTATGCAAAGGAGCTATGCGCAGAGGTGGCTAGCTGCAAGTGCTGAGTCAGCTCGTCCACCTTCTTCTCAATGATTGAGACCTTGTCCAATCGACTGGCCATTAGTTCCAGGTCGACTGATGCGGATAGGCCCTGCATCTCGTGTGCTCCCCTAAGGTTCGTCGATGTGCGGGTATTTGTCCTATCGAATAAGCCCATGGAGTCATTGTTGATGGAGTTCTCGCACATGTTTTCGAGAATTTCCCACACGGTGTCCTCATGATGACCCATGATATTTCCTCCGCAAGTTGCATTGACGAAAAGCCTAATATCTTCACAGAGTCCCTAGTAAAAAGACTGGACTTGTTCCCATTTAGGAACTCTGTGATGGGGGCACTTTCTCATGAGATCCTGAAAGCGATCCCATGCCTTATGGAGAGGTTCTCCCGTTTGCTGAGTGAAGTGGGTAATCTGATAGCGCAAGGCATTGGTCCGACCAACGGGAAAGAACTTCTTCAAAAATTCGGATTGAAGTTCTTCCCAATTGTTGATCGGCCGGGTCTGAGTCTGGTACCAATGAGCAGCCTTGTCGATAAGGGAGAAGGAGAACATCTTCATGAGGAGAATGTCCCGATTTTGTGCATCTGACCCAAAAGTTTGGGCCAGATGCTTCAGCTGTTTGATGTGCTGGAAGGGGTCTTCAGAATTAAGCCCATGGAATTTAGGTATAGCATGAATCATATTGGGCTTTAATTCAGAATTAGGTCCTCCAGTCGGGATTCTGACTCGAGGCTCAATAGCCACTGCAGCAGGATTATAATGGTCCCGCATCATAGGACGCTGCGGTGGGTGCACAAAGTTCTGGAAGAGGTCATTGAGTCGCTGGAGCTGGTGCTCCAGATTGTTTTCTTCCTCAACTGGCTGAGCCATTGTGGAAGAAGAAGCTGAGTTGGGTTCGGAGTCGGAGGAGAGGTCGATGTGAAGTGTTGTTTTCTCAAACAAGGGCACTGAGGCTCGGCCTCGAGGAGAGTGAAGTGCTAAAGGAGGTTTCAAAGACCTCCTACCAAACATACACTGTTGGAAGAGATGAGTTTAGCAGGTGCTGGACCCAATCAAGGCACCCAAAATGTTGGGTGACTATAGAGGTGCGGGGCAGATGGACCCCTTGATCAAAAGATCGACCACCTGAGAATTACCTAGGCAGCCAGAGAGGGTGAGTCCCGCAAAAAACCCTACACGATAGAGCGTCCCCACGGGTTACAGGGTTTCCCCCACCCGACCTCTCTTGTCACTGAGATTCCAGGTAGATCAGAATGGGGATCTTGACCTCTTAAGTCTACCAATTTTAGTTTAAGATCAAGGTGCTTAAGTTTTCACTTGAACTTTTAGCTTTTTGAGTGCGAAGAGTGACCTAAGTTGAAGGTTGGTTGACCCTAAGGGGTCAACTTCACCTATTGATTCCTTTGAGAATTTATTAGGTCTTGTCTTTTAGGGTTCAAGTGTTTTAGAGAGCCAATTGTGTAGGGTTTTTCTAAATAGGTATATTCAATCAATGGCTTAGGCACACTTCTTTTGGGATTTCTCAATTCTTGATTAAGTGGTGTGTTTCTAAAACCCTAGTGTTAATTCCTATGTTGGCTCTACTTGGTCCAGTTAACTCCTTATTGGGCAATTAAGGCTCAGGCAAGAAGATGTTAGCCCTTAAATACCCTTAATAGTGTGTGTAGGAATAGTGGTTTGAAAATATGCAGCAGTTTACTAGGTATGGAAGACAGGTTATACCTATATTATTTTTTCCTTTTTCTTCCTCTTTAGAATTGAGGGGTTAATAGTGAGAGGATAGATGTTACCTGTCCTTGGAGTGGTTGTTGTGCGGCTGCTTCTTAATTTTTCCTGTACCTGCACACAAGAGAGAAGAGTTTATTAGAAACTCTCAAATAGAGAATTTATAACTTCTAGAATAGCCATTGCTCCCCGACAACGGCACCAAGAAATGGTAACCGCTTTGGCCATTTTTGCGTCTTTATGTTTATTATAGTACAGTCGTTATAGTATAAGACAAAACAGCTATGGTTATCATTACAAAAGAATTTTTACTCTGAAGTTGTATTCCCGAGGTTGAACTCAGGGAGCAACTAGAATTCTAGAAGTATAAAAGTTCTCAATTATGTTACAAAAATAAGAACAGAGAGAGAAAGAGAGTTTTGTTGGCTTCTTCTTCTTTTCTCTTCTTTCTTCTCTCTTTTCTTCTTCTTGGCCGTTCCTCTTCTTCTTCTTCTCTTCCTGCCTTCTTCTTTCTCTTTTCTTCCTTTCTTTCAGCTGCAGAGTCTTCTTCTTTTCTTCTTCTTTGCTGCTTCCTTCTTCTGTTCTTCTTTTTCTTTCTTTCCTTGCTTGTGGCTGCGTCTTCCTGCTTCTTTTTCTTCATCTTCTCGGCTCCTTTTCTTTTTTTTTTCTTTCTGCTCTAGCCGCTGCCCTTCCGTCGTCTCACTTGATGCTCAGACGACTTAACTATGGGTTGCTACAGTGCGGCTTCTTCTCTTTCTTCTTCAGCTACTCTCCTTCCTTTCTTCTTCTTCCTTAGCTTGCTTCTTCTTCTTCTTCTGTTTCTTCTCTCTTGCTTCTCCTTCTTCTTTCTTTCTTCTGAGCGGCTAAGGCTTCGGCCGCCTTCCTTTCTTCTTCTACTCCTGCATGCTCACACAATGGGTCAGAGCAAAACCTACCCCTACCCTTCCCCGCGTCTCTCCCTCTCAGATTTCTCTCATAGGATTGCTCTCCCAGAGCCGGGTAATTGGGTGCAGGCATCGCGCCCGGGACCAGGCCCACCGGCGCGCGGGTTAGGGTAATCAGATCCGGCCCAGACCCGCGGGGTGTGAGCGCAGGCGAGGGCGAGCGAGCGCATGGTGCGCTGCGTGCGGGTGAGAGGGACCTGACCCCTGTATTCTAAGGCAGTAAACCCTAAACACTTTTTCAATATAAGTGTGGGCACGCGGCCGCACACTTACGAGGTGGGACTAAAGTCCCACCTCCAAATCTCGCGTCCGCAAGCGAGGAGTCCGCGACCAATTAGGGCAACCTGTGAGGCTTTCGACCCAGCGGCAGGCTTGGATGCCTTCGCGACGTTGGCCCACACAACCTAGGACTAGCGCCTGGACGAGAGCGCACCTACAGCTGCAGGTGAAGGAGCTTCACCTGCTCAGTAATGGCGGTGAAGGGGGTATGACCTCAAATCAAGAATACAGCCTTTCGGCCCAATCAGAGGATACAGGGAGCTTCACTGGAGTGCGGCGAAGGCAGTGCAGGTGGTGGCGAGGTGTGAGGCGGCGTATGGTGGTAGCCCTAGGTCGGACTGTGGTCGGAGAGATTGGTTTGTTCGGGGGGTCCTTGGGTGGCGTGTGGTAGGGAATGGAAAGGGGGGATCTATTGAGTGGAGTGAGGGGAAGCTTCTGAGATAGTCGGCGAGGGGTGACAAGGTCTGTGGAGGTGGGATGAGCTCGCCGGAGAGGGAGGTCGGAGACGGAGCAGGCTGAGGTGGAAGTCGTGTGTGGTGGGGCGAAAAGATAAATTAAGTGAGGGAAAATGTAAAGGAGGAGGAGGAGAAGCTATTTACCTAGGTTATGGACGAGGGGGGGGGGGGGGGGGGGGGGGAGGAGTCACCGGCTCGTACCTGCCAGAGCTGGGAAGAAAAGGCCCTGGAGGGGGAGATCGGTGATGAGGAGGCAAGCGGAGGGTGCCAGCAGGTGCAGCATGACACAGACGAGAGGGTTAAGAGAACCCTGCTGCAGGTAAGGTGGCAGAGCGACGAGGAGGAAGAGGAGGGAGTCGCCGGAAGCTACGGGTCGTCTGACGGAGGAGGGGATGAAGTGGGGGGTTATTCTCCGTGAGAGAGAGCTTGCCAGAACCGGCAGGGGGTGCTGGTTCTTATAAAGGGGATGGCAGAGAGGGAGGCGCGGGCTGACGACGTGCCAACCTCGCCGGAGCGTGGTCGGAGATGAGACCCATACCTTCCGCGCGTTCGCACAGAAGGTATGGTGGCCGGCAGGCAGCATGGCCGGGTCCCTGCGACAGAGGACGTCGCAGGGAACCCCGCGTCTATTTTGCAGGGCGGTCACCTCTCTCTGTGCGGCACCACGCTCCGCGCAAAGTCGCCGGAGAATGGTGCTGCGCAGAGTTTTGCAGGAGGGACCGTTCTGCAAAGAACGACGAGAAAGTTGGGGGCCAAAATGAAAGGGTTTCGAAAGATAAGGGTCAAAATGTAAATGAAGAGGACCAAATTGCAAAGTCAGTCAATGAGGTCTCTTCTTAGGCTCAAGTTTTTATACATGACTAATTTGAACCTAAGGATTTTAATGGTGAATTTTATTTCTAGGTTGGACCATGTTTGATTGGCCAATTTACGTAAAAACCTAGATTAAGTCATTAATTGGGCATGGTTCTCTTTGTAGGTCAAAATGGGTTTCTAAGGCCAAATTGAAGGTTCTAAACCCTAGAGATTATTTTTCTATAAATTTTAGAGGGTTCAGTTGATTTTTATCTTGCCTCGAACCTCATGAATTGAAGTGGATTTGTTTTAGGGTTACAGAATGTCATTTAATTTCTTGAAGTTGCTATAACCCTTTTTAGATCAGATCATCTCACTTTCCTTCTTATTAGGCTTGTTTGACCCGTGTTTGGACCCTTAATACCTTGCTTGCAAACTGCGTTGGTAAAATTACAGTTTTACCCCTTATGATTTATTTTCTTCTTAAACTCAGAATTCTCTGAGTTAAGCCTTTATTTGGGGTTATGTAGGAGCTTTTTCTTACATATCTGGGTTAGATTGTACTAGCTAGGGTTCATGATGAGGTTCTCATCATTGACTTAAACCCACTAGAAGCTAACCTAATCAACCTAGCCACCTAAGTTTCGACCCATACACACCCACACACACCATCCACACAAAAATATCTAGCCTAGAGTTCTCTAGAACTCTCTACCATGTGTGGTTGCCTTGAGTGCCAAAAATAGCAACTAAGAGCCATTCAATTTTTAGATCCACATTTGGTTGATCTAAAAACCACCATCCACCCTCTCTCTCTCAACATTATTTTTTTGGTCTGCTGAAACAGAGAAAAATCTTAGAAGTGCATGCAACTTAGGTTGAATCTTTAGGGTTACAACTAGAGACCACACATTAGGCTAACTTAGACTTAATCAAGTCTAGTTAGCCGATGAACTTGGTCACCTTGTGGGCCACTCACCACAAACCCCACTGAAGAAAACGAGTTAAAATTAACTTTAAAATACGAAATCAACCCAAGTTCGTTGTCGTACTACTGGGTGAGTTTAATCTCTCTTGCCAAACCTGGTGACTAAGTCTGCGGGGTAGTGTCAAACGACTGCGACTCTGGGGTCAACGGAACCGGAGGCGTAAGCCAAAGGAAGAACCTTCCCCTTAGTCCCCTCGTAACCAGACTGGTTGGGTTAGCTTGAGAGGCGGGATTCACTTTCAGTCGGTTGTACGACGAACTTATCTTCAGGAATTTAAATCCTAACGAAAAATCTGGTCACCTGATCTATAAGGACCATTTGATTGACAGGGCCTTAGCCTTGTCCTATGTGGCTACACCAACCCAGGGGTTGGGTGGTGTATGCACGGAAGGAGGTCACTTCGACCTCACTTGGTTGGACCTTGGGAGCCACTCCCAAGGAAGCGAGTCACCTCGCCCAGACCATCTTCTCCCCCCATTTCTTCTACTCCAAGAGCCACCATGGCAAATCCTGGACCTGGACCTAGACCAGGTCAGGACATTGAGAATCTGGACCCAATGGCTCGTCTGGAAGCCCGGGTCGCCGAATTTGATGAGCGACATCAGCAAAGCATGGATCGTATTCTGACGGCGCTTGACAAGATGCAGCACCAGCCACGAGGAGAACAACTGCAGGATTTCTACGACCCAGCCGAACCTATCGTCGCACCACTGGTCAGAATTCCCACAGGAGGAGACGCGTTTAAGCTCAAGCCCAATGTAATTGGGTTGATCAGCACTCATTTCTACGGGAACTCAAGCGAAGATCCGTTCCAGCACTTTGAGGACTTGAGTCGACTCGCTGAAACGATTCGACCCAGGAATATTGATCTTGGGATCATTCTGATGAAGCTTTTCCCGTTCTCGTTGACAGACAAAGCTTCATACTGGTTCAAGACTATGGGGAAGCCAATTGGAACCTGGCCGGAATTACGACGTGAATTCCTGCAAAAGTTCTTCCCAATCGGTCTAACAAATGCAATGCGACGTGCAATCACGACTTTCCCCCAAGGAGCTGGGGAGAAATTACATGAAGCATGGGATAGATTTCACGACCTTCTCGGGAAATGCCCGTATCATGGTATACCCAAGTGGCACTTAGCCCAGATTTTTTACCATGGGCTGGATGACACACATCGGTATTTGGCCGATGCATCTAGCGGCGGGAATTTTCTCACAAAAGACGAGAACAACGCATTTGAGCTGTTCGAATCATTAGTGGAGAACTCGATGAATGCCGCATCTATGAACCAGTTCCAGTGGCCTGGTCAGCAGCGGGTTGGTGTCCATGAGGCTCACACCGATTCTATTCGAGCCGACATGGATATCATCGTCAAGCAGCTGGATAGAATAAACCTAATTGAGAAGAAGATTGACCAGATAGTCAAGGTCAATCCTACTCGAGCTCTGCCGCCGCAAGATCCTCATATGCACCTCGAGCCCCACCTGCTTGAGTTAATCTACTCACTCAGGATGCATCTTCTCCGTATTTACGAGATCCCGCATATCAGGATCCCGTGAATAATCCAGATCTGGCACCTTACGACTAGGGTTACACACCACCTGCAGATTATAATGCGTATCCCCTTGACGGATATATGTCTCAGACATCTTCAGCCTGCGAGGACGTCAGTGCTATCCAAGGATATGGGCGTAATAACTCGTACTCAGAGACGTATAACCCTGGTTGGTGCCAGCATCCGAACTTCTCCTGGTCTGGTATTCATAGAGACCACATCAAGATCCACACTACCAGACCAGGCAATACGGGAATGTGCAAAACACGTATCCTAGGCAGCAGCCATTCCCATCTCAGCAGCAGCAACCCCGCTCAGCCGCTGCACCAAGCTGCCAACCACCCTCCAAAGCAGGCTGACCCTTTGGAGGCGCTAAAAGAGGAGCTGCAAGAATCAATGAGGAAATCTACACAAGATAGCTTGCATATTATGAAGGCAATAGCTAATCAGATTCAGACCATATAGAACACGCAAAACCAGCTATTGCAGGAGCATAGGACTTAGGAAGCCTCGCCCTCCCAACCTGTCCCGAATCCTCGATATGTGCAGAACCAGGGCACCCCGCCTAGGCTTCAGGCACCGCAGGGACAGGCACACACCATACTATAGGCACCTCCTACACCACCCGGTTACACGCAAGGCCAGCTGCCTTTGCAGAATCCCACGTATTCTGCCCTATTCGCCCCCCACCACCTCATGGACAGCAAGCCGATGCACACGTTGTCTCATTGCTGAGTGGAAGGAAGACATTCGACCCACCACCTAGGCAGGCAGGTTCTGATTTTTCCCACCCTTCGCCGCAAGCAGATTCGACTCCTTCATCATCTCAGGAGCCACCTACGGTAGATAAGGGTAAGAGGCCACTCAACCCTGAGATTCCCGTCCCTTTTCCTGAGGCTCTGACACAAAATGCAATACGAAAAAAGGACATGCTGAATTTTGAGGACCTGAAATCAATGTTTAAGGAAGTACATATTCAGGTCCCCCTCCTTGAGGCTATCGACCACATTCCTGCTATCGCGAGGTTCTTCAAGGACTACTGTACCCCGAAGCGACAACCGAGAATTGAACGAGAGGCGGTACTATCGAAAGAAGCTAGCACCGTGATTCTAGCTGACCTACCATCGAAGAAGAAAGACCCTGGCACCCCACTCATATCTTGCTTCTTACAGGATTCTCCATTTGATTGGACCCTTCTAGATTTGGGTTCGTCCATCAACTTAACTCCCATCACTGTATTTGATCGATTTCGATTTGGGGAGTTGAAACCCACCTCGGTTACGATTCAGCTGGCTGACAGATTAGTCAAAACACCGAGGGGGGTGGTTGAGAACATGATCGTGAAAGTCCGTGGGTTCTGCTTTCCCGTAGATTTTTTCGTTCTCGATATGGAAGTTCCTCCTAATCTCCGAGATGCACCAACTGTTTTGGGTCGTCCATTTCTGGCGACAGCCCGAGCGAACATCAATTGTGCATCAGGGTGTATGAAGATTGCCCTAGGCAATGAGCGACTTTGATTAGACATATTCAAGACAGCAAAGAACTTCGATTGTGATCGAATAGAGGAGGATGGTGAAGACGAAGATTCAGCTTACTATGATAACATTGGGCTCCTTTGTGACGACCCAATGTCTCATTCGTCTACACTATCAGGGTTCTCAAACCTCGATCCACACAGGACCAAAACCACTACATTACACATATCTCCCCGAGGATCTGACTGTTTGGGGTGCACTTCTGACCACAGCACCCTTGAATCCAGCTATCTTGATCCATATATTATTGAATCGCCCCTATTATTGAAGGAAGACATGACTATAGCTAACGGGTTTCCCGTTAACGCAGTCACAACTGATTTCACAGGGAGCGACTCAGCGAGAATTCACGTGCACATTGATCAACAGATTCCCACCTTCGAGTTTGCTCCTCCCACTCCCATTTTTGACTCAGACCCACCCGTGATCAAATTGAAGCCCGTACCCACTCCACACTTTCTTATAGCTAGACTTTTTGGAGTAGGGGTGCACAATCAGCTGGTTCGCATCTCCGGACCACTAATCTTAGGAGCATATGAGCACATCTTTCTCTTAATCTTAGTCGGCTCCTATGCTAGAAATGACACATCTGATTGAGTGCTCGCCCAGCTGGAGGCGTTAAACTCAGCACGTATAGATACCACTCGCCCCACATTCCACCATCATTCATTTATAACCATTTTTACACATAGCATATTTTTGTTTCAGCATATTTCCCTTTTGTATATTGCATGCTAACAGGTTGGCCGGTGCTGAATGTATATTTTCAGGAGCAATTACAGGTGATTTCTACCCATTCTCTCCCTACAGTATTTATTTTCTTTTATATTCATGCATGAGGACATGCAAGAACTTAGGCATGGGGGGGTAGATACAGAAAAACTGAAAAAAAAAATTTATGCCAATACTTAGGAAAACCTCGGAGCTGCATGTAAAACGTACTTTAGGACCTTAAATAAAAGAACAATCGACTCCACCTCTAATGCTCGTATTGGAGCTAGAAATCGTTCGCAACAACCACTTCTGACTCACTCGCTCACCTTTTGTTCTAAATTTAGGGTCAAGCTGATTGTAACCCGATACAGGAAATTCACGAAGTACAAATTATATGAGGTTACTTGATCATAGCACATATACATATTGCATTCATGAATAAGATTATTTTATTAAGAGAATACATTAGGAATTTTATCCTCTAGTTGATTCCTGTAATCTGGAATCCAGTATAATTTTTCACACACACGTAGAATTTGCAATGGATTCATGGTGAAGGTTGATAAATGTCTTTAGTCTGTCGAGAAGAAGCAGTGCTTCTTTTCTTGAAACCCTGGACAGTGTTTTGGGAGTCAGGCTGATTTTCTTCCGAAAATCCACCAAATAGTGTGAGACGAGGGTAGAGTGTATTGGTGCTCTAAGATTAGTGCAAGGAATCTAAAATCCTAGATGATTAGGTGATGATACTTTGAGTTTAGACATAGTTTTCGCTCTTAGTTCCCGCGTATGCATTTTTGTGCAAAATTGTGAGAGCCACCGAATAAGGAAAATACGCGGAGAGCGAGTTTTCATAAAACTAGGGCTAAGGTGGATGGTTACGACCATTCTTTACGGAATCCTCGGCTGAAGGAGGGTATTGATGTCAAGGTCAGAAATACACCATCCTATCTGTCTTTCCCGATGCCGTGAGTAGGCACTTCCACCAAATAAGCCACCCAATGTCTCTTGAGTACCACCAATCCCTAATAATGCCTCCTCAATAAAGTCATGGATGTGTTATGTAAAAAAAAAAAAGAAAAAGAAAAAAAAGAAAAAGAAAAAAAATGATGAAAAGAAAGAAAAACTGAAAAAATTAGAAAAAGAAGAAAAAGCAAAAGAAAGAGTGAATATTTAGTATTTATTTCATCGAGGCAATACCACCAAATAAAATTGAGCTCCACCAAATATGGCCTTAACCTATTTTTCTTGTGTTTCTGACCGCCCGAATACTGGCTGAGGAATCCCGACTTAGTGTTAGGGTTATGAGAACTCAATTAAAGTGTTAAAGCCTAGTGAGACCACCAAATACAGGTCATACGCGTGAATCTGATGAGATAGTGAGCTCAAAGAAAAAGAGAGAGAGAATAAATACAAAGGAATCAAAGAGAGCATAGTTTTTCTCGTCTTTCTTTAAGTTGAGTTACTTAGTAATCCGGGAATCTAGATTCTGTAGTACTAGTCTCTATGTAGCACCAAGTGAGAATGAGCCACCAAATATATAATCCTTTCCCTCAGAGATTCTCTACCTAAGCCTAAAGCTGGGGTGAAATTCATAGAATATCTTGAATACCCCGAGCGAAGAAGTCCGCCTATCCTGCTAGAAATTTTACTAGGGGTCAAGTACAGGCTTTAGAGGTGTATTAGTTTTCACTCGAATCTGTTGCAAAAGCTACATAGCTACACTTTCATGATTGTCTGGATTTCTAGAGCATAGGATGAAAACAAAACGGAGAAAAATCTCTATGCAAACACTTGATAAAATAATCAGTCCCTTAGGGACCCTTGATGTAAATAATTTAGTCTTGCATTTGATAGGGACTAGCAAGATTTAGGCATGGGGGTATGATTGTGCAGCAATCATAGGTCTTAATTAACCTAGATTAGGCTAGAACTTAGCATAAGTTAGGGAAATTCATGCATGCATATACATTATCTGCATCTTTACTGCTTTCCTTTAGCTATGCATAAAATATGGTATAATGTGCTGATTAAGTGCATTATGTCGATTGCAGGGAATAAGCAGGTCTGGAGCTGGATCTGGAGCAGGATCTGAAGCTGGATCTAGAATAACGGGAGTTGTAGCAGAGCTCGAGCAGAAGGCCTAGTTTAGATGTAGGAATAATAATGTAAGGGAGTTAAAGTTTACTATGCTATTAAGTAGGAATAAAGCAGTAAAATGTGAAGAGCTTAGGTCCATCCTAGCCCTAGGAGAGCCTAGAGACCTCCCCAAGCCTTAGCCACCCTTAGATTAGGTCACAACACCTTAAGAAGCCCTAAAACCCTAGTTCCAACCATTATCTAGATGTCCAGATAAGTTATAGGACGTCCAGGACCCTTAGCCATCACGCGCACACTTCAAACCCACTTCTGTAGTGTTATTGGACATCCAGACACTTTGTTAGATGTCCAATTTCTGCAGAATACCCAAAACAGGACCCGAAATCCTTCTTGACTCTGATTGGACTTCTAGATAACAAGTCTGGACTTCTGATTTTTTAGTATAAGACGTGTGACACTACTATTAGCATCTGATACTGCTCTCCAATTCCTGATTTGAGATTTAAGCCTTGATCTTGGATCTCTAGGTCCCTAAACCCAATTCCAACACCATAGGAACCTAAATTAAGGTGCCTTAACCCTAGTACATCACCTCTAGACCTCCCTAAGGACCTAATTAGGTCCTCACTAAACCTAATTCACTTGGATCTTAGTTAATTCCATCAGCCTATTCAATTGGACTCATTGAGTCCAATTGAGCCCTGATCTCAGCACACACTATCCAATTGGACTCAGTGAGAGTCCAATTGACCTAGACCTAAATTAATTGAGTTGTTTTACTCTCAATTAAGTTTCCACACACCCAATTAAACTTTTATTAAGTTTAATTGCACTTTACCTTAGTGAATTAGGGTTTATAACCCTAATTTGAGACATACATTGACCTAAACCCACTAGAACCTAACCTAATCAACCTAGCCACCTAAGTTTCGACCACACAAACACACAAACACCATCCACATGAAAATATCTGGCCTAGAGTTCTCTTGAACTCTCTACCATGTGTGGTTGCCTTGGGTACCAAAAATAGCAACCAAGAGCCATTCAATTTTTAGATCCACATTTGGTGGATCTAAAAACCACCATCCACCCTCTCTCTCTCACTCTCCCACGAGCTCCCACCATAGGCCTCTCTAGAGAATTCCATAATTCTCTAGAGAGCTTCCCTTAGGTCTATAAAAAGACCCAATGGGTGGCCATTTGCACTCATTCACTTCCTTGGCATCCATTCCACTTAGGCTAGCCACTTCCATCTCCACTCCACCTCCACGAGTAGAGCACCACCATGGAGGCCACCATCTCCACGCCAGGAAGCTGGATCAACTCCCCAACCTCTCTCTAAGGGCCAGCCTAAGCTCCATTGGCCGCCCCTCCTTCTCTCAGCCACTCAAAGGCCATCGGAGACCACCTCCGAATGCCCTTCCTTCTTCTAGATTAGTAGCTTAGCTTTTCGTATATTTACTACTTTTATTTACTGCTTAGTAGTGTAGTCTTACTTTTCCCCCAATGATGCATGTGAAATCCCCCTGTAGATTCTTGTATGCAATCATTTTCTGGTAGCTCGATTTCCGTTTCAAGCATTTATGTATAAGCTTTCATCTATTGTTTTGTTGCAAACGACTCTCTCACTAAATGAATAAGAAAAATGTTATATATATCTGTCTCCATGTTATGAAATCACAATGAGCTTATTGATTGCTATCATATTTGCGTGATTCAAGTTGCCTGTCTTAATTGTCTATCCATTCTGCAACTAAGCATGTCGTACTTAAATACGTAATAATCACGAACCGACATGCGATTCTAAATAAAGTAGAGCTGGATAAGATCGATTTCAAAAGAAAAAGCAACGCCTCCCAGAGACGAACGACCGGGACTCAAAGTCTCGTTATTTTTACAAAACAATATCTTTGTTGGATCGTATTTCGCAACTATACTACGACGCTTTTATCAAAAACGTAAGCTACGACTTCCCCAACAGTGGAGGGCAGTCAGAGGCCAGGAGAGGAGAGAGTCGACGTGGGACCAGTTCGTGACTCTTTTCTGTGAGCAGTACTTTCCGCAGACCTGGCAGGACCAAAGGAGGCGAGAGTTCCACACCCTCCGCCAGGGGACGATGACTGTTAGCGCGTACCACACGTGTTTCCTAAAGCTGTCACGTTTTGCCTCAATAGCCGTGCCTACAGAGGTGGAGCACCTGTGGAGGTTTACTGAGGGGCTCCGACTTGCTATTCGGGGGTATATCAAACCCCTGAAGCTACCCACCTTCTCACGAGTGGTTGAGGCAGCCATGACCTACTAGGAGACCAACCCGGCCGTACGAGACACCGACGATGGATGGAAAAGGCCATATTAGCCAGAGTACTCTCAGGGCCATCGAGAGAGGAGGCACACGGCACCCGCAGGAGAGCCATCACGTTTTGCGGGGCCATCAGTGGCCTTTGGGGGCCCCAGACAGGGGCTAGCTACCAGCACTGGACCCTCACCCAGCCGCCAGTAGGGACCTACTGAGGGAGGAGGTTGTGTCCCCCTCTACTACCAGTGTGGCTAGCCAGGCCACATCAGGAGGGACTACCCATCTAGGGTCAGAGCACAGCAAATGCTCCCCGCACCGAGCACTGGAGGCCAAGCTGGTGGTCATGGTCCCCAGGCACGTGGGGGAGGGCAGCAGTCATGAGGAGGGTACCAGCCAACGGCTGCTCGCCTGACCCAGAGTGTAGCTACTTGGTTTGCACTGAGGACTGAGGGGCGTATCAACGCCCTGACACACAGGGACACCAGGGCTTCCGGTTCAGTGGTGGTAGGTATGGTTACCGTTTCTAGCAGATTAGTGTAAGTACTTTTTGATTCCGATGCCACACACTCTTTTGTTGCTGCAAGTTTTGCCCGTCAGTTTGGGGCAGGGCAATGTATTGTTAGAGGATCCGTTTGTGATCAGAGGCCCAGTTGGCTAGTTGTTTGTAGCTAAGGAGGTCTACACGGACTGTGAGGTCAATATAGGGGGACACAGCCTCCCCGTTGACCTGATTGTGATACCGATGGAGGATTTTGGCGTGATCCTACGGATGAACTGGTTGTCCGCCTATCACGCTCTGGTGGACTATTTCAGGAGGAAGATCGTCTTCTCCAAATCGGAGTTGCCTCCCTTTGAGTTTCACGGACAACCGGTGGACGGAGGTTTCACATGCATCTCCGCGCTTCAGGCAGCGAGGCTTTTGAGCTAGGGGTGTGAGGGCTTTTTGGCCTGTGTAATGGCAGAGCCTAGCCCCGTGTCTGACTTTCAGAGTATTTCGGTGGTTTGCGAGTACCCCGACGTTTTTCCAGAAGAGCTGCCAGAACTACCGCCCGAGCACGAGGTCGAGTTTGAGATCTCACTGGTACCGGGGACCAGCCCCATTTCTACCGTACCGTACCAGATGGCACCGCTTGAGCTGCAAGAGCTCAAGTCACAGCTACAAGACCTGTTGGAGAAGGGCTTTGTGAGGCCCAGTACATCCCCGAGGGGAGCCCTTATGCTGTTTGTGAAGAAGAAGGATGGTACCCTGCAACTTTGTGTCGACTACCGACAGCTGAATAGAGTTACCATCAAGAACAAGTATCCGTTGCCGAGGATTGACGACCTCTTCGACCAGTTGCGAGACACCACAATGTTCTCCAAGATAGATCTGAGGTCAGGCTACCACCAATTGACGATCAAGGAGACCGATGTCTCCAAGATAGCTTTCCGTACTTGGTACAGTCACTACGAGTTCTTGGTCATGCCGTTTGGGTTGACCAATGCCCCTGCTGCTTTTATGGATTTGATGAACCAGGTTTTCAGACCGTACTTGGACCAGTTTGTGGTGGTGTTCATCAACGACATACTCGTTTACTAGCGGGATTAGGCACAGCACAGACAGCATCTATGGATGATCCTAGACACCTTGAGACGACACAGGCTGTATGCCAAGTACAGCAAGTACAAGTTTTGGTTGAGGCTGGTGACTTTCTTGGGCCACGTGATCTTAGGGGATGGTTTGGTTGTGAACCCAGCCAAGGTTGAGGCCGTACTCAGGTGGGAGAGGCCACGTACAATGACAGAGTGATGTAAACATGTTTACACTACTTAAGATGTCTATTTATGCATGTTCTTAAGCATAGGATTGCATTGCATACTATAAATATTGCATAACATGCGTCATCTTGCATTTAGATTAGTTTGAATAAAATGGAGGTTAATTGTCTCCTTTTATGTTCATGGATAGGGTAAACTTTTTATTAGGGCCTCGGATCGAAGATCCAATTGTATAGATGTGATCAGGGCGACGATTGGAGTTCAACGACTCCAAGATCACCCTAATCAGACATATATAGCATCAGATAGAGAACAAGGAACCCTAGAAAATCAAGGGCCAAGATGATGTGAATCCACATTTCAAATGACAAATCCGACCGCACGAATGGATTTGGATCGACGATCGCAGCCTAACGACACAAAAATCGACTCAATCCGACAACCGTGGCACCATCTATATCATTCAGAAGATGGACGGCCAAGATGGCGCCACGTGGTGCCATTTCAGCTGCCCAACCTGTCGCTGCACTCGCCACACCATCTCTTCATTGCTTCTCCGCTGTTGGATGCGCATCCAACAGCTATGGATGCGCGCGCCTGAATTCATCTCTGCGACACAAGAGCCTCCGTAGTGCAGCAGGTGGAGGCCTTATCACGAGCGGGCGGCAGGCGTTCGAGCCTGCACGAGTGGCATTTGAGGCGCGGGTAAGTGGGCTCCATGACCGCTCGATTGCGATCGAGCGGTTGCGGGCGCTCAATCCGTTCCACTCTTTATCGCACGCCCACGCGTGATGCGGGATCACACATGGGCGGGCGTGCGCTGAGGAGCAGGCAGAGGTGCGAGATAAGTCGTTCGATCTCACGATCGGACGGCTGAGATCGATAGTACGTGAACGCGCGTTACGCATGCAAGGAGGCGAGCGGGCGCACGTGCTCCGTCACACGTTGCCCACGATGGGGCTTTAGCGGCGGTTTTATCCGTCACTAAAGACCCCTGATTTAATATTTTTCAAATTAAAATGACCAAATTGCCCTCACTCCTTGCAGCTATAAAAGGAGACCCCCTCCACGCGAAATTCTCATCCCTTCCTTCTCTTCTCTCCCTCTCCAAAGCTCAAGAGAAGCTTGTCCCACACCTGGGATGCTTCTCGCGAGATAAAGTCAATTTTTCGTCCCCCTTTCGGAAGCGGATCCCGCAACGACGACGACGTACTACCCCATTCCCGTTCTTCTTGCTTCGTCCTGCTCCATCCTCCTTCGTCCAGGTGTCGTCCCGTCCGGCTCGTCCTCTAAGCGACCGTCGAGGAGGATATCTCTCTCCCCATTCTTTTTACTGCTTTCTAGAGTAGATTTACTACTTTCTAGTATAATCATTTTCCCGCTTTCTAGTGTAATGAACAATCTTTCTGATGATGAAATTCCATGTTCATTTTACATCTCTTTTTGATTTTTGTTTGTAATATTCTCTCTCTCTTCTATTTATTGTAAATAGTTAGATAGTTTCTAATCAATTATTCTGCTTCATGACAAATAAAACAAACGCGCGTTTTTAAATCAAATGTCCGCCTCCCTGTGTTCAACCTAGGATTTCCATTCCGGTATAAATTTTATTTGTTGAACACAAGTTCTTCGCTTTCAAACTACAACGACGGGCTTTTTAAAAACCAAACACATTAGCATAGCAACTCGTAGCGTTCAACACAGAGATACGCATCTTTTTGGGACTGGCAGGTTACTATTGGCGGTTTATCAGAGGATTCTCTCAGATTGCGCATCCGATGACCCAGCTAACTCAGAAGAACGTGCCCTTTGCCTGGACAGATGAGTGCGAGGCATGTTTTCAGGAGTTGAAGGAGAGACTAACTTCAGCTCCTGTGCTTACCATCCCAGACAGCAGTGGCGGTTTTGTGGTTTACACAGATACTTCATTGCAGGGGTTAGGGGGTGTGCTCATGCAGCGAGGTCACGTTGTCGTTTACACTTCGCGACAACTGAAGCCCCATGAGCATAGCTATCCTACCCATGACTTAGAGCTGGCAGCTGTTGTCTTCGCACTGAAGACATGGAGGCACTATCATAAGAGCCTCAGGTACTTGTTTGATCAGAAGGAGCTCAATATGAGATAGAGACGGTTAGAGCTCCTGAAGGACTACGATTGCAGCATCTCCTACCATCCAAGGAAGGCCAATGTGGTGGCTGACGCCATGAGCCGGAAGGCACCCACCCACTTGGCCAGTCTACAGGCACAGAGTTGGAGACTTATGAAGGAGTTGGGCAGTTGGCGACCCCGGGAGTCACAGGGGTATTGTGGGACAGTGACAGTGACGCAGCAGACGCGACCAGAGCTGATAGACCGCATCATCATAAGACAGATGATAGATTTGTACTTACAGACACTGTGGGACAAGGTGTTGACAGGAGACCCAGGAGACTTTTCCTTTACAAACGAGATACTGCGCATGAGGGGATGCTTATAAGTTCCTAGGGATGAGGAGTTATTGAGAGAGCTCCTGACTGAGGAGCACGGGTCCAGGCTCACCATACATCCCGGGAACACAAAGATGTATCATGATCTGAAACGCAACTTTTGGTGGAGAGGGATGAAGTGGGATGTTGGTGAGTTTTTGTAGCAGTGTTTGGTGTGCCAGCAGGTGAAGGCCGAGCACCAGAGGCCTGTAGGGCCGTTGCAGCCACTTCCTGTTCCAGTTTGGAAGTGGGAGAGCATCGCCATGGACTTGGTGGTAGGTCTACCAGTTACCCAAAGAGGACACAACGCAGTCTGGATGATAGTAGACAGGTTGACAAAGACAGTGCATTTCCTACCAATCCGAGTCACCTTGGGACTAGCATAGTTGGTAGAGATGTACATTTACGACGTGGTACGCCTCCACAGAGTTCTGCGTGAGATTATATCCGACAAGGATACCCGTTTTACTTTCCAGTTCTGGGCTGAGTTTTAGCAGGCTTTGGGGACACGTTTGAGGTTCAGTACCGCTTACCACCCCCAGACGGACGGACAGTCAGAGCGCACCATACAGACACTTGAGAACCTTTTACACGCTTGTGTACTAGACTGGAGAGGCTCCTGGGAGGAGCATTTACCCCTGGCAAAGTTTGCATATAATAATAGTTACCACTTGAGCATCGGCATGTCACCTTACGAGGCTCTTTACGAATGGAGGTGCAATGCACCCTTGAGTTGGGTCAAGGTGGAAACCAAGTGGGAGATTGGCCCCAGGCTGATCCGGTAGAGTCAGGAGGTGATAAAGTAGATTCACAGACGTCTCCGCACTGTCAGGAGCAGACAGAAGAGTTACACTAACCGAAAATGCAAAGTGGTACAGTTCAAGGTTGGGGATCACGTCTTTCTCCGTGTTTCGCCCATGAAGGGCCTACAACGTTTTGGGGTGAAAGGAAAGCTTGCGCCGAGGTTTGTAGGGCCCTATGAGATCCTGGAGTGGGTGGGACCTGTTGCTTACCGGCTTGCCCTTCCTCTCCAGCTTTCTGGAGTGCACGACGTGTTCCACGTGTCCAATCTCAGAAAGTACGTCGCTGATCCTAGACACGTTCTGAGCAACGAGAGCATCAAGGTGGGTGAGGATCTGACCTACCCCGAGAGACCAGTGCAGATACTAGACAAAGCCATCCGAAGTCTGAGACGGAAGCAAGTACCACCGGTGAAGGTCCTATGGAGAAGCCAGCTGTACGAGGAGGCGACCTGGGAGCCTGAGGCGACGATGAGAGAGCGGTACCGAGAGTTTTTTGAGGGTACGTCTTTTCGGACCTACTTCGATCCTCTTTAAGTTTGCTATGCGTTTTATGTTCCTTTTTATGCACCCTAGCCAGCTCAAGTTTCGGGGATGAAACTTCCTTTAAGTTTGTTATGATGTAATGACCCGTCACAATTTTACCCTTTTAAGACGTCTGGAGTCTCAGTCAGACGTCTGAAAATGAAATTTTTGTACTGCACACTGCGCACTTCGCGTGGGCGGCGCACAGAGCCCTCCTCTCCTCTCTCCCTTCCTTTTCTTCCCCTAAACCCTAAACCCCATGCCTTCTATATAAGCCCCCCTCCTATCTCCTCTCCACTCCACAAACCAGCCACCACCACCTTCAGTGTTGAGTGGGAGTGACGAGAGGGGGCGAGCGAGGGAGAGCGAGAGGGAGGAAGGAGGAGAGCATGGGAGGAGGAGGAGGCTGAGGTCAGAGGAGCTTCGGTGGAAGCTCGGTGGCGATCGCACGGCCGCTGCGAGTGCGTGCAGGAGGAGGAGAGAGCTCGGGGAGGCAGCCTCCCGACCCTCTGCAGTGGCTGGAATTGCGGCGACGCGAGGTGGAGCGGGCGAAGAGAGCTGTAAGGAGCTCCTGATACTGGAAGTTTTCTAGTATCAGACGTCTGGAGTAGAGTCCATATGGTTGACAGGGTACCTGGACGTCTGGAGCTAAGTCCAGACGTCTAAAAGCTCATTTATCGCAAAGGTATGTATCTCCCTACGCCATGCATATCGCAACGCAGGGGTATATGTCGGCTGATCGCACCTGCAATGTCGTACGCAGATGCAGCCTTGGGAAGGAGCGCGGAATGCTTTCCCACGCGCCTTTGGACATCTGATCACCTCACCAGACATCTGGAGGTGCGTCCAAACAACTGAAGGCATTGTCCGATGTCTAGAACTGCCATCAGACGATCGCAGAGAAGGTCTAGACGTTTGCGGATACCACAGGGACTTAAGGTAAAGATCTGGCATCTTTTAAGACGTCTGGGATTATTTCCAGATGTCTGATTTGAACAGTAGGCACGTTTTTGACCCGTTTGAGGTCCGATCGGAGTTCATTTTACTCAAATGAAATACCTGTACCTTCCTCGCGAGTTCCTCTACGTACTAGAGTCCTTTATACACTATTTTGAACTCTCCTTTTGTGATGTATTCCGTGGTATAGGATTTCAGCCTATTGTGTGTTTAGGGCTCGTGGAGACACCTGGGTCTGCGGTTCGAGCCCCCATTACTCCCGTGGTTCTTGGTAGAGTAGTTAATTCTGTTAATAATATTTAATTAAGAATGTAGTTGTGGAAATAGCCAAATGAAACCCTACGATAGAGAAATGAATGAACCGTTTGTGTTGTATAATATACTTGCATGCATGATTGAGATAAACTGCTAGCAATTGCCTGTATTATAATTGTGAGTTTCCTGTTAGAATATGAGCTGCCTGTAATTAATGAACAATTACTTGTGAAATCACCAGTTGCATGTATCGAATTATGGAAACACGAGCGGCCTGTATATGGATGAGAAATAAATTGTGAAAGGTGAAATTTGGTTCGAAATAAATGAGGTGAACATGAGCATGAACCCTACGGGGAATTAGGAGTAGAATTCCTGTGGTTAGATGGAAACCTGGAATGTAGATAGGAAGTGTGCTGGCCCTTGAGTACGTGGTACCAAGGAGAGCAACTATCCCCTTTTATGTAGAGCGTAGCTAGCCTCCCTTGGGTTGACACTTGGGGTTAGGATTTGTTATGACCCGGTTCCCAAATCCCTACAGGACCCGAGATCGGCCCGACTCGACTGATCCAAGACCTAGTCATCTAACAAGAAATAACCAAAAAGTAGGAAGATAAACCACATTCACTATGCTATGCAACTAACAGTAAAACGAGTACAAGCAGTAAGGAAAGAAAAGCTGCTAACACTACATATTACCACCACAACAGTAAAACGAAAACAAGGTACAGAAAATGTAAAGGTAAAAGAGTCTGAACTCACTACAATAGAAAGTACTACAGAAAGCTACTGCTACTGGGCTCTACTGGGCCCAGCACCCTCTGCAGCTGGAGAATCGGGCTGCTCAACACCTGGACCTGAAAAGGGGTTATGAGTAACAAAGTTAGCAAACGCTGAGTAGAGTGGCAATTAGTTAACCTAAGCAATAAAAGCTAACAGGTAACTATATATTTCAATCTCTTTATTTTACAATTTATTCCTTTTCACCCATTGGTTTGTTCTTTTCAGATCTCTTTCTTGATCTCAAATGTTCCTCATGGATATGATTTTGATTGCAGTCTTTTTCGAAGAGTAGAAGTCGCACGTGGTGCTCTCCTAGTCGGGAGAGTCTCCTGTGGTGGTCCTACACCCAGTCAACCCCCCCAAGGTCACAGACAGACGTAACGGTGACTACGGCACGTGCTATAAGAGCACAGGTAGCTATCCCGCACTGGCATGCAGTCAGTCGTTTC
The DNA here is from genome assembly GCA_037157565.1 of Thalassia testudinum. Taxonomy (NCBI): domain Eukaryota; kingdom Viridiplantae; phylum Streptophyta; class Magnoliopsida; order Alismatales; family Hydrocharitaceae; genus Thalassia; species Thalassia testudinum. The sequence continues at coordinate 3,274,885 of JAZHRO010000051.1, forward strand.
CGCTAACGGGTACGATCAAGTACATCACGGAACAGTATAGGACTTAGCCCTCTCAGTAACAGGGGTCTAGCCCCTCAGAACCAAACAGGGGTCTCGCCCCTCCACAGTTCACGCACCCTCGTCTGACTACCTTGGTCTGCCTAGTGGGCCTAGCAAGTCAGTGTAGGGTCGCAAGCTGAACCTCAGGCCCCGTGGGGTGCCTAGCTCTCCCCCTACACTAGTAGCTCTCCCTAGTACAGTGTACGCGAGGGCCAAGAAGTCGGTGCAGAGTGGCCAATCCTAACCTCGGGTCCCAAACCAAGGGTGGCTAGCTTCGCTTTACACTAAATAGGGGACAGTCGCTCTCCTTGATACCACGTACTCAAGGGCCAGCACACTTCCCCAGTCACATTTTCGGATCCATCCCGTTCATTTCCAGGAGCTCTACTCCTAATTCCCCGTAGGGTTCATGCTCATATTTCTCATGCCATTCCATACCAAGTTTTTATCATTCACATTTCCATTATCAGATTATACACATGCAGCTCATATTTCTATCCTTCACATTTCCATTTTCAGGTTATACACATGCAGCTCGTATTTCTATCATTTAACGTATACAACAAGTAATGTCCCAAGTAGCTGTTTAACTAGCACATGTAATACATATTTCACAGGCAACTCTTGTTCATTAACAGGCAGTTATTATTTCTGTTTATTCATTCAAGACTGCAAATCAACACGCATACAGACATTTCAAATAACTTCTCGTCCTAGGATTCATGACATATTCTAGATTCTAGTCATTCAATCCACATATGCATTCAGATTTGTAATTAAATTAGGGAAAGCCACTCTACCAGACAACCCAGGAGTATTAGGGGCTCGAATGGCAGGCTCACGTGCCTCAGCAAGCCCCGAACCTGCAACGGAACGAAATCCTATAACAAGGAACAATCACCATGGAACATTCAGAATAGTATAAAAGACCTTCTAACAAGTAGAGGAACTCTCAAGGAACACTTCGATAACTTGTTTGCGTAAAACGAACCTCAAATGGACCCTAAACGAGTCAAAAACAGAGTTACTGACTCAAATCAGACATCTGGCACATTGTACAGACGTCTTAAAAGTGACTAGAAATGCACCTCAGGCTCTGCGTCGACCTCAGACGTCCAGGACCTCTTCTGGACCGTCTGGACCCAGCTCCAGATGTTCGACCTCCTCTCCGGACATCTGGGAGTGCTTCCAGCCGTCTGGTTAGCTGCCCAGACATCTGAAACGGGTGGGAGGGCATGTCCCACGCCTTCCCGAAGCAATCTCTGCACGCAACAGTAAATCTTCCACAATAAGCCACACAAAACATAGCTACGGAGCAGCCTGCATGGCCGTATCTGCAAAAGGAAACATACCTTCGCGAAGATCTGTCTTCAGACGTCTGATGTCGTCACCAGACGTCCACACCGTCATCTGGACGTCACTCCAGACGTCTGATTCTAGGAAAATCCCAGAACCAGAACCGCTTCTTGCTCTCCTACGCCATGCGCAACCGCGGCCTTGCCTCCTCGCCTGCAGCTCCAGCTGCAGTAATGTCGGGGATGACTCCCCTGATGCTCTCCTCCTCCCGCATGCGCCGCTCCAGCCATGCACCCTTCGGCGAGCTCCCACACGAGCTCGCGAGCTCAAGCTTCTCCTCCTCTCCTCACGCCACCTCTACTCGTCATCGCTCTCGCGCTCTCTCTCTCATTCGCTCCTCTCACTGCAGTGGAGAGGAAGGGAAGAAGGTGGCTGTGGAGTGGGGAGAACGAGACAGGTGAGGTGGGGTTTATAAAGAGGTGCGTTAGGGTTTGGATAGAGGAGAGAAGAGGGAAGGAGAGAGAAGAAGCATACTGTCTGCGCGCAGCCCGCGTGCAAACGCGAAGCTTGTACCAAAAATTTTGATTTCCAGACATCTTGAAAGTGGTCCAGACATCTGACCGACAGTCCAGACGTCTTAAAAGACTCAGGACAGAACGGGTCTCTACATCATAACAAACTTAAAGGAAGTTTCATCCCCGAAACTTGAGCTAGCTAGGGTGCGGAAAAAGAACTATATATGCATAACAAACTTAAAGATGACCGAAGCCAGTCTGAAAAGACGTACCCTCAAAAAGCTCCAGGTACCGCTATCGCATCGCCACCTCAGGCTCCCAGGTAACCTCCTCGTACCTTTGGCTCCTCCATAAGACCTTCACCAAGGGTACCTGCTTCCGTCTCAGACTCTGGACGGCTTTGTCTAGTATTTGTACTGGTCTCTCGGGGTAGGTCAGGTCGTCACCCACCTCGACACTCTCATAGCTCAGAACGTGACTGGGATCGGCGACGTAATTCCTGAGGTTGGACACGTGGAACATGTCGTGCACACCGGAAAGCTAGGGAGGAAGGGTAAGCTTGTAAGCAACGGGTCCTACCTGCTCCAAGACCTCAAAGGGTCCCACAAACCTCAGCGCAAGCTTCTCTTTCACCCCAAACCGCTGTAGGCCCTTCATGGGCGAAATGCGAAGAAACACGTGATCCTCAACCTCGAACTGCACCTCTCTGCGCTTCCGATCGACAAAACTCTTCTGTCTGCTCCTGATAGTGCGAAGTCGTCTATGAATCTGCTCAATCACCTCCTGACTCTGCCGGATCAACCTGGGGCCAACCTCCCACTTGGTCCCCACCTCAACCCAACTCAAGGGCGCAGTACACCTCCGTCCGTATAGAGCCTCGTAGGGTGCCATGCCGATACTCGAGTGATAGCTGTTATTATATGCAAACTCTGCCAGGGGCAAGTGCTCCTTCCAAGAGCTCCTCCAGTACAGTACACAAGCACGTAAGAGGTCCTCCAGTGTCTGTATCGTGCGCTCTGACTGTCCGTCCGTCTGGGGGTGGCATGCTGTGCTGAACCTCAACAGTGTCCCCAAGGCCTACTGAAACTCAGCCCAAAACTGGGAAGTAAAACGGGTATCCCAGTCGGATACAATCTCACGTGGAACTCTGTGTAGACGTACCATGTCAAGAATATACCTCTCTGCCAACTACGCTGGTCCTAAGGTGACTCAGATCGGCAAGAAACGTGCCATCTTCATCAATCTGTCTACAATCACCCAAACTGCGTTGTTTCCTCGTTGGGTAATGGGCAAGCCCACCACCAACTCCATGGTGATGCTCTCCCACTTCTACTCTAGCATAGGAAGTGGCTACAACAACCCTACAGGCCTCTGATGCTCGACCTTCACCTGCTAGCATACCAGACACTACTACACGAACTCACCTACATCCCACTTCATCCCTCTCCACCAAAAGTCGCGTCTCAGATCATCGTACATCTTTGTGTTCCCGGGATGTATGGTGAACCTGGACCCGTGTGCCTCTATCAGGAGCTCTCTCAACAACTCCTCGTCCCTGGGAACGCACAAACGTCCCCTCATGAGCAGTACCTCATCTGAAAAAGAGAAGTCTCTTGGGTCCCCTGACAGTACTCTGTCTCTCAACGACTACAGATACGGATGCGGTCTATCAGCTCTGGTCTCATTTGTCGTGTCACTGTCACTGCCCCACAATGCCCCTGTAACTCTAGGGGTCGCCAACTGCCCAACTCCTCCATATGTCTCCAACTCTATGCCTGTAAACTGGCCAAGTGGGTGGGTGCCTTCCTGCTCAAGGCGTCAGCCATCACATTGGCCTTCCCCAGATGGTAGGAGATGTTGCAGTCATAGTCCTTCAGGAGCTCTAACCAACGTCTCTGTCTTATGTTAAGCTCCTTCTGAACGAACAAGTACCTGAGGCTCTTATGATCCATGAATATCTCAAAAGTCTCACCGTAAAGGTAATGCCTCCATGTCTTCAGTGTGAAGACAACTGCTGCCAGCTCTAAGTCGTGGGTAGGATAGCTATGCTCATGGGGCTTCAATTGCCGCGAAGCGTAAGCGACAACGTGACTCCACTGCATGAGCACAACCCCTAACCCCTGCTGATTAGCCCATAGTTGTGGGCTATTTAAGTATTTAAGTGCCTACACATTAGGTTAATTCTAACATTTATTTAGCATAAATTAGGATGTAAATAGATTAATTCATAGTTTTAATTTAATTACATAATCCATACATTGCATTCATATCTTAAGTGCATTTAGAATTAGCTTAGAATAGCATTCATCTAATTAGACAACCAATTAGGTACATTATTTTCATTAACATAGAAGTTGAGGGTCTGTATATAAATGACCCCAATATTTTAACATTATTTTCTTTACTCTTCTCCTTGCAGGAACTGCTGGCTGCCGCTCCAACGTCGAATGGCCGCAGTGAAGACCCATTCAAGGGGCAGCGGATGTGGTGGATCTGGTCGGGCGGCTGATTTCAAACTTGTGCAGGCCACAACAAAAGGAGGAGGGAGGTAGCTGAGCTTGGGAGGCCTCCGCCACCGACCCACCACTGTGCAGAGAGAACTTCTCTCTTCCACTCCACACTGCCGGCCTCTACTGTGGCGACGAGTCTCCATCACCGTGGGCTTGTGGTGTGACAGGCCACACCGCCATCCGGAGCTCGCCGCATCACCGTGAGCACCTTAGCGTGCATCTCCCTCGCCGTCGTTGCCGACCACCACCACCGAGCTACTGATTCAGCCACCCTTTCAGTAACTTAAGACATCCGGGAAATTTCCCAGACGTCTGAAGCTACCCGCACGCCTCCACCCACTCGCCTGCGTACCCATCTGCACTCCACCCGCTCACCTCCAATAGCCACGCCTTCCTTAGCCTGCTGCATCCTTCAAACGCACACGCGCCCATCAACCTTCAGCTCAACCGCGCCTGCACCCTCCAACCGCACCCGCTCTCCACGTGCCTGCAACTCACGCCATCTCCACACACTCACCGGCTGCAGTGCCCTCCTCCAACCGCGCCTGCAGACCCGCACAACCGAGCACTCCTCCGCCCGCGCCTGCCGCTTGCAAGCGACATTCACCCGCGACTGCAGAGCCCTTCGCCCACGCGCCTGCACCCTCCAACAATGCCTGCAGTCCACGCCATTCACCCCCGCGCCTGCAGAACCGCCAGCAGCACCCTCCGCTCGCGCTTGTTGCAGCCTGCACACCCCCGCCAGCTGCAGCCGCACCTGCAGACCCGTCCTCCCACGCCTGCAGAGCTGTCAGCAGCAACGCGCGAGCAGATCTCACGCCAACAGCCGCGCAAGCTCACCGGCTGCAGCACCTCCGCCGGAGCTCGTCCGGCCACCTCCGGCCGCCGCGCGACTCGCCGCCACCACCGATTCGAAGCTCTTAGTCCAAGGGACCTCCTCCGAGCTTCCCGCGCCTGGGCATCCTCTCCTCGTCGCGTAAGACAAAGGGGAAAAATTCCCCTGTTTTGCTACAGTAAACCATCAATTAGAAATTACATTTTATGCCATTGTCACTTTTTAATGATATTTTATTGATTCTGCATTGCGGAAAATATCCTCTAGTTTCTCATAATTACCATTTCAGCATTGTTTCTTGCTTAAACCTTAATCTAAAGGGAATCTTGGCTTGATTCTTGTCCAAACTAACTACGAACGAACGTTTTTAATTGGTGCAAATTTTAATACGTCATTGCCTCCCTGTGGATACGACCCGCTCCTCTGCGAGTGGTTATTTCTTCTTAAATATTGATCAGTCGATTTTTCCACCACATTAAACTGCAACCGACTTAAAAGCGAAAGATCGATGAGTCAAATGCCGCCGTTGCCGGGGAGGCAACAGATGCAATAATTTCGCCTAATTTTATTTTGATTATTTGTCAATTGCACAGAGATTTGACCATCTATTATTTTCTTTTCTGTGCGAGAAATTTTGTGCAAGAATCAGCCTGTGTGAGAGGCGACCCTTGACGTTGCCAGACGAGAAGTGGACGAGCAATTTTGAAAGGAGGAGAAGGACGAGGACACGACAGACACCATTGTATTTAGTCGCTAGTTTAATTAGACCAGAATTAAGACTGTAGACTTAATTTTTCATTGCAGTTAGTTTGAAACCCTTGTTCTGGGGCATATTTTGTGGGGTCTGTTCCCCGATTTTGTTTTGGGCCGGTGTTGGGTAATTTTTGGGAGTCTGTTCCCTTTTCTTTAGATTTAGGTTTATTTTTTTTTATTATTATTACTTTTATTTGCTTGTGCATAAGTAGTTCTAAAAAAAGATAGAAAAAAAAAATGAGCTGCCTGCTAGAAGCTGCCTGCCCTAAGACGAACCATTTAGGTCTGTATGAGCAGCCTCTAGATTTACTTTTCTGCATTGCGTGCATTCTTACATCGTAGATCGCTGGAGGCAAGGTACGCATTCTCTTACTTTGCATCCTATTTTTGATCACGCATTGCATTTGGGATTTAATGCGAAGACCACCTAATCTGTACTGAATAAATCTAACAAGTGGTCACATTTTTTTAGAAAAAGGACTAATTAAAGGAAGGACATTTTAAAAACCAAGGATTTGATTTTCAAACTTGGCGTGCGATTCAAAGTTCAAAATCTTTTACGGTGTATGCACACTTATTTCACTTGCACCACGGCACGCTTCTAGACACTCCTTAGGTTTGGAAATACTAGGCCAAGAGCCCTCCTATCATTGGATTCTGAAGTGTTCGGAACTTGAGATCAAAGGTTTTGCAAGTCCAAAGAGGGGGATACCCTGTCACGGATTTTTGGGGGTAGTTGAGGAGCACCGCGAAAGCACAGCTTCAAAGGAAGGCTTAGGCCTACTTGCATCCCTCGATCTTCCGTCTTTGGATTTACTTGACCATTTGAGATTTAGGGAAGAACACCTAAGCTCCAACTAGGTCTTCTTAGGCGAACCGTAGGTTGACAATAGGCGCGTAATTGATTGGGCAAATTGTATTGTCACCTGCAATCTGACTTAAAATCAAAAGCCTAAATTGGGAAAGACCTAAAAGGTCCTTTTTAAATTGTGTTTTGCTTGGGGAATTCTGATTGAAGTGTGAGTTAGAATGGACCACATTGCTTTTCATCCTTTCACATCTTGCCCACACCCTCACCCCCACTCTGCATCCTTCGATCCCAGACGCCGAGATGGTCCATTCCTTGATGGACGTAATGACAATCATTGGGATCCATTTTACTCCTATTATAGGAGTATTGGCCTGGTTAAGCCCCAAATCAGTGAGCAGAGCCTAGGAGCGGGATTTGCTTTGCCCAATATCCCACATACCAAAGAAATACCCAACCCACGCTCCCTGAAAAAGTATTATGGTTGGACAAACACTCCTGGGTACTATGAGCCTGAGCCTGACTTCTCTCATGATAGAAATGACCTCTCCTCTTTGAAGATGAAAATACAGAAAATACAAAACGAAATGAGTGAATTGTTAGGAGAATCTTTGAGAGCAAGCCAACAAGAAAGAGATGAAATTAGCCACCCAATCTACCCCATTGAGGATGACGTACACCCCTCTACAATAGATGCATCTCCCGTGGGAGAGCTACACTTTAAGTTGGAGGGAAATTCTAGGGAGAATAGCTACTTTTCGAGGATCGATTTTGAAACCTCCCCATTAGATAACAATTCCTTGAGAGATCTACACTTTAGGTGGGAGGAAAATACACATGACAGCAGCTATGCATTGGATGAAGAAAGGTGGCAACCCGAGGAAGATGATGATAAGGTTGAGTATCCACCTGAATTATATTGGAGTCAAAAGAAGGGAATGATGGTACCATTGGAAGACCTCGACCCAGATGATAGTATTTTCGTGACATTTGATGAAGTGGGTCAAAGTCAAGTTGTTAATCCTACCCTCCCTTCTGATCACGATATGGAACTCAAACCCACCCTTAGGGAACCTAACCCTAAAGAAATTGACCTATCTGAGGACTCTGATGTTACCAGTGTAAACCATTTACCTCAGATAGAGCACCCTAGGGGATCTGCTGAGATATTAAATGATTCTAGACCTCAGGTACATGATGAATTGTGTGATGAGGAGGAGGACGAATTATATGAGGAACCTACATTCAAGATTTGGAGTGACACTAAGGGTGATTATGTCTTATTTGAAGAGTTAGCCCCTGAGGATGTCACAAATTTGACCAAATTAGGTTTCCTTAGCACACCCATTGATGATATTTCTCCTCATGATAAAATGATGGAAAATTTGGAAGCAATTTCTAAGATTTATGTGGATTCACATATAGACTCCGGGGAAGATTTGAGTAAAGAACAAAAACCCGGGGATGACATTGATAGGATAATCCCTAGATCTGTTGCTTCCAACCTGCCTTCATTCACTTCGAAGTCACCCTCTGATTCGCTTATATCTGAAAGCGAAATTGTGACTCCTGATGAAGAGCAGGAAGATCCATGTGATGGTGCAAGGAATGCTAGGGATGAAATTGAGGATTTAGAAAGAGTGTTTGGGATGGACACCAAGCTGATTAAACCCAACCTAGATCTTATGGCCATCCCACAACATCGTAACTTGGACACCCTAGACGATCCTTGCCTTAGAGAATTGCTCACTTTTGTTCTGACCAGGGGGCATAACAGACCAATATTTCCTGTAATGGAGTATCGAGTATGGATTGATGATTTATTTAGTCAGTCCATTACCCTGGGATTTATCTCCGTACCATTCCTTCCCATTCTTTTTGGAGGATCCTTGTCATCCTTCCCGTACCCCTTTGGAGGTTGTTTTACCTGTTTATCCTTTAGAACCTCTTCTGGTGACCTGGGAAGATTTCATTCCCATTTTAGTTGGGCGAGCATTTGCTATCAGGATTCATCATCAGCTCGCCAACATCCTAGGTTACCTATTTTCTAGGCCAACATTGCTTTGCTCATTTTTAGGGCCTACTTCTGCAATTCTTGAACCTGATTTGCAGGTTCTTTGGCTATTCAGCCTAGCTCTAACCCAGGTAATATCCTTCTATACAATGAGGACATTGCAGATTTTAGGCATGGGGGGATGTACTTGGGGATATACATAGCATAAGTGCATACATTTGTACATATAAAAAAAAAAAAAGGTTTTGAGCTTAACTGGCTAGATCTTGCAGTCTTAAGCAAATCAGAACTCTAGTTAATTCTAGGGTCAAACTTTAGAAGCTAAATGAGCTACTAGCTTTAGACCTTTAGGGTCCTTTGTGGACTTAAAAACTTAAGTAGGAGTTAAGTTGCGGACCATTCCTCAAGAGGTTGAGGAAGGGAAACTAAGGTTTGAGTTAAAAGGTGGGGTAGTACCTGGAGTCTTATTCTACTTTTTGGTTTATGGGTCCTTGTAACCCAAGCATCCAAATTTCACACACTTGGTCTGGTAATCAACTTAATTTCTGTCTTTCTGAAAAGAGATTTGGTTCTCTTAGTTTTGACTTAAGAGAGGCTTGAAAACACATTTTGATTGGAAGAGCTCCCGCCGCAGGAGAGGTCGAGTATATACTCACCTTGAGGATGCGATGATAACATATTACCTCCTCGGTGCTTGTCTCTTAGGATATCCATCCTACTGGGGGCATGTAAGCGCATTGCGCGGTTCAGGTACCATGGGCGGCCCTATCTTGAAGTGCCGATTGCCATAGGCCTGAATTCGCTTAAGAAATCCATGGGCGATACTATCTCGAAGTGTCGATTGCCAGGAGTTCTTGGGGTCGTTATGGGCGGTGCTATCTCGAAGCATCGAAAGCTAGGCACCCTTTGAGGTATGGTAATGGGGACAATGAATCCGACACAGACCGTGTTGATAGCTGATCTGAGGTTAGACTTAGAAGAATAAAAAAAAAAAAAGTAAATAAAAAAAAAAGAAAATCCTTTAGCTCAAATAACTCAGACCAATACACAGGCACGGATGCTTTAATCTCAGGGATCAATAAACTTTAGGGTAGAGTCAGAAATCAGGGAAACTTGTGCCTGCAACTCGTCTTTAGCCGACCTAGTCTATAACTTAGCAACTACTTAGGAACCTTGGGTCTAGAGCCTGAACTTAATATGCTTCTGAAGGAAGACTAAGTGAGTTGACTAGTCTACTTAGAGTGCTAGGTTTCGCTTAATTTTGCTAGGGACTAGTAAAAACTAGGCATGGGGGTATTTGATTAGCCCATAGTTGTGGGCTATTTAAGTATTTAAGTGCCTACACATTAGGTTAATTCTAACATTTATTTAGCATAAATTAGGATGTAAATAGATTAATTCATAGTTTTAATTTAATTACATAATCCATACATTGCATTCATATCTTAAGTACATTTAGAATTAGCTTAGAATAGCATTCATCTAATTAGACAACCAATTAGGTACATTGTTTTTATTAACATAGAAGTTGAGGGTCTGTATATAAATGACCCTAATATTTTAACATTATTTTCTTTACTCTTCTCCTTGCAGGAACGGCTGGCTGCGCTCCAACATCGAACGGCTGCAGTGAAGACCCATTCAAGGGGCAGCGGATGTGGTGGATCTGGTCGGGCGGTTGATTTCAAACTTGTGCAGGCCACTACAAAAGGAGGAGGGAGGCAGCCGAGCTCAGGAGGCCTCCGCCACCGACCCACCACTGTGCAGAGAGAACTCTCTTCCACTCCAGACTGCCGGCCTCTACTGTGGCGACAAGTCTCCATCACCGTGGGCGTGTGGTGTGACAGGCCACACCACCATCTGGAGCTCGCCGCATCACCGTGAGCACCTTAGCGTGCATCTCCCTCGCCGTCGTCGCCGACCACCACCACCGAGCTACTGATTCAGCCACCCTTTCAGTAACTTAAGACGTCCGGGAAATTTCCCAGACGTCTGAAGCTACCCGCACGCCTCCACCCACTCGCCTGCGTACCCATCTGCACTCCACCCGCTCACTTCCAACAGCCACGCCTTCCTCAGCCTGCTGCATCCTTCAAACGCATACGCGCCCATCAACCTTCAGCTCAACCGCGCCTGTACCCTCCAACCGCACCCGCTCTCCACGCGCCTGCAGCTCACGCCATCTCCACACACTCACCGGCTGCAGCGCCCTCCTCCAACCGCGCCTGCAGACCCGCACAACCGAGCACGCCTCCGCCTACGCCTGCCGCTTGCAAGCGTCATTCACCCGCGACTACAGAGCCCTTCGCCCACGCGCCTGCACCCTCCAACAGTGCCTGCAGTCCACGCCATTCACCCCCGCGCCTGCAGAACCGCCAGCAGCGCCCCCCGCCCGCGCTTGCTGCAGCCTGCGCACCCCCGCCAGCTGCAGCCGCACCCGCTCAACCGCCTGCAAACCCGTCCTCCCGCGCCTGCAGAGCCGTCAGCAGCAGCGCGCGAGCAGATCTCACGCCAACAGCCGCGCAAGATCACCGGCTGCAGCACCTCCGCCGGAGCTCGTCCGGCCACCTTCGGCAACCGCGCGACTCGCCGCCACCACCGATTCGAAGCTCTTGGTCCAAGGGACCTCCTCCGAGCTTCCCGCGCTCGGGCATCGGCTCCTCGTCGCGCAAGACAAAGGGGAAAAATTTCCCTGTTTTGCTACAGTAAACCATCAATTAGAAATTACATTTTATGCCATTGTCACTTTTTAATGATATTTTATTGATTCTGCATTGCGGAAAATATCCTCTAGTTTCTCATAATTGCCATTTCAGCATTGTTTCTTGCTTAAACCTTAATATAAAGGCAATCTTGGCTTGATTCCTGTCCAAACTAACTACGAACGAACGTTTTTAATTGGTGCAAATTTTAATACGTCATTGCCTCCCTGTGGATACGACCCGCTCCTCTGCGAGTGGTTATTTCTTCTTAAATATTGATTAGTCAATTTTTCCACCACATTAAACTGCAACCGACTTAAAAGCGAAAGATCGACGAGTCACCTGCAATGAAGCGTCCACGTAGAAAACGAAACCGCCGCTGCTATCTGGGATGGTGAGCGCAGGAGCCGAAGTCAGCCTCTCCTTCAACTCCTAAAAACATGCCTCACAAGCGTCTGTCCAAGCAAAGGACACGTCCTTCCGAGTCAGCTGGGTCATAGGACGTGCAATCTATGAGAAACCTCTGATAAACCACCGGTAGTAACCTGTCAGTCCTGAGAAACTGCGGATCTCTATTACTGTACGTGGCCTCTCCTACCTGAGTATTGCCTCTACCTTGGCTGGATCCATAGCCAAGCCATCCCTTGAAATCACATGACCCAAGAAGGTCACCTACCTCAACCAAAACTCGCACTTGCTGTATTTGGCATACAGCTTGCGTCGTCTCAACATGTCCAGAACCATCCGCAAGTGTTGTCCGTGCTGTGCCTGATCCCTCGAGTAAATGAGCACATCATCAATAAACACCACCACAAACTAATCTAGATATGGTCTGAACACCCAGTTCATCAAATACATGAAGGTAGAGGGGGGTTGGTCAGCCCAAACGGCATGACCAAAAACTCGTAATGCCGGTATCGGGTGCGGAAAGATGTCTTGGAGACGTCGGTCTCCCTGATCCTCAACTGGTGGTAGCCTGATCTCAGATCTATCTTGGAGAATACCGTGGCACCTCGCAACTGGTCAAACAAGTCATCAATCCTCGGCAGCGGATACCTGTTCTTGATGGTGACCCTATTCAGTTGTTTGTAGTCAACACGAAGGTGTAGGGTACCATCCTTCTTCTTCACAAATAACATAGGGGCTCCCCACGGGGATGCATGGGGCCCCACAAATCCCTTCTCCAACAGGTCCTGCAACTAGGACTTGAGCTCTCGCAGCTCAAGAGGTGTCATCCTGTAAGGTCCGCAGAAATGGGGCTGGTCCCCAGTACCAGTGAGATCTCAAACTCGATCTCACGCTCAGGCGGTAGTCCTGGCAGCTCCTCTAGAAACATGTCGAGGTACTCTCTGACCACCAAAAAGCTCTGAAAGTCTACCACGAGGCTTGGCTCTGCCACTACACAAGCCAGGAAGCCCTCACACCCCTGGCCCAAAAGTCTCACTGCTCGAAGTGCAGAAATGCACCTGAAACCTCTGTCCACCAGCTGTCCGTGAAACTCAAAGGAAGGCATCTCCGATATAGAGAAGATGATCTTCCTCTCAAAATAGTCCACTAGCACGTGGTAAGCGGACAGCCAATCCATCCCCAGAATCACGCCAAAGTCCTCCATAGGTATCACGATCAAGTCAGCGGGGAGGCTATGTCCCCTAATACTGACCTCATAGTCTGTGTAGACCTCCTCAGCTACAAACAGCTAACCACCTGGACCTCTAATCATAAAAGGATCCTCTAACAACACATAGTCATATTCCAAACTAATAGCAAAACTCGCAGCAACAAACGAGTGTGTGGCGGCAGAATCAAAAAGTACGTAAAATAATCTGCCGGAAATTGTAACCATACCTGCCACCACTGAACCTGATGCCCTGGCGTCTCTGTGTGTTAGGGCGTTGATATGCCCCTCATCTCTCGGTGCGGAAGAAGCAACCACACTCTACGTCGGACGGGTAGCTGTTGGCCGGTACCCTCCCCGTGACTCCTGTCCTCCCCCACGTGCCTGGGAACCACGGCCATCTGCTCGGCCTCTAACGCTCGTTGTGGGGAGCATCTGCTGTGCTCCGATCCTAGACAGGCAGTCCCTCCTGATGTGGCCCGTCAAGCTACATTGGTAGCAGAGGGGGACTCGACTCCCTCCCTCAGTAGGTCCCTGTTGACGGCTAGGCGGGGGTCCAGTGTTGACAACTGGTCTCTGTCGGGGGCCCCCAAAGGCTGCTGACGACTCCGCAAAATGTGACGGCTCTCCTGCAGGCACCATGTGCCTCCTTTCACCCCGGCATTGTGAGTACTCTGGCTGGTAGGGCCTCTTCCGTCCGCTGTCAGTGTCTCATGCGACCGAGTTGGTCTCCTCATACGTCATAGCTACCTCCACTACTCTCAAGAAGGTGGGAAGCTTCAGGGGTTTAACATACCCCCAAATGACAGGCCAGAGTCCCTCCCGGTAGAGTGTGGAATTCCCGCCTCCTCTGATCTTGCCATGTCTGCGGGAAGTACTGCTCGCAGAAGAGGGTCACAAACTGGTCCCATGTCAGCTCTGCCCTCTCCTGACCTCTGACTGCCCTCCACCACCTGTGTGCCATGCTCTCCAGCTGGAACGTGGCAAAGGCCACGCGGTACTCCGCAGGGGGGCGGAGGGTGTCAAACACCTTCTCGATCTACTCGAGCCAGTCCTCCACCTTTGACGGATCCTCATCCCCCTTGAAGGAAGGGGGCTTCAGCTTCCAGGACTGTCCAAAAGGCTCGTAGTGCAGCTGGAGTGGGGGAACGGGCACGCCTCCAGGCAGAGAGGGCTCGTGCTCAGAAGTGTCAGAGTGTGATGGGGGCAGTGGAGGACCACCCCTCCCCCAAGTCCAGCGCTGCGTCGGTCTCGTGGTCCCACAGAGGACTCCCCCTCCACATCCCCAGGGAGAGGCACCCGTGGAGGCGGGTGGAGCTCCTCTCGTACTATATCTCGTATCAACTGCGCGAGGTCCTAGGCCTGAATGCCTGGGAAAAGTGGCTGGTCCACTGACGCCTCAGGCCCAACACGTCCGCCCCTCCGACCTCGTCCACGGCTGCATCTACGGCCAGTCTCAAGGACTCCACGTCGAGGCATCTCCTGCAAGGAGATGCATAAACAAAACAAAAAGATGTCAACTCTAACAGACTTCAGAAAAGGAAACTCAAAACAGATGTCAAGCGGTACGTTGTGGTGGTTACTCTGGTTACAAGCACGTGAATTGGTTATTCTCAAGCTAGTTGATTCATTTCTTGGGACGACCTTGCTCTGATACCATCTTGTTACGACTCGATTCCCGAATCCCTACAAGACCCGAGACCGGCTCAACTTGACTGATCCCAAGACCTAGTCGTCCAATAAGAAATAACCAAAAAGCAGGAAGATAAACCACATTCACTATGCTATGCAACTAACAGTAAAACGAGTACAAGCAGTAAGGAAAGAAAAGCTGCTAACAGTACATGTTACCACCACAATAGTAAAATGGAAACAAGGTATAGAAAATGTAAAGGTATAAGAGTCTGAACTCACTACAACAGAAAGTACTACAGAAAGCTACTGCTACTAGGCTCTACTGGGCCCAGCACCCTCTGTAGTCGGAGACTCGGGCTGCTCAACACCTGGACCTGAAAAGGGGTTATGAGTA